>CM060411.1:87175494-88375494 GCA_030545235.1 Helianthus tuberosus
ATTCTCCAACTTTCACCAAAGGTAGATTACCTTTGTAATAGAGACCAACATTCTGTTGATGTGAAGAGCTGCTCATCTTTCTTTGTTTCTGCAATTCAAGCTCATGACTTTCTATCTTTTCTATCAAGAGAAATTGTATCATATAAAGCATCATTTTTTAATATGAATACAAATGTTTGCCACTGATCAGCTCGTGGTAACGCTTCTATGATCTTATCAATTATTTCTTCTCTAGTTTTAACAATACCAAAACGATCAAGTTCAATTTTTAAATGACCAAATCTCTCTATCATTTGTCTCACCGATTCATCTTTTAAACTATCAAAGAAATCAAATTCTTTCTTTAGTAATGCAATTTTATTTTTCCTGATTTGTTTACCCCCCTCAGCTTTTACCCGCAAAGCTTCCCAGATAGATTTCGATGCTCTGTCATGTTGCAGTAAAGCAAACATATCATTTCTGATAGATGATTGTATTACAGCAATCATTCTCTGTTCAGCTGAGAATTCTGCTTTGTCTTCTTTGGATAAACCTTTCAGAGGGAGATCTTCTCCTTTATCATCAGTTGGCCTCTTATACCCAAACTCCAAACAAAACCAGCTTTCATGAGCATAAGCTTTTGCCCAATTGATGAACCGATCTTTCCACCAAGTATAATCTTCAATGCTTTCCAGAGTTGGTGGCTTTGAATGTGTGCCGTAAAAGTTATCATGTTTAATGTTCTCATTTATCGCTTTTGTAATGGTTTTTGGTATGACAGTTGTGATTTCTGAAGACTCGGATGTAAATGCGTTGTAGAATGTATTGTAGAATTCTTCAGCCATGATTTGAAATTCTTGAATTTCCTGGAGACAAAGACAATCAAACAAACACAGTCAGTTTAAACAATCTTAAACAACTTGAAATAAACTGACACTCGGTTGACGTGAAATGATCTTGACGCGAAATATCCACTTTCAAACGAAATTGTAATCTCAAACGGAATCACTTTTGGAGCGAAATAACGATTTCAAACAGAATCACTTGGATGACAACTTCAAACGAAATCAAAACTTCAAACGAGATTACCACTTTCAAACGGAATCCCACTTTCAAACGAAATCTTTAAACGGAATTAAACTTTGAAGCGGAATTAACTAATTCCGTGTGAACCTTTCAAACGGAATTAACCTTTTCAAGCGGAATTATATGCAACTCAAGCGAAATTAGTAATTTCGTGTGAACTCACCTCAACTTTTCAAACGAAATTAAGATGTTCGTTCAAATGGAATTACAATTCTGGTTCATTTTTATCACTTTTAATCCGTATTTAGGTCTGATTTTCTCAAGGCTTTGTTAAAACACTGTTTCACATGTAATGTGTAAAATTCAGTCCATTTTGACCGTGAAATCTTGTCAATATTGAAAAAGAAGGTGTAGAAGTCAGAAATCTGATGATATCAAGCTAAACTCCTCCTCCTGAGCTCTGATACCATTTGTAGGATCGTTGTGCGACCTGACTGAGTCGTTCAGAAGAGTTTTGTATCCGAATCAATGGCGGAATCAGTGAAACGGACGTGGAAACAGCTTGATTCACTTTAATATGTCTCTGTTATTGATATAATAGAGTTACAGCACCTCGAGACAAATTGGCAGCACTTCGGTACCAAATCAGACATTCGTTACAAATGAAACGGAATCACAGGTATATATAGGCGTGTAATTCCGTGCGAAATTAATAAGGTTTAGTTCAAGCAGAATTAGCTAAAGCTAATTCCGTAAGGAATTAACCTGTTAACTTCAAACGGAATTAACTCCAAACGGAATTACCTATTCCAAGCGGAATTACCAATTTGGTAATTTCGTGCGGAATTACCCTAAATCTCATAAAACCTAATTTCTCGTTCTACGAGCCCTGATCTATCAATCCTATTACATGACATGATACAAGACGAAGTCAACAGACATAGTGCACTAACAATCACTCATGTCCCTCGGTCCTACAAAGATGATTAATGGCCTTAAGCGTCATACCCACCACTCACATGATCTAGCAGTACCCTTACATGTATAATGTTTGTAAACAGTTTGTAACATGTACTTCACCTCCGAAGTTATAAAACCGAAAACAGTTAAAGAAAAGGGGGTCATGAACTCACAGGTTTGCGTTCTTCGAATCTGCCTGTAACTCAAAGTTTCCTCTGGTGTACACGACTACCTACAACGTACTATGGTCTATTAGACGAGCGAGTCATGCCTTGACTTAGTATTATGTAGGATCGTATTCGGCCCTGTTTGAGTCGATCAGAAGAATTCCTATCCAAAACAAGAGGCGGAAACTAATGCTTTGGTGCGATTACAGCTGGATTCACTTTTAACTGTTGTTGTATTGATCACTGAAGCAATTACAAGCTCTGACAACACTTCGGCAGCACTTCGTGGCTTACCGGAAGACAACACCTACAACTATGTTTGATTTCGCTCATGATGCCCTATTTATATGTGAGCAGGTTTCGCTTATACGAACATGACATAAAAGCGAAACCTCACTTGACACATAAGCGAAACCCCTCTCATGACACATAAGCGAAACTAGCCAAGGACACATAAGCGAAACCAAGACTGTGACACATAAGCGAAACCTATTCTATCATATGTTTCTTGGATTTTGTGCCATTGTCTAACCTATACAACACTAGACTCGATACAAGACGTAGTCGACAGACGTAGTGCACCACAAACTCCCCCTCGGATGTTGACGGAGTCTTCAGTGTCAAGTCTTTGATTGTCAACCTACAATCTTTATCAGTCTTCGATCATCCTCTGAAGTATTTGTCATTGCAAGAATCCTCATTCTCTATCTTTATCTTCAACAAACTCCTCTCTTAAATGTTGAATATCATGGTGTCTTCAGACTCCCCCTCTCAATCTGCTGGGATCGTAGTCTGGAATTCACAAGATCATAACCTGGCTTTCATCCTACTCTGGATCGAAACCTGGCCAACCTGCAAAAACTCTACCCAAAAATAAATTTTCTGATAACCATTTGTGGATAAGATTTTCAAATCTAATTTTACCACTTGCAGGAATAACATTTTATAACAAAAACTTTTCTCATTTCATTTCAACAATCCTCAAATACTTTCACCCAAACCATTTGTTCATCATGTTTAGCACTCGGAATTTTGAAAATCAGCTTTTCAAAATCAGTTGTTGAAAATCTTTTTGGATTTTTCAAAAATTTATGCTAAAACACACTAAAATCTTTTTGGATTTTCTGAAAGAAAATAACTGACACCACTTGTAGAATCAAGAAAATGCAGAAATGAAATATATACAAACAATATTTTTGTGAGTTCGTGTAAGAGGATCATATCAGTTTTTGAAACAAATCACCAACACCGTTAAGCTTCAAACATTTTCAGTTTTAAACGATTCACCTAGATTGTCAGTATACTGGTCCACTTAAATTTTCACACAAAGTTCAACTGATCCAAGATATGATATTAATGTCTTAAGCACTTAAACTTAATCGCGTGTCCCACCTCAGAATATACTCCCGTATCCAGATCCCAATATTCAGTCTTATAGGTAATTATGACACAAATGATATTTGTAGGGGTTAATAAATTATGAAGAATCATGAGAGCTCAGGTCAGAACTACCGTTCAGCAGAGAGATCATGACTCAACTTTCGGGTGTGTCCCCTTTAGAGAATCTTTTTTACAACAGCATTGCTAAGCAATTTTATTGTCTTATCATATATGCTGAGGGTGATGCTATGTTTCAAGCATTTTGCGGAAAGTATTATTCGAGGACTAGGTCAGAACTTCCACTCAGCAGAAGTCCCGGAATAATACCCCAGATATCACTGAGTATAAAGACCTAGTATATCAGAAAAAGGAATCTTTCAAACGAGATTTCGGGGGTTACCCATATATCCGAGAGATGTTTCCCCACGATATAAGCAAGTTTGAAATTTAGGTATATATCTCGTCACCATCTACTAAATGTGTAAAAACCTACTGGCACATCATCAGTGAGACCGTTTATCACTTTTTAACTTTCCATTTCTTTAGCATGTTGTGATAGTCCACTGATGTACTATCATTTCCTCTTTTATACAACAAAACTCATTTTTCATTTTATCATGTTTTTGACTTTTTCAAATTTTCAAATGTTTTTTGATTTTCTGAAAAAAAAAATATACTCCCCCTAAAATACAAATACATCTAAAGAAAATTGAAAACAAACTATACAGAAAACTGACAACTGATATCGAATCACTTCAATTCTCCATCCACTTGGCATAAACAATCAGAACTCCCCCTCACAACAAACTATTTTCCCATTGTGATCTCAAAACACTTAAGTTTGTTTTAATCAAAATGGTTTTTCCGGAAAATTAGTTTTGTTGATTTTGTAAAACCATTAGTAGGTTAGGGGTTTGGTTCATCACATTGTTGTTCAACCACTTGTAGAAAATCAGATACAATTTAATGTCCCTGATTTACCACTTGTAAGATCAATCCAATCAAGCATTTTCAACCAAACATCATCTGTTGGTTGAATTCTCAAAGTGCCGATTCCTACTCCTCGCTTACCAACCTGGGAGTTCCGGCTAGTCCTGCAAAACTTTTCAAACACAAATTAAGAAAGATGCCGATTCATGCTCCACGATTATCAACTTGGGAGCTCCGGCAAGTCAGGTTTTTACTATTTGAAAAATATATCCACCCAAGTCTGACCTTCCTTGGGTGTAACAACCTCTTCTTCATCTTTACTTTCAACCGACCTGTGAACATTTCTTTTGGAAGCATAAAATTCTTTCACTCCTTTGGCCTTACCATCGACCATTTTTCCAAAAATGTGTTTCACAGTTCCGTTGAAAGCATTATCAACATCAAATTTTTTCTTGTCAGAATAAAATTGATTTGAAATTTCAACTTTCCCAACTTTCCTTTTAAAATTTTCAGCCCGCAAAGGTGGAAAATTAACATCATCCACTTTTGGAACTGATTTCTCAATTTTTTCTTTAACAACTTTTGGCTCCTCTGATTTTGTGGAATCAGATTCATCACCAGAACTGTTTCCTGAACCCTTAACAACCTATTTTTGATTTATCAAATTTTCTTTTCTTTTAACCACATTCTTTGAACATTCACCAATTTCAAAGGTTCAATTTTCAAAGCCTGTAAATGTTTTGGTTGTTAATTCAGTTTTCTCAACTACTTTCTCTTTCAGTTTACCAGAGACTTCCTGTTTTGGTTTGAAAGTCTTCGGACAATTCCTAGCAACATGACCAACAGTTTTACACTGAAAACATCTTTTCAATCTTCTTTGGAACAACATTCTTCTGCAGTTCTTCTTACTTCTTGGCAAGGAATTCTTGATTCGTCTGTTTTCTGAATACTTGTTCTTTCTCAGCCTCTGTCGTTTTCCCTGAAACAAACACAGTCTTTGGTTTATAAACTTTTTCATTTTTATAATTTTTCGGTTGAATAAAACCTAATCCTTTCTTTTTGAAATTACGATTATGGTTTGGTTTCTTTTGAAAACTATAACCACAATTGTAACCCATTTTCTTGTTAATTCTTTGTTGATCTCTTGAAGTGTATTGTTTAGGTTTTCCGATAAGATTTAAATCTTTTATTTCAGAAATATTAATTTCTGTAATTTTGAAAACCTTTTGAATCATTTCAAATCTTACACTTCTTATTGGAAAAGTTTCATCGGAATATAATTTGTCAGAATCTTTCAAAGTATATGCCACTTTGAATGATTCATCATTCAAATTAGATTTTGATAGCAAAAACTCTTTATCATAAACCCGTTTGTCCTTTATGACTGTTGACTTTGATGTATCGGACTCAGACTTTGACTTGGATTTGGACTCCGGTTTTGACTCCTCTATGTCATCTTTATCTAACACCTGATCGACCACACTTTTTATCAAAGTTGACTCATGATCAGTGTCGGATGACGTGTATGTGACATCAATATTTTCTGGCAAGTTATCCAACGGCCCAGACTCCCATTGTAAGTTTATTGTCTTTTCGACTCTTTCGGAATTTGGATTTCGAGGTGAAAATCCATTTTCGACCGGGGGCGGACATCTAGTGTAGACCACACTTGGTTTCTTACCAGAAATCTTCACTTTATCTTTGTCTTCTATCACAGATTTCTCTTCTTCTGAAGTCTTTACTTCTTCAAAAGTCTTCAAATTCTCCACAACCGGATAAATCCTGTCAACAACAAAAGTAGAACATGAGTAACTTTCTAATAACTTGTTGACTCTTTCAGTTTCGATTCTTTGTGTTTCTAGCTTTAATTCCAGCTCAGCACACTTCTTTATGTGAAAATTAACATTATCAAGCTGTCCTAAGTAAGCTCTCTTCAGTGTATTCATTGCCACAGCTTGTTCACCATTTGAATCAATATACTTGTTGATTTCTCTGTTCATTGTATCATAGGATTCTTTCAATCTGTTTATATTATGCAGCAACTCATTGTTTTGTTTGATTAAAGAATCACAGTTCATGCATTTTTCAGGAACTTTGACAGGTTCTGCATCAACTTTGACTTCAAATTCAGGAACCTCTTTGACTGTTCTGTTTGATCGTAAAAATTCAGCTCTTCTCTTTTTCTCAGTTTCTGCCTCAGCTTTTAATCTCTCTTCCTCTTCTTCCTCAAGCTTTCTCCGTCTTGCTTCAGCAGCTTCCATTACTTTTCTGCACTTTTCAGCACATTTCAAATCGTAGGCATTTGCAATGAAAGCTTTAGCATATGAAGTGTCTTTGGACATCTCTTTGGCCATAAGTTCTTGATCTGGGCAAAAATCATCCCAACAGAAACCTTCAGCCAGTTTTTTATCATCTTATTCTGCCAAACACACTTTGCTGTTTGTTGGAATATATTTATCCCAGCTAAAATTATCATATTTGTCCTGATTAACTAGACATGCTCTTTTTGATCCTTCAATCACATCTCTCCCGTGTGCAGTTTGTGCCTGATGCAGTGCTGGTGGTGTGACTTGATGATAAATCGCCTTTTTGTGATAATCGTTGTTTCCAAAAAGATTTTGGGCTCCACTAGCTTCACGATTTTTGCACTCCGTCTTGAAATGCCCCTTTTCCCTGCAACGAAAACATGTAACTTTAGATTTATCAAAGCCTAAAGTTGAAACATTTGCATCACGGAAATCATCTCTTCCCGTAATTTGTTTAAACTTCTCAGCTCGTCTCAACACGCTTGCCATGCACCATTTAATGTCCATCAATTCCATTTCCTCAGCATCTATTTGATCGTAATCCTCTTTCGTGAGCATTGGATTACCGATCTTTCCGGCCACAAAACTACTATAGGATTCCAACACCATTCCCAACAAAGACATTTGATTTTTAGCTACTTCTTCAGAATAATCTTGATCACTTTCAAGATTTAATACAATATTGCATTGAAGTTTTCCTCCGTTCTTTATTGCAGAAATGTTTGGATCGAATGATGAAAATCTTGTGCTGCTTGATCCCTGGGATGATTTCTTTTCAGAAGAATCTTTTGCACTGTAAGCAGTTTCGACTTTTGGAGAAAAATTTGACTTTTCGTTGACACCACCTTTGTAATAGAAGCTGATATCTTGTTCTCCATCGTAGTTCTTCATCCTGGCAATCTTTCTTTGCTCCATCTCTTGAGCTTCCAGGTGTTTGATGAAGTCTCCCAGTGTCATATTTTTATAATCTTTTCTGTTGGATCTCAGCATCATCAGAAACGTTCCCCAAGTTTCATATGGTAGCGTATCTGCAAGTTTTTCAATCAATTCATCAGTATCTTTCTTAATTCCAAGTTTTGTCATATTTCTCACCAAGTTACAATATCTATCAATTATTTGCTTGGTATTTTCAGATTTCAAACCACGGAATAAGTCAAATTCTTTCTTCATGAGAGATATTTTGTTTTTGAGCATATCATCACTTCCAACAAATTTTGCTTCCAATTCTGTCCAGATTGAGTAAGCAGTTCCATCATGTTGAAGCAGTATCAAGATATCTTCTTTTATTGCTTGCTGAAGCAGACTCACCATCAATTTCTCATCTCGATATTTCTTTTTGTCTTCCGTACTCATTTCTCGAATTGTTAACTGCTCACCATTTGTTGTGGGTCTAACATAAGGTTCCTCAGTGTGTTCCCACGCATCCAAATGATAAGCTTTAACCCAATTCCCAAACCGTTCGGACCATGCGTTGTAATCATCAATATCCATGAGTTTAGGCGGTTTCTGAGACGTTCCGGTTTCGTTCTCATGCAAAGCATTCTGTGTGATTGTAATCGGGCTAGCAAATGCGTTATAGAATTCAGTGTCCATTGTTCAAAGTTCACAAAATTTCAAGCTTAGGCAAAATTGACCCTTGAAGCGAAATACCAAAGTGTCACAATAAGCGAAACCTCCAAAGTGTCTTAAGAGCAGAATCTCAAAGTTGTCACAAAAGCGGAACCTTGATCTGTTCACTGGAGCGAAATCATCTAATAGTCTTATGAGCGAAATCACACTTGACTGTCCACAAAAGCGAAATCAGATAACTGGTTCACAAAAGCGAAATCAACTTGTACAAATGAGCGAAATCAGCTTGTTCAGATGAACGAAATCATGTTGATCAGATGAGCGAAATCAAGATTGATGGTCCACAAGAGCGAAATTACAAGTGTCCTATGAGCGAAAACAACTGATGATGTCACTTTTTGCACGAGTTCATATGAGCGAAACCTCAAAATTCCTAAGTTTTAGATCGATTTTATCTTTGAAATTTTCAAGGGTTTATTAATACATGATTACGAGTGCTGTGTATGAAATTGAGCTGGTTTTACCGTGAAAATTTTTCAAAAATGACAAAGAAGGTGTAGAAAATCAGAATATGCAGCTGAAATGGCAAGAACTCTTCCTCCTGAGCTCTGATACCACTTGTAGGATCGTATTCGGCCCTGTTTGAGTCGATCAGAAGAATTCCTATCCAAAACAAGAGGCGGAAACTAATGCTTTGGTGCGATTACAGCTGGATTCACTTTTAACTGTTGTTGTATTGATCACTGAAGCGATTACAAGCTCTGACAACACTTCGGCAGCACTTTGTGTCTTACCGGAAGACAACACCTACAACTATGTATGTGGTTTCGATCAAACAACCTATATATAGGAGAGCATATTTCGCTCATACGGACATGTATGTATGAGCGAAACCCCTACACTTGACACATAAGCGAAACTACCTCTAACACTTGTTTCTTGTATTTCGTGCCATATTCTAACCTATACACTACTAGACTCGATACAAGACGTAGTTGACAGACGTAGTGCACCAACATATTAATTAGTGCATTTGAGTTACGTTTCCAAGTGTCTTCATCATTATTCCAAGTTATATAATTTATTTGTTAAAATAATAAATATTTTAACTTAAATTATGTTTGTTAAATTTTGGAATAATAGTTAAAATAATATACTTTTAACTTATCACACTTTTGTATTTGTACATGAATACCCTTCTCAAGGATGGGTGTATTTGTATTCGTATTCTTATACTTGTATATTTTTGTATTAATTTTTCCGGAATAATATTTCTAATAAAAATACATCAATATATATTTCCGAAATATATATTTTGGGAAACATTACATAGAAAAATTATTGATAATTTTTCCCTTGGCAAAAATATTTGTAAATCTCATACAAGTTCCCAAATTAACATGTTTCCAAGTCTAACTTAGAAAATATATAAATCCATTTTCCTTCCAAAAATAATATACTTCAAGTTTATTTTAAGAAAATACATTTTCTCTCAATAATAATATAGTTCATGTTTGTTTGAGAAAATACATATTTCTTCCAAAAATGATACTTCTTTTAATAAGTCCAAGAAAATATATTTTCATTCACCCAAAATAATATATTTTCTTTTTGTCAAAAATCTGAAATATTTTGTAGTAATCATGAAAATCCCATTTCCATTCCTTTGATGTCCAAAATATTATTTACCAAAATATACATATGAATAATATTTCCGAAATATTTTGTGAGTTATATTCCTTTGTTCGGTTTTACCAGTATTTTGGGTATTATTTGTATATTTATTCCTTGGAATTTTGGTAATATTTTGGATGGTAATTCATGATCTTTTAATGAGTTATATTATTTCATGTCCTAAAATAATATAACAAGCACACAAAATATACCAATAATTACACACATGGTGTCTTCTAAATATATATTTTCTAAATACATATTTAGTCACCTTTATTTATGAAAACCAACCTCCAATATTTGTATTTTTGTAACCAAAAAATTATGGCAAAGTTTATGTAAAAATTCATGGTTTAAAATACACTTGCCATAGTTTCCCCTAAAAATGGGGGTTTCCATGCTTTCAAGCATATCATTTTCTTTAGTAAAAATCATCACAATCAATTTACAATCAATATTATACAGCCTTTACTTACCAATTTTGCCAAAAACAAGTATAATTTAATGCTTCATGAACTTGAATCTTTATAAAAATATGTAGTAACTTACTAGTGTTTTTAGTAAGTCTTGTTACCCTTTAAAGTGTGATTGATCTTTTAACAACTTCATTTTTAAAGAAGATAGATCTTCACAACTTGTGATCATGATTTCTAAAAATGTTTCTTTATGAATTCTTCTTGTTACACAAGTGTTTCTACACTTGTTTAACCACTACAAATAAGGTTTGTTTGTCTAAGAACCAAGATTTAGTAAAACTTATATTTTTATCTTGGTTTCTTTAGAAATCCTCCATAAATCTTTAGATCTACAAGTATTACTACTCACATTAATCATTATTTTTCAAGAAAACAATATATTCTTTCAAGTTCATGTCTTGCATGATGATGATTTATAAATCTCTAACATTTTCATCCTCTCATCTTGCTAGATTATGTTTTTAATCATGATCTAGCAAGATCATATAATGATCTACATCATTTACACAAACTATCAATCATCAAGTATCATAACAACACGAAACAACATGTTTTCTTTAAGATTCCTTATAGTTTTATGCTTATGTTCATGTTTCATCTTCAAGTTTCTTAGTGTTCTTCAAGATTATCATTATGTATCTACTTTCAACCACTTAAAATTGAAGTAAAATAGTATGTATGATGTTCTTAGCACTAGCTCAAGGCTAGGAATGATCAAGAGGAGAAAACAAGTGGATAAAAGAAAACGGTGAAGGTCCTTCAACTTCCGAAAGCTCCAAGCTTACTTATACACCTTCTAAAACCTTTGTATCACTAGGAAATGGGGTGATCAAGACTTGAAGATGGCGGTGATGGGTGATGAGTGTTTGGCCGAGAATGAAAGGAAGGAAGAAGAAGAATTTTGATGTTGGTAGTTTGTGAGAAATGAGAGTCTTGTTCTAATGGTTACATTTATAAACTTTCCAACATTCCTTTATCTACTGGTTTATATGTTCAAAATGTGGAGACATAATCTAGTAATTAAATCAAATAAAATCTTTATGTGGGGGCCCACATGTAACCGTAAGAATGAGGGGGGGGGGTTTAGTTAAGATGTAATGACTAGTTAGATTACTTAGTTAGATTTCAAGGGTATTAGTTATGTGTTTAGTTATTACATGCTTATATAGTGTGCTTTATGAAACTTTTTGTAACAGTTTTGATTCCCGACACTTAGGAAAGTATTCAGGACCATTTAAGCCTATTTCTGCATGATATTATGTTTTTTAAATGCTGTATTTTGCTGAATTCTACAGAATGCTGCAGTTTATGTGAGTTTTAGGCACTTTCCGGCACTTAAACTATCATTAGGAAGGCAGTTTTGTGATCCTTACTTTCCTACACACTATACTAGTGTAATACTTGGTTTCTGACTCATTCTGTGTCTCAGCACAATGTCTGTCTATCTACTGAACTCTGTCAGCATTTTTCTGATTTGCCGGATAACTGTGCTAACTGTGTTTCGTGCATCTTTTGAGTCAATAAAGTTCTCATGCAATAATGACATGACTTTGAGCAATATATGATGCACATGTATGTATATGGTAATAATCAGAAGCAATTCAAGTAAATGAATTGTAATTTAGCACAATCATTAAGCACTAATCATTATCTAATAATTGTACGGATGTATGCAAATTTGGCAGTTGTCACATTCTCCCCCTGTTAAGAAAATTTCGTCCTCGAAATTTATACTTACCTCAACTCCTTAGGGTTACATTATGCATGTATGGATATGATTAATACTGAGGTAGATAACCACAAAACCGAATCAAGACTTATTCGTAACATATGCATCCAATGACATATTACAATAATCAGAACCCAGCAGTTAAAAGGTATGTGTTTTCAGAATTTGATGTCAAAGGACACGAGATGTATAGTTGTATAATCTAGTGTAACTTAGTTAACAGGGGTGCATCAAGGAGTTTCGACCAATGGAATTTCAAACAATCGATCACAATATGCTAACAGGTTTTCAGAAACAATAGCATCCGCTAGATGAACTCAAAATCAGCAAGATCAAATGTAATAGTGACACGAAAATGATCTGTCAACTTTTGAACAAACAAATGAATAAAACTGGTGTGTTGACATTATTGAATTGCGAGAATATACCGAAATGAAATACAATCGAACTTGGTGTATCATTGTCTTAATACATAGTTGCATCAAGAATGTTTGAATGACAAGTGAAACAAAAATGTGTGTAGTTCCGAGTGAAACGATTGATCATGATTAGCACAAGCTACAAGTTGCACCGACACCACAAGGTGTCATAATGACATAACTCAAATATAGCGGTGACCGAACAAGTTCACCGTGTTTGAACTCAAATGAAAGCGTAATGAAGCAATCCTGAGAATTTGATTCAAACGGCATCGTAGGATTTTTCAATTGATTATAGAACATCAAAGAGTTACTGTTTTTGATTGAAGATGAAAAGCAGTACATACTGCAAGGCATTTGATTGATAATGAAAGAACCGTTAGGAGGTACACTGGATGATATAAAATGAACTTATGTACCCTTGTCTTGGCACACAACTGTGTTAAGACTGCTTTAATCATGGTAAGCAAAACGGATTTAGAGTAAGTCAGTAAATAAACAATTAAATCCATGTATGAGGTACGTAACGAGATTAGCGCAAGCTTCAAATTTAGTGAAGGCATCACTACAAGGTGTTGAAATTAATCAAACGATTTAATGGAGTCGTAGACCAAACAAGTCTACTACGACTCGAAACAAAAGAACTTTTGCAAAAGTAACTTTGAATATGATGCTATCAATACATCATATGGCGTCTTGAATTGAATATGCGAAATGGACAGGTTCAAGCAATTGAACTTGTTTTCAGCGCAATTCTGACAATAAACCGTTATGTATTGACAAAGGGGATTTTGGGCATGGTTACAAAGATAAACCATGTATGTACCTTGAAAGAGAAAGTTTCAAGAAAGTGTGTTGACTTGATAGCAAAAGAGCCGTCAATTACAATAGTGTAGGTCATACAAATCACAAATCAATAATTTAGATTTGGAAAATAATATTTGGACTTTGAAGAAGCGCTTATTTGAAACGAAACCACATGCATAACAAATGGTGCATGCGTAACATATGAATTCCCAAGAAATGAAACAATGAGTATTTGCTAATATGAAGAAATGATCAAGTATCGAGACAAAGGAGTGTTTGATTTAATGAAGAAAAATGTTATGATGCAACCATCATTAGGAGAAGTAGAGATGCAAAATTCTACTTGTTAGAAGCAAAAGTGGAAATTTCAATAGAAATTTGAGTGCTTTATCTATTCAGTTAACTGAAATAGTATATATGTCAGAAATATGGGGTTTGCTCGAGTTAACAGATGTGGTTCCTAAGTGACAACCTTTAACGGGTTCTGATCTAAGTTCCCAAAGGTCTTAAGTGCATGTTTTCTAGGTTCTCAAAGTTTCGTATTCTGTGTAAAACTGCTTTGTGCATCATGTAGGAAACACAATTTAAGTGTATGTTTGAAACAAATTGCTGACTCATTATACATTGGTATGCTCTTATCCTGAATTCACAGCTAATGACATTCGATCAACGATCAGTCTTAGAATAGTAGTTGAATCCTTGTAGTTAGTTAAATAAATCGTTAATCCTCAGCGAGAGTTACCGACTCTTGTTGGTTAACTTGTTCGGCTCCTGGTAGTTGATACTCATTTGAGAATCATCATCCTTCTACTTGAAACTCCTTAGGGCAAAAAGATTTCCTTATAAATCCCCAATCTGGCAACTTTTGAAGCTGCGTTGACAAATCTTGTATCTCAGGAAATGCAAGTCGATAGGGTGCCTTGGCTACAGACGCGGCGCCTGGAACCTAGTCAATGTGGAACTCGACTTGTCGTTGAGGAGGTAATCCTGACAAGTCTTTGGGGAAGACTTCAGGATGTTCCCTCATCACAGGGGTATCTTTGGGCTTAGGTTCTTCGGCTTCTTTGTCCACGACATGAGCCAAAAAGGCAACACATCCTTTACCCGAAAACTTCCGTGTCTTCAACGACTGATAAATCATAGGGGCGTATCCTGCTTCATGAATCACGATCGTTTCTTCGTTCGCCATCGGGATGCGGATAATAATCTCCGTTTGATTGCTCGACAACCAATCCATCCCAATTACCACGTCGAATCTTCCTTTTAGCTAGTTCTATCGAGTACGGGTTATCCAACTTACTTGCTACTAAACCAAGTGTATTCTTAAACTCTAGAGATACGAAGCTATAGTCGACATTGGTATCAGTTGCAAAGTGTTGATTAGTAGGGAACGTACCAGTGACTACGTTCGGATCCTGGTGTGCTTTCCTGGCTCTATCATTTCGCTTGCCTGTTCATTGTTAGGGCAATACTTCCTGAAATTCCCCACATCACTACAGTTAAAACACCCTGGATCACGTCCTTGATCATTACCATCTCCGCTTTGATAGTTGTTGTTGCCGTTGTTTCCTTCGTGATTTCCGCTACCATCTTGACCTTCAATTCCATGCCCAGCACCGTACCAACACGTCTCCTTGGCATGCCCCACTTTGCCACAGTTATCACATTTTCCATACCTGCATGGCCCAGCTTGATGAAGTAGGCAGTTGTCGTACTTAGGCAGTTTACCCGTGTACCTTTTTCCCTGCTTGTCCTTGGTGTTGTTGTTCGCCCGATCACCTTCTTGTGAATTAGTGAGCTTCCTTTGGTTCCTTCCAGATGACTCCTCCTGAGTTTCCTTATTCTCGTCAGGGGTCGAATGTTTTCCCAGTCTAAGTGCTTCCTTAGCGAGCGCCAAACTCATGATACTCGCATCAATAGTTGTTGGTGGCGTTGATGCCGTCATCAAGCTCAGGACCTGAGGCGTCAGTCCCCAGATGAATTACTCCATCTTTTTCAATTCCGGTTCCACCAGGTATGGAACAACTCGCGACAAATCATGAAGTCTCTGTACGTACTCCACCACCTTTGGACCTTCCATCATCAGGTTCTGGAATTTAATTTCCAGCTTCTGGATCTCCATCAGAGAACAATACTCCCTATGCATCATTTCCTTCAACTCATCCCATATCAAAGCATACGTAGCAACGTCGCCCATTATCTGAACCCGTAGGTTCTACCGTAACAGAGCCTCATCTTGAAACAACCCAGAAATGTATGGGAGTTGTTGCTCTGGCGTACATCCGCTCATTCGCATAACAGACTCCATATTCTCGACCCATTTCACAAAAAGTTATGGCACCTCCAGTGCCGTCGAAGTTTAGAGGCTTGCAGTCTAAAAACTGCTTGTAGGTACAACCTGTACCCAAGCAACATCATCACAGAAAGCATTAGCAAAACACTTTCGAAAATATCCAAACATATCATAATGTGTCTTAGGTGACATAAACATTACCGTTAGGTGGGTTATTCCCTGAGGCACTTTCGCTGCGTTTGTAGCGAAGAACCTCGTGCCGAGCTATAGCCCGTGAGACGTGCGCTTTCCATTCTGCCTTGGTCAGCCGAATGATTTCTTGATGAGACATCTCCTAAGGAGGAGTTCGGATTGGTCAGGTCTTATTTGTTCAGGGAGTGTATATAGTTGTTTAAAGGTCGTATGTACATACACGTATTAAATCATCATCTCAATCAATCAAACATTAGCATAATCGTGTCATAATCAAATATTTGGGAATATGTTTAATGAGAACATAGCAAACAAGCACGTAACATCACAATTATAGCACAAATATGTACATCAACAACGTGCTTAATGAGGATATGATGATTGAGCTTTCATTAATCATCGACCACAAAGTATTGTTACATGTTTTACAAAGTGTATCGCATCAAAATGGAACACAGGGTCACCCTACCCTTGCCCAATAAGTCTACCAGTGTATCAAAATCATGTGGTCAAAAGTGGTCTTCAAAAGTCTCCATAATCTCGGCTCATTAGTAGTGTCTTTACCCAAAAGTAATGCAATCCGCATAAAACCAGAACCAACTATACTGGTGACTGAGGTGGAGGAGGGAAGAAAAAACAACTGCTAACATGTGCGGGTTTCTCCTCGAGCTTGTATATACGGTGAAGTAAGTATCTGATCCGCTGCTTGATAGTAGAGAAATGAGCATCAAAACCTAAGAAAGGTGTAATAGTAGCAGGTGAGAATGCAAAAGGAGACAGTGATGAATGTAAAGTATACTGGCATAGACAGGGTGGAGGACGTGGTATCAGCTCAGGCTCCAAAACTCTATAACTCAAAACCTCAAACTGTAGCTGAAGTAACAGGAGCAACTCATCCCGTGTGTAGCCTCCATGATGTGAGGGATGATAGGGGTCTGGAATCAGCATAGTGTATGGTAGGAACCATCGGAATGGCTCGTCCAGCGGTGAAGAAATGAAAGGAGTAAACGGTGCAGCCTGTGAGGTCGTAGGAAATGCTGCTGTAGCAAAAAGGATCGTCACGCGGGTGCTGACCTGGAGTACCTTCCCGGGGTGCGGGTATGTCCTGAAAGAAAGCGATTGGCATGTCGGTGCAATGGACGTCGGTCTCCATAGGGGGAAAGGAGAAACATCAGCGGGTGTAGGCGGGGGAATAAATAGCTTAACAAAAGGAAAATCAATAGGTGCAGGTACTGGATCAGGTATAAGGGATGCATGTCTGGTTAACCAAAAGAAACATGGTTAGGATCAGGAATCGGCTCAAGATCAGTAGGTGCAACATCAGGCTAACCCAAAAGGAACAGGAGCTGGCTCAGGAGCAGGCTCTGGGTCATGTGAAGGTGTGGGATCTCGAGCAGGTAATAGTGCAGCAGTCATAGCGGTGTCATCGTCTGAGTCAGTAGTAGGAAGCTGCAATTCCGTCCGTCTGTAAAGCTGCAGATGTCACAGACTCAAGGGAGTCTGAAATCGAGTGTAAAATGGAAGTAGAGGATACTTCAATGGAAGGAATCTCATGAGGTAGCATAGCAATGACATCCTCAGCTATCTCTCCATCACCCTGGGCGTCAACAGGAGGATCATCAACTAACAAATCAACGTCATCATCAAACAAATCATTGAAAGGGCAGATCCTTGGGAGGAATGACCACGAGAGGTACGGCATCGAGGATCGGAGCCACGATGTGCTCGCCATCGGGGTGTCCAAATGACGAGGTGGCCATGGACTGGAACAGGGATGTTAAAAAGGGTCTTTGTCAGGGAAGCCATCAGCAAGGGGGTAAATCATCGCCCAAGTCTGGTAGCGCGAACGGCTGGAAGTCGTTCTCGTCCTTGGTCAGCATGTCAGGGTCACTCTCAGTGTCTGACGTAAACATCTCCGGCGCAGGTGCAATCTCATTATTTGTGGTGGCGACCATAGGATCGTCAACATCTGACAACTCGCTCTTTGAAGAAGGTGACATATGTGCCAGTACATAATAATCATAGCATGTATATCCATAGTAATCACTAACACTTAGTGTATTGCAAGCAAAGACAATTCATCATGTAATCATGTATTCACATTATTCTTCATGAAACTTTCTATCCTTCCTAGTCTCCCAAACTAAACCACCTAGTCTCCCAGACTAAACCAACTAGTCTCCCAGACTAAACCACCCAGTCTCCCAGACTAAACCACCCAGTCTCCCAGACTAAACCAACCAGTCTCCCAGACTAAGCCAACCAGTCTCTCAGACTGAACCACCCAATCTCTCAGACTGAACCAACCAGTCTCTCAGACTAAACCACCCAGCCTCTCAGACTGAACCACCCAGTCTCTCAGACTAAACCAACCAGTCTCTCAGACTGAACCACCCAGTCTCTTAGACTGAACCACCCAGTCTCTCAGACAGAAACACCCAGTCTCTCAGACTGAACCACCCAGTCTCTCAGACTGAACCACAAACATAACCCTTGAAATGTGTTTTGTGTCTTTTCTTTATAAAAATTGTTTTGTTTCTTGGATCTGGGAGTTTCGTGTATTCAATGAAAACATGTTGTAAAAATATTTTCGTGAGAGTCCTAATGATTGTCGTCTAGACTCGAGAAAGAATCCTAGTTCGCTACAATCGAAGCTCTGATACCAAACTGTCACACCCTGAATTTTGCGGAAGCGTGATTTGGTGTGACTTGCTTAATATCATTGCATTCAACCATAACAAACAACTATATGATAAATCCAAGATGTTCATCCATTGATTAAGTTTTGAAACATTACAACAACACTGATTTAACCCCAAAAACACAGACTTCGTATTCAGAATACAACACCAACAGGTTTTAAGTTCCATAAGGACTTTTCAAAAGACACTGATGATAACCAAGCTTCGAAACCTGTATCCTATCCAGGATAGGATACACACTCTAAACCATTCGACACCGGATGACATCTTTTATTCCAGACAACACTTGAAACTTTAACGCCCGCCAGATCCAAACTTAGTTTCCTGAAATACATGTAGTTTGAAAACATCAACAAAAGTTGAGCGAGTTCATGTGTATGTTTGTGAATAAACCTTTGAAACATTTGTAAGTATGTTTGTATGTACTTGAAAACCCGATATGAAAGCAACAAGGAAACAGATCAATTAATGTGTAGCTAATACATTAATATTTGTGACGTGATGCAGGAAAGCTCAAACCTATCAGACTTGTCTCCGGCAATAAGACATAGTCACCACATGGTCCACTCGATGGACTCATGGGTGGGGCTCGCTACACCCAAATAGATCTATCACTCATGTCCCTCGGTCCTACAAAGAGGATTAATGGCCTTAAGCGTCATACCCACCACTCACATGATCTAGCAGTACCATTCCTTAGCTAACCATACCATGTATAATGTTTGTAAACAGTTTGTAACATGTACTTCACCCCTGAAGTTATAAAACCGAAAACAGTTAAAGAAAAGGGGGTCATGAACTCACAGGTTTGCGTTCTTCGAATCTGCCTGTAACTCAAAGTTTCTGTAACACCTGTGCCTTCACGGCCATCAAACAAATACCAAACCAATGAAATATTTTATTTCATACTTGGGATTTTTAAAAATATGTGTATCATTTGCACATATCAATTTTTGTTCAATTTCAAACCCTAGATCGCTTTCTGGAAGGTTATACGCGCACTGATGCGTAAATATAACCAGTTTAATGCAACAAACACTCCGGAATAGTGACATAGGCTTAACATACCTTAAATAACCTTTACATAACTTAGAAATAAGTTTTGAAGGCTTTGGTATGGCAGAAACAAGTTAAATCGCTTACAGGGACTAAAGTTGACAAACTGCGAAAGTATGCCAATTTGAACTGTAACAGACCTTCCGGAACATGACCATAAGTTAAACATACCATAAATATCCTTTACATAGCTTAGAAATAGGCTTTGAGGGGTTCGGTGTGCTAAAATAAACTTTTGGGTCATTCAGGGACTAAAAGTGTCAAAAAGTGCACAAGTTTGCATTTTCGCGCATAACTTACGTTCTGAATACATCCGGAGATCCAAAAATTTATGTAAGCACTAAAATATTTTTATTTTAGTGTTCGCCATAAGAAAAATCCATTCGTCGCGTCATTTGGTTCGTTTTTCGCATTCGGGACCAGATTCGATGTATTAGCCGTTGTTTAATTCACAACCACACATTCTAAACTTGCTTAGTCAGCGGATAAGGATGGAATTTTGGTACCATGACATTTCAACACATGTATGGATGGAATTTAAACACCTAAACACCATGACATTTCAACACATGTATGGATGGAATTTAAACACCTAAACACCATGACATTTCAACACATGTACGGATGGGATTAAGGCACGTTTTCCATGAAACGATCTTAACGGTTCGGGTATTCCTATAAATACCCCATACCCCCCATTGCTAAAATCACTAGAAACTTGATTTGAGAAACTCTAAGTTGAAACATTTGTTTCATACCTGAGATTTTTGAATCGAGTTTAGCATTCGGGGACCCTTCGTAAGTATTCTTTCGTTCTTTTCCTTATTTTATTGCTTTTCGAGTCAGAAAGTCAAACTTTGTTTGACTTTCAGCGTTGACCAGTAATGGTCAATGCGAAGTTCGTTTGAACTTCGCAACGTGAGTGTAATCACGTTGGTCATAGTCCCTTGGGACTATGCCCACTGATTACCACGTTGTCTAGGGTCGTAGGGTAGGCGATCTGATAAATCGCCTATACCTTCGAACCCGACCCAGTTTGGTCGATCATTAGGATCCGACCAAATACATTAGGTGACCCTAGTATAGGGCATAACCTTCCGAGGTTATACCCTATGGTCACATCGTTTAAGTAGTTGTATGATAGGTAGTTTATATGCCTTAGGTAAATTACCAGAATACCCTTTTCATGTATAATTGGTAATTAAGCATATGTAACCTAAACTTTTGTCACATAACTGATTATGTAACATGTTTAGGCATATAACACTTGTCATAGGACTAGTTAGACGGTCCGAACGCGTTTCACGCGCACGACGCGTTAAAGTAGCATAAGTTACCTTAATGGGTCGCGATGGGTCGATAATACTTAGGTTAAGTTTCATTTAGTATGTAGGCTTTGTTAAACCATATCATATGAGTTCCTACACTCATTTGGCTTACAAACCCTCCTGCTACCCAGTCTTCCGATTTAGGTCCGGGTTAATTATGTAGTTACCTATATTAGGTACCGTTTGATTTCCGGGACTCCTCTAGCTTACTTGGTAGTTGTTCAAGACTCCTAAGCACTCCCAGGCGAGTACATTATTCCCCTCTTTTACTGTTTTCCAAACTGTTTTGGGGTGACTCATATGTGCTAAATATCTTAACAATGATTTCAAGAACGATTACAATAGTTTCAAAAACAAGTACAATGTAGTATCAAGAACGATAACAATAGTTTCAAGAACGCTAACAATGATTTCAAGAACGAATACAATGATTTCAAGAACGAATACAATGATTTCAAAAACTAATAACAATTTCAATAAAGTGAACGAACTTGTTGGTTGTAGTTTACATGACCGATGACATTCATTAGCAATGATCAAGCCGACCAGTATTAGGTTATGGTACCATAGGATCTGACAAATCCCGTTATTTACTGCACCCATTGTTATGTGTGGGGGTTGTGGGTAGCGACTGAATCTGTAATTATTAACTTATCCTTTGGTAAGGGTTTGTTAAGAACGAGAACGAGAGCGAGTTGGAACGAGGAACGAGTCAAGAAGGTTTGAATGTTATTAGAGAATCGACCATAAAGTAGTTTCACAATTAAAACAAGAACGACTAGAACGATTAAAACAAGAACGATCTGAACGAATGGGTAACGATTGGGTAAACATCTGGACATGATTTACATTCGATCATGCATTTCCACGAAACATAGTATTGGTTTAAACCAAGTTTTACTTCAATACTTTGTTTTGTGCGTTTCATCTATGGTTTAGTTGATGCATTTCACTAGCCATACATATCATTTGGTTATACATATTACATGATTTACATTTGGGCATGAACATTACTTTGGTGTTTTGGATTAAGTGATTAAGTAACAAAGCGTTTGTAATATGATACAAGCATGGTGGATACGCCGCTGGTACTTCCTATATATAAGTGTTTGTATGGTATTACATATCATAGCGTTATTTGAATCATTTCAGTTTGAGACATAAAACATTTTATACAACTAACATACTTTTCACAAGACATTGATTTACAAACAACTTATCTTACACAAACTCATTTTACATGGTTATTCATTTAATCATGCATTATTTTCTTATTTATACATATCATCTGAACTAATTGTTTTTCAAATGATTTACAAAGACAAAGCAAATTACAAGGTTCATGACTAAACATTTTCTTAAAACAGAAGTCATGAATCTTATTTTCACAAAACCTATGTATCTCGCCAGCATTTCTTTGCTGACCTCGTTTTCACATATGTTTCAGGTATTGTTGGATGATATCGATTGATAAGTTGCATGCTCACATAGGACTGGACAAGGCCTTAGTGACTCAATAACAATGATAGACTATGTTTAAATAGTGTATTTAGATTTCAAGACGATGTAATTATTCAATGATTAATAAAACGAAACACTTTTGATATCCATGGTTATGAAACATTAATTCTGTTGCAACACGCCCCGATGTTTCCGCCGCGATTTGTTGTTTTACGCGGTCGGGGTGTGACAGGAAAGATGGTATCAGAGCCAATGGTTATAGGGAATTAGGTTATTAGTAATTAGTAATGCTTTGACCTAGTCTATAACCTTCTTAGGACCCTAACGCGAGTTTACTTACGTTTAGTCATAAAACAATACCGTCACCTATCCTTAGGCGACGACCACAACAAGAACATAAATTTCAAAACCGCTTTGAAAACTAATCATCTGTTCTAGGATGATTGATTTCTAGGTTTTGAACCCTCTATTGTAAGGTTTTGAACTCTCTATTATATGGTTTTGAAACCCTTTGAGTTTTCAAAACTTCATCAAGGTTTTGGGTTTTAAATAATGTGAACACGTGCAAACTGGAAGGGTGAATGCCTGTATTCTGAGTTTTCTGTCTAGGCAAGCACTTCGTATACATCTCATCAGACGCGAGACCAGTTGTGCTTACCTGGGAATTCTTGGGGTGAGTGTTCACTTATAGGCGAGCATGTCTTCGCGATACATAATTTTTGACCCATTTACTTTGATTAGTCACCGTCTCATTTGTTTGCCTTAGGTAACAAACAAATGATCGCAATCTTCATGCGTTATCATTCTGTTTTGATTGTCCAATAATCTTTCACCTGTTTCTCCCTATGCCTTTCTTTTTCTTCAAGAATGTCTCTTCATCACAATGACGCCCAGATATCTGAGCAAGCAGCCAAAATTCGCTCAGCGAATAGGCGAAGTAGTCCTGAAGACTGTTGAATTAGCTACTGCCATGTATCATCTCCAGGATGAAGCCACTCAAGAGTCACCAAGACAGGCAGGACCTAGTCAGGTGACAACACCATCAGCCACTAAACCAATCGAGGAATCAAAGACCATGGATGAACGATCCCCTAAGAAGTCAAAGAAGCGAAAGGCTTCTCAGAACTTCGCCATGGTCGCTCACAATGGTAAAGCAGTCCCCAACCAACCAGCTCAACCCCCTGCTAGGTGTGTATGGCTTTTCCTATGATACCTACATCAAGGAACTATGTACCTTACAAACTACTCTTGTGATTTCTCTCTTTCAAATGATTGCTCATGATTCTCTCAAAAATTTTAAGTACTCGTTTCACTCTAAGAAACAAAGTACAGAAAATTAAGTGACATTATGAGTAATCGTGCTTTTCGCACATCTGTGCCTTTAAATCCTTGGTTAGATAACTAAGGGTATTTTCAAATCTCATACCCATTACGTTTTGATTTTTCAACATACACAGTACCAGTATTTCAAAACAATCTTCATGATCTCAAAACATTTCATATAGTTTGAAAACAATTTTTCTAGATGCATTGTCTATGTTATTTCAAAAAAAAACATTGGCCATGTTATCAAAACCAACCTTTCTAATTTCAAAATATTTCACATAGTCTGAAGACAATATTAACACAATACATTTTCTGATCAAGTGCATGATTTCGAAAAGCATCATTCATGTCTTTCAAAAACCTTATACATAATTTCAAAATTCATCTCGCATGATTTTAAAACATTTTTGTAAATATATCTACCTAATACACCTACTTTATGATTTCAAAAAGTATTATATATAAGGTTTCAAAAACGTTAAACACATTTTTCTTAAAAGAACCCCATGCATAGTTTTCAAAAATATTTTCCTCATACATTGACTTAACCTTCAAAATTCTGCTTCATGTGTCGCCTTGACATATCAAGCATCTCAACTTCATAAGCATTTTACATCATGTTTTGACCTAAGCACATCCAGTGCAAGGTTCCAAAACATCTTCAACTTCTAAAATTCATATGGGATCTTTTTATCTTTACAATTAGATCTTTGTGGATGATTATCATTCAAATCAGAGTCCTTAATTGGATTCCTTATGTACCTTAATTCGAACACTTCGGGTCCAAATAATCGAAGTCGAATTTTCTTTTTGAATCTTTCTATCTTTATAGTTGGATTCTTGATAACGTTTAAAGTACCAAATGAAATCCACGGAATGGATTCCTAGTGTGCTTTAAATGCATGTACGCAATTTACAAGACAAATTAACAAACAATTTTGTGGTTATGTGATATATGTTTATGTGTTCTCCTCTATGATTTTTGTGTTTTTGTATACTCTGGATATTCGTTATCCAAATCCTCGTAGAATCTTTCATATCCTTATATGATGGATTCGTAGTAGGATATTCAAAAAGGTACTACCTTAAATCCTTATGGGCTTCTACCTGGTAGTTAAGACCCTTGGGTTATATAGTACCACTCCATGTTTTATAGGAGACCCTTAAGTGGTCTAGCCAAAAAGATTGATTCACAATTTGGTTAAAAGACGACATCTAGTGATGTAGCTGGACAGACTCCTTGATAGTCTATTTAGATCATTTATTGATTTAGTCAAAAGGACTCTATGGCGGTCTAGTCACACTCATCACAGGATTGTTCATTTGGTTTTCCCCCTACACATTATAAAATAGACTGTGTGAACTGTGCAAGGAATTGTCTGATTATGGACGCGTACATAATTATGAAATTTAGTGCACAGAAACCCAGTAAGATTTATTATGTGTAAGAACCGATAGTGACGACAATAACGAAATGAGAACGATGTAATGGAGGTACGGTGGACGCACCAATGACGCTTCATATACTTGTATATAAGTATCCCTCTTACATTGCAATCATGATGTTATTAAAGATTACTAGAAGTTCAGAACCCTAACCAATGTTGTTTGATCTTTTCAACTTTATGTTTTAAACTCTCACAAGTTTCCTCTAAATAAATTTCGGGACGAAATTTCCTAAAGTAGGGGAGACTGTAACACCTGTGCCTTCACGGCCATCAAACAAATACCAAACCAATGAAATATTTTATTTCATACTTGGGATTTGTAAAAATATGTGTATCATTTGCACATATCAATTTTTGTTCAATTTCAAACCCTAGATCGCTTTCTGGAAGGTTATACGCGCACTGATGCGTAAATATAACCAGTTTAATGCAACAAACACTCCGGAATAGTGACATAGGCTTAACATACCTTAAATAACCTTTACATAACTTAGAAATAAGTTTTGAAGGCTTTGGTATGGCAGAAACAAGTTAAATCGCTTACAGGGACTAAAGTTGACAAACTGCGAAAGTATGCCAATTTGAACTGTAACAGACCTTCCGGAACATGACCATAAGTTAAACATACCATAAATATCCTTTACATAGCTTAGAAATAGGCTTTGAGGGGTTCGGTGTGCTAAAATAAACTTTTGGGTCATTCAGGGACTAAAAGTGTCAAAAAGTGCACAAGTTTGCATTTTCGCGCATAACTTACGTTCTGAATACATCCGGACATCCAAAAATTTATGTAAGCACTAAAATATTTTATTTTAGTGTTTGCCATAAGAAAAATCCATTCGTCGCGTCATTTGGTTCGTTTTTCGCATTCGGGACCAGATTCGATGTATTAGCCGTTGTTTAATTCACAACCACACATTCTAAACTTGCTTAGTCAGCGGATAAGGATGGAATTTTGGTACCATGACATTTCAACACATGTATGGATGGAATTTAAACACCTAAACACCATGACATTTCAACACATGTATGGATGGAATTTAAACACCTAAACACCATGACATTTCAACACATGTACGGATGGGATTAAGGCACGTTTTCCATGAAACGATCTTAACGGTTCGGGTATTCCTATAAATACCCCATACCCCCCATTGCTAAAATCACTAGAAACTTGATTTGAGAAACTCTAAGTTGAAACATTTGTTTCATACCTGAGATTTTTGAATCGAGTTTAGCATTCGGGGACCCTTCGTAAGTATTCTTTCGTTCTTTTCCTTATTTTATTGCTTTTCGAGTCAGAAAGTCAAACTTTGTTTGACTTTCAGCGTTGACCAGTAATGGTCAATGCGAAGTTCGTTTGAACTTCGCAACGTGAGTGTAATCACGTTGGTCATAGTCCCTTGGGACTATGCCCACTGATTACCACGTTGTCTAGGGTCGTAGGGTAGGCGATCTGATAAATCGCCTATACCTTCGAACCCGACCCAGTTTGGTCGATCATTAGGATCCGACCAAATACATTAGGTGACCCTAGTATAGGGCATAACCTTCCGAGGTTATACCCTATGGTCACATCGTTTAAGTAGTTGTATGATAGGTAGTTTATATGCCTTAGGTAAATTACCAGAATACCCTTTTCATGTATAATTGGTAATTAAGCATATGTAACCTAAACTTTTGTCACACAACTGATTATGTAACATGTTTAGGCATATAACACTTGTCATAGGACTAGTTAGACGGTCCGAACGCGTTTCACGCGCACGACGCGTTAAAGTAGCATAAGTTACCTTAATGGGTCGCGATGGGTCGATAATACTTAGGTTAAGTTTCATTTAGTATGTAGGCTTTGTTAAACCATATCATATGAGTTCCTACACTCATTTGGCTTACAAACCCTCCTGCTACCCAGTCTTCCGATTTAGGTCCGGGTTAATTATGTAGTTACCTATATTAGGTACCGTTTGATTTCCGGGACTCCTCTAGCTTACTTGGTAGTTGTTCAAGACTCCTAAGCACTCCCAGGCGAGTACATTATTCCCCTCTTTTACTGTTTTCCAAACTGTTTTGGGGTGACTCATATGTGCTAAATATCTTAACAATGATTTCAAGAACGATTACAATAGTTTCAAAAACAAGTACAATGTAGTATCAAGAACGATAACAATAGTTTCAAGAACGCTAACAATGATTTCAAGAACGAATACAATGATTTCAAGAACGAATACAATGATTTCAAAAACTAATAACAATTTCAATAAAGTGAACGAACTTGTTGGTTGTAGTTTACATGACCGATGACATTCATTAGCAATGATCAAGCCGACCAGTATTAGGTTATGGTACCATAGGATCTGACAAATCCCGTTATTTACTGCACCCATTGTTATGTGTGGGGGTTGTGGGTAGCGACTGAATCTGTAATTATTAACTTATCCTTTGGTAAGGGTTTGTTAAGAACGAGAACGAGAGCGAGTTGGAACGAGGAACGAGTCAAGAAGGTTTGAATGTTATTAGAGAATCGACCATAAAGTAGTTTCACAATTAAAACAAGAACGACTAGAACGATTAAAACAAGAACGATCTGAACGAATGGGTAACGATTGGGTAAACATCTGGACATGATTTACATTCGATCATGCATTTCCACGAAACATAGTATTGGTTTAAACCAAGTTTTACTTCAATACTTTGTTTTGTGCGTTTCATCTATGGTTTAGTTGATGCATTTCACTAGCCATACATATCATTTGGTTATACATATTACATGATTTACATTTGGGCATGAACATTACTTTGGTGTTTTGGATTAAGTGATTAAGTAACAAAGCGTTTGTAATATGATACAAGCATGGTGGATACGCCGCTGGTACTTCCTATATATAAGTGTTTGTATGGTATTACATATCATAGCGTTATTTGAATCATTTCAGTTTGAGACATAAAACATTTTATACAACTAACATACTTTTCACAAGACATTGATTTACAAACAACTTATCTTACACAAACTCATTTTACATGGTTATTCATTTAATCATGCATTATTTTCTTATTTATACATATCATCTGAACTAATTGTTTTTCAAATGATTTACAAAGACAAAGCAAATTACAAGGTTCATGACTAAACATTTTCTTAAAACAGAAGTCATGAATCTTATTTTCACAAAACCTATGTATCTCGCCAGTATTTCTTTGCTGACCTCGTTTTCACATATGTTTCAGGTATTGTTGGATGATATCGATTGATAAGTTGCATGCTCACATAGGACTGGACAAGGCCTTAGTGACTCAATAACAATGATAGACTATGTTTAAATAGTGTATTTAGATTTCAAGACGATGTAATTATTCAATGATTAATAAAACGAAACACTTTTGATATCCATGGTTATGAAACATTAATTCTGTTGCAACACGCCCCGATGTTTCCGCCGCGATTTGTTGTTTTACGCGGTCGGGGTGTGACAGTTTCCTCTGGTGTACACGACTACATACAACGTACTATGGTCTATTAGACGAGCGGGTCGTGCCTTGACTTAGTATTAATTAGTGCATTTGAGCTACGTTTCCAAGTTTCTTCATCATTATTCCAAGTTATATAATTTATTTGTTAAAATAATAAATATTTTAACTTAAATTATGTTTGTTAAATTTTGGAATAATAGTTAAAATAATATACTTTTAACTTATCACACTTTTGTATTTGTACATGAATACCCTTCCCAAGGATGGGTGTATTTGTATTCGTATTCTTGTACTTGTATATTTTTGTATTAATTTTTTCGGAATAATATTTCTAGTAAAAATACATCAATATATATTTCCGAAATATATATTTTGGGAAACATTACTTAGAAAAATTATTGACAATTTTTCCCTTGACAAAAATATTTGTAAATCTCATACAAGTTCCCAAATTAACATGTTTCCAAGTCTAACTTAGAAAATATATAAATCCATTTTCCTTCCAAAAATAATATACTTTAAGTTTATTTTAAGAAAATACATTTTCTCTCAATAATAATATAGTTCATGTTTGTTTGAGAAAATACATATTTCTTCCAAAAATGATACTTCTTTTAATAAGTCCAAGAAAATATATTTTCATTCACCCAAAATAATATATTTTCTTTTTGTCAAAAATCTGAAATATTTTGTAGTAATTATGAAAATCCCATTTCCATTCCTTTGATGTCCAAAATATTATTTACCAAAATATACATATGAATAATATTTCCGGAATATTTTGTGAGTTATATTTCTTTGTTCGGTTTTACCGGTATTTTGGGTATTTTTTGTATATTTATTCATTGGAATTTTGGTAATATTTTGGATAGTAATTCATGATATTTTAATGAGTTATATTATTTCATGTCATAAAATAATATAACTAACATACAAAATATACCAATAATTACACACATGGTGTCTTCTAAATATATATTTTCTAAATACGTATTTAGTCACTTTTATTTATGAAAACCAACCTCCAATATTTGTATTTTTGTAACAAAAAATTATGGCAAAGTTTATGTAAAAATTCATGGTTTAAAATACACTTGTAAGTGTATGTTAATAAATATTTTTCTAAGTGTTTAGGTTTTTAGAAAATTTTGCCATAGTTTCCCCTAAAAATGGGGGTTTCCATGCTTTCAATCATATCATTTTCTTTTGTAAAAATCATCACAATCAATTTACAATCAATATTATACAACCTTTACTTACCAATTTTTCCAAAAACAAGTATAATTTAATACTTCATGAACTTGAATCTTTATAAAAATATGTAGTAACTTACTAGTGTTTTTAGTAAGTCTTGTTACCCTTTAAAGTGTGATTGATCTTTTAAAAACTTCATTTTTAAAGAAGATATATCTTCACAACTTGTGATCACGATTTCTAAAAATGTTTCTTTATGAATTCTTCTTGTTACACACGTGTTTCTACACTTGTTTAACCAATAAAAATAAGGTTTGTTTGTCTAAGAACCAAGATTTAGTAAAACTTATATTTTTAGCATGGTTTCTTTAGAAATCCTCCATAAATCTTTAGATCTACAAGTATTACTACTCACATTAATCATTATTTTTCAAGAAAACAATATATTCTTTCAAGTTCATGTCTTGCATGAGAATGATTTATAAATCTCTAACATTTTCATCCTCTCATCTTGCTAGATTATGTTTTTAATCATGATCTAGCAAGATCATATAATGATCTACATCATTTACACAAACCATCAATCATCAAGTATCATAACAACACTAAACAACATGTTTTCTTTAAGATTACTTATAGTTTTATGCTTATGTTCATGTTTCATCTTCAAGTTTCTTAGTGTTCTTCAAGATTATCATTATGTATCTACTTTTAACCACTTAAAATAGAAGTAAAATAGTATGTATGATGTTCTTACCACTTGCTCAAGGCTAGGGATGATCAAGAGGAGAAAACAAGTGGATAAAAGTAAACGATGAAGGTCCTTCAACTTCCGAAAGCTCCAAGCTTACTTATACACCTTCTAACACCTTTGTATCACTAGGAAATTGGATGATCAAGACTTGAAGATGGTGGTGATGTGTGATGAGTGTTTGGCCGAGAATGAAAGGAAGGAAGAAGAAGAATTTTGATGTTGGTAGGTTGTGAGAAATGAGAGTCTTGTTCTAATGGTTACATTTATAAACTTTCCAACATTCCTTTATCTAGTGGTTTATATGTTCAAAATGTGGAGACATAATCTAGTAATTAAATCAAATAAAATCTTTATGTGGGGGCCCACATGTAACCGTAAGAATGAGGGGGGGGGGTTGGTTAAGATGTAGTGACTAGTTAGATTACTTAGTTAGATTTCAAGGGTATTAGTTATGTTTTTAGTTATTACATGCTTATATAGTGTGTTATGATGTTCGGGGACCATACTAGCTTGGTAATGTTAAAACAGTGCTTCTAGTAAAAATTTGGTGTTTCGGGTAGTGTCCGGTTGTTCGGTTGGCTACCGGTTCGTTAAGGTGCTAAACTTCGCAGTTTTGTGTGCTTTATGAAACTTTTTGTAACAGTTTTGATTCCCGACACTTAGGAAAGTATTCAAGACCATTTAAGCCTATTTCTGCATGATATTATGTTGTTTAAATGTTGTATTTTGCTGAATTCTGCAGAATTCTGCAGTTTATGTGAGTTTTAGGCACTTTCCGGCACTTAAACTATCACTAGGAAGGCAGTTTTGTGATCCTTACTTTCCTACACACTATACTAGTGTAATACTTGGTTTCTGGCTCATTCTGTCTCAGCACAATGTCTGTCTATCTACTGAACTATGTCAGCATTTTTCTGATTTGCTGGATAACTGTGCTAACTGTGTTTCGTGCATCTTTTGAGTCAATAAAGTTCTCATGCAATAATGACATGACTTTGAGCAATATATGATGCACATGTATGTATATGGTAATAATCAGAAGCAATTCAAGTAAATAAATTGTAATTTAGCACAGTCATTAAGCACTAATCATTATCTAATAATTGTACGGATGTATGCAAATTTGGCAGTTGTCACACATTTGTGAGTACGACGAAAATGCGGTTACCGAGAATTATGTTCTTGTAAGTTAAGAACAACAAGATTTAAATACGTTCTTGTTACATAACGAGTACATACATGAAAACCTTAAAGCGGACTTTGTGGAATACATTTGGAACAACGCCAACAACGAACCCAATGACGACGCAAACAACGACCCAGATGACGAGTAGTATGTTTTATTGAAGTTTAAATTTTTTAATGTAATGTAAGTTATATTATTAATTTTAGTGTTTAATTTAATTTTACTTTTATATATACTGCATATTATTTAAAACAAATTTAAAAAAATGGAGGCTCATCACCCACACCCTAGATACATCTTCAAGGTGAGAGGATAACCCGTTGATGACGTGACAGCCTACGTGAAGACCCATCTCCAAGTAACAGGACTCCTCCAAATCTTATAACCTAAGGTTTTTTGTTCCTACTATTTTCACCATTTTTTTCTAATTTAGATATATTAGATGCATATTTCAGATTTCCTTCAACTCATAAAATATTGTAATCCTTTTAATTATTATAATATAATCATTTTAATTTTTTATTGTTGTTGGAAAACTGTTTGATTTAATATATTTCCATTTTAAAACAAAAAACCACATTTTCCTTTTCTGAATATATTTCCATTTTAAAATAAAAAAAAAACCACATTTTCCTTTTCTAAAATGATGTTGGACAAAATATGAGTGATATAAAGAAACAACTTTACACAAGGGCATGACATGACATGGCCACTTGGAAAATTATCAAAGACAATCATAACTGCTTATTGAGCATTCACATTCAATCCATCAAATTATACATACATTCCACTAAAAAACAACTCCTATATCAATATATTTCCACTAAAAACAAATATTTTTTCTCTCTCCTTTCAATTAAATAATATTATCATTACATTTTTCTCTCTCCTTCACTCACAACCACTTTCAATATATATTAAAAAAATTATAATGGATGAACAGTGTCCCCCCAAATATACAGATGAACAGTAACATTTTCTCTCTCCTCCACTCACAACCACTTTTTATACCCTTTATAATATAAAAACCCCTCCTCTCATTATTTGATGGATTGAATGTGAGTGCTCAATTGCCTTATCATAATTCAATATTCTTGCTTTTTCTTTCTAACAATTAGGTATACACGTAATAAATTATTAATTAATTTTTTTTTTGCGTAATACGAGATTTAGTCATTTCTGGTTGTTGTCACTTTATTCCTTGAGTTTAGCAATTTATTACGATTTTCACTCCTTAAAATTTGGCTCTTAGGGGTGAAAATAGGGATGAGCAAATCCTGATCCCGTTCCAATACCGTCCCGATCTTGAAAATCCCGATCCCGAATTTCAACAAAACTGGGTACCGATGCCGATACCGAAATATGTCGGTATGGTACGGTATCGGTATGGTATCCGTACGGTAGTGTATATCAACGTAAAATTCGGTATTTTACTGGTACTGTCCCGATCCTGAAAATATCGAACCGAAAATGCCAAAAAGTGGATACCGTTTCCGGTAGGAAAAAATTCGGTACGGTATTTTCGGGATCGGGATCGGTATTTGATACCAAATGCTCATCCCTAGGTGAAAATTGCCAAAATCGTCCCTGAGATAAGGGCATGTTTGTCATTTTCATCTAAAACAACTTTTTTTTACCATATAGTCATTCACTTTTGGGATTCTTTGCCATTTTCATCCAAACGTCTAATTTGCTTTATTTTTTCTATCAAACATTTGGATGAAAATGACGAAAAATCCCAAATATCAGGGACGATTTTGGCAAAAAAAAAAAATCAGACATATGGATGAAAATGGCAAAAAATCCCAAAAATAAAGGACTATATGGTACAAAAAAAGTTATTTCAGATTAAAATGACAAACATGTTCAAACTTCAGGGAGGATTTTGGCAATTTACTCATGGCAATATTTCAAACATTTTGGATGAAAATGACACCTTAATGATGAATTCTTAAAAGTGGTCAAATCTCAAGCACGAAAATAACATTTTACTCTGCTTCTTTTTTTTTACGGTGAGGTGGTATCGGAACGTTAACACCGCCACACGTTCCCAATGTGAAAGTCCCGCTTCATAGATTGTCTGTGTAGAAGAAAAGAAGAAACTATGAGGGAAAAGGAGAGAGGGTAGAGTCGATCCGTGCTAGACATAATAAATTGAAAATTGGTTAATGAAATAGGTTTATTTATTACCTTTGCTATAAATGAAACAAGAGCATCCAAGTCAAACCAAATTTAATAAAAAAGTCCAAAGAACAAAAGAAATGATGAGTCCACCACTACTTTAAACCAAAACAAAGTAAAGACGATAGAAAAGATAAAAAGAAACAGACATCCACATTTGTTTTTTTATTTTTGTGTTTATATATTTAGTTGGATATATGCCTACCAAAGTAAACTTGCATGTTTTTTCTTTCCTAAAACGACTATTTGGTATTTCATTATTATTAAAGTATTATTTAAATTTGTTTTATTAAACTACATATTTTACAATAACTGTGTTCTCTTGAATTAAATGTTGGAAAACTAAAACAGAACATAAAAATTGTTTTTTAACTCTTTTTTTCTTAAACAAAAGTTGCTTAATATTTTAGATTTTTAACCCTACATTTGTTTCTTGATCTATTTAAGAAATTGTTTGTAGTTCACTGGTATTAAAGTGTTTTAAAATGTATTGTCTCTTCTAATACTGCTCAAAGTGGAAGGGGCTTGAAAGGGAGTGTAGAGCGCCACGTCAGTAGACAAGTCTTTGTCATCCAAGCCTCAAAAACCACAGGGTGGTGGGGCGTTGTGGAGGACGCGCGCGCTCTCTCTCTCTCTCTCTCTAAACAACATTCACAACCAACTTTCTTTCTCTTTAAGAATCCTTGAACCAATCATCACCTTCACATTTACCCCACGCCGTGTTACGATACCCACGCCCCTCCGCCCACGCCACGCCACCCCACATGGCGGTGTTCCAGACGTGGAGGGGGTTCCACGCGTCCCCACGCTCGACTCCGTGCAGTCTAAGTGGTTAGGATTCCAGTCTCATTGTAGACAAACTAAAGTATTTAAGAGTAAATTAGTTTGATGTCAATTTTCCATCATTATTATTATCTATGGTTATTATTTTATTATTATGGTAATAATTTGTTCGTCATAAAATACCTCATCAAAAAGATACCCATGTCACACATCAACCGATGACGGAAACATTGGAATGAAACGAACGGGATTGTTCTTGAAAATGAAAGTACAACACTTCGCATATTGAAACTATAAAATCAAACCAAAGTGTCCACTAACGTAGTCTTATCATCGCAATTAAATAAGACCGTAAAGAATGATTACTTAACAATGACCCACAACGGGCGATGTGCTACTCCTATACCTCTATATATGTTAAAAGATGGCTTTTGAAAATTAATGATAGATATCATACATATAATGTGTTCTATCATGTATAATAAACAACATAAAAAGTATCATGTTGATGGATTAAGTGTTTGTTTAAGCATGATTGTATGTGTGTTGTGAGTTTCATAATGATACATATTGCAACCCAAAGTGTTTTAAAGCGTAAATGGGTCAAGTATACTCACGGTTTGCAAATGTTTTTCACAAAGTGAGCTTGAACGATTTGGAGGATGGATCACCGAGGTTATCCTAAAATGGATAAACAAGGTGTATGAGTTTATGGAGTTGATGGTAGGAATAAATTCAGAATTTACAAGTATAAAATACGAAAATATATCTTGCTTTAGATACTCATTTGGACACCATTGCTAGTTACTGTTCTTCATGAGTATTGCACTATTTGGTAGTCCAAAATGAGGAGACTAAAACTAAGACAAATCCCACCTTACCACATTATTCGACCATTACTTTAGTTGGTAACGTGGTTTGGTTTTGGATTTGGATTAGTATGCACACACATACATACATACATACATACATACATACATACATACATACATACATACATACATACACACACACACATACACACACACACACACATACATGTAGTTAGGAATTTAAACATCAGGACCGTAGTTAGGAAATATTTTTAAACATGCGAGTAAGCAGAGCCGATGGTATCGGTGTTTATTAATTTGGCAGCGGAATTTAAACATCAGGACCGTAGTTAGGAAATATTTTATCAGAGTTTAAACACCAAACTTTTAAAAATAATAAGTGGTATAAAACCCAAGTTCATTGACAATACATTTGTAGGGATAAAACCCTAATTATTGAAAACATAAACTCCTTTTTATTTAGGTAACTTTTATAGCCACTTCTTTAAGACTTCAGTGCTCTCCAGACGCGTTTTAAAAAGGTTTTATCAGCAAGAAATACTGGTGAGTGCATCCCAATTTAATCAAAACAAGCTTTTATAACTTACAGTATTAAGATTTACAATGCTTATATCTATCCAATTATTCAATACAACATTGCTACTGGGCAACCTTTGTCCCCCCGTGCTTGCGGTCATGCTACTATTCGCAATAGTAACGAGTTTCAAGTAATGTATACAAAACCCCACATACTGATGATAATTGTAGAATCACAGAAACTTAATCACTGTAAGTATTGTAGGGTTTTGTAAAATAGTTGAAATAATGATTTAAAAAGGGTTTACAAAAAGAGAATGGACTCACATTACTGACTTAGATAATACCATAGCTTCCTGATGATTTTTCCTGGTTAATATCTATTAAAAATTAAACAATACACACGTGTTAGTAAAATAACCCATTTCACATTAGCCATACTACCGAGACAGAACTCCAACGAACTGAGTCAGGCAGAGCCTTGACATGCGTTATAGAGCCCTAGATCAACCGGGTAGGATAACGAATACGTGATCGGGGTTATAATACTTACAACGAGGCAGAGCTTCGCTTTTTAGGGGGTATTATTCCCGAGTGTTTTGCCTATTATATTTGAGAGAGAAAGAAGAATTTTAAACGAGAATGAACGGAGGTCTAAGGCCCCTTTTATAGGCCTGGACCATGGCGGCTCGCGCCCCGCGACCCATTTGGGTTCTCCCTTCGCGGCCCGTGAGCTAGGCTGGCTAGTTCTAGCTTTGGTGAGTCAACTCACTAGACTCCACACGCAGGTGGACACGTGGCGGAAAAGGGGTGCCGCCTGGTGTCACCGGGTCGCGCCCCGCGATAGAAATGGCTGACTCGTCGCGCCCCGCGATAGACCTGGCTGACTCGTCGCGCCCCGCGAGGGCACTATATTTTTGTTTTTATTTGATTTATATAAATATAAATGGTATTTAGGGTTGTTAATGAGTATTCGGGGTATAATAGGAATGTTTAGGGTTATGTTAGGGGTTTTAGGAGGGTTGTTATATCCTCCCCACCTTGTTTTAGATATCGTCCTCGAGGTCTACTGGAACAGGTGTGGATATTTCCATTGCATTTCCGATTCGAGCTCCCAAGTGTATTCTGGCCCTCTCAAGAATTCCATTTTACTTTGAAAGAACTAATCTCTTGTGTTTGAGATTCTTGATCTTTTTTTCTTCAATCTGTAGAGGTTTTTCTATAAACTTACGTTTCTCATTTACCTCTATGTCCTGAAGAGCTATCACTAATGATTTGTCTGCTAAGCATTTCTTGAGATTACATACATGAAATACATCATGTATTCCTTCCATTTCCTCTGGCAGTTGTAGTTGATAAGCTACTGGTCCTATTCTTTTGATAATCTCAAAAGGTCCAATATACATGGGGCTTAGCTTCCCTCTTTCAATGAATCTGACTACTCCTTTCCATGGAGAAACTTTTAATAATACCTTATCTCCAACTTGAAATTTCAAAGGTTTTCGTCTATTATCAGCATAACTCTTTTGATGATCTCGTGCTGCTTTTAGTCTTTCCTTGACTTGAATAATCGTGTCCATTGTTTCTTGTACTATCTCTGGTCCAGATAGTTGTTTTTCTCCAATTTCTGCACAACAGACTGGAGTTCGGCATTTTCGTCCATAAAGTGCTTCAAATGGTGCAACATTTATACAAGTATGATAGCTATTATTATAGGAAAATTCTATCAATGGTAAATGATCATCCCAATTTCCCCAGAAATCAATTACATTAGCTCTAAGCATATCTTCCATTGTCTGAATCATCCTTTCGCTTTGTCCGTCTGTTTGAGGATGATAAGCGGTGCTTAGGTTTAACCTGGTGACGTGATGTCGTGGTCACAATCAAATTTAATCCCAATAACAACTATAGATAGTGGTAAGAGGGTATCGAACTCAGGGAGTATGTGGAAAGTGTGTTGATTTTATAGCTTTGCACTTAAACTAATATTAAACTAAAATTGCAAAAATTAAAATTCAAGAGTTGATTGTTTTGGTTTAAAGAACTAATATTAACTAATTAAATTGCAAATCAAAGATTGTTGTAAAACAGATTAGGAGAGAACAATGAACATCTTAGGATTCAGTTTCTTTAAACAATTGTGTGAAATTTCAACTAGAAAGAGTTACATAGACATAACTCGTGCATAAATAATCGAAGTGATAAAAGGGAACAAAGTACTCGGATTTATAAACGCGAGGTTGTTTCCCGATGATCAATTAATCAATAACCAACCCTAACCCTTCCCGTGATATCTCGATTGCCAACGGCACCAAGAACGTACGATTAAGACTAGAAATTGCACTATCGATTAACAAGCTACAAACAATTATGCATACACCATGATATTCAAGCAACGCAAGTTATCATTCTAGAAATTCAGAAATAAACACACAAAAGTTCAAGAGAAACCTTCACCTAAGATGATCACCGAAAGTTTTAGCCACACATAGCTTGGTGAATCATCATAGCAATCAATTCAATGTTCATACAAATCGAAAACACAAACCGAATGTTAGAAATTGTCTACACCCAAGCCAAGATAGCCAAAATCGCCCCTAGTGTCTCCAATAACCGACCAATGATGAGAATAGGTGAAAAGACACCATAAAACTGTTTTTAATGAGCAGTTACAATTTTTCACGTCGCTTCCACCGTAACTTACGGTACCACCGTAAGTTACGGTGACCTTCAATTTGTTACGGTGCATTTAGTCTGAGCTACGGTGGGAAATTTGCCAAAATCAGGTCCACCGTAAATTACGGTGGGACCGTAATTTACGGTGAGAAGCTGATTTTCATGCCTTGTTTCACTTTTTGTTCCACGTGCGACCCGTTCAACTTCAAACCTTCCAAAGCTGCATTTTTCTTCACTTTAAGCCGCCAAACCGCACCTGAGACATAAGCAACAGTAGTTATCTAATTCGAGATAATTACACACTTAAATGAGGGATAAACTTGTCTTTTAACATCATAAAGGGTTGTCCAATGGACCACCCGTCACATCCCCACACTTAATCGTTGCTTGTCCCAAGCAACTCATCAAATCAATTTCTCAACAAGTGATCAATGTAAGTCAAGCAAAAACAAGCAATCCTTTTACTAACCCCTTTTTAACACCCAACTAATGCACCTCTCACTATGTCTCTCCTCTCGGCTACAAGTGAATACTAGCAAAGATAAGCTAGACACACAATAGGCAAACGGGTGGTTGCACATCTATAGGATTGTACCTAAATCAATTCTTCTCCTAAAATGTGTCAAACATGGATGCAAATCAAAGGGACTTTCAAGGTTGTAACGTGGCTAGGTGTATGGGTAGGAAATGGAATATATATGAAGTAACGAAAACTTAACCCGGTCTTTTTATTACACAAAGAAACAAACGAACAACTATCAAACTTAACTACTATATACAAGACAACTAAACATCACTTCTTTTTCCATTTTTCATTGCTTTTTCTCTTTTTTTTTTTTTTAATTTTTCAAACATAATACTTTCAACATAACATCAAATAACATTACATACTACTAAACAATCACTAATCACTATAAAACCGGGTCAAGTTGGGTAAATTTTTAGGTAAGTAGCTAGGGGTAACAAATGATAGGCTTTTAGGCACAAAATTGGGCAACTAAATGTCCAAACCCCCGCCCCTCTCACTACCATGCTCATATATATAACTTATGAGGTCCAACCCCCCAAATCCCACACTAGCTCACACCAACGACGAAGCTACCTAAATGCCCTTATCCTTTTCGCATTCATGTCTAACTAAGGACTCAACTCGCAATCAAGCACAAGTTCTAATGCACCCCCACCCGTAGCCACTCTCATCAAAGACAATCATTATTTATGTACAAGTGTGGCTACAACTCTCACCAAGAATGAAAAGGTATAAAAGGTTGCCGGTGCACCAAATTGGGTTTAGTCTAGGATGTTCAAATTTTCACATCGTTTCGCTTGGCTCAAAATTTTTCAAAATCTTCAAAAATTCCCCCCATCCCCACACTTGGGATACATTGACCCCAATGTATGGTTTTAGGAGGCTTTGATCACTAAAATCATTCAACATCAACAAAAAACTTCTTCACTCAAACCACAAATTTCTTTTTGTACTTTTTATTTTATATTTTTTCTTCTTTTTAAAACATGACACCACCAACAAGCACCAACCCAACAAACCAACACAATCATACACCACCCAACCGCCCAACCATAAACATATCAAACTACAAATATGCACAAAATATACAAAGAGAGAACACAGCCTGACTAATAATAGCGCGGTCCCGGCGGCCCAAACATGGAAGACGTCATATCGTTCCATTCTCCGAACGCAAATGAGCCGCTACTACTTCCACCTTGTTGTTGTTGTGCTCCTTCTTGTTGCCTTGGGTAAATCCATTGTGAATGGTGAAGCGGCGGGGTCGGATACGAAATACTACCATCATAAGGTGGTAGTGACGCATAATCCATATGTTGTGGATCCACAACCACCGGCCGCCCGGCATGCCAATCCGCGTGCAATCTCCTTTCTTGATCATCATGATAACTGTTATTCATTTCCACTTCACGGGAATACGCATGTGTGCGATTCCATGCCTCTTGACGATCAAGGTTTTGTTTCAAGGACCGCTCTATACTTGCACTATTCCTCGTATTTTGATCAAATAACGTCCTTTCCGAACCCGACCACGTCTCAAATACGGATGCCGGAGGACGTTGATTCTCAATCACTTCTTGCATTGTGCCTTCGTAAGCCCAACCCGGCACATAAGATTGTTGCGTATAATCGTAAAACATGCCACCATAACCTCTACCATAACCCCCTTGACCAACATTTTCACCACCATGCGGCTCGTCCGCATAGTCCTCGTCTCCACTTGGAACTACTTCTTCATCACTTTCTGGCTCGTCCGGCTCACCCGGTAACAAATCTCGTGCACCCAACTTTAGTGCTCTCCACCTTTGCCCTTCCGACTTTAGCTTGTGATAACGCTCTGATTGTGTATATGACCAACCAATCCCCAACTTATCTAGCGTAAAAGGCGGATGCCTTTTTGTTGCTCCTCGATCTTCAGATGTTATTGCCTTTTGTTGTTTCATCAACCCCGTGATTATTCGACAATACGGGATGATATCTCTTCCATACTTATTCCGGCAAATCCATAAGTGGTTCATGATCAAATAGCGTATCGGAAAACGCGGAGACCCATGCATTAGCGAATAAAGGACGGGCACCTCCGGGAACCTCACCTGTTCCTTGTCCCCCCTTCTTGGAATAACATTGAGAACACATATTGCTAGCAAGAATTTAGCTTCTATTTTTAAGTTCTTCCGGTATAGAATACCACTGTTTTTACCGGGTAAAAATAGTGCTGCCAACATATCATTCCATCGAGTATGTTTCTCCGGTTTAACCAGGAGGTCATCAAGAGTCGGTATCATGTAATCACGGGCTGGAAGACTATCGTATTTCCCAAGCTTCTTCAACGTGTCGAAGGACATTTCTACCGGAATCCCATGCACTATACCCGTTAGCTTCATGTTTGATGGCCTATCATACGTGTTGCATTTAAGAGTGGCCATCCATTCTTGTATTTTAGATATGAACAAGTTGCTCTTATCTTTGTCAAAACAACTAAGTGCCGACTCCCAACCTAGAGCCCGGAACTTGTCAAACACCCCGAACTGGCCAAATTGAACCTCATTAACTTCTCTTTCACAAATGAATGCAGCAGCCTTGTTCTTCAACTTATTCATGCTGTCATGGTAGAGTGTCGGTTGCCACTCCTCTGCTTGATCATCTAATGGACCCGAATTCCATTTTGGTTTCTCCGTCATATCCAACTCCATTTCTTCCTCACTTGCACTTTCGCTTTCATCCACTCGACCCATGTATTGTCTCTTTCTTGGTTGTTATTCCGGCTGTTTACCCTTTCCCTTCGAAGACGAAGATGAACTAGCTCCGGTCTTTTCTTTTGTTCGTGCCATTTCCTACACACATTCGAGCAAACAACACAACCAACGAAACAAAATTAAACCCTTTTCTCCAACATATCCCCACACTTGCTTGTTATCATGGTTGTAGATGTTAGTGAACCAAAAATGTATCAAGAATTTTTCAAAAATCGGGCATGGTGTCTCTACAATGTAGAGCATCCCAAAAGTTCACTACTTTAACCACAAATCCTACATCTACAACCATAATCATGTTCAAGTAACAAGTAACGAGTCAAAACTATGAACAAGCAAGTGAGTATGAACAAATATAAAAAATAACCTCAACCTTCACAATGCATCATCAAAATACAACAAATAAACTTCCATACCTTTGTTTGAAGATGCAAGAATGCTTGTGAAACAAAAACTTCCAAAACCCCCAAAATTTTTCAGACTAGGGTTTGAAGTTCGGACCCAAAAACTGCGTTTTCTTGTAAATTTCTTGGCAAAACCAGAAACTACGTGAAAAATTAGTCAAAATAGACTCCGATTTCACTTAGTTTGAGCAGGAATTGAGTGAGATATGGAGGATTGAAGGTTGAAGAAGAAGATGGATTTTGTGGGTCTTGATGAGAATGATAGGTGAAAGGGATGGATAAGAGAATGTATGGTTGGGGTGAACTCACGTGACCAGATGTTATTATTATTATTTATTTATTTATTTTTATTTTTTTTATAAATGCAGAACCCAGAACGATGGATCCATTTTTTCTGCGTACCGTAACTTACGGTAAGACCGTAAATTACAGTGAAACCTGAACATAAATTTCCACCGTAACTCAGTAGCCAAATGCCGTAAAGACCAAGTATTTTTCACTTCCACCGTAAATTACGGTGAAGCCGTAAATTACGGTGGCTTCTGGGCGATTCTGGATTGCTGAAAAAGGTGACTTTAAGTGTCATTTTTTTTTTATTTTTTCAAGTTTTTTCGATTTTTTTATGTTTTTAAATTTTTTCAAAAACGTGTAAAAATCACCCTACCCCCTCGAAAGTCCCGTGTTGTCCTCAACACAATGTTAGAGTAATTCGTGACCCGAATATCCCCACACTTGTTTCAAACACGGATTTCAAGGAAATACGGCAATTTAGCAAACTATACAAAACAAACAAAATGAAATACTAACTATTTACACTACCGAACCTGGGCCTCTCATGGTTGCTCATCGTCGACCGGGCATAAGATATAGCCCGCTTTATCAAGCTCTAAGTTGTTGATGTCGTTCCCCTCCAAGTATGGCTTTAACCGGTAACCGTTCACCGTCTGTTGTTTTAGCGTGTGCTCATCTTGGATATCTACATCTCCAAACCTCCCAACTCTCCGAACGACATATGGGCCCATCCATTTGCTTTTAAGTTTGCCCGCGAACATCTTGAGTCTTGAGTTATACAACCAAACTTTTTGACCCACTTCGAACGTTTTCTTTCGCAATTTTGCATCATGCACCTTCTTGAGTTTATCTTTATACGCCGATGCACATTCATATGCCTCATCCCGAATTTATTCTATCTCGCTTAACTGCAACTTTCTCATCTTTCCCGCCTCGTCATAATCTGCGTTTACCGTCTTAATTGCCCAATGTGCCCGATGCGCTAACTCCATTGGCAAATGACAACCCTTTCCATACACCATCCGGTAAGGCGTTGTGCCAATAGGAGTCTTGTAAGCTGTTCGGTATGCCCACAATGCATCGTCTAACTTACTCGACCAATCCTTCCTATCCGTTCTAACCGTCTTCATAAGAATTTCTTTGATTTGACGGTTGGACACTTCGACTTGTCCACTCGTTTGCGGATGGTAAGGTGTGGCAATTCGGTGATTCACGCTATACCTCTTCAATAATTTCCCGAAGTTGAAGTTCTTGAAATGCAAACCACCATCACTTATGATAACCCGTGGGATGCCAAAACGAGGGAAAATGTTGGATTGAACAAATTTACAAACAACCGAATGGTCGTTTGTTCGTGTTCAAATAGCTTCAATCCACTTCAAGACGTAATCCACCGCTACCAAAATGTATAGAAAGCCATTTGAATTCGGGAAAGGACCCATAAAGTCTATACCCCATACATCAAATATCTCTACAACCAAAATTGGTTGTAAAGGCATCTCATCCCTCTTCGATATGCTTCCCATCTTTTGACAATTTATGCAATTTCTAGCGAATTCACAAGCATCCTTGAAAATTGTGGGCCAATAGAACCCACATGAGAGAACCCGGTAGCCTGTTTTGTGCCCACTAAAATGACCTCCACATGCGGACGAATGAGCATGGGTCAAAATTTCCAACACTTCTGTCTCGGGCACACACCTTCGTATAACTTGATCCAGTCCAATCTTGAAAAGATCCGGTTCATCCCAAATGTATTGCTTCACTTGAACCATAAATTGTTGTCGGCGCTTCTTGGTCCAATGACTTGGGATGGCACCCATGGCTAAGTAGTTGACATAGTGAGCATACCACGGTGCAACAAAAGTGGAAACGACTAGTAGTTGCTCGTCAGGAAAACTCTCATTGATTTCACTAACATCATCGATCCCTTCCACCGGAATCCGAGACAAGTGATCCGCCACTACGTTCTCACTTCCCTTTTTGTCTTGGATTTCTAAATCAAACTCTTGTAACAATAATACCCACCGAATTCAACGAGGTTTTGCGTCCTTCTTCTCCATCAAGTATCGGACCGCACTATGATCCGAATAAACCACCACTTTGCTCCCCCAAATATAAGCACGAAACTTATCCAAAGCATACACCACCGCTAATAACTCCTTTTCGGTTGTGGTGTAATTGAGTTGCGTTTCGGATAAAGTTTTGCTTGCATAGTAAATCACCACCGGCTTTCTATCAACCCGTTGACCCAAAACTGCACCAATAGTGGTGTCGCTTGCATCACATATTATCTCGAACGGCTTTGACCAATCCGGTGGTTGCAAGATAGGAGCTTTGACCAAGTGTTCCTTCAAAATAGTAAAAGCTTGCATACACTCGTTAGTAAAATTAAATGGGACATCTTTTAATAATAAGTTACATAAAGGTTTGGTGATAACACTAAAACCCTTTATGAAACGTCTATAGAAACCCGCATGTCCCAAAAATGACCTTACACCCTTAACATTTTTCGGAGGTGGCAAAGATGCTATTACCCTTATTTTTGCCTTATCCACCTCCATCCCCCTTTCAGAAATTACATGACCCAACACAATGCCCTCTTGCACCATGAAGTGACTTTTCTCCCAACTTAGCACTAGATTCTTCTCAACACACCTTTTTAAAACTTTTTTGCAATTCGTTGAGACAAGCATCAAAACTAGTGCCAAAAATGGAGATGTCATCCATAAATACTTCGAGCGACTCTCCAACCATGTCCGAGAAGATACTCATCATACATCGTTGGAAAGTTGCCGGAGCATTGCACAAGCCAAATGGCATTCGCCGAAAGGCGAATGTGCCATATGGACAAGTGAAGGTGGTCTTGTGTTGGTCATCCGGGTGTATTGCTATTTGATTGTAACCCGAATACCCGTCCAAAAAGCAGTAATATTTTTGACCCGATAATTTTTCAATAATTTGGTCAATGAAAGGTAACGGGAAATGGTCCTTAGAAGTGGCGGCATTCAATTTTCGGTAGTCAATACATACACGCCACCCGGTAACCGGTCGGGTGGCAATTTGTTCACCACTTTCATCCTTGACTACTTGAATACCGGCCTTCTTAGGTACAACTTGGGTGGGACTCACCCAAGAACTATCCGAAATCGGATAGATCATTCCCGCATCCAACCATTTAATTACCTCCTTTTTAACTACCTCCCTTATGTTCGGATTCAACCGCCTTTGAGCTTCTCGTGTCGGTTTGGCATCTTCAGTTGTAATGATTTTATGCATGATAATTGATGGACTAATTCCTTTGAGATCGGTAATTGTCCATCCGATAGCTCCCTTGTTTTCTTTCAAGACTTCCAACAATGCTTGCTCTTGTGCCAACTCCAAATTAGAGGCAATAATGACCGGTAAAGTGTCATTATCCCCTAAAAACACATACTTCAAGTGGCTCGGCAAGTCTTTGAGCTCCAACTTTGGCGGTTCCTCTAATGATGGTTTAGTACCCGAATCTATTTCCGCCGGTAAGCCTTCGAACTGGTGGGTCCATGGCGGTCGACCTTCTTTCAACGCCATCGCATCTTGCTTTTCCTCTTCAACTCGGAGTGCATAAGCATGTACCTGTTCAGAAAAATCACACAGGCAAACATCCAAACCATCCTCCTCATACTCATGCGGGTTGCATCCGTCAACTATATCTGCCATGAAACATTCATCAACACCATTAGCATTAGAATTGTTAGTAAAAACATTCAAACGCATTTTCCGATTCCCAAAAGTCATATCGACTGTACCAAATCTACAATCGATGACTGCATGTGCGGTGCTCAAAAATGGCCGACCCAAAATTACGTTTTGTTGTTGCTTGGGGTCCGCCGATGAGTAGTCCAAGACTAAAAAGTCAACCGGGTAATAAAATTCATCAATTTTTACAATTACATTTTGAACCATACCCCGGGGTAACTTATGAGACAAATCGGCTAAAACAACCGTTGTCTCCACCCTTGCTAACGGACCAAAATCATATTGGTCGTATAAGCCCCCCGGTAAAATGCTAACTCCGGCTCCAAGATGTAGCAACGCCTTAGCCATTTGAAAATTACCAACTTGTATATTAATCAATGGCGTGCCCGGATCTTGGAGCTTAGGAGGAAGCTCCCCGTTCAAAACCGCACTCACTTGCCCGGTTAAATCGACCCGCTTAGGCATTTTCTTTTTGTTTTGCCTCTTTTGTGTACACAATTCTTTTAGAAATTTTGCGTAAGCGGGTACTTGTTTTATTGCATCAAGGAGTGGAAGGTTAATTTTACCTTGTTTAAACATGTCCCACAATTCTTCTTTTTGGGGACCTCTTGATGCAATAAAGTTTTTCTTACCCGGGTCAAGTAAAGCCGATGGAAACGGGACTTGACTCGGTTCACCCTCAACTTTTTCACTCTTTTCATTTTCACCCAAACCCGGTTTGTTAACATTTAATTCTTTTGGTTTAACCGGTGAAACTTCATCATCACTATCATTACCCGTGATGTCCTCAACTACCCCCTCAACCAATTCGGGTGACAAATTGGCTTTAAACTCTTTTCCACTTCTCAAAACACTAACATGATGAACATTAACATTACCTCGTGACGTACCATGCGAAGGATTTACCTTAGTGTCGCTAGGAAGTTGACCCTTGCTTTTCTTCAATTCAGCCTCGTCGGTTGCTAATTGACCCATTTGGGTTGTTAGTGATTGGATGCTTTTATCACGAACCTCATCCTTTTGCATTCGAACTTCATCAAGTTGGTTCCGTTTTTGCATCTCCGTTTGCATGCTTTTTAGCATCTCCATCATCTCATTTCCACCCGAAGACCCCCCTTGTTCTTGACCCGTTTGATATTGCTTTTGATAGCCTTGGTTGTTCCCGCCTCGATATCCACTTTGGTTGTTATAAGGTTGGCGTGAACCAAAGTTACCTTGGCTACCTTGAAAGTTCGGGTTAGCTTGATTTGAGGGGTTCCCATAGCGAAAATTTGGGTGGTTCCTCAACCCGGGGTGGTAGGTATTAGAGTTCATGTTGTTGTAGTTTCTACCACCCCCTCCTTGACCTTGACCTTGAACCGCATGAACCTCTTCATATTGCCCTTCCACCATTCCTTGGCAATTTTTAGCCGCATGACCTATTTCATTACACAAAGCACAAACGTTATAAATTTGATTAGTATTTTGAACATTACCATCATCTATTGGGTGCACTTGAGGTCGGGCAATGGCCGGTCGCGCTCTCCTAGATGCTTGAGCCTTTCTCTTTGATGTACTTGCCATATTCTCCAAGAACTCCCAATCATCATTTTCATAATTTGTGCCAAAAGTCCCACCGGTAATGGACATTAAATCTCGAGCATCCTCGGCACTCAACCCCTCGTGGAAGGCATTCATCAACTCCCAAAGTTCAATCCCATGGTGAGGGTAATTTTTAATCATCATATTGAAACGTTCAAATGCCTCATGGAACATCTCACCGTGTTGTTGTTGGAAGCTCCTCAATCCTTTTCTAGCATCGTTGGTCTTTTGGGCAGTGTAAAATTCGTCTAAGAAAATTTGTTGCATCTCCGCCCAAGTATATATAGATGCTGAAGGTAAAGTGTAGAACCACTTCTTTGCCTTATCTTCCAAAGAAAATTGAAATAGTACCAACTTGATATCATCGGCCGAAAAACCTTGACTCCCAAAAGTATTGCACATTGAGTCATAGGCCTCTAGATGGAAATACGGTTCCTCCGTTGCTAGCCCTTTGTATTTCGGCAAACTTTGCAAAGAATTTGTTCTTACTTCAAAGGTTCTCCCTTGGTTGTTGTGAGGGATAACTACCGGTGAAGGGTTTTGAGTAATTATCGGCCTGAAATGTGCTTCTATTCCCCGTGCTTGTTCCCTAAGATGCCTTCTTGGAACACCCAATCGACCCCTTGGACGAATAGGACCCATAGGTCTTGGTATATGCCCTTGTGGTGCGAACGGTGGTTGAAATTGTTGTTGTGGTATCGGTTGGTGTTGAATCGGCCTTTGCAATTGTGGTTGTACATTTTGTGGCTGAACTTGTTGCAATGGAATAGGGCGTTGCATTGGTGGCCCCTGTGGCCTTGGCCTAATGTGTTGTGGTATGAGTTGTTGTTGCGGTATTCCACCAACACTTGCCATCCCTTGAGATTGGCTTTGCACATAACCGAACTCTCCTTGATCACCATAACCTTCATAAGCGTACCCATCTTCATCATAGCCCTCAAAATCTTCGTATCCTTCCTCATATCCATCTCCCCCTATACCCGAAGTTTGCCCAATTGGAAGGGTTGAATATTGAAATCCCGCTTGGTTCGATGGTCTAAATGTTGAAGTAGCATGGACAATGGTTGTATTTGGTGGTATTGAATAATGGGAAGATGATTGACCGGAAACTGGGAAGAAATGAGTGAGTGGTGGAATCGTAGTAGATGGGCTAAAGGAAAGATTAGGTTCATTTTGAGTAGTAATCGGTTGTGTGGTGTTAGAAGGTGTAGTGTCATGAGGTGGAGTAGGAATTGTAGTGGAATTTGGTATGGTTGTGTTTGGTGATGGTTGTGTGCAAGTAGGTATAAAAGATGAGGTCGTTTGACCCGTTGTGGGTGGTACTTGTGTTTCTTCCATGATATTTCTTGGTGTAATGGGTGAAGTGGGTGAACCAATGATTATGTTTTTGCGTAGTAAAACTCGGTTTTGCCTTAGCGTTCTTTCAATTTCCGGATCAAATGACAATGGTGAAGCTTTGTGAGAACCTCTAGTATGCATGCACCTGTAGAACCTGCACACTAAACACACCAGTGTAAACCCGAAAATAACAAAGCAAAACTAACAAACTGACACACGTTGCGCACTACTCCCCGGCAACGGCGCCAAAATTTGACGTGATGTCGTGGTCACAATCAAATTTAATCCCAATAACAACTATAGATAGTGGTAAGAGGGTATCGAACTCAGGGAGTATGTGGAAAGTGTGTTGATTTTATAGCTTTGCACTTAAACTAATATTAAACTAAAATTGCAGAAATTAAAATTCAAGAGTTGATTGTTTTGGTTTAAAGAACTAATATTAACTAATTAAATTGCAAATCAAAGATTATTGTAAAACAGATTAGGAGAGAACAATGACCATCTTAGGATTCAGTTTCTTTAAACAATTGTGTGAAATTTCAACTAGAAAGAGTTACATAGACATAACTCGTGCATAAATAATCGAAGTGATAAAAGGGAACAAAGTACTCGGATTTATAAACGCGAGGTTGTTTCCCGATGATCAATTAATCAATAACCAACCCTAACCCTTCCCGTGATATCTCGATTGCCAACGGCACCAAGAACGTACGATTAAGACTAGAAATTGCACTATCGATTAACAAGCTACAAACAATTATGCATACACCATGATATTCAAGCAACGCAAGTTATCATTCTAGAAATTCAGAAATAAACACACAAAAGTTCAAGAGAAACCTTCACCTAAGATGATCACCGAAAGTTTTAGCCACACATAGCTTGGTGAATCATCATAGCAATCAATTCAATGTTCATACAAATCGAAAACACAAACCGAATGTTAGAAATTGTCTACACCCAAGACAAGATAGCCAAAATCGCCCCTAGTGTCTCCAATAACCGACCAATGATGAGAATAGGTGAAAAGACACCATAAAACTGTTTTTAATGAGCAGTTACAATTTTTCACGTCTCTTCCATCACCGTAAGTTACGGTGACCTTCAATTTGTTACGGTGCATTTAGTCTGAGCTACGATGGGAAATTTGCCAAAATCAGGTCCACCGTAAATTACGGTGGGACCGTAATTTACGGTGAGAAGCTGATTTTCATGCCTTGTTTCACTTTTTGTTCCACGTGTGACCCGTTCAACTTCAAACCTTCCAAAGCTGCATTTTTCTTCACTTTAAGCCGCCAAACCGCACCTGAGACATAAGCAACAGTAGTTATCTAATTCGAGATAATTACACACTTAAATGAGGGATAAACTTGTCTTTTAACATCATAAAGGGTTGTCCAATGGACCACCCGTCACCTGGTTCCCATTGCTTTTTGGAAACTTGTCTAAAAATGAGAAGTAAAACGGCTATCTCTATCAGAAACAATATCTAAAGGAATTCCATATAATGAAACTATTTCATTTACATATAACTTGGCTAATTGTTCCATACTGAAAGTTTTATTCAGAGGTAAGAAACGGGCAGATTTGGTTAATCTGTCTACAATCACCCAGGTTGTATCATTACCTTTTCGTGTCTTGGGTAATTTAGTAACAAAATCCATTGTTATCAATTCCCATTTCCAAATTGGTATTTATAGTTGTTGCAATAATCCTGAAGGTTTCTGATGTTCAGCTTTAACCTGTGAACATGTTAGACATTTAGCAACATAGGTTGCTATATCCTTTACATTCCTATCCACCAAAATTTTTTCCTTAAATCTTTATACATCTTATCATTACCAGGATGTATCATATACCTAGACTTATGGGCTTCTTATAAAATCTGGTGGCGTAGGTTTCCTTGTTTGGGTATCCAGATCCTTTTCTTATAGAATCTCTAAATTCCATCTGTTCCTTGTTCTAATTCCTTAATCATTCCTTTTAATCCTTCAGTATCATCCTTGATTACTGTAAGTCCCGAAAATCCGGATCAAACAATGATATCAAAAGATCAACAAGGTTGGGCGGAATCCATGCTTGATGATCTTCAAGAAATCAAGAACAAGATGATGAAAGATGAAAGATTTTGTTGATTCAAATGCTTAATCTTGCATACAATATGGAATTGTCTAATACATGATATTAAAACAAATCAACCAACCCATGCTCCTAATTTCCAACTTCTATTTATAGTAAGGGGTTTCCCCCAAAACCCTAGGCCCAATATCCCTAAAGCCCACTCTAATATCCCCACTTTCTAGAAGCCTTGTCCACAATTACTAATCCATAAACCTATAGGGCCTAACAATCTCCCCCTAGGTTTACTGGATTAGTTGCTGAATCTGTTAGGAGGACCATTGCATTCTTCGTACTGGTCATTCGTGTGAATCTGGCTTTGACTAATGTTTTGGTCAAAAATCACACAAGGATAATGCAACCAAATTCGATTTTGTGAGGTGTAATGCTTGAATTAATGAACAAATGAATGAATGAAATGAATGCTGGACACAAGGATTTATATGAGGAAAAAGCCCTTGATCAATGAATGATCTCCGACATAAAAAACCTAGGGTGATGGAAACTACCGATCACCAACTATATTAAACAAACAATGTGTACAAATCGGGATAATAACAAGCTTGTTACTATCACACCCCGAAATATCAGAGCATTGGCGTGACTGGACTGGTATCTTCATTGCACAGCGGAAGCAAATAAGCTAAGTCTTTTAGGAAATGAACGCTACTAAGTACTCGACTCCACATGGTTCTCCTATTCCAACCGTGCCTTGTCTTAGAACTGAAACCTGAGAAAGAAACATGCGAAAAAGTCAACATAAAGTTGAGCGAGTTCATAGTTTGTTTGTAAAAGATTTTGAAATAAATCTCTTTGAATAACCGGTTTTTGAAGTATTGTTGTGAAAACGGATTTAAAATCATCTTCATATATAAATCAAGTATTTTTGTGTACACCACGTACGTGGGGAGTACTTGTTGTGACTCCCTGTCGGAGTACTCGTTCTGACTCCTTGTCGGAATACTCGTTCTGATTCCTTATCGGAGTACTCGTTCTGACTCCTTGGCGGAATACTCGTTCTGATTCCTTATCGGAGTACTCGTTCTGACTCCTTGGCGGAATACTCGTTCTGATTCCTTATCGGAGTAGTTGTTCTGACTCCTTGGCGGAATACTCGTTCTGATTCCTTATCGGAGTACTCGTTTTGACTCCCTATTCGTGACACGATTTCTCGTATCATTTCTCAAAACGCATCATACTTGGTACTCGTTCTCACTAAGAGTGCTTCTTGTTTTTTTTTATCATACCATTTGTATACATTTTAACATTTGTAACTTGTAAACTCTTGTATTTGTATTTTCCCGTAGTTTAGAAAACTAGAACTCGTGTGTATGCATATTTCAAAAAAAAAATACGCTTGTTTGAAAAAAACCCGGTATAAAGCATAAGCTTTTCGTAAACCATTTGTGTCAGTTAAATCTTGCTTGTAAAATGGTTTAGAAATATGTAATTCTTGTATGCTTTGCAAAAAGTGCATGTCTTTCCACCTCAAAAACATTTAGAAAAATGTAAAACCGTAAGAAGGTGGGGTTATGAACTCACCTGAATATTCCTGTGCAAAGCTAGCTAATTACGACTTCGCGATGTCGTTTCCAAGATGTGACTCGCTATCGTGCATTCTACAATATTCCTAACACGGAATATCTAATAAGTTTCTAATAACGCAGTAACTAACTACGTGTAATCGAGCTCTACCGAATCGTTGACCGAACGATATGACGGTAAATTGTCAACTTAAAAGAAGCGAAGAAGTTATACTTGTTAGCTCGTTTTAAGAAGTCGTATGTTGATATAAAGGAATATTCGTATGAAAGTAATATATAATAAACTCGTATTATATATATTGCGTCTTGTGTATATTTGCCAAAAATATACGTATGTGCCGTCTAGGCGTATAAAATAAATATAACAGTTATATTTATTTTGTAAAAGAATCGTCGACTTGTATTGGAAAATAAATATATAACTATATTTATTTATAAAAGGATTCGAGTTCGTTTGAAATAAATATAATAATAACTATATTTATTTTTGTTGTCGAAATAATTTCCGTATCGTTGTTCTCGTAAGTTGTAAGTCGTTGTCGAAAATTATACTCTTGTTTTTACTTTTGTAAAAAGCGTTTGTAGTTGATCGCTATATTTTGATATTAAAATGTGAATCGTTGTTATATAATAAAACGCGTTTTGTTTTTACGGATTCTCTCGAAAAACGGGCAGAGTTTCCTCTGTTTTTGGACGCCCCCGACAACACCAGTTGTCGTTATTATATCAAAATTCAACAATTTTCAACAACAATCCAATCATATACTCAATATATATATAATTTTATGAGACGACAAAGTATAAACTAAATGTTATTTTAAATCGGTTCGAGCTCGTTTGTCACGTGAGTAATAATATTATAAAAATAACATAATAAACGTGTCGTTAATTTTTACCAAGTCTTCGCATCGGGATGTTGACCGAGTCAACTGAGTTGACTAGGTTTGACCGAGTTGACTCGGTTTGACCGAGTCAACTGAACCTAGTTGTCTGACCGAACCGAGCCGTCTGACCGAAGCTGTTGACCGCACTTGACCGGTTTTGACTTGCTGAGTTGACCGAGTCAACTCACTGAGTTGACCGAGTCAACCCGAACCGTTTCAAAAGTTGACTAAACCGCCCGAACCGAACCCGATCTGAGCCGAGACCCACAACTCGAACCCGCTGACTTGTTGACTGAGCCGCACGGAGACACCCGAAGCTGAAATTGGAACCTGTTGAACCAAGAGGCTTGAACCAAAAACAAAACCTGAACCGACTAACATGAATCCGAAACTGAATCAACGAGACCGAGCCACTTACCGGAGTCGCGAATAACCACCATCATCTTCACATCACCGGTGAAACTCACCGGTCCGAAGCACAGACCGCCGGGAAAAGTCAAGGACCACCGGTCCGAGTAAAAAGACCACCGGTCCGAGGCGCAACCGCTGCTCATCATCACCATCTCTGATATCACTCTATCATCTCTCGGTTATCTCTCTCATCTCCGATCTCTCTCTCTCTTGCTCGAACAGGGGTCCGACTTGTCGCCGCTCGCTACTTCATGCGCCGCCACCAGCTGTGGTGGCCGGCGGTTATGGTAGACACAGGGGGGGGGTGGGTTGGTGTGTCGGAGAACCAGAAGGCCGGTGGCCATCGCCGGAGCGGAGATCATCGGAGGGGGGGGGGGTGAGTGGAGCCGAGAGATGTTTGGCTTTGTACAATGGCTTGAGAATTTTGAGTTCTCTGTGCTTGTTGTGTTTGCATATTATGAGAGAGAAGGAGATAAGAAGATGTTTATATGTGTGTGTTGTTGTTGTTGTCTGCTTGTGGAATGTGAAAAAGAAAGAACTTCATGTTCTTATTTATAAGCAGAACTGTTTACATTGTCTTGTATGCATTTAAATGACATCCAGGTCATATGTTTTATCTTTAGGGTTAAAATCATTTGTAGAGATTAATATTGATTTGCTGAGATTTTTGAAGGATCTTGAAAGGATCTTATAAGGATTTTGATATAGTAGGCTTAGGCTTGTGGGTTTTGGGCTTGGGCACAGGGCCCACAAGCCCCTCTCATGTGTAAGTGGCCCGTAATTCCTACGAGACCCGATATCGTGACCCAAACTCCATGAGCATAAAATATTCGTGTAACATCCATATTTGTCGGTGTCGTCAGTATTTCGTACGGTATCAGTCCGTTGTCGCGTAATATTCCGCAGATTTTATGTAAATCACCACACGCGCACTGTAGAGTTGGATAAGCGTTCCTAGGCACTCCAAAGGCCTAATTAAGTTAATTTGTGCTGCAAACACTATTTATTATTGCGTTAATCGCCTGTTAATCACGTAATTAAGGGCGTAAATTACCGGTTGTCACAGTTACAAGGATCACTAGTGTGCAAAAAGTGTGTAATCGCCAATAAGTTGCAGAGAGTTCTCGAGAGTAGAGTGTGTTGCTAATAATATATCTATCAAGCTTGTTATCCCCATTAAAAATAGAAACTAACTAAGCTAACTAACAATCCGAAAAAGGTGCTAGCTTCCCACGATCTCCACAACGGTCACGAAGGCCATGCACGTGCAGAATTAGAAGGTATATTCCCCTGGAATCTCGGCAAGACCAAGTCCCACTCGAATACTCCTGCAAAACAAGTTCAAATATAATGGAAACAATTGTTAGTATAAGGATCATAATGAGGATCCTGGATCCTTAATCCTGTAACGTCCTCTGAGGATCCTTAATCCAAACTGAACTAAGGATCCATGATCCTGGCTGCACTTCAAGATCCTTTATTCACAAACTGTGAAAATCCATCCCTAACAATTGCCCCCAAAATATGAGGAATTAATTGTAACTAAATGAGTCATATTTTTTGCTTTATCTCGAACGAGTTGATTACCGTAAATATAGCCGTTGCAATAGGACTAGCCGTTGCGAATATGACGTCAGCGACAAGACTTCCCTGCACAATCATCATTATATATACAGAGTTAGAGATAAGGATCAAGATGCATTTAAATTCGAGCGTTTCACTCCTTTAAATCTTCATCCAGAGATCAAACATGTATTCTCTCTTTCCTCCTCTCTAAATTCTTTTTTTCCGACCTCTATTCTCCGAGCATCCATGGCGAAGATGACTCTCCGATCCTCACCTGCTAAGGATCCTAAGAAAGACAGCCCCTTGAAAAACCAGGGTGTAACTAAAAACCCTACGCTGGAACTCTGCCATTTCACCGATCCTGAGATTGATCGGATACGTCATTGCTTTCCGGCGGAAGCCATCTTCAGATCATTTGACTCTTCAATGAAGAGTGACTGTGTTTCTGATGCTTGGATCACTTTTCCGGCAACCCCTTTTCTGATAGGGTTTTCTTATCCTTTCCCTGATTTTACACAATCCTTCTTCACACTCACGGGCATGTGCTACATACAAGCCATGCCAATGATGTGGAGAGTTCTTTATACCCTTGAAAACATCATCGAGCAGGAGGGTGTTGAAATAGGGGTGTCTGAGTTGAGTCGGTTATGTAATATTGTTAGCCATGGTTCTCACCGTTTCTTGTTCAAGCATAAACCCGGTCAGCCTCATCCATTCCTCAAAACCACCAAAAATGATACCCATTGGAGGAACCAGTTCTTCTTTGTAAGGAGGGACTCAATTCCAGATGGGAAAGACCTTCCCAAAAGATGGATCACCCATGGTAGGATATAGGATCCTTGGACAAGGATCATAGTAGGACACTTTTTTCTTTTAAGGATAACTGATCCTTCTTTATGATTTTGTTGTGCAGCTATCTCTCTCTCTCATATTCAAGAAACACCTGCCACACAAGAAAGGATTTCCGCTTTTTGGAAGCTTGATCCTGCTGTAAGGACATTTCAAGTCAAATCAAAGGATTCACAAGAAGTCTCCTTCGGTTCCTACACCATGTCAAGTAAGTATCCATTTCTTTGAATAAATAAATGTTTAAATAAACGTAAAGTATGAATACTTATCTGTTTTTTGCATTTGTAGGCGCTGGAAAATCCTCAAGATCAGCTTCCAGGTTCAGTGTCAGTGATCTTGATGCATTTGCTTCCTCAAAGTACATCAAGAAGGAACTAGCGGCCAGTCCCAGCATCCCGAACCCTAAAGGCCTGAGCACATGGGGCAAGGGTGCCAAGAAAAAAAAAATCCTCTGAGCCCACTGAAGGCCTCCCTCTCATCCAGCACCAGTTCGAGGAGTATGTCTCTGAGGTAAGGATCCTGGATCCTTAAGTCTGATCTTTACTTTCTGAGGATAACAGATCCTAATCTTATGCTTCTTTTATGCTGAAATTTGCTGAGATCCAAATGCTCCTCAATCACAATCTGGCAGAGGATGAGCAGAAGAACCTAGACTTCCAGCAGATGTTCCTGGCCAAAGACAAGAAAATCTCCTCCCTTGAGAAGGACATCAACCTGATGAAGAAGGAGTTGGTCCTGACCCAAATCATATCTCAGCAAGAGAAGGAAGAGGTGATGGAAGGGGCAAAGCTCTCTGCTACAATCGCCATGCTCAAGATCAAGCTACAAATGGCTAAGGAGTCTGAGGATCCTGCTTTTGACAGATCTGCCTGGGATCAAGAGGCTTGGAGGCAGAAGCTGGTGGAGCTGGATGATGAAGAGGAAGCTGATGAGGTCTTGGCAATTGAGGTTGGTAGCAGTGGGGTGAAGGATCCGGTGGAAGAGGTAGCTGGTGGTGATGATGCAGCGAAGGTTTAGGCTGCAACAATGGGCGATGATGGATTTATCTAGACGCAGCCGGAGCCCATTTTTTATGGTTTAATCATTTTTTGTTTGTGATGTTTTAAACAATGCTGGTCTGTACTTGAACAATAGTATTTAGGTTTAAGGATCACATATCCTTGGGACAATAGGTAGGATGATAGCTGGTGGAGGGATCCTCTGTTTAGGGGATGAAGCCACTATTATCCTGCCATCTTTATTTCCTTCACTTCAGACTTTGTTAATATGGATGACGTGCTGTCGTAGTCACACGCAAATTTAATCCAATTACTACTAAATAGATAGCGGTAAGTGGGTATCGAACACAGGGAGTTTGTGGAAAATGTGTTGATTCTATAGTCTTGTAAATTAACTACAATTAATCTAATATGCAGAAATTAAAATTCAAGAGTTTGGATTGTTTGATTTAAAAACTAAATTATTAACTAATTGCAAATCAAAATTGGATTGTTAATCAGATTACGAGAGAATGACCATCTTAGGTTCCGGTTTCCTTCAACAATTGTGCATAATTCCACTAGAAAGAGTTACATAGACATAACTCATGTATAAACATTCGTTGTGATAAAAGGGAACAAAGTACTCGGATTTTATAAACGCGAGGTTGTTACCCGATGATCAATTAATCAATATCCAACCCTAAACCATCCAGTGATATCTCGATTGTCAACGACACCAAGAACGTACGATTTAGATTAGAATTAAAACATCAATTAACATGCTACAATCAAACATTCATACACCATGATAAGCATAGCAAACACACCAAGTTTATCATTCTAGAAATAAAGGAAAACACACAGGAGTCATAATAGAAACTTTCACCTAAGATGATCACCGAAAGTTTAGCCGGACATGGCTTGGTGAATCATCATTCCAACAAAATCAATGTTCATAAGGATCAAAATACAAACCGAAATGTTTAGAAATGTTCCCAATCACTTGCCAAAGCCAAATTTCGCCCAAAAACTCCAGAGAAACGTTCCCAATGATGATATCATGTGAAAAGGCACCACAAAAACTGTTTTAATGAGGCAGTTACAAGTTTTCCGTCATTTCCACCGTAACTTACGGTACCCACCGTAAGTTACGGTGGACATCAAACTGTTACGGTGTGTCAAGACTGTGGTACGGTGGAAGATTGTGAATTTCAAGGCCACCGTAATTTACGGTGGCCACCGTAAATTACGGTGGAGCCCTGAATGTTTTGTTTCTTCTCTTCTTTCCTTCCATGCATGACCCGTTCCACTCCAAACCGTCCAACGCAACGTTTTATCCATTTTTAGCTCCCGAAGCGTACCTGAAACATAAGCAACTGTAGTTATCTAATTCAAGATAATTACACGATCAAGTGAGCTATAAACTAGTCTTTTAACATCATTAAGAATTGTCCTATGGACCACCTGTCACATCCCCACACTTAACCGTTGCTTGTCCCAAGCAACTCATCAAACCATTTTCGAAACAAGCGATCAATATAAATCAAGCATTAACATGTAGTCCTTTTACCAACCCCTTCTTAACACCCAAAATAACGCACCCCTCGCTATGTCTCTCCTCTCGGCAACAAGTAAGCACTAGCAACTATGAGCTAGACACACAAAGGCAAACGGGTGGTTCACAACTATAGGCTTGTACTTAAATCGATCCTTCTCCTAACAAGTGCCAAACATGAATGCAAATCAAAGGGGCTTTAAGGTTGTAACGTGGCTAGGTGTACGGGTAGGAAATGGAATATATATGTAGTAGCGAAAACTTAACCCGGTCTTTTTATTACACAATAAAATAAACAAACAACTACCAACTTTAACTACTATATACAAGATAACTCAACATCACTTTTTTTCTTTTGCATTGCTTTTTCCATTTTTTTAACTCAAAAAACAAACATACAATATAACATCAAATATATCTGCATACTACTAAAACAACCACTAACAATATAAAACCGGGTCAAGTCGGGTAAATTTTTTTAGGAACTAGCTAAGGGGTAAAAAACGATAGGCTTTTAGGCACAAAATTGGGCAACTAAATGTCCAAACCCCCACCCCTCTCGCAACCATGCTCATATATATAATTAATGAGGTCCAACCCCCCAAATCCCACACTCGCACTCACCAAGACGAGGCTACCTAATTGCCCTTATCCTTTTCGCATTCATATCCAACTAAGGACTCAAACCGTATCAAAGCACAGGTTCTAATGCACCCCCACCCGTTGCCACTCTCATCAAAGACAAGTATTATTTATTTACATGTGTGGCTTCAACTCTCACCAAGAATAAAGGGTATTAAGGGTTGCCAGTGCATCATTTGGGGTTAATCCAAGGTGTTCAAATTCTCACATTGTTTCGCTTGCTTTAACAATTTTTCAAAAACCTCAAAATTTCCCCCATCCCCACACTTGGGATACATTGACCCCAGTGTATGGTTTTAGGAGGATTTGATCGCTAAAACTCTTTAACACCAACTGAAAGCTCAACACTCAAACCACAAATTTCTTTTTGGTATTTTTCATTTTATATTTTTTTTTATTTTTTTCTTCTTTTAAATATCACACCGCCAACTTCCACCACCCAAACATAATAAAACATCAAAAACTCAACACCACCCAACCACCCGACCATAAACATATCAAACTAAACAAATATTCACAAAATGTACAAGAAGGAGCACGACCTGACTAATAGTAGCGCGGTTGAGGCGGTCCAAAAATGGAAGACATCAACTCGTTCCATTCTCCAAAACCGAATGCGCCGCTACCGCTTCCACCTTGTTGCGAAGCTCCTTATTGTTGACGCGGGTCTAACCATTGTTAATGATGGAGATGCGGGGTTGGATACGATACACTACCATCATATGGCGGTAGAGACGCATAATCCACCGAAGGTGGATCCACAACCACGGGCCGCCCGGCATGCCAATCCGCATGCATCCTTCGCGCTTGATCATCTTCATACCGGTTATTCATCTCTAGCTCATGAGAGTAAGCATGTGCACGATTCCATGATTCTTGACGATCGAAATTATGCTTCAAGGACCGCTCCATACTAGCACTCATCATCGTTTGTTGATCAATCAAAGTATGCTCCGAACCCGACCATGAGTCAAAAACGGGTGCCGGAGGACGTTGGTTCTCAATAACCTCTTGCATAGTGCCACTGTAAGCCCAATTCGGCTCGTATGAACGCTCCGTGTAATCATAGAAAGCACCACCATATCCCTTACCTAGGCCCCCTTGGCCCACATTCTCACCGTGCGGCTCATCCGCATAATCATCATCCCCACTCGGGGCTTCCGCTTCCGCTTCACTCTCCGGTTCATCCTCTTCACCCGGTAGAAGATCCCTTGCACCAACTTTCAATGCTCTCCATCTCTGACCCTCCGATTTGAGCTTATGATACCTTTCCGATTGCGTGTAGGTCCAACCAATACCCATCTTGTTTAAACTAAAAGGATTATGCCTTTTCGGGTGTCCTCTATACTCCGATGTGATTGCTTTAAACTGCTTCATCAATCCCGTGATAATTCGGCAATACGGGATAATGCTCCTCCCCAATTTGTTCTGGCAAATCCAAAGATGGTTCATAATCAAATACCGAATTGGAAACCGAGGAGAGCCATTGAGCAACGAATAGAGGACTGGCACTTCTGGATACCTCACCTGTTCCTTATCTCCTCTTCTTGGAATGACATTCAAAATGCAAATCGACAGCAGCAATTTTGCTTCAATCTTCAAGTTCTTCCGGTACAAGATTCCACTGTAAGTACCGGGCAAGAACAAAGCCGCTAACATATCATTCCATCTCGGATGCTTCTCCGGTTTTATCAATAGATCGTCAAGACTAGGGATCATGTAATCACAAGCGGGTAGACTATCATATTTTGCCAACTTCCGTAGTGTATCGAACGACATTTCTACCTTTATCCCATTAACCTCACCCGTCAACTTCATCTGCGATGGCCTATCGTATGTGTTGCATTTAAGGGTTGCCATCCATTCTTGAATCTCATCCATAAACAAATTCTTGTTATCCTTATCGTAACAACTGAGCGCCGCCTCCCATCCTAAGGCGCGGAATTGTTTAAACACATTAAACGACCCAAATTCAACCTCGTTAACTTCCCTCTCACAGATGAACGCAGCAGCCTTGTTTTTTAACCGATTCATACTGTCATGGAATAGTGTCGGTTGCCAATGCTCCGGCTGATCATCTAAAGGACCCGATTCCCATCTTGGCTTTTCAGCCGGATCCAACTCTACCATCTTTTCATCCTCGCTTTCACTCTCACTAACTCTACCCAAGTATTGCCTCTTGTTTGGTTGTTGTTCCGGCTGTTTTCCTTTGCCTTTAGACGAAGAAGACGAACTAGCTCCTGCTCTTTCCTTCGTTCTTACCATTTTCCTACACACATTACAAAGCAAACAACACAACCAAACACAAAAAGTTAGACCCTTTTCTCCAAAACATCCCCACACTTGCTTGTTACTATGGTTGTAGATGTTAGTGAACCAAAAATTTTATAATTATTTTCTCAAAAATTGGGCATGGTGTCTCTACAATGTAGAGATTCCAAAAAGTTCACTACTTTAATCATCAAACCTACATCTACAAACCATAACAATGTTCAAGTAACCATTTTCATGACCAAAATCTAAGAACAAGCAAGTGGGTATGAACAAGTAACAATTATAACCTTTCTTCTCACAATGCATCATCAAAAGTAACAAACAAACATCACATACCTTGATTTGAAGATGCTAGAATACAAGTGAAACAAGAACTTGTAAAACCCCCAAAATTTTCGGACCTAGGGTTTATGAATCGGACCAGAAAACGTCATTTTCTTACAAATTTGTTCGCAAAATCAGCAAGTACGTGAAAAATTAGTCAAGATAGACCTAAATTTCACTTGATTTGGCTAAGAATTGAGAGAGATATGAAGGATTGAAGGTTATAGGGTTATGGAGTTTCTTAGATTTGGTGGGTCTTGTGAAAGAGATAGGTAGAATGTTTGTGGTTAGGAAAAGAGGAAGAAAGGAGTGGCCAGGGAATAAGTCACGTGATTCCTTTATTTTTTTTATTTTTTTATAACTGCTGTACCTGGGACGACCCATCAGTTCGCCAGGTCCACCGTAACTTACGGTGGACACCGTAAATTACGGTGGATGCTGGCACAATATTCCTACCGTAAAACAGTAGCATTTCACTGTAAATCCCAAAAAAAAATTTAGTCCACCGTAAATTACGGTGGTACCTGGGCATCCCTGTTTTGCTTAAAAATGCAGTTTTTAAGTGTCTTTTTTTATATTTTTTCAGTTTTTTCAATTTTTTCAATTTTTTTTGTGTTTTTTAAATTTTTCAAAAACATGTAAAAATTACCCTACCCCCTCGAAAATCCCGTGTTGTCCTCAACACAATGTTAGAACTATTCGTAACCCGAACGTCCCCACACTTGTTTCAAACACAAGCTTTAAGCGAGTACGGTAATGTGCAAACTATACAAAACAAATAAAACAAAAATACTAACTATTTACACTACCAAACCTGGGCCTCTCATGGTTGTTCCTCATCGACCGGGCGTAAGATGTAGCCCGCTTTATCTAGCTCCAAGTTGTTGATGTCGTTCCCCTCCAAGTATGGCTTCAACCTAAGGCCAATCACCGTTTGTTGTTTATTTGTTTGCTCATTTTGGATATCTACATCACCAAACCTCCCAACTCGCCGAACAACATACGGGCCCATCCATTTGCTTTTAAGCTTGCCCACAAACATCTTGAGCCTTGAATTGTACAACCAAACCTCTTGACCCACTTCAAAGGTTTTCTTCCTCAACTTTGCATCGTGTACTTTTTTTAACATATCTTTGTAAGCCGATGCACACTCATATGCTTCATCTCTAATTTCTTCGATCTCACTCAATTGCAACTTCCTCATCTTCCCCGCCTCATCATAATCCGCATTCACCGTCTTGATTGCCCATTGTGCCCGATGCGCTAACTCCATTGGCAAGTGACAACCCTTTCCATAAACCATCCGATAAGGTGTTGTGCCAATTGGAGTCTTGTAGGCCGTTCGGTATGCCCACAACGCATCATCCAACTTGCTCAACCAATCCTTCCTATCCGTTCTAACCGTCTTCATGAGAATTTCTTTTATTTGACGGTTGGACACTTCAACTTGTCCACTCATTTGCGGATGGTAAGGCGTGGCAATCCGGTGATTCACACTATACCTCTTCAATAATTTCCCAAAATTAAAGTTCTTGAAATGCGAACCACCATCGCTTATGATAACTCATGGAATACCAAAACGAGAGAAGATGTTGGATTGAACAAATTTATAAACAATCGAATGGTCGCTTGTTCGTGTTGCAATAGCCTCAATCCACTTCGAGACATAGTCCACCGCCACCAAAATATATAGAAACCCAATGGAATTCGGGAAGGGACCCATAAAGTCAATGCCCCATACATCGAATATTTCCACAACCAAAATTGGTTGTAATGGCATCTTCTCCCTCTTCGAAATGCTTCTCATCCTTTGACAATTCACACAATTCCTGGCAAACTCACATGCATCCTTGAAAATTATGGGCCAATAAAACCCACATGAGAGAACCCGATAACCCATTTTATGCCCGCTAAAGTGACCTCCACATGCGGATGAATGGGCATGAGTCAAGATTTCCAACACCTCCGTTTCGGCCACACACCTCCGAATAACTTGATCCGGCCCGATCTTAAAAAGATCCGGTTCTTCCCAAATGTATTGCTTCACTTGGACCATAAATTGTTGTCTTCGCTTCTTGGTCCAATGATGTGGGATGGAACCCGTGGCTAAGTAGTTTACGTAATGAGCATACCACGGTGCAACAAAGGTGGATACGGCTAGGAGTTGCTCATCGGGAAACCTTTCATTTATCTCGCTCATATCGTTAATTCCTTCCACCGGAATCCGAGACAAGTGATCCGCCACTATGTTCTCACTTCCCTTTTTGTCTCGGATCTCTAAATCGAACTCTTGTAACAACAACACCCATCGAATTAAACGGGGCTTCGCATCCTTTTTCTCCATCAAATACCGGACCGCGCTATGATCCGAATATACCACCACTTTGCTCCCCCAAATATACGAACGAAACTTATCCAAAGCATACACCACCGCTAATAACTCCTTTTCGGTTGTGGTGTAATTCAGTTGCGCTTCGGATAAAGTCTTGCTTGCATAGTAAATTACCATCGGCTTTTTGTCAACCCGTTGACCCAAAACTGCACCAATTGTAGTGTTGCTTGCATCACATATGATCTCAAACGGCTTTGACCAATCCGGCGGTTGTAAAATGGGAGCTTTCACCAAGTGTTCCTTCAAAACAGTAAATGCTTGCAAACATTCGTCAGTAAAGTCAAATGGAACATCTTTTAACAACAAATTACATAAAGGTTTCGTGATAACACTAAAAGCTTTAATGAAACGTCTATAGAAACCCGCATGTCCCAAAAATGACCTTACACCCTTAACATTTTTCGGTGGTGGCAAAGATGATATTCCTCTTTCCGATATTACATGACCCAACACAATGCCCTCTTGCACCATAAAATGACTTTTCTCCCAACTAAGCACTAAATTTATCTCAACACAACATATTAAAACTTTTTGTAATTCATTGAGGCACGATTCAAAACTAGTGCCAAAAATCGAGAAGTCATCCATAAACACTTCAAGCGACTCTCCAACCATGTCCGAGAAGATACTCATCATACATCGTTGGAAAGTTGCCGGTGCATTGCACAAGCCAAATGGCATTCGCCGAAAAGCAAAGGTGCCATATAGACAAGTGAAGGTGGTATTGTGTTGGTCATCCGGGTGTATTGCTATTTGATTGTAACCCGAATACCCGTCCAAAAAGCAGTAATATTTTTGACCCGACAATTTTTCAATGATTTGGTCAATAAAAGGTAGCGGGAAATGGTCCTTAGAAGTAGCGGTATTCAATTTTTGGTAGTCAATACATACACGCCACCCGGTGACCGGTCGGGTGGCAATTTGTTCACCATTTTCATCTTTGACTACTTGAATACCAGCCTTCTTAGGCACAACTTGGGTAGGACTTACCCAAGCACTATCCGAGATCGGATAGATAATTCCCGCATCCAACCATTTAATTATCTCTTTCTTTACTACCTCCCTTAGGTTCGGATTTAATCGCCTTTGAGCTTCTCTTGTCGGTTTTGCATCTTCGGTGGTGATTATCTTGTGCATGATGATTGATGGACTAATTCCTTTGAGATCGACAATCGTCCATCCAATAGCTCCTTTATTCTCTTTCAAAACCTCCAACAAAGCTTGCTCTTGTGCCATCTCTAAATTAGATGCAATAATGACCGGTAGAGTATCATTATCCCCTAGGAAAGCATACTTCAAGTGGCTTGGCAACTCTTTGAGCTCCAGCTTTGGTGGTTCTTCTAGTGATGGCCTAGTACCCGAGTTTATTTCCACCGGCAAGCTTTCAAATTGATGAGTCCATGGCGGTCGACCTTCCTTCAAAGCCATAGCATCCTGTTTTGCCTCTTCAACCCTTAATGCACAAGCAAGTACCTGTTCAGAAAAATCACAAAGATAAACATCCATACTATCCTCCTCGTACTCGTGCGGGTTGCAGCCGTCGACTAAATCTACCATGAAACACTCATCAACACCAACATCATTAGAATTGTTAGTAAAAACATTCAAGCGCATTTTTCGATTCCCAAAAGTCATATCGACTGTACCAAATCTACAATCGATCACAGCATGCGCGGTGCTCAAAAATGGCCGACCCAAAATAACATTTTATTGTTGTTTTGGGTCCGCGGATGAGTAGTCCAAGACTAAAAAGTCAACCGGGTAATAGAACTCATCAATTTTCACAATCACATTTTGAACCATTCCCCGAGGTAGCTTATGAGACAAGTTGGCCAAAACAACCGTTGTCTCTACCCTTGCTAACGGACCAAAATCGTATTGGTCATATAAGCCCCCCGGTAAAATGCTCACCCCGGCTCCAAGATCTAGTAACGCCTTTGCCATTTGAAAATTACCAACTTGAATGTTAATTAATGGCGTGCCCGGATCTTGGAGCTTAGGAGGAAGCTCCCCATTCAAAACCGAACTCACTTGCCCGGTTAAATCCACCCGCTTAGGCATTTTCTTCTTTTGTTGCCTTTTTTGTGTACACAATTCCTTTAGAAATTTGGCGTATGCGGGTACTTGTTTTATTGCATCAAGTAGTGGAAGATTGATTTTTACTTGTTTAAACATGTCCCACAACTCTTCTTTTTGGGGACCTCTTGATGCAATAAAAATTTTCCCACCCGGGTCAAGTAAAGCCGATGGGAATGGGACTTGACTCGGTTCACCCTCATCTTTTTCACTTTTTTCATTTTCACCCAAACCCGGTTTTTTAACATTTGATTCTTTAGGTTTAACTGGTGAAACTTCATCATCACTTTCATTACCCGTGATGTCCTCAACTACCCCTTCAACCAAACCCGGTGACAAATTTGCCTTAAATTCTTTGCCACTTCTCAATACACTAACATGACTAATATTAACGTTGTTACCTCGCGACGAACCATGGGAAGGATTTACCTTAGTGTCGCTAGGAAGTTGACCTTTGCTTTTCTTCAACTCCGCCACATCGGTTTCCAATTGACCCATTTGGGTTGTTAGTGATTGAATGCTCTTGTCACGAACCTCATCCTTTTGCATCCGGACTTCGTCGAGTTGATTCCGTTTTTGCATATCTTGTTGCATAGCCCGAAGCATATCCATGACTTCATTCCCGCTTGACGAAGGTTGACCCGAACCATTTTGACCCGTTTGTTGAAATTGCCCTTGGTAGCCATAATTGTTTCCACCCCGATAATTGCCTTGATTGTATTGTTGACGAGGTGCAAAGTTACCTTGAGCTCCTTGAAAGTTTGGGTTAGCTTGGTTCGCCACGTTCCCGTAGCGGAAATTAGGGTGGTTTCGTAACCCGGGGTGGTAGGTGTTGGAGTTCATATTGAAATTTCGACCACCCCCTTGAATTGCATTCACTTCCTCTACTTGCTCATCAACCACCCCCACTACACAAACTTCCTGTAGGATTGTTTTTACGACCAAACGAGTCGTTCAGAAGAATTCTAATCAATTCAAAAGGCGGAAACAGATGAATTGAGTTGAAAAACATCTTGATTCACTTCTAAATGTCTTGTATATTGATTTAACAGGTTTAGAGATCAATCTACACGTCGGCAGCACTTCGGTACCGGAATCTAATTTCGTTACAAATGAGATCACCTCGAGGGTATTTATAGACTTGGTGTGAAATAGCTAATGTTGTTTCATGCGAAATTAACTTCTATCACACAAACCCTAGATTCTCGAACTACGTGCCCTGATCTAACAATTCTATTACAAGACTCGATACAAGACGAAGTCGACAGACGTAATGCACCAACAGACTCCCCCTCGGATGTTGACGAGTCTTCAGTGTCGAGTCTTCACAGTCTTCAGTCTTTATCAGTCTTTGGGCTCTTTCAAATTATCTTACAGAGAAAGCATCCTTTATCCTCTCTTCTCTTCGATTCCAGAATCTCCATCTGGAACTTATCTCACTCTGACTCTTGCATCTTCATACTTCTCTTTACTAGCAGACTCCCCCCTTGAGTTGTGCTAGGATCGTAGTCTTGCTTTCACAAATTCACAGGTTCAGGATCGAAATCTGGCTCAACTTCTGCTCAAAATTCGAAACCTGACAAACCTGCACATACTCTACCCAAAACATAAGTTTCATAAAATTTAAAGTTTAACAATTTTAGAAATCATCACTAGATAGAAAAACTAACAAAAATGATTTAACAATTTTTAATCTCTGATGACCACATGTAAAATATCGTTTTTTTTTCATTACTTTTCAAACACACTCTCCCAAACCTGTTCATCATGTTTAACACTTGGAATTTTGAAAATCAGCTTTTCAATATTAGATGTCTAAAATCTTTTTGTATTTTTCAAAAATTTATGCTAAAACACTCCGAAAATCTTTTTGGATTTTTTAAATTTAATGAAATGCAGTAAAGAAATATTTATAGACAGTATTTTTGTGAGTTTGTGTAAGAGGATCATATCAGTTTTTGAGACGAATCACCAACACCGTTAAGCTTTAAACATTTTAAGTTCTAAACAATTCACTTAGATTGTCAGTATACTGATTCACTTAAATTTTCACACAAAGTTCAACTGTTTCGAGATACGATATTAATGTTTTAAGCACTTAAACTTATTCGAGTGTCCCACCTCAGAATATACTCCCGTATCCAGATCCCAATATTCAGTCTTACAGGTGAGTATACCACAGATGATATCTATAAGGGTTAAAATGCGAGGGCCATGAGAGCTCAGGCTATTGCTTTCGCAAAATCAGAGAGATGATGGCTTCGACTTTTGGTGTGTTCCCTTTAGAGAATCTTTTCTTCAACAGCACATGATTAGCATTTTGCAATGTTTCATCATTTTTTGTACTGAGGGTGGTGCTATATTCAAGCAAGCAGAAAGTATTATACGGGGACTAGGCCATTGCTTCCGCAAAATCAAAAGTCCCGGGATAATACCCCAGATATCACTGAGTATAAAGACCTAGTATCTCAGAAAGAGGGACCTTTCAAACAAGATTTTGGGGGTTACCCATATATCCAAGAGATGTTCCCCACGATATAAGCAACTTTGAAATTTAGGTTTATATCTCATCACAATCTACTAAATGTGTAAAAACCTACTGGCATATCATCAGTGAGACTGTTTATCACATTTTAACTTTCCAATTCTTTAGCATGCTGTGAATATCCACTGATGTACTATCATTACCTCTTTTTACAACAAAACTCTAATTTTGATTTTATCATGTTTTTGACTTTTTCAAATTTTCAAATGTTTTTGGATTTTCTGAAATTCTTACCCCCCCTAAAATGTACAAGGTAAAGTGACAACTGATATCAAATCACTTCAAATCGCCATCCACTTGGCATAAACAATCAGAACTCCCCCTTACAACAAACTATTTTCCCATTACGATTTCAAAACGCTTAAGTTTATTTTAATCAAATGGTTTTGAAAATTAGTTTTGTTGGGGTTTCATCACCTTGTTTTTTTAACCACTTGATACCACTTGTAGAAAATCAAGTACAACTTAATGTCCCTGATTTACCACTTGTATGTTTTCCTCAAACACATAAAATTCTAGAAAGATGCCGATACCTGCTCCACACTTACCAACCTGGGAGCTCCGGCAAGTCTGGTTTTTAGTTTGAAAACGCTGTCACCCAAGCCTGACCAGCCTTGGGTGATTTTGATTCAACTCTATCCCAACCTCCTTTTGATCTGTAAAAATCTTTTGCACTTTTTACTTTCCCATCTACCATCTTTCCGAAAATATGTTTGACTTTCCCATTGAAAGCCTTTTCAACATCAAATTCTCCTTTACCAGAGAAGAATTGACCTGAAATCTCAAACCTACCTTTTGATTTTAGATTTTCTGCCCGCAATGGTGGAAAATTTTCATCGTTCAACTCAGGAATGAAATTCTCATTCTTTTTCACAACAGATGACTCATCTGATTTTATGGAATCAGATTCATTGTCAGAACTACTTTCTGATTTAAGAACCCATCTTTGTTTGTTCAAATCGACTTTTCTTTTGTAAAAACGCTTCGAACTTTCACCAGTCTCGAAAATCGAATTTTCAAACATATTAGTTTTCTCAGCTGATTGTTTCTTTTCATCAACATGTTTCTTTATCATTTCAGAATTAGAAGAAACTCCCTGTTTTGTATTGTTGGAATTTGAACAATTCAAAGCAATATGTCCAATCTTGTGACATTTGAAACACGTTCTTCTCTCAACTCTTGGAATCAACTTCTTCTTCCTTTCAGCAAGAAACTCCTGATTTGACTGTTTCCAGAATGGTTTCTTCTGCTCTTCTTCTGACCTTCCTCCTGCAACAAATTTTGTTTTTGATTTATAATTTTTCTCATTTTTATAATTTTCTAAAGAATTAAAACCAAGACCTTTCTTTTTGAAATTACCATTATGGTTTGGTTTCTTTCGATAAACTGAACCAGAATTATAACCCTTTTTCTTGTTCAATCTCTGTTGAACTCTTGAAGTGTAATTTTTAGATTTTTCATGAAGATTTACATCTTTTATTTTAGAAATATTAATTTCTGTCAATTTGAAAACCTGTTTGATCATTTCAGATTTGACAGTTCTTATTGGAAATTCCTCATCAGAATATAATTTGTCTGAATCATTCAAAGTATATGCCACTTTGATTGGTCCGTCATTCAAATTAGATTTTGATAACAAGAATTCTTTATTGTAAACTCTTTTAACCGGTGAACTCGGACACTTTTCTGACGAACTCGAACTTTCAGACTTAGACTCCGACTTTGACTCTTCATCCATATCCAACACCTGATCGACCACTTTCTTTAACAACTCAGACTCATGATCAGTGTCAGACGCTGTGAATGTGACATCAATATTATCTTTAACTCATCAATGATTTTAGACTTTAACTTGATGTTGAGAGCCTTATTTAAACGTTCGTCATTTGGTTTTCTGGGAGAATAACTTTCATAGATCGGGGGCGGACACTTGTTATACCTAGCACTTTGTTTCTTACCAGTATCCGTTTCTTCTTTCATTTGTTCTTGAAAAGCTTCAAGACCTGCAACAGTAGGATAAACTCGATCAATCAAATAATCACAAGTTGTATAACTCAACAGTAATCGTTTGATTCTTTCGCTTTCAATCTTTTCGAGTTCCAAATTCTACTTCAGCTTTGCACAGAGTTCAATATACTCATTGATGACCTTCTGTTTTGACATTAATGTTGAGCTCATTTTTATCATAGCAGCCTCAATTTTTGAATTTGTCTTCTTCAGCCCATTTACTGTTTTGTTCAATACATCATAAGATTCCTTCACATACTTCACATCAGACAACAAATTTTCTTTCATATCTTCAAGTTCATGAATCTTCTTGTCTTTCTCATCACAATGTTTGCAAGACTACAAACATTTCAGACAAGTTTTAATGACCTCAACTATCTTGTCAACCTCGACAATCTTCTCAACTTCTACAATTTTTTCTACCTCGACGATTTTCTCAACTTCGACTATTTTTTCGACCTCAACAATTTTCTCTACCACTTTCTCCACTTCAATGATTTTTTCTATCACTTTCTCAATCACTGGTTCAATATTTGCTTCTTTAGCTTCCATCTTTGCCTTTTCATCAGCTATTCTTCTTACTTCCATTTCTCTCTTCAATCTGTCAATCTTCTTCTCATTCAGCATCTTAACTTTATCTGCAAAAAACAAATTAAAACTATCTGGATCTATACCTTTTTTGGCTTTATTAATGTATTCTTCTTCATCATCAGTATCTACATCACTTCCAAAATCTGGAAAAATCGGTATTCTTTTCAGACTAGATTTGATTTCATCTTCTTCCATAATTCTAGCAACAAGACCTGAACCAGGTGGAATATATTTATCCCAGCTAAATCCCTCTGCAACCTTTTCATCATCTTGGTCAATTATACCATAAAGAGCTCTTTTTTTCTTTTTCTTCAATGGCATGTGCATGTGCAGTTTGTGGTTGTTGAGCAATCTGATGAAAAATTGATTTTTTGATAATAATTATTTTTTCTAGACTGATCTTGTCTTCCATTTGCTTCTTTGTTTTTGCACTCACGCTTAAAATGACCTTTTTCTCGACAACGAAAACACGTAACCTTTGATTTGTCAAGCCCTATAGGAGATTTAGACATCTCACTAAACTCATCTATTCCGGTGATTTGTTGAAACTTTTCTGCTCTTCGAACAGCACTGGCTAAACACCATTTGACATCCATCAACTCAAGTTCCTCCGCATCAATTTGGTCATAATCCTCTTTGGTAAGCATCGGATTTCCAATTTTGCCACTAATCAAGCTTTCATATGATTCCAACATAGCAACAAGTGATGCCATGTGTCGCTTAGCTATTTCTGGAGAAAAATTTTGACCATTTTGAATGATCAAGGTGACATTGAATTGTAGATTCGTTGAATTCTGTCGTTGAGGACTTGATGTTGCATAATTTGGATCAAAACTTGAAAAGGATGATGAAGGTCCACCACTTTGAGTCACAGTACTTCCCTTTGTTCCAGAAGAACTATCAGCACTGAAACCAGTTTGAATCTTTGGGCTTGGAGTAACTTCAAATCTGTTTCCTCTGTAGTATAAACTGATATCTTGTTGAGCATTTGGATTAGTCATGATTGCCGTTTTCTGGATATCCAACTCATGCTCTTCAATCTTCTGAATAAACTGTGCTAGATTCATATTTTTCAGATTTTCTCATGTGTTTTAGAATCAACAAATAAGTTCCCCATTTCTGCTGTGGTAATGCATCGGCTAGTTTATAAACCCATTCATCGTCGTCTTTCTTTATGTCCAATCTTCCAATTTCCAAAACCAGATGACAATATCTATCAATGGTCATTTTTGTTGTTTCATTTTCAAAAGCTACAAACATATCAAATGATTTCTTCAGTAAAGCCTTTTTGTTCTTGATCATATCTGCACTACCTTTAAACTTTTGAATCAATGCAGTCCAAATTGATCTAGAAGTACCCTCATGTTGGAGTAAAACAAAGATATCTTCTTTAACTGCTTGTTGAAGAATACTGATCATCATTTTTTCACTTGTATATTTCAATTTTTCAATCTCTGAAAAGTCACAAAAAGCCTTTTCCAGCCCACGTTCATTTTTCGGTTTCTCGTAATCTTTCTCTAATGAACACCATGCATCAAATTTATAAGCTTGCACCCAGTTCTCAAATCGATTTTGCCATCCTCTAAAATCTTCGATGTACATAAGCTTTGGCGGCTTTTGATAAGTTCCCGACTCATTTTCACTGTACAGAGTTTCAGCAGCAGTAACTGGAGCAACTGGTGTAGCAAACGCATTGTAAAATTCTTCTTCCATGTTTCGATAAACTTTTTCTCAAAAAATCACAAGTTCAAACGAAATTATAATCCAAACTTCAAACGAAATCACTTTTGAAGCGAAATGACAATCTGATGCGAAATAACCAATTTCAAACGAAAACACTTGGTACGAAATACCTACTTCAAACGAAATAACAACGACTCAAACGAAATATCTCTATGGTGCGAAATACTGTTCAAATGAAATACAACTTTCAAACGAAATTACTAATTTCGTGCGAAATCAGTCAAGCGAAATAACATCTTGGTGCGAAATAACCTGATTTCGTGTGAAATCAAGTATTTTTCAAGCGAAATACTGCTGATGTCGTCATGAATGATCTGATTTTCAAACGAAATTAACAAATTTTATCAGTTTTAGATCGAATTAAGGTCCAATTTTTTCAAGGATTCGTTAAAACACTGTTTCGCTTATTATATATGAAATTTCAAGTCATTTTGACAGTAAAATTCTGTTTAATTTTGAAAAGAAGGTGTAGAAATCAGATTTTCAAGCTGAATTGGTAAGAACTCTTCTTCCTGAGCTCTGATACCACTTGTAGGATCGTTTTCACGACCAAACGAGTCGTTCAGAAGAATTCTAATCAATTCAAAAGGCGGAAACAGATGAATTGACTTGAAAAACAGCTTGATTCACTTCTAAATGTCTTGTATATTGATTTAACAGGTTTAGAGATCAATCGACACGTCGGTAGCACTTCGGTAGCGGAATCTAATTTCGTTACAAATGAGATCACCTCGAGGGTATTTATAGACTTGGTAATTTCGCATGGAATTACACTTGCTATTTCGTACGAAATAGCTAATGCTGTTTCATGCGAACTTAACTTCTATCACACAAACCCTAGATTCTCGAACTACGTGCCCTGATCTAACAATTCTATTACAAGACTCGATACAAGACGAAGTCGACAGAAGTAATGCACCAACACTTCCGCCGTGTGGCCTATTTCATTGCAATTAGTACACACGTTGTACACTTGATTTGTGGGTTGCACATTGCCATTCTCTACTCCATGCACTTGTGGTCTTTGTATCACATGTCTTACCCATCTTGAAGATTGGGCCTTCCTCTTGGAGTTCACCGCCATTTGTTCTAAAAATGCCCAATCAACATGTTCATAATTCATACCGAATGTACCATTAGTGATCGACATTAAATCACGTGCATCCTCCGAACTCAAACCTTCGTGAAATGCGTTCAACAACTCCCATAGTTGGATCCCATGATGAGGGCAATTCCGTAACATCATATTAAACCTTTTGAAGGCTTCATGAAACATCTCCCCCGATTGTTGTTGGAAGCTTCTCAAACCTCTCCTTGCATCATTAGTCTTTTGAGAGGTGTAGTATTCATCCAAGAATATTTGTTGCATATCGGCCCATGTATAGATCGATGCTAAGGGTTGAGTGTGAAACCATCTCTTTGCCTTATCTTCCAAAGAAAATTGGAAGAGAACCAACTTGACATCGTCCGAAAAAAACCCTTGACCTCCAATGGTGTTGCAAATGGAGTCGTATGTCTCCAAATGAAAATAGGGTTCTTCCGTTGCTAATCCCTTGAACTTTGGTAGACTTTGGAGGGCGGTTGTTCTAACTTCAAAAGTTCTTCCATCCGCATTATGAGGAATCACTACCGGCGAAGGTTTGTTAGTGATAATAGGCCAGAAGTGAGCTTCAATTCCCCGTACTATTTCCCGATGATGTCTTTGAGGGGCACCCAATGGTGCTCTTGGTTGACCCATTTGCCCTTGCATAGGCCCTTGAGGTGCAAAGGGTGGTTGAAATTGGTATTGTGGCATTTGTGGTTGTTGTTGAATCGGTCTTTGAAATTGTGGTTGCATATTTTGAGGACTCACTTGATGTAGCGGTGTAGGGCGTTGCAATTGTGGCCCTTGTGGTCTAATGTGTTGCACCCCAACCGGTAATCTACTCGTGTCTTGAAACTGTTGGATCGGTTGACTTTGTTGACCCGCTCCTCCTGGAGGTCCCAAGTATCCTCCATCACCCCCATAATAAAAACCTTCCTCTTCATACCCCCTAAAATCCTCTTCATAGCCATCATCATATCCATCTCCTTGAATGCCCGAGGATTGCCCGAATGGAAGGGATGAGTATTGAAAGCCCAATTGGTTCGATAGTCTAGATGTAGACGTAGCATGGACAATGGTTGAATTTGGTGGTGTTGGGTAATTAGAAGATGATTGACCCGTAGTTGGGGGAAAGAAGTGTGAAAATGGTGGAATTGTGGAAGAAGGGCTAAAGGTAAGATTGGGTTCAACTTGAGTAGTGATCGGTTGTGTGGTGTTGGTTGGTGTAGTGTCATGAGGTAGAGTAGGAATTGTAGTGGTATTAGGTATGGTTGTGTTTGGTGATGGTTGTGTGGAAGTAGGTATAAATGATGAGGTCGTTTGACCCGTTGTGGGTGGTATTTGGGATTCTTGCATGATGTTTCGTGGTGTGATGGGTGAGGTAGGTGAACCAATAATTATGTTTTCTCGTACTAAAACTCGATTTTGCCTTAATGTTCTTTCGATCTCCGGATCAAACGATAGTTGTGACGACTTGTAAGAGCCTCTAGTATGCATGCACCTGTAATACCTGTAATACCTGCACACTAAACACACCAGCGTAAACCCGAAAATAACAAAGCAAAACTAACAAACTGACACATGTTGCGCACTACTCCCCGGCAACGACGCCAAAATTTGACGTGCTGTCGTAGTCCCACGCAAATTTAATCCAATTAATACTAAATAGATAGCGGTAAGTGGGTAGCGAACACAGGGAGTTTGTGGAAAATGTGTTGATTCTATAGTCTTGTAAATTAACTACAATTAATCTAATATGCAGAAATTAAAATTCAAGAGTTTGGATTGTTTGATTTAAAAACTAAATTATTAACTAATTGCAAATCAAAATTGGATTGTTAATCAGATTACGAGAGAATGACCATCTTAGGTTCCGGTTTCCTTCAACAATTGTGCATAATTCCACTAGAAAGAGTTACATAGACATTACTCATGTATAAACATTCATTTTAATAAAAGGGAACAAAGTACTCGGATTTTATAAACGCGAGGTTGTTCCCCGATGATCAATTAATCAATATCCAACCCTAAACCTTCCAGTGATATCTCGATTGTCAACGACACCAAGAACGTATGATTTAGATTAGAATTAAAACATCAATTAACATGCTACAATCAAACATTCATACACCATGATAAGCATAGCAAACACACCAAGTTTGTCATTATAGAAATAAAGGAAAACACACAAGAGTATATAATAGAAACTTTCACCTAAGATGATCACCGAAAGTTTAGCCGGACATGGCTTGGTGAATCATCATTCCAACAAAATCAATGTTCATAAGGATCAAAATACAAACCAAAATGTTTAGTAATGTTCCCAATCACTTGCCAAAACCAAATTTCGCCCAAAAACTCCAGAGAAACGTTCCCAATGATGATATCATGTGAAAAGGCACCACAAAAACTGTTTTAATGAGGCAGTTACAAGTTTTCCGTCATCTCCACCGTAACTTACAGTACCCACCGTAAGTTACGGTGGACATCAAACTGTTACGGTGTGTCAAGACTGTGGTACGGTGGAAGATTGTGAATTTCAGGGCCACCGTAATTTAAAGTCGCCACCGTAAATTACGGTGGAGCCCTGAATGTTTTGTTTCTTCTCTTCTTTCCTTCCATGCATAACCCGTTCCACTCCAAACCGTCCAACGCAGCGTTTTGTCCATTTTTAGCTCCCGAGGCGTACCTGAAACATAAGCAACTGTAGTTATCTAATTCAAGATAATTACACGATCAAGTGAGGGATAAACTCGTCTTTTAACATCATTAAGGGTTGTCCTATGGACCACCCGTCAATGGACACCCTTTACCTACCCTAGCGGACGGGCCATGAATTGCTGGTAGATGCTTGGGGTAGGTAATTTTGACAACCTTTAAAGGGTTTAACTGTGGATGAATAAATAAAACCTTTAACTTTTGGCTATCTTGTGTTGTTCATTCTGTGTCTACTTACCTTTCAATTATTATTGCATATTCCTTTGAACTTACAAGTTAATAATGAAAGTATAAAAATTAGTTTATGTTAAAAAGTTTAGGATATGATCAAGGATCAAATATCCTATAATCGAAAAGTTTAAAAAGTGAGATAATTTTAGGATCATATATCCTGTTGTCAAAGATCAAGGGTAACATAGATAAATCAAGAATAAAATTAAAGTAAATAAAGATCATACCAGAGAATCCAAGTTAGGATCCTAAATCCTTGGTGTTTATAGTCATGATAACCAAAAAAACAAACCTTGTATGAAGTTAGGATCCAGGATCCTTAACTGTTTAGCTTTAGAAACCTGAAATAAGACATAACTTGGGACTAAGCCAACTGCAAAAGGAAGAGTTAGTGTCTAGGGACAAGCCCAAAAATCTGGGGACAAGCCCAATAAATAGGGGACAAGCCCAAAAAACTGGGGACAAGTCCAAAAACCTGGGGACAAGCCCAAAGGATCTTGTGTAAACTGGAGTATGGCCCTTACTGGCGACTATCCAAACTTAGTGACATGAAAATGCCAAAACCTTAGCTAACGTGAAAACGTTAGAAACCTTAGGAACGGATGTATGGTGCGTCTACCATTATACTTAGGATCTTGAATACAGCCAGTACAATGAAATTGTCAGCCCCTAAAGCGGGTATTGGTCCCGTTGCCTTTAACTGCATCAGGATAATCGGGCGCTACTGGCTAAGGTAGTAGATACCTTAAACTGGAGACGAGCCCAAAACTGGGGATAAACCCATAAAACTGGGGACAAGCCCATAAAAATCAGGTGACTTCTGTGGATACTTGATCCTCTGTCAAGGATCCCTGATCTTCTGCAAAACTCAGAATTTTAATGAAGAAGGATAAAGAATCCTGGATCCTTTTCCTTATAAACAAATAAATTAACGGATTAGGTAAATTAGAATCAAATCATTACCAGAATGAAGATCATATATCCTCTAAGGATCCTTTGTGTATACCGGACACGAGGATAACTAAGGATCCTGAATCCTTCTTACATGAAGTATCTTTTTAAATGGACAACATTCCAAGCTCTTGGTAGCAAATCACCCTCCATTGTTAATAACCGATATGCCCCATTTCCTGTCTCAGCTTCAATAAGATAGGGGTCTTCCCACTTTGGTGCTAACTTGCTATCAGCAGGATTTGTGGTATTTTGGAACGCTTTCCTTAACACCATGTCACCAACTTGAAACTTTTTGATTCTGACATTCTTGTTATAAGCTCCAGCCATCCTTTGTTGATAACTAGCCAATCTTATCCTTGCCAAATCCCTGAGTTCTTCTATGGTATCCAAGTCTTGAACCAAGTTTTCAACATTTCCTTCAGGATCATGGATGCTTGTACTTGCAGTAGGACTACCATCTCTGTAGGGATCACTGATTCTGCTCCAAACACTAAAGAAAATGGAGTCTGGCCAGTAGCCTTCTAGGAAGTTGTTTTATCAGCCCATAACACATAAGGTAGCTCTTTTTCCCATTTTCCTTTCTTGGATCCAAGCTTCTTCTTCAAGTTGTTGATGATGATCTTGTTAGATGATTCTGCTTGACCATTAGCTTGTGGATGGACTGGTGTTGATATTATCATCTTAATCCCCCAACTGTCACAAAAGTTAGTAGTTCTACTCCCAATAAATTGGGATCCATTATCACAAACAATTTTAGAAGGGATACCAAATCTGGTAATAATGTTTCTTTTAATAAAGGATATCACTTCTATTTCTCTGACTTGAGCAAAGGCTTCAGCTTCTATCCATTTGGAAAAGTAATCAGTCATGGAAAGCATAAACACTTTTCCTCCTAGTGCTTTTGGAAGTTTACCAACTATATCCATTCCCCATCTCATGAATGGCCAAGAAGAGGATATAGGATGCAGGAGCTCTGCTAGTTGATGAAGGATTTTGCTATGTCTCTGACAAGCATCACATTTCTTGGCATAATCCACAGCATCCTTCTTCATAGTAGGCCAATAATATCCTGTCCTAAGGATCCTTGAGAACAGTGCTTTGCCCCCAGTGTGGTTTCCACAATCTCCTTTATGAAAATCCTTTAGGACTTCTTGAGTTTTAGGATCCTCTATGCACCTTAGATATGGACCTGTAAGAGATCGTTTATATAACATGTTATTTAGTATTGTAAATTGAGATACCTTGAATTTGAAAGCTCTGGGGTTTTCTCCTGTAGGAATCTCTCCATGTTGTATGTATCTCATGATTGGGAGGATCCAGGATCCTGAATGTGATTATGCACCATCACTAGGTATGATTGCAGAATCCTCTACTATTTCCATAGCTGTGTGATCCTCAATAGCAGGAGTCAAAATATGGATTATGGGAATTTTAATATCCTCTGGAATCTATAATGATGATCCAAGGTTGGCCAAAGCATCAGCTTCTGCATTTTCTTCTCTGGGTACCTATGTCAAACTAAAAGAAGCCAAAAAGTCTGCCAATTTCTTGACTATCTCTAGATATTGATTAGTCTTTCACCTTTAACAGCATAAGAACCATTAAAGTGATTAGTAATTAACAATGAATCTACATGTACCTCAAGATACCTGATCCTCATGTGCTTGGTAATTTGCACACCAGCTATCAAGGCTTCATACTTAGCCTCATTATTAGTAGTTTGAAACTCACAAGCTATTGAGTGGGGTATTATGTCCCCCTGTGGAGATTTTAGTAGTATTCCTAGTCCAGTTCCCTTGATGTTTGAAGCCCCATCTGTGAAGAGTATCCAAGGATCCTTAGTCTCTTCAAGCTGTTGAACTTCCAACTCAACTTCCCTTTGTATATCACTACTGAAATCTGCCACAAAGTCAGCTAAGACTTGGGATTTAATGGCAGTTCTTGGTTCATATCTTATATCATAAGCACTAAGCTTTACTTCCCATTTAGCCATCCTTCCTGACATTTCAGGTTTCCTGAGAACATTCTTAATTGGAAAGTTAGTTCTAACAATAATAGCATTTGTTTCAAAATAATGGCGTAATTTAGTTGATGCCATAATCAAAGCAAGGATAAGTTTTTCTAAATGTGAATACCTGGATTCAGCATCAAGCAAACTTTTACTTGCATAATATACAGGGTGTTGTGTACCTTCATGATCCTTAACAAGGACTGCACTTACTGCCTTAGAAGAGACTGCCAAATATAAGGATAATATATCCCCTTTTTCTTGTTTCATTAAGGCTGGAGCTGAGGATAGGTAATCCTTAAGGGCCTTGAGTGCATTCTCATGCTTTTCAGTCCATTCAAATTTCTTGTTCTTTCTCAGGATGTCATATAATTCCTTGCATTTCTCTGATGACTTTGAGATGAACCTGTTCAAGGCTGCGATCCTCCCTATCAATCTTCACACATCCTTGGCATTGGCAAGAGACTTAATATTCACAATCTCCTTGATTTGCTCTGGACTTGCATCTATGCCTCTTTTTGTCACCATGTAACCTAGGAACTTGCCTGCTTTTACACTAAAGTGACACTTGGAAGGATTCAATTTCATATTGAATTTATCAAGGATATCAAATGCTTCCTCCAAATCTCTAAGGTGATCCTCAGCTCTCTTGGACTTAACCACCATGTCATCTATATAGACTTCTATCGTGTGTCCGATTTGTTCTTTAAACATCATATTGACTAGCCTTTGGTATGTAGCACCTGCATTTCTTAGTCCAAATGGCATAGCAATATAACAATAGATACCAGTAGGGGTCATAAAGGCTGTATCCTCTTGATCAGATGGTTCCATCTGAATTTGTTGAAATCCAGATGAAGCATCCATGAAAGTCAACAACTTATGACCCGCGGTAGCATCCACCATGGAGTCAATGTGGGGTAATGGGAAAGGATCCTTGGGACATGCCTTATTTAAATCAGTAAAATCGACACATACCCTCCACTTTCCATTTTTCTTTTGAACAACAACCACATTGGCTAACCACCTTGGATACTTAACATCTCTAATCATACCTGTTTTGGTCAAAAATTACCGAAGCAATTAAGTGATCAAATTAGTTAAGTGAGGTAGTGTGCTAAGAAAGTGTGTTGAAAATATGCTGATTAAGTTGTTTGCAAAAACAGTTTCCAGGATACGGATCGGGATATTGAGTTGTATCTACGATCAAACTATGAGCAAAAAGTAAAGGGGGTGACACGAGATATACGAGGAAAGCCCTTGATCAATCTAGATCGCCGGCACAAAACCTCGGGAGCTGACAATCGCAGCTGCCTTGTTCTTCTATTACTTCAAATATCAGGATACAGTGCAGGATATGGCGCAGATCAATGCTAAGTGGTACAACGATTACAAGTGTTGAGTGTTTGCAGTGAGCTAGAGAGCAAAAGTGTTAGAAAGTGTGTGTGAAAGTTGTGTGCCTTAATCTGATCCGCCCCCATCTATTTATAGTAAAAGAAATGCAACAAACTATCCTAATAAACCGGGATCCGGCGAATATTCCCCACTCGAACGTTGTAGACCTGGTCTTTCGGGTTCAACGTCTCTCACATAACAGATACGCCCGAGTCTTGAGGAGAAGAAGTCCACCTGACCGTTAGTAACCCACAGCCTCTAACCTGTACGTGGTTAATTTAGTTAACACCAGGAAATCGCCCAGGATGTTAGCAATATCCTAGTCCAGTATCCTGATCACAAGCAAACAACCAAAAGCAGGATATTAGTTAGGATATGTACGCTCAGAAAATGACCCATAACAATTGTCCCCAAATATATCTGTTGGTATACCAATCCAACGGATATATTTTAAAAATTCTATCTCGTAAATCAAGGCAATTAAAACGAAATGATGGTTGAGGTGACATTGTGCCATTTTCAATGCAATATTTACTCTTTACCCCCTATATTCAGCCTATAATTAGCTGAGATATTTCTTCTTGTTATCATTACTCTTCAAGCGATTTTCAGGTAACCAACCTTTCTTTCATCCTCTGTTCTTTTTCCAGAGTTTCTTTTAGTTTGCTTAATACTCTTCATGGCATCACGGACAAGATCTCGTTCGGATGAACCAGTCACGACCCTCGTGAGTCAAAACCTCATTCGAGAACCGGAAAAAGAAATCTGCTGCTTCAACAATGCCGATATCGCTTCAACAATGCTCATTCGAGAACAGTCATTCGCTCTTTTGATCGGGAGGTCCGATCAGACGTGTTATCAGATTAGTGGGACTGTTTTTTCGCCTACCCCTTTTCTTTGGGACTCCGGTATCCATTTCCACCCTTTATCTCTCGTTTCTTCGACCTCACCGGCCTTAGTTATGCTCAAACTATGCCAATGGTCTGGCGAGTTTTGATGGTGCTAGATCAAATTAGATCCCGCCGTTGCCCTGACCTGTGTATTGAAGACCTCCCTATAGCATACTTGTTGAGGTCCCATGGCGACAGCCGTTTTCTTTTGTTTTCCACCTCCAAAAGCCCTTTAGTCCTTAAGGCCACCAAGAACGAAGACCGATGATGGCAAAAGTTCTTTTTTGTGAAAAGAGACTCTATCGACAAGGGTTTCGATCTGCTGGTTAGATGGTTAACCAAGGGTAGGATCTAGGGTTTTAGGAATATCCCCAAGTGTATCCTTAAACTATATCCCAAACTTATATCCTGATGTTTTTATGCAGCGAACTTCAGAGATTTAGCACCCCGAAGTGCGGAATCCAAGTCCAGGATCAAAGAAATCTACCAACTTCCTGCTAGTGAAAGAACTTTCTCCCTGTCTCTTACAGATTCAAGCCAAAAATCAAGTTCAGAGATGTCTAGTAAGCATATTCTCAGTAATTATCTTTATTTATCAAACCGATTATTTTCTAGAGGTATTATGAGTTTAAAAATATCTTCCCTTGTGTAGTACCAGTTGTCAACCTTGAAGGCTTCCAACATGACGAGTTGGATAGTTACTCCAGCCTTGTACCTGTCAAACAAGAATCTAAGCCGAAATCATCTGCCACACCGAAGCCTACCACTTCAAAGACTGCTACCGCTCCTAAAGCTCCTCCGACATCCAGGACCCGGGCCTCTAGAAATGGATTCTCCAGCCGCCTCTGAGACATTCTCTCTCGAGAATCATGGATTTAATGAAGCCACTTCATTCCTCAAGCAGGTAAAAATTCCCTTCTAATATCCTGAACATGCATATTAGTCATTATCCTGCTCATTTTACACTGATACCTGTATCTTTAACTGCAGGGCTTGGAACGAATCATGCACTTGTATGAAGACGCCTGTGGGCTTAATAAGATGCTGGAGATTAAGCTCGAAAAAGCTGAAGCCACCATAGCTGATCAAGGAACAATTACAGCTGTCAAGTCCCAGCATTATGAAGACAAATACAAGGCAATGACCCAGGTACACCAAGCTGCCCTCCACAAAGCCAATGAGGATGCTCAAGCCAAACTAGATGCGGCCCTTCTCCAATACCAGTAGGATATGAGTTCATATCCGTTGTTATCTCCCTTCTCCAAGCCAGGTTAAGGATGGCTTATGAGGCCAAGAGCTTGGGCTTCGAATGCCCCTCCTGGGATGTAAAGGCTTGGGAAGCGAAACTACAGGATCTTGGAGGTCATCCCGTCGCTCATCCTGCAAAGCATGCTGGTGAAGAGCCTTCTAAGGCGGCAGAGGAAGTGGCCAATGCTGGTGATGATGCCGAGAAAAATCCTGAGGGGGATGCTGGTGCAGATGCTGGGAAAGAAGTTGTTGATCAAGAAGGTGCTGCCCCTTAGGTGGCGAAGTGGGCGATGATTGATATACGTGCCAAGGCCGGAGCCCACTTTTTAAATTTCATGGTTGTCGTTTGTACAAACAATTTACTTTTCCTGTCGTTGAACAATTTACATTTCCTGCACTGGAACAATACGATGACCAAAGGTGGATGGGTCCTGGGTTTCAGGATGAAGCCCTTGGTCATCGGTTAGTATAACCTGTTTTGAATGTCGTAACGGTTGAAGGTGGACAAGTCCCGTTTTGAGATAGAACCTTCAACCGTTACATAAGTATGGTAAAGACTAATTGTGCTTTTGGTGGATGGGCCTCGGTTTGAGGTGAATCCAAAAGCACAACTTTTGACATGTTAATAATATAACTTCCTTTTGACTTATTTGTTGTTGCCTTTTAATTTCTGTCATGCATTCCTTAATGTAGATTTTAGCTTTGCAAAATTTTGTACAACTATCTTTAGAAAATATCCTGATCAATATACCCAGTGATATATTATGAAAACTTTCATTAAATAGAACTTCTAAAAATTCAATCAACTTTAGAGAAAACTTCTAAAGAATAAAAGATAGTCCACTTTTCGAAACTTGTTTTGACATTACTTGTTTGAACAAGGTTTTAATTTCAAACTAGTATCACTTCCAAATTTTTCAATCAAATATCCCGAAACGCATCCCAAAAACACATTTTGAAGATATATCCTGAAGGTATATCCTTTTCAGGATACCTAAACCTTAACCTGAGTTATAAAATTTATGTAAGGTTTACAAAGGAAAGATCATACCTGGAACTGAGTCTAACCCTAGTATTAACCTCTAATCCCTTTTGCGACTTCTCCTACTAAGATGTCCCCAGTTCGAGACTCTTAGCTCAACTTTGATCCTTTATGCATCATACAATTGCTTTAGATGGAATGTCCCCTGTGCATGAAGTCCTCAAACACTTAGAAAATTTTTGAGCACCAGTTCCAATTGTATAGACAATTTTTTGTGTTACAGGGGTAAACCCCAAAATGTACTGGAGATAAATCCTTCGTATCCTGGGGAAAATCCCAAATTTTCGTGCGCTACAGGCGGGAGTGTATAAACTCCAAGACTTAGAAAGGTGAAAACCTTTAAACCTTAGAGAGTATGAAAATACCCTTTCGTGAGAGAGGGTGATCAATCCTCATATACCTTTAGGATTCAGGATATAGCCAATAGTAACGAAATTGTCAGCCACTTTTACATGGACTGGTCCCACCACCTTGAACTATTCCCGAATAACTTGCGCTCCAGGCGGGGTGTTTAAACCCAATTCGGAAGAAAGGTGAATACCTTTAAACCTGTGAAGGGATCAGGATCCCTTATATGTGAGAGAGGGGGCCAATCCTCTAATCTTCCGAAGTATCCTGAGTGTGTATCCTGGTGCTATATCCCGAAGTATATTCATCCTGAGTTGGCATTTAAACTGCAAACCACCATAAGCTAAGGTGGGTGTTAGGCTGGCTAACACCCCTCCGATGCTTAAGTCAGTAATAGGTTCAAAATAGTAAATAATATAAAAATTTAATAAGAGAGACAAGATTCATACCATCCTGAGTTGGCATTTAAATTCCATACTCACTTGAAATAGAGTTTTAGATGTATAGCGTTCCAAGATCTCGGTAGCATATCCCCCTCTATATTCTTGAGTCGGTATGCACCTTTTCATGATTTTGATTCAACCTCATATGGTCCTTCCCATGTTGGAGCCAGCTTTCTGTTTTGGTCAAAAATTACCGAAGCAATTTAGTGATCAAATTAGTTAAGTGAGGTAGTGTGCTAAAATTATGTATGAAAAATATATTAACCAAGTTAGTTGTAAAAACAGTTTCAGGATACGGCTCAGGATATGGAGTTGTATCTATGATCAAACAATGAGCAAAAAAGTAAAGGTTGACACGGGATGTACGAGGAAAGCCCTTGATCAATTTAGATCACTGGCACAAACCTCGGGAGCTGACAATCGCAGCTGCCTTGTTCTTCTATTATTTCAAATATCAAGATACAGTGCGGGATGTGGTGCGGATCAACTATGTGTTACAAAGTAATTTGAATACAAGTGTTTGTGTGTAGTGTTTGCAGTGAGCTAGAGAGAAAAAGTGTTCGAATGTGCGTGTATGAGTTGTGTGCCTTAATCTGATCCGCCCCCATCTATTTATAGTAAAAGAAGTGTAACAAACTATCCTAATTCACCGGGATCCGGCGAATATTCCCCACTCGAACGTTGTAGACCTGGTCTTTCGGGTTCAACGTCTCTCCCATAACAAATACGCCCGAGTCTTGAGGAGAAGAAGTCCACCTGACCGTTGGTAAACCCCAGCCTTTAACCTGCACGTGGTTAATTCAATCAACCTCAGGATATCGCCCAGGATGTTAGCAATATCCCCGTCCAGTATCCTGGTCACAAATAAACAATTAAAAGCAGGATATTAGTCAAGATATATATGCTCATAAAATGACCCATAACAATTGTCCCCAAATATATCTGTTGGTATACCAATCCAACGGATATATTTCAAAAATTCTATCTCGTAATTCAAAGCAATTAAATTGAGACGACGGTCAAAATCACATCATAACCTCCAACGCGCTTTTAACTCGACGGAGATCTACAATGCCCCTATATCTTCTCTCTTCTTGTTTGAAAAGCAGATATCTTCAACAGAGTCTCCAGGTAATTCCCTACTTCTCGTTCATCTTTTATCAATCTTTCTTTCTTTATCTGCAATGGCCACCAGAACTTATTCCCAAACCGGTGAATCATCCGAGACTTTCATTCAGCAGAATCTTCTCAAAAATCCTGAGAGAGAAGTCTGTGCCTTTGATAACGCAGACATTGCGGCTTTGAGAGCTTCCGGTGCTTTTCCTGATAACACCGTCTTTAGACCGTTCGATCGGTCAATTCGATCGGATGTTTCTTCCACTGATTGGGTTTGCTTTCCAGCATACCCTTTTTCGCTGGGTCTTCGATACCCTTTTCCCGAATTCATGATGCAATTCTTCCGGACCACCGGCATCTCTTTTGCTCAAACCATGCCCATGGTCTGGAGGGTATTAATCGTACTTAACCAAATCAAAAACCTTCACTGTCCCGACCTTTGTATCGAGGATCTGCCAATCTCTTATCGCCTCCGATCTCACGGCTCTAGCCGGTTTTTGCTTTTTTCGACTTCCAACAAATCCCTTATTCTTAAAGCCACTAAAAACGAAGACGGATGGCAACACAAGTTCTTTTTCGTCAAACGAGACTCAATTGCTGAGGGTGCCAGCCTTCTGGCGGAGTGGTTAACCACCGGTAGGGTTATGAATGTTCCCATGTACCTTTAGATTTTTATCTTTTGCTAATATCCTTCTTTTTTATTCCTTTGCGGTAAATTTCAAGGAAGTAGCTCCCCCTACTGCGGAATCAGAGGAAAGAATCAAGACTGTTTACCAATTACCTGCAATAGACAGGAGTTTTACCACACAAATCCCGAGTTCTAGTCAATACTCGTCATCTGAAATGTCTGGTAAGGATTACTTTTAAAATAGTTAGTTAGTATAGCATAATAGAATGAAGAGTAATAATAATGTAAAACTTTTCCCTTTATGCAGCACCGGCCAAGATCCCTGAAGTCTTTGATCTCGACGAGTTGGACAGCTATTCTGATCAGGTTCAGATCAAGAAGGAACCAAGTCCCAAGGCCACAGCCTCATCCAAACCCAGTGGTTCCAAAGCCATTGTCATTACCAAACCTTCGCCAGCTACCAAGCCCCGGAGTTCAAGCTCCCGTAAAAGGAAAGAACCTGATTCCCCCGTTATTTCTGACACATTTCCCTATGATAATTATGGGTTCATCGAAGCAAGTAGGTTTATGACCTCCTTTCTCAACCAGGTTAGTATTCTCAAACCATATCCTGCAGCTTATTCCATTCACATGGATTTATCAAAATCAATACCTTTCTTCTTATTTTTGCAGGGTCTTGAACGTCTGGTTCATCTGTATCAGGAATCCTGCGGGCTCAACAAGACGCTTGAATCCAAGTTAAAGAAAGTTGAAGTCGCGATCTCCGACCAAGGCATGATTGCAGCCGCTAAATCTCGTCATTACGAGGAGAAGTTCAAGGCTATGACTCAAGAACATCAGACTGCTCTCAACAAAGCTACTCTCCAAGCCCAAGCTGATCTTGACGCTGCCCATGCGCAACACGAACGGGATATGGTCAGCTACCGGGAAAGCCTTAAGAGTTCCGTCGTCACTTCTCTCCTCCAGGCCAGGTTGAAAATGGCCCAAGAAGCCAAAGCACTAGGCTTTGAATGCCCTTCTTGGGACGTCGGTGCCTGGGAAACAAAGCTAAAGAACCTCAGCGGCACTTCTACCAAAACCAGCTACCGAAGGATCCTCCAAAGCAGTTGATAATGCCACCGATGCCGAGAGGAATGCTGAGGCGGATCCCGAGACGGATGCTGCTGAAATTACCGCGAACGAAGAAGGCACTGCCCCCTAAAACTTATTTCCTTTTGTTTGAACAATTTTATATCTTATGAACAATTTTTATTTCCGCATCAAAACAATTTGATAGCCGAAGGTGGATGGGTCCTGGGTTTCAGGATGAAGCCTTTGGTTATCAACTAGTACCGTTTATTTCCAATAATTTCATCTTTCATTTTTCTTGCTATTACTTTCTGTCTTTCTTATTACAGACCTTAGTTTTGCAAAATATACTCAGTGACATATTATGAAAACTTTTATTAAATAGAATTTCTAAAAATTCAATCACCTTTAGAGAAAATTTCTAAAGAATAAAAGATAGTACATTTCTTTAAAACCTGTTTTGACGATACTTGCTTGATCAAAGTTTCAAACTAGTACCAGTTTCAAATATCTTAATCAAATATCCTGAAAAGTATTTTGAAAATATATTTTGAGAATACATCTCGAGAATTTATCCTAATCAGGATGTTTAACCTTTTACCAAACATAGTATTGTCAAAAACTTAAACAACGTTTACAAAGGAAAGATCATACCAGGAATAGAGTATAACCCTATTCTCAAACTTCAATCCCTTTGCAACTCTTCCAATGAAAATGTCCCCTTCCTGAGACACTTAGTGTATTAGGTCCGAGCCTTATCCTTTGAGCTTTACACCATTGCCTCAGTAGGAATGTCCCCTGTGTACAATGTCTTCAAATACTTAGAAATCTTCTGGATATCAGTTCCCATTGTATAGACAATTTTTCATGTTACAGGGGTAAAACCCAAGAATGTACTGGAGATAAATCCCTTGTATTCTGGGGGAAATCCCAAATTTTCGTGCGCTACAGGCGGGAGTGTATAAACTCCAAGACTTAGAAAGGTGAAAACCTTTAAACCTTAGAGAGTATGAAAATACCCTTTCGTGAGAGAGGGTGATCAATCCTCATATACCTTTAGGATTCAGGATATAGCCAACAGTAACGAAATTGTCAGCCACTTTTACATGGACTGGTCCCGCCACCTTGAACTATTCCCGAATAACTTGCGCTCCAGGCGGGGTGTTTAAACCCAATTCGGAAGAAAGGTGAATACCTTTAAACCTGTGAAGGGATCAGGATCCCTTATACGTGAGAGAGGGGGCCAATCCTCTAATCTTCCGAAGTATCCTGAGTGTGTATCCCGGAGCTATATCCCGAAGCATATACTGCAAAACATCTTCAAACTAAGGTGGGTGTTAGCTTGGCTAACACCCCTCCGATGCTTAAGTCAGTATTAGGTTTCAAAGAGTAAATTAAACCAAACATATTTAACAGAGATAGAATTCATACCATCCTGAGTTAGAAATTAAATTATAAACTCACTTGAAATAAAGCTTAAGGTGTATAGCATTCCAAGATCTCGGCAGCATATCTCCCTCCATATTCTTGAGTCGGTATGCACCTTTTCCTGATTCTGATTCAACCTCATATGGTCCTTCCCATTTTGGAGCCAGCTTTCCATCAGCAGGATTAGTAGTATTTTGAAAAGCCTTTCTTAACACCCAATCACCAACTTTGAACCTTTTGGTCCTTATATTCTTGTTATATGCTCTGGATATCCTTTGTTGATATGCTGCCATTCTTAGCCGTGCTGCATCTCTTGTCTCATCAATAGTATCCAGCTCCTGGCATAGGACTTCAGGATTCTGCTCAGGATTCCTGAGGTTGGATCTTGCTGTGGGTATCACGATTTCTGTCGGGATCACTGCTTCTGCTCCAAATACTAAGGAAAACGGGGTTTGACCAGTTGCATTTTTTACCGTCGTTCTATCAGCCCATAAAACAAAGGGTAATTCTTCTGCCCATCTTCCTTTCTTGGCCCCTTATCTTTTCTTCAAGTTGTTGACAATTATCTTGTTTGAGGATTCAGCTTGTCCATTTGCTTGAGGATGTACCGGAGTAGACGTAATCATTTTGATTCCCCAACTCTTGCAAAAGTCAGTAGTCCTCTTACTTATAAACTGAGAACCATTGTCACAGATTATCTCGGCTGGTACTCTGAATCTGGTCAGGATATTTTTCTTTATGAAGGATACCACTTCTTGATCCCTGACTTGGACAAATGCCTCGGCTTCAACCCACTTGGAGAAATAATCTGTCATTGCCAACATTAAAACCTTCCCTCCTGGAGCCTTTGGAAGCTTTCCCACTATATCCATACCCCACTTCATAAATGGCCAAGGGGAAACAATAGGATATAATGGTTCAGCAGGCTGATGTAGTATGTTACTATGTCTGTGACATGCATCACATCTTCTAACATACTCTGTGGCATCTTTCTTCATTGTCGGCCAATAATATCCTGTCCTTAATACTTTTGAGAATAATGACCTGCCCCCAGTATGGTTACCACAATCCCCTTCATGTATATCCTGAAGTACTTCTTTGGTTTCAGGATCCTCCAAGCACCTCAGATATGGTCCTGCAAGAGATTTCTTATACAAAACATCATTTATAATAGTGAATTGTGACACCTTCATCCTAAAGGCTTTAGGATTTTCATTCTTTGGGATGTATCCTTCCTTTAGATATCTCATGATTGGAGCTGTCCAGGACTTAGGATCCTCCTCAAGATAGTCATCATCAGGATCCTGAATACTTATTACTTCCTTATCCTGAGGATTCATCGCAGGATATAGGATATGTAATATTGGTATCCGGGTTCCTTCCGGTATCCTGACCGATGATCCCAGATTCGCCAAGGCATCAGCTTCAACATTATCTTCTCTTGGTACCTGTTCAAGTGTAAAAATATCGAAATATCCTGCTAATTTTTTGAGAATTTCGAGATACTCGATTAACTTCTCTCCTTTAACTGCATAGGTTCCATTAAAATGATTAGTGATTAACAAGGAGTCAACATACACTTGCAAATTCTTGATATTCATATTCTTAGCCAACTCTAATCCTGCAATTAAAGCCTCATATTCTGCCTCATTATTAGTAGCAGGAAATTCACACCTAATAGCCTGGGGTAATATGTCCCCCTGTGGCGATTTTAGTAGTATACCTAAACCTACACCTCTTACGTTAGATGCACCATCAGTATATAATGTCCAGCATTCTAAGTTTTCTCCTAGCTGATGTACTTCTAAATCTACTTGATTTTGAATGTCACTACTGAAATCAGCCACAAAGACAGCTGAAGCCTGAGACTTTATGGCATTTCTAGGCTCATATACTAAGTCATAAGCACTCAGTTTTACTGACCACTTAGCCATCCTACCCGACATCTCGGGTTTCCTAAGCACGTTTTTAACAGGATAATTGGTTCTAACATGAATCCTATGTGTCTCAAAATAATGTCTAAGTTTTGTTGATGCCATAACTAGGGGTAATATCAATTTCTCTAGATGAGAATTGTTATGGCTCATTTTCTAAGCATACATATCTTTAACTATATCATGCTTTTAATTGTTTATCTGTGATCAGGATACTGGACGTGGATATTGCTAACATCCTGGGTGATATCCTGAGGTATATCGAATTAATCACGTGCAGGTTAAAGACTGGGACTTGCCAACGGTCAAATGGACTTCATCTCCTCAAGACTCGGGCGTATTTGTTAAAGGAGAGACGTTGAACCCGAAAGACCAGGTCTACAACGTTCGACTAAGGAATATTCGTTGGATCCCGGTTATGTAGGATAGTTAGTTACATTTGTTTTACTGTAAATAGATGGGGGCGGATCAGATTAAGGCACTCAACTTACACATTTTCAAACACTTTCTCTCTAGCTCATTGCAAACACTACACACAACACTTGTATTCGAATTACATTGTAACACATAGTCGATCCGCACCACATCCTGCACTGTATCCTGATATTCGAAGCAATAGAAGAACAAGGCAGCTGCGATTGTCAGCTCCCGAGGTTTTATCCCGGTGATCTAGATTGATCAAGGGCTTTCCTCGTACATCACGTGTCAACCTTTACTTTTTTGCTCATTGTTTGATCATAGATACAGCTCTATATCCTGAGCCGTATCCTGAAACTGTTTTCATATCTAATTTGGTTAACACATTTTTCACACATAATCTTAGCACACTACCTCACTTAACTAATTTGATCACTTAATTGCTTAGGTAATTTTTGACCAAAAAAATTTGGCGCCCACCGTGGGGCAAGTGGTGCTACTTTTACTAAAAATCTTTGTAAAATCGTTAATCGGTTTTCTATTTCAAAACTTTTTGCCACATTGTTTACAATGGCCTCAAGATCAAACATGAGCTCCTCCACTATGTCTGCTGCAACCTCTGCTACTACCGGTTCGGTGCTTCCACCACCTCCTCCAAGGATGCCATTTTCTTCACAATCTCAAGATGTTATCCCTACTCGGAGTGTTTAGGGATCTGCTCCCGTTTTAGCCTCTAATGATGAAATTCTAACTTTATTTGGAAGTGTGCAGGAACAAATGAGGCAGCAACAGGAAACTAATCAAATGCTGTTAAGAGAAATACAACTCTTAAAAGCTAGCTCGAGTAGACCCGCTGAAGAAACTGTCACTCCTATACAGCCCAGGGCTTTGAATTTCAGTTCCGCAGTTTACACTGAGGATAACAGGGGGAATATCGTCCCAAGCCATTCTCAGAATCATACTCCTGAGATACCCTCCTCGGTCAGGATGTCGACTGTGAGGAGTTCAGGATATGCTTCAGGATATGGCCAAAATCCTCAGACCGGTAATGTGTCAAATAATAATATTCTTGCTACTAACAACAATGGCTCTTTGCAGGATGCAGGTATGACGTCAACATTTACCAGGGAGCTCTAGAAATTGAAGGACATGATATCCAGTGTACCTGGAGTGGTCCAGCCAATTCCGAAAGTATCCCAAGACAGCCACAGGATATCCCTCTTTGCGTATCCTATCTGTGATGCTGAAATCCCAAAAAGATTCCAGACTCCCAACATGAAACTGTATGACGGAACTACGGATCCTGAGGAGCATATTGCCCAGTATAGGGAACGGATGGAAATCAATCCTATCCCTCCAGATCTCAAGGAAGCATGCTTATGCAAGGGATTCGGTTCTACCCTGACAGGATCAGCCTTAAAATGGCTGTTAAACGTCCCTCCTCACTCAATTACTTCGTTTGCTCATTTGGTTAATTTATTTAACAGTCAATTTTCTTGTAGTCGGAGTTTTGAGAAACTAACCAGTGATCTTTACAGGATAACTCAAGGACCTCAGGAATCCTTGAGGGATTATGTGAACAAATTCAGTCGAGAATCCTTGGATATCCCACATCTTGATATTGCAACAGCTGTGCAAGCTTTTAAGATGGGGTTACAAAAGGATTCTCAGTTTTATCAGGATCTTGTAATGAATCCCTGCAGGAATCTTGACGAAGCTCGTAACAGCGCTTTGAGATATATCCGTTTGGAAGATGACAAGAAGATGCAGGAGAGGATGAATTCTACCTCAACCTATGAATCAATTAACAGGAAATCAGAATCCTCATATAAGCCATATCGCTCCAAGCCATATGGCAGAAATGATAACAAGAAAGTGAATGCTGTTGAAGACGAGGATCCAGAAGAATATCCTGACTTATCTGAATACTGTTTTTTTGTTAATATACCTGAGTTAATGTATGCTATGCAGGGTTTAGGGGACAAAGCTAGGTGGCCTCGAAAGAACCAGCAGAAAGCTGATTGGAAGGATAAATCCAAATGGTGTGCCTTCCATGAAGACTTCGGACATATGACCGAGGATTGCATTGCCTTAGCGAAAGAAATAAGTTACCTGTTAAGCAAAGGGTATCTGAAGGACTTGCTGGGAAGAAAGAAGAATAAAGGTCAGGATCCCGAGAAGGATCCTGAATGAGCAGCATCACCCCCAGCAGATGCCAAGATAATTAACTTTATTTCAGGAGGATCCGACATTTGTGGGACTTCGTATTCGGCGGCTAAGAGACATGCGAAGGAAGCTAAGAGTGAAAGGGGAGACAAACCAGTCAGGATGACTACCCTCACAACTGATAAAGTGATCACTTTCGATAGTGATGACAGGGATACTATTCAGGATCCTCACCATGATGCTTTGGTAATAACATTATATGTGGCTAACCATTTTGTACGCAGGATATTGGTGGACAACGGTAGTTCTGTCAATATAATTCAGCTGGAAACATTGAAAAGGATGAATGTACCTCCGATGGACATTACTTCGAAGTCCACTGTGCTCGTTGGTTTCAGTGGAGAAGCTAGGAATACCGTAGGGGAGATAAAGTTACCAGTATATGTTGAAGGGGTCAACTCGATACAACGCTTCTGTGTGATGGACTCCTTATCCTGCTATAACATCATACTTGGAAGACCATGGATTCACGATATGAAGGCTGTGCCATCAACATATCATCAATGCATCAAGATCCCTACCCCTTGGGGAGTTGTCAAGGTTGAAAGTGATCAGCAGGAAGCGAAAGAATGCTACTCATCCTCGATGAAATCTTCAACCAAGCCTAATCAAGCATAGCAATTAAAGATGCGGGCCCGGGATGCCTTGGAAGCTTCGCAGCAGGATGTGAAGAAAATTATCCTGGATCAGGATAATCCTGATATCTCGGTGCTCGTAGGAACCAATATCCCTCAGGATATTGAAGTGCAGTTAACTAACTTTTTGAAATGTAGGATGTCAACGTTTGCATGGAAGCATGAGGATATGATAGGCATATCCAAAGACATTATCACTCACAAGCTTGGAATTGACAGATCATTCAAGCCTGTTCAGCAAAAAAGAAGAAAATTTACTCCTGAGCGGAATACGATCATCCAAGAAGAAGTTGAAAGATTGTTGAAGTCCAGGATGATCAGAGAAGTCAAGTTTCCAAGATGGCTAGCAAACGTGGTTGTGGTACAGAAGAAAAACGGGAAATGGAGAGTCTGTGTAGACTACACGGACTTGAACAAGGCTTGTCCTAAAGACCCATTTCCTCTCCCTCATATCGATGCAATGGTGGATGCTACTGCTAGACATGAAATGTTAACGTTCATGGACGCATCCTCAGGATTTCAACAGATTCAAATGGAGCCTTCGGATCAGGAGGATACTGCTATCATGACACCAATAGGTATATATTACTATACTGCCATGCCTTTCGGTTTGAAAAATGCAGGTGCAACATACCGGAGATTAGTGAACATGATGTTCAAAGATAAGCTGGGGGACACCATGGAGGTATATATTGACGATATGGTGGTGAAATCTAAAAAGGATGAGGATCACCTCCAGGATATCAAGGGAGCATTTGATATCCTGGATCAGTATAACATGAAGCTGAATCCTGCTAAGTGCCATTTCGGAGTGGGGACAGGAAAGTTTCTTGGATATATGGTGACGAAAAGGGGGATAGAGGCAAGCCCGGAGCAGATTAAAGCTATCCTGGATATAAAATCACCCTCAAATATGAAGGATGTTCAACGGTTAATAGGACGAGTAGCAGCATTGAACAGATTTATTTCGAGATCCTCGGAAAAATGCAAGGAATTCTATGATATCCTCAAGAAGAATAAGAAGTTCGAATGGGGAGCAAAGCATGAAGCAGCCTTGCAGGATTTGAAGCGATATCTCTCAACAGCACCTCTATTGATGAAGCCAGAGAATGGTGAACCACTATCCCTATACCTCGCTGTATCAGGGAATGCCGTAAGTGCTGTTCTTATTAAGGATCATGAAGGTCAGCAGTATCCTGTTTATTATGTTAGTAAAAGTTTGCTAGATGCTGAAACTAGATATTCTCATTTAGAAAAATTGATATTAGCTCTAGTCATGGCATCGACAAAGCTTAGACATTATTTTGAGACACAGAGGATCCATGTTAAAACGAATTATCCTGTCAAAAATGTGCTTAGGAAACCAGAGATGTCAGGCAGGATGGCCAAGTGGTCAGTAAAGTTAAGTGCTTATGATTTAGTATATGAACCTAGAAATGCAATAAAGTCTCAGGCTTTAGCTGACTTTGTGACATTCAGGACGAGGTAGACCTAGAAGTTCAACAGTTAGGAGAATCTTCAGGATCCTGGACGTTATATACTGATGGTGCATCCAATATAAGAGGTGTAGGTTTAGGTATACTACTAAAATCGCCACAGGGGGACATATTACCCCAGGCTATTAGGTGTGAATTTCCTGCTACTAATAATGAAGCAGAATATGAAGCTTTAATTGCAGGATTAGAATTGGCTAAGAATATGAGTATCAAGAATTTGCAAGTATATGTTGACTCCTTGTTAATTACTAACCATTTTAATGGATCCTATGCAGTTAAGGGTGAGAAATTAATCGAATACCTCGATATTCTCAAAAAATTAGCAGGATATTTCGATGTTTTTACACTTGAACAGGTACCAAGGGAGGATAATGCTGAAGCAGATGCCTTAGCAAATCTGGGATCATCGATCAGGATACCAGAAGGAACCCAAATACCAATATTACATGTCTTGTATCCTGCAACGAATCCTCGGGATAAAAAAGTAGCGGGTATTCAGGATCCTGGAGCAGAGTATCCTGAAGAGAATCCTAAGTCCAGGACGGCTCCAATCATGAGATATCTCAAAGAAGGACACATCCCCGGAAATGAAAATCCTAAGGCATTTAGGATGAAGGTATCACGATTCACTATTATAAATAATGTTTTATACAAGAAATCTCTTGTAGGACCCTATTTGAGGTGCTTGGAGGATCCTGAAGCCAAAGAAGTACTTCAGGATATACATGACGGATTATTTCTCCAAGTGGGTTGAAGCAGAAGCATTTGTTCAAGTTAGAGATCAAGAAGTAGTATCCTTCATAAAGAGAAATATCCTGACCAGATTTGGAGTACCAGCCGAGATAATCTGTGACAATGGTTCTCAGTTTATAAGCAAGAGAACTACTAACTTTTGCAAGAGTTGGGGAATCAAAATGATAACATCTACTCCGGTACATCCTCAAGCGAATGGACAAGCAGAATCCTCAAACAAGATAATTGTCAATAACTTAAAGAAGAGACTTGGAGCCAAAAAAGGAAGATGGGCAAAAGAATTACCCTTTGTTTTGTGGGCTGATAGGACAACGGTAAAGAATGCAACAGGCCAAACCCCATTTTCCTTGGTATTTGGAGCAGAAGCAATGATTCCAACGGAAATGGCAATACCTGCTGCATGATCTACCCTACGGGATCCTGAACAGAATCCTGAAGCCTTATGTCAAGATTTGGATACTATTGATGAGACAAGAGATGCAGCAAGGCTGAGGATGGCAGCATATCAACAAAGAATATCCAGAGCATATAACAAGAATATTAGGACCAGAAGATTTAAGGTTGGAGATTGGGTGTTAAGAAAGGCTTTTCAGAATACCACTAATCCTGCCGATGGCAAGCTAGCTCCAAAATGGGAAGGACCATATGAAGTTGAGTCAGAAGCAGGGAAAGGAGCATATAGACTTAAGAATATGGAAGGCGATATGCTACCAAGATCCTGGAATGCAATACACTTAAAGCTCTATTTTAAGTAAGAATAGAATGTAATTTCTATCTCAAGATGGTATGAATCCTATCTCTTTTAAATATGTTTGATTTGATTTGTTCTTTGAAACCCAATACTAACTTAAGCATCGGAGGGGTGTTAGCCAAGCTAACACCCACTTTAGTTTAAGAATGTTTTGCAGTATATGCTTCGGGATATAGCTCCAGGATGCTCACTCAGGATACTTCAGAAGATTAGAGGATTGGCCCCCTCTCTCACGTACAAGGGATCCTGATCCCTTCACAGGTTTAAAGGTGTTCACCTTTCTTTCAAGTTGGGTTTAAACACTCCGCCTGGTAGGGGTGTGCATGGGTCGGTTTGGGTCGGTTTTTACTATTAACCATAACCATAACCGCTAGTTCGGTTATGGAGTTTTGGTAACCATAACCATAACCAAACTTCGGTTATGGTTAATCGGTTATGGTTCGGTTTTGGTTAATTTCGGTTAAGTAACCAAGAAAGGTTTGAAATAAATAGGGTTGTGCACGATTTAAACATAGCTTGAGCCTATTTTATAAGATAACGAAGACTAAACTTTTTGGTTAAACTACCGATTTAGAGTTATTTTTAATAAGGTAATTCTCAAACAAAAACAATTATGGCCATAACACCTTAGTTCTTTATCAAAATAAATGACATCTACATCAAGATCATTTTGTTACTAACATACTTTTATCTTAGTAAAAACCCTCTATATGGTTTTGTAAAACACAAATCTATTATATAAAGTTAACATCACAACTTCGGTTCGGTTTCGGTTATATTCGGTTAACCAAAGCTTCATAACCATAACCATAACCGATTGAGCGGTTATACAAAGTTTCATAACCATAACCATTGGTTATATTGGTTATCGGTTATTAGTGGTTCGGTTATGTCGGTTATGTTTCGGTTATCAGTTATGGTGGTTAATTTGCTCACCCCTACCGCCTGGAGCGCAAGTTATTCGGGAATAGTTCAAGGTGGCGGGACCAGTCCATGTAAAAGTGGCTGACAATTTCGTTACTGTTGGCTATATCCTGAATCCTAAAGGTATATAAGGATTGATCACCCTCTCTCACGAAAGGGTATTTTCATGCTCTCTAAGGTTTAAAGGTTTTCACCTTTCTAAGTCTTGGAGTTTATACACTCCCGCCAGTAGCGCACGAAAATTTGGGATTTTCCCCAGGATACAAGGAGTTTATTTCCAGAACATTCTTGGGTTTTACCCCTGTAACATGAAAAATTGTCTATACAATGGGAACTGATATCCAGAAGATTTCTAAGTATTTGAAGACATTGTACATAGGGGACATTCCTACTAAAGCAATGGTGTAAAGCTCAAAGGATGAGGCTCGGAACTAATGCACTAAGTGTCTCAGACAGGGGACATCTTCATTGGAAAAGTTGCAAAGGGATTGAGGTTTGATAATAGGGTTATACCCTATTCCTAGTATGATCTTTCCTTTGTAAACGTTGTTTAACTTTTTGACAATACTATGCTTGGTAAAAGGTTAAATATCCTGATATATTCTCAAAATATATTTTCAAAATACTTTTCAGGATATTTGATTAAAATATTTGAAAATAATACTAGTTAGAAACTTTGATCATTTAAGTATTGTTTTGGTCAAAAAATCTGATGAGGATATTGCAACCAAACTCTCTGTTACGGGGTATGATGCTAATAATGTAGAACAATGACAAGGATCACTTCAATGTAAATTGCACAAACGACACAAGAATTTATACGGGGAAAAAGCCCTTGATCAAGAGTTGATCTCCGGCACAAAAACCCCGGGTGATGGAAACTACCGATCACCAAGCTCAAATAAATGAATAAATGTTTACAACTTCGGATAGTAACGAGCTAGGTACAAGGATCACTATCGTGAAATGTGTAAAAGTGAGTGAAAACGAATGAATGTTCGTCGAGAGCTTCAAGTGTGCGAGTATATGAGTGTGTGTAGCTGAAAATGGCTAAGTGTTTTTATTCTAGCTCGTTACCCCTTTTTAAAATAGAAGTTAACTACAATAACTAACTATCCGATTTTTGTGCCAAGCTCCCACGTTCTGCACAACGTCCATTTTTGGTCAATCGTGTGCGAAATGTCCGTGGAATATTCCTTAGTACCGTTGCCAAGAGCAAGTCAAGCTTGTTATTCCTGCGAGGTAATACAAAACACAAATAAACAATCGTCAGTACGAGGATCCTTTAAGTGATCCATGATCCTGATCCTGAAGCTCTTCTGAGGATCACCACCTGTCACAGAAGTAAGGATCATTAATTAGGATAACAAATAAGGATCACTAATTGTTAGAAAATCCTCCCCTAACAATTGCCCCCAAAATATAAGGAGTAATTTGTAAAGTAAGCGAGTTATATTTTCTTGATCTTATCCGCAACTAACTAACGGATATATAGCCGTTGATATCGAACTAGCCGTTGCAACCATGACGTCACAGAAGTGACAACCCTGCACGATCATGATTATAAATAGGAGATAGAGATAGGATCAAATGCATTTAAATCCGAAAGAAACTCCCTTTATATTCTCAGTCGAAGATCAATCAGGTATCTCTTTCTCCTCTTTCTCCCTCTCTTACTCTGTTTTTCTTTCTTTATCATCATCACTTTGAGAATGATGCTCCGAAGTTCACCGGGCAAGGATCACAAGAAGAACAGCCCTCCGAAAAGCCAGGGGATCATCGAAGATTCCATTAAAGAACGCTGCTGTTTCAATGATGCACAGATCGATAGGATCCGCCACTGCTTCCCGGCGAACACCGAGTTTAGACCTTTTGACCCCAATGCCCTGAGTGATCATATCTCCGACAAGTGGGTTGCTTTCCCCATCACTCCGTTCACCATAGGCTATACATATCCTTTTCCAACCTTCACCCAATCTTTCTTTTCCCTAACCGGCATCTCTTATATTCAAGCCATGCCGATGATTTGGAGGGTTTTGTACACCCTTGAAAGGATCATCGAGCAGGAAGGAATAGACCTAGGAATGTCAGAGCTGGGAGAACTATATGATCTTACTACCTTTGGCTCTCATCGCTATTTGTTTAAACGTAAACCCGGTGAGGAACACCCGATCTTCAAAGCCCCCAAGAACGATGCTAATTGGAAACGGCGATTCTTTTTTATCAAGAGAGATTCTATTGAGGATGGAAAGGATCTACCCAAGAAATGGGCTACCCATGGTAGGGTGGAGGATCCTGAGAAGGATCACCAGAAATTCTCTTTTGATGTAAGGATCACTTATATTTTTGCTTTCTTGTTATGCAGCTATCACCGTCTCACACCTCAGATTGTCCCCTGCTGCTAAGGAGAGGCTCCTTGCTTTCAAGAAACTTGATCCTGAGACAAGATCTTTCAAGACAACAACCCAAGATTCACAGGAGGTATCCTCAGGCTCTGTCACAATGTCAAGTAAGTATCCTTGTTTAAAATTTAAATAAATAGTGAAATATAAATTAAGAAAAGATACTTATCTTGTTTTGGTTGTGTAGGTGCTGGAAAATCCACCAAGTCTGCTTCAAAGTTCAATGTCACTGATCTCACTACTGTCAGATCCTCCAAGAGAAAAGCTCCTACCAGTCCGACAGCTTCGGTCCCCAAGGCACCCCTCAAAGGAAAGGCAATCAAGAAGAGAAAAGCCTCTGAAGCTGAGGATCTGCAGGGTCTGCCTCTGATCCGTTATCAATTACTCGAGTACTTTAATGAGGTAAGGATCACTGTCTCTGCTCGTATATCCTGTTGACATATCCTGCTGATATATCCTGCTGATTTGAGGATCACTTAATCCTGACCTTATCCTTTATCCCTTTTGCAAAAATTCTCTGAGATTGAGGATTATGTTGGCCACGTTGAGGATCAGGATAGGAAGATTGCCGACCTCCAGCAGGTTGCAGTGCTTAAGGACCTTGCAATTGCTGATCTTCAGAAGGAAGTCCGGGATGCCAAACAGGAGACGGCCAAGGTGCTGATCAATGTTGACTATGAGAAGCGTGAGATCACCGAAGACACCAAAGTCTTTGCCGCCATAACAATGTACAAGACCAAGCTGCAAATGGCCTTGGAAGCTCAGGATCCTGCTTTTGACAAGAGCACCTGGGATGTCGAAGGCTGGAAGGCAAGGCTGGCTGAACTGGACGATGAAGAGGCTGAGGAGGTTGAAGAGATCCTGACGATTGAAGCTGGAGGCAAAGGTGAAGGTGGTGAAACAAGTGGAGCTGGAGGTGATAATGCAGTGAAGGTTTAGGCTGCATGATTGGGCGATGATGGACATTCTTAGACGCAGCCGGAGCCCAATTTTTAAATTTGGTAGTAGCTTTTTGTGGTTGTGATGTCGAACAATTTGATGGTTTGTACTTGAACAATAGTTTTTAGGATTAATGATCATGTATGATCCTTTGGACAATAGGCAGGATTGCAATTGGTGGAGGGATCCTCTGTTTGGGGGATGAAGCCATTGCAATCCTGCCACCTTTATATTCCTGCACTATCTTTGAACTTATTATCATGGACACCCTTTACCTACCCCAGCGGACGGGCCACGTTTTGCTGGTAGATGCTCGGGTAGGTAATTTTGACAACCTTTTAAGGGTTAGTCTTTTGTTAATAAATAAAATCTTAACCTTTTGTCGCTTATCTTGTGTTGTTATCCTTGTGTTTCTTTAATTCTCCTTTGTTTTGATGCACATTTATTGAATAAACAATTTTGAACAAGTCAGATTAAAAATGTTTAGAGCATGATCGACGCTCAAATATCCTATAGTTAACGAATCCCAAAAAGCAATATATTTTAAGGATCACAAGTCTAGTTGTCAAACTTTAAGGGTTATTCAAATAAATAATGAATAGAATTAAAAATAGTTAAGGATCATACCTGAGGATCCAAGTTAGGATCCTAACCATAATAAGGATAACTGTAAGATAAACCTTAGAAAGAAGTAAGGATCAAGGATCCCTAGTTGCTTATCTTCAAGGACCTGAAATAGATCATAACTTGGGACTAAGCCAATATAAGATAAGAGTTAGCAACTGGGGACAAGCCCAAGGATAACTGGGGACAAGCCCAAGGATAACTGGGGACAAGCCCAAGGATCGTATGTAGACTGGAGTATGGCCCTAACTGGCGACTATCCAAACTTAGTGACATGAAAATGCCAAAACCTTAGCTAACGTGAAAACGTTAGAAACCTTAGCTAACGTGAAAACGTTAGAAACCTTAGGAACGGATGTATGGTACGTCTACCATTATACGTAGGATCCTAGGCATAGCCAGTACAATGGAATTATCAGCCCCTAAAACGAGTACTGGTCCCACTGCCTTGAACTATACCAGGATCATCATGCGCTACAGGCAGAACTGGGGTCAAGCCCAAATAACTGGGGTTAAACCCAAGGAACGGATTGCTTCAGCGGATAACCAATGTTATGCTAAGGATACCTGAACTTTCAAAACTTAAACTCACGTGAGAGATGGATAAAGGACACATGATCCTTATCCTTATATGAGAAAATAAAGAAATGAAATAGTTCAAGTTTAGGATATTACCTAAGTAAGGATCACCGATACTTTGAGGATCCTTTGAGGATCATCTGTGCCATGAGGATCCTGCTCACATGAAATATTTCTTCAAGTGGACAGCATTCCAAGCCCTTGGTAGCAAATCACCTTCCATGGTTAGCAATCTATATGCCCCCTTTCCTGCTTCAGCTTCAATCAAATAAGGGCCTTCCCATTTTGGAGCCAATTTTCCATCAGCAGGATTGGTGGTATTCTGGAATGCTTTCCTTAATACTATATCTCCAACTTGAAACCTCCTGATCCTGACATTTTTGTTGTAAGCACCAGCCATTCTTTGTTGATAACTGGCCATCCTTATCCTAGCGAGATCCCTGATTTCTTCAATAGTATCCAGGTCTTGAGCTAAGTTCTCATTATTCTCCTCAGGATCACGGGTACTTGTTCTAGCAGTTGGAATCACCATTTCTGTTGGGATCACTGATTCTGCCCCAAATACCAAAGAGAATGGCGTTTGACCGGTAGCATTCTTAGGGGTTGTCCTATCAGCCCAAAGCACATAGGGTAGTTCTTCTGCCCATTTCCCTTTCTTGGATCCAAGCTTCTTCTTCAAATTGTTGATGATGATCTTGTTGGATGATTCTGCTTGACCATTAGCTTGTGGGTGGACTGGTGTTGATGCTATCATCTTAATCCCCCAGCTGTCACAAAAGTTAGTGGTTCTGCCCCCAATAAATTGGGAACCATTATCACATATAATCTCAGAAGGAATTCCAAATCTAGTTATAATATTTCTTTTAATGAAGGATATAACTTCCTTTTCTCTGACTTGGGAAAAAGCTTCAGCCTCTATCCACTTGGAGAAGTAATCAGTCATAGCTAGCATGAATACTTTTCCACCAGGTGCCTTAGGGAGCTTACCAACTATATCCATACCCCATCTCATAAATGGCCAAGAGGAGGATATAGGATGCAATAATTCAGCTGGTTGATGAAGGATATTGCTGTGTCTCTGACAAGGATCACATCTCTTAGCATACTCCACAGCATCTCTCTTCATGGTTGGCCAGTAGTATCCTGTCCTCAGGATCCTTGAGAATAATGCCATGCCCCCAGTGTGGTTTCCACAATCTCCTTCATGGAAGTCTTTTAGAACTTCTTGGATTTCGGGATCCTCAATGCATCTCAGGTATGGTCCTGCAAGAGATCGTCTATACAACATACTATTTAAAATTGTGAATTGAGATACCTTAGATTTGAAAGCCCTAGGGTTTTCTCCTGTAGGAATCTCTCCATGTTGTAAGTATCTCATGATTGGTGATATCCATGATCCTGATCCTGAATGGGATCGAGTATCCTTACTAGGGATAATTGAAGAATCATTTCCTATCTCCATAACCGCATGATCCTCGATAGCCGGGGCCAGGATATGGATAATAGGGATCTTGATATCCTCCGGGATCTTCAAGGATGATCCTAAGTTAGCCAATGCATCAGCTTCTGTATTTTCTTCCCTTGGTACCTGCGTCAAACTAAAGGAAACAAAAGAGAGTGCCAAACTTTTGACTATCTCTAAATATTTGGTTAGCTTTTCACCTTTAACAGCATAGGATCCATTAAAGTGGTTTGTAATTAACAATGAATCTACATGTACCTCAAGATACCTAATCCCCATATGCTTTGCAATTTGCAAACCAGCAATTAAGGCTTCATATTCAGCCTCATTGTTAGTGGTTTGGAACTCACAAGTTACAGAGTGGGGTATTATGTCCCCCTGTGGCGATTTTAGTAGTATTCCAAGCCCTGTGCCTTTGACATTTGAGGATCCATCAGTATAGAGTATCCAAGGATCCTTGGTCTCTTCTAGCTGCTGGACTTCTAACTCAGCTTCTTCTTGTAAATCACTACTGAAATCAGCCACAAAGTCAGCTAATGCTTGGGATTTGATGGCTGTCCTAGGCTCATATCTTATATCATATGCACTTAGCTTCACTGCCCACTTAGCCATCCTTCCTGACATCTCTGGTTTCCTGAGGACATTCTTAATTGGAAAATTAGTTTTAACAATGATAACATGAGTTTCAAAATAACGTCTTAACTTAGTAGATGCCATAATTAATGCAAGAATAAGCTTTTCAAGGTGTGAATACCTGGATTCGGCATCAAGTAAACTTTTACTTACATAATAGACAGGATGTTGTGTACCTTCATGATCCTTAACAAGGACCACACTTACTGCTTTTGAGGATACTGCAAGATACAAGGATAGCACATCGCCTTTTTCTGGTTTCATCAAAGCCGGGGCTGAGGATAGGTAATCTTTGAGGGCTCTTAAAGCATTCTCATGCTTCTCAGTCCACTCAAATTTCTTGTTCTTCCTTAGGATATCATAGAATTCTTTGCACTTCTCTAAGGATTTGGATATAAATCTGTTCAAAGCTGCTATCCTGCCTGTTAGCCTTTGAACATCCTTAGCATTGGCCGGAGATTTGATGTTCACTATTGCTTTGATTTGTTCCGGGCTAGCTTCAATGCCTCTCTTTGTCACCATATATCCTAAGAATTTACCTGCTTTAACACCAAAGTGACATTTTGAAGGATTAAGTTTCATGTTATATTTGTCAAGGATATCGAATGCTTCCTCCAAGTCTCTTAGGTGATCCTCAGCTTTTAAGGATTTTACCACCATATCATCTATGTAAACCTCCATAGTTTGTCCAATCTGGTCCTTGAACATCATATTCACTAGCCTTTTATATGTTGCACCTGCATTTCTTAGTCCGAACGGCATAGCAATATAGCAGTATATACCAGTTGGAGTCATGAAGGCTGTATCCTCTTGGTCGGATGGTTCCATTTGGATTTGTTGGAATCCAGATGAAGCATCCATAAAAGTTAATAGTTCATGACCCGCAGTTGCATCCACCATGGAGTCAATGTGGGGTAATGGGAAAGGATCCTTGGGACATGCCTTATTTAAATCGGTAAAATCGACACATACCCTCCACTTCCCGTTTTTCTTTTGAACAACAACCACATTGGCCAACCATCTTGGATACTTGACCTCTCTAATCATACCTTCCCGGAGCAATTTTTCTACCTCTTCCTGGATAATGGCATTCCTTTCCGGTGCAAACTTTCTTCTCCTTTGATGGATTGGTTTGTAGGACCTGTCAATGCCGAGTTTGTGAGTGATTACATCTTTGGATATACCAGTCATGTCTTCGTGTTTCCATGCAAAGGTAGTCTTTCTCCTTTTGAGGAAGGATACGAGGTCTTCTTTCATTTCGCCGAGGATCCCTGATCCGATATAGATTTTGGATTCAGGATCATCAGGATCCATGAGGATTTCTACCACATCCTGCTCTCTTGCCTCCAAGACATCCCTTGGAGGATACCTTGATTGCTATTGCTCCCTTGACTTCGAGGCTGGTTTCATCGATGAAGTGTAGCAATTCTTAGCCTCCTGCTGATCACTATCAATCTTCACTATTCCCCAAGGACTAGGGAGCTTCACACATTGATGGTAAGTAGATGGGACTGCTTTCATATCGTGTATCCAAGGCCTGCCAAGGATAACATTACAACAAGATAAACAGTCAATAACACAAAATTTTTGATAAGAGTGTAAGCCTTCAATGTATATTGGGAGTTTAATGTCCCCCAGGGTATTCTTAGTTTCGCCACTAAATCCCACGAGCACGGAGGATCTTGGTATGATGTCCGATTCAGGAATACCCATCTTCTTTAGAACATCAAGCTGGATAATGTTCATTGAGCTTCCTCCGTCTATAAGGATCCTGCGGACAAAATGGTTAGAAATGAATAGAGTAATAACTAAACCATCGTGATGAGGATCCTGGATATCAACATGATCATCCTCATCAAAGGTTATGACTTTTCCTTCGGAGACACTTGATGTTCAAACAGGTCTTTCTCCATTATCCATTTTAGTTTCCTTTGCATGCCTTTTAGCTGCTGAGAAGGATGTGCCGCAAATGTCTGATCCTCCAGAAATAAAGTTTATTACTTGTGCATCTGCTGGAGGGGCTGGTGCCTTCTCAGGGATCCTTTCAGGATCCTGAGTCCTTGACTTTTTTCTTCCCAACAATTCTTTTAGATGCCCCTTGCTCAACAAGTATCCAATTTCCTTTCTTAGTGCAATGCATTCTTCTGTGAGATGCCCAAAATCTTCATGGTATGCACACCACTTTGATTTATCCTTAGTTGCAGCTGGCCTATCATTTTTTCTCGGCCATCTAGCTTTATCACCTAGGTTCTGCATCGCAAGGATTAGTTCATTGTTATCAACACAAAAACAATATTCAGAAATTGGAGGATAATCCTCATCATCCTCTTCTTGATCAACAGAATGCACGTTCTGGTTATCAGATCTATTGTAGGATCTGAACTTGTTATTCCTGAATGAGGATCCTTGCTTATCCTGCTTTGAGGATCCTGCTAACCTCTCCTGGATCCTCTTGTCATCCTCTAGCCGAATGAACCTAAGTGCTCGTGTTCTTACCTCATCTAAGTTCCTGCATGGTGTCATAACAAGATCATCATAGAACGACGAATCCCTAAGCAATCCCATTTTAAAGGCCTCAACAGCCGTAGCTATATCTAAGTTGGGAATGTCTAAAGATTCTTTACTGAATTTGGTAATGTAATCCCTTAATGATTCATTATGACCCTGGGTTATCCTATATAGATCACTAGTTAATCGTTCGAATTTTCTACTACAAGAAAACTGATTATTAAACAAGTTAACTAGATTAGCAAATGAGGTAATAGAATAAGGAGGAAGACTTAGCAGCCATTTGAGAGCTGATCCTGTAAGAGTGGATCCGAATCCCTTGCACAGGCATGCTTCCTTTAACCTTTCCGGAATTGGATTGATCTCCATCCTCTCCCTGTATTGTGCTATGTGTTCTTCAGGATCCGTCGAACCATCATACAGCTTCATTGTTGGCACATGGAACCTCTTGGGTATCTCAGCATCACAGATTGGTGGTGCAAAACGAGATATCTTGTGGCTCCCATCTGCAATCTCTGGGATAGGTTTGACCACTCCTGGAACACTTGATATCATGTCCTTTAGCTTTTGCAATTCTCTGGCCATGGCATGATTGATACCTGGATCCTGCATAAGACCATGGTTAGTAGTATACGAATTATTAAAAGTGTTACCTCCCATTGGATTCAGATTAGGAAGATTGGATGTTAATCCATATTGTTGGGGCTCTGGAATGATCGAGGGACCAGTAGAAGCATTGGTCTGCATTGGAATAAAATATCCCTGATGGACATCTGAACTTCCTGTTTGCAAACTCCTCAGGGATCCTGGCATCTGGAAGGATCCCTGAAACTGGGACGATCCTGGAACAAAGGAGGATCCTTGAACCTGGGATGATCCTGGAACAAAGGAGGATCCTTGAACCTGGGATGATCCTGGAACAAAGGAGGATCCTTGAATTTGCTGCACTCCTGAATATCCTCCTGAATTCGTGAGGGATCCCATATGCTGAGGATAGGATCCCGCTGGCTGGAAATATGAACCTGATGCCTGGGTCACTGTTGTTGTTCCGTAGTGCACTCCTTTTGGTCCACCCACATATTGAACATCTGGAACCACTGATGGCTGGGAAGTAATCACCGGAGTATCAAAATTCAAAGATTTTGGCACCAGTGGGGAATGATCCTCTGCCGTTTTCTTTTGTTTCTTGAGATCTCCGATTTCTTTGAGAATCCTTTCATTGGTCTTATCCTGTTGCCGTATCTGATCCTTCATCTGCAAAATCAAAGTAAACATGTCACTAGTAGTGGGAGTGTAAGAAGCAGAAGAAGTTGGAGGTTTTGAGAAAATGGGAGTTGGTTTCTTCGCAGCATTCGCAGCATTCTTCTGGGGTCCAGAAGGTGGTGGAGGCAAAGGTGGAACGCCTTGTGAAGAAGTGAATGAGGGCATCAAATTTGAAGCATTCTTCGCTGAGGAAGCCATTTGCTCGGTTGTAGTGAATTGAAATGAGCACAGAAATGCGAATTTTTCTAAGGATGAAGCACCAATTGCCCCACGGTGGGCGCCAAACTGTTTTGGTTAAAAAATCTGATGAGGATATTGCAACCAAACTCTCTGTTACGGGGTATGATGCTAATAATGTAGAACAATGACAAGGATCACTTCAATGTAAATTGCACAAACGACACAAGAATTTATACGGGGAAAAAGCCCTTGATCAAGAGTTGATCTCCGGCACAAAAAACCCCGGGTGATGGAAACTACCGATCACCAAGCTCAAATAAATGAATAAATGTTTACAACTTCGGATAGTAACGAGCTAGGTACAAGGATCACTATCGTGAAATGTGTAAAAGTGAGTGAAAACGAATGAATGTTCGTCGAGAGCTTCAAGTGTGCGAGTATATGAGTGTGTGTAGCTGAAAATGGCTAAGTGTTTTTATTCTAGCTCGTTACCCCCTTTTAAAATAGAAGTTAACTACAATAACTAACTATTCGATTTTTGTGCCAAGCTCCCACGTTCTCCACAACGTCCATTTTTGGTCAATCGTGTGCGAAATGTCCGTGGAATATTCCTTAGTACCGTTGCCAAGACCAAGTCAAGCTTGTTATTCCTGCGAGGTAATACAAAACACAAATAAACAATCGTCAGTACGAGGATCCTTTAAGTGATCCATGATCCTGATCCTGAAGCTCTTCTGAGGATCACCACCTGTCACAGAAGTAAGGATCATTAATTAGGATAACGAATAAGGATCACTAATTGTTAGAAAATCCTCCCCTAACAAGTATTATCAAAACAGGTTTTGGAAAAGTGGACTGCTTTTCACTCTTTAAAAAGCTTTCTACAAAGTTGAACGAATCGAATAAGAGTTTTTATTATATATCATTAAGCATATTGATCAGGATATTTTTGAAAGATAATTGTACGAAATTTTGTAAAGCTAAGATCTGTACTAAGAAAGACGGAAGATAATAGCAAGAAATATGAAAGATGAAATTATTTGAAACAATCAGTACTAGTTGATAACCGAAGGTTTCATCCTGAAACCCAGGACCCATCCACCTTCGGCTATCGAATTGTTTTGATGCAGAAATAAAAATTGTTCATAAGACATAAAATTGTTCGAACAATTTAAAGGAAATAAGCTTTAGGGGGCAGTGCCTTCTTCGTCCATAATGATTTCAGCAGCATCCGTCTTGGCATCCGCCTCAACATCCTTCTCAGCATCGGTTGCTTTTTCAACTGCTTTGGAAGATTCTTCGGCAGCTGGTTTGGAAGAAGTGTCGCCGAGGTTCTTTAGCTTGGTTTCCCAGGCACCAACGTCCCAAGAAGGGCATTCAAAACCTAATGTTTTGGCTTCATGGGCCATCTTCAACCTGGCTTGGAGGAGAGAAATGACGACGGAACTCTTGAGGCTTTCCCGGTAGCTGACCATATCCCGTTCATGTTGCGCATGGGCAGCGTTAAGATCAGCTTGGGCTTGGAGAATAGCTTTGTTGAGAGCGGTCTGATGTTCTTGAGTCATAGCCTTGAATTTCTCCTCGTAATGACGAGATTTAGCGGCAGCAATCATGCCTTGATCGGAGATCGTGACTTCCGCCTTCTTTAACTTGGACTCAAGCGTCTTGTTGAGCCGGCAGGATTCTTGATATAGATGAACCAAACGCTCAAGACCCTGCAAAAAATAGGAGGACAGGTATTGATTTTGATAAATACATGTGAATGGTATAAGTTGCAGGATATGGTTCAAGAATACTAACCTGGTTGAGAAAGGAAGTCATAAACCCGCTTGCTTCGATGAACCCATAATTCTCATATGGAAATGTGTCAGAAATGACAGGGGAATCAGGCTCTTTCCTTTTATGGGAACTTGAACTTCGGGGCTTGGTAGCCGGTGAAGGTTTGGGAACGATGATGGCTTTGGAACTGCTGGGTTTGGATGAGGCTGTGGCCTTGGGACTAGGTTCCTTCTTAATCTGAACTTGATCAGAATAACTGTCCAACTCCTCGAGGTCAAAGACTTCAGGGATCTTGGTCGGTGCTGCATAAAGGGAAAAATTTTACATCATTATTACTCTTTATTTATTATACTGTGTTGACTAATTATTTCAAAAGTAATCCTTACCAGACATCTCAGACGACGAGTATTGACTGGAACTCGGGACGTGTGTGGTGAAACTCCTGTCTATTGCAGGTAATTGGTAAACAGTGTTGATTCTTTCCTCTGATTCAGCGGTAGGGGGAGCTACTTCCTTGAAATTCACTGCATAAGGATCAAAAAGAAGGATATTAATAAGAGATAAAAACCTAATGGTCCATGAGAACATTTATGACCCTACCGGTGGTTAACCACTCCACCGGAAGGCTGGCACCCTCAGCAATGGAGTCTCGTTTGACAAAGAAAAATTTGCGTTGCCATCCGTCTTCGTTTTTGGTGGCTTTAAGAATAAGGGGTTTGCTAGAGGTCAAAAAAAGCAGGAACCGGCTAGAGCCGTGGGATCAGAGGCGATAAGCAATAGGCAGATCCTCGATGCAGAGGTCGGGGCAGTGAAGGTTTTTTATTTGGTTAAGTACGATTAATACTCTCCAAACCATGGGCATGGTTTGAGCAAAAGAGATGCCGGTGGTTCGGAAGAATTGCATCATGAATTCGGGAAAAGGGTATCGAAGACCTAGCGAAAAAGGGTATGCTGGAAAGCAAACCCAATCAGCGGAAGAAACATCCGATCGAATTGGCCGATCGAACGGTCTAAAGACCGTGTTATCAGGAAAAGCATCGGAAGCTCTCAAAGCCGCAATGTCTGCGTTGTCAAAAGCACAGACCTCCTTTTCGGGATTTTTGAGGAGATTCTGCTGGGTGAAGGTCTCGGCAGCCATTACGAATAAGGCAAGAAAAATTGATAGAAAGTGAATGAGAAATGGGGAATTACCTGGAGACTCTGTTGGAGATATCTGCTTTTCAAACAAGAAGAGAGAAGATATAGGGGCATTGTGGATCTCCATTGAGCTAAAAGCGCGTTGGAGGTTATGATGTGATCTTGACCGTCGCTTCGTTTTAAATGCCTTGAATTATGGGATAAAACTTTTAAAATATATCCGTTGGATTGGTATACCAACTGATATATTTGGGGACAATTGTTATGGCTCATTTTCTAAGGATACATATCTTGAACTATATCCTGCTTTTAATTGTTTATCTGTGATCAGGATACTGGACGTGGATATTGCTAACATCCTGGGTGATATCCTGAGGTATATCGAATTAATCACGTGCAGGTTAAAGAGTGGGACTTGCCAACGGTCAAATGGACTTCATATCCTCAAGACTCGGGCGTATTTGTTAAAGGAGAGACGTTGAACCTGAAAGACCAGGTCTACAACGTTCGACTAAGGAATATTCGTTGGATCCCGGTTATGTAGGATAGTTAGTTACATTTGTTTTACTATAAATAGATGGGGGCGGATCAGATTAAGGCACTCAACTTACACATTTTCAAACACTTTCTCTCTAGCTCATTGCAAACACTACACACAACACTTGTATTCGAATTACATTGTAACACATAGTCAATCCGCACCACATCCTGCACTGTATCCTGATATTCGAAGCAATAGAAGAACAAGGTAGCTGCGATTGTCAGCTCCCGAGGTTTTATGTCGGCGATCTAGATTGATCAAGGGCTTTCCTCGTACATCACGTGTCAACCTTTACTTTTTTTCTCATTGTTTGATCATAGATACAGCTCTATATCCTGAGCCATATCCTGAAACTGTTTTCATATCTAATTTGGTTAACACATTTTTCACACATAATCTTAGCACACTACCTCACTTAACTAATTTGATCACTTAATTGCTTAGGTAATTTTTGACAAAAACAAGAATATCTAGTTTCAGCATCTAGTAAACTTTTACTAACATAATAGACAGGATATTGCTGACCTTCATGGTCTTTTATAAGAATGGCACTTACAGCATTTCCTGATACAGCGAGGTATAGGGATAGCGGTTCACCATTTTCAGGCTTCATCAATAGAGGTGCAGTTGAGAGATATCGCTTCAGATCCTGCAAGGCTGCTTCATGCTTTGCTCCCCATTCGAACTTCTTATTCTTCTTGAGGATATCTTAAAATTCCTTGCATTTTTCCGAGGATCTTGAAATAAATCTGTTCAATGCTGCTACTCGGCCTGTTAGTCGTTGAACATCCTTCATATTTGAAGGTGATTTGATATCCAGGATGGCTTTAATCTGCTCCGGGCTTGCCTCTATTCCTCTTTTAGTCACCATATATCCTAGAAACTTTCCTGCCCCCACTCCGAAATGGCACTTAGCAGGATTTAGCTTCATATTGTATTGATCCAGGATATCAAATGCTCCCTTGATATCCTGGAGGTGATCCTCAGCCTTTCTAGATTTTACCACCATATCGTCAATATATACCTCCATGGTGTCCCCCAGCTTATCTTTGAACATCATATTCACCAATCTCTGGTATGTTGCACCTGCATTTTTCAAACCGAAAGGCATAGCAGTATAGCAATAAATACATGTTGGTGTAATGAAGGCAGTATCCTCCTGGTCCGAAGGTTCCATTTGAATCAGCTGAAATCCTGAGGATACGTCCATGAACGTTAACATCTCATGCCCAGCAGTAGCATCCACCATTGCATCGATATGAGGAAGAGGGAATGGGTCTTTTGGACAAGCCTTATTCAAGTCTGTGTAATCTACACAGACCCTCTATTTCCCATTTTTCTTCTCTACTACGACCACATTTGCCGACCATCTCGGAAACTTGACTTCTCTGATCATTTTGGACTTTAACAATCTTTCAACTTCCTCTTGGATGATTATATTTCGTTCAGGAGCAAACTTCCTTCTTTTTTGCTGAACAGGCTTGAACGACCTGTCAATTCCAAGCTCGTGAGTAATAACGTCTTTGGATATGCCTGTCATATCCTCATCCTTCCATGCAAATGTCGACATCCTGCACTTCAAAAAGTTTGTTAATTGTTCTTCAATATCCTGAGGGATATTAGTTTCTACGAGCACCGAGATATCAGGATTATCCTAATCCATGATAACTTTCTTCACATCCTGCTCTGAAGCTTCCAAGGTATCCCGGGCCCGCATCTTTAATTGCTATGCTGGGTTAGGCTTGGTTGAGGATTTTATTGAGGATGAGTAGCATTCCTTCGCCTCCTGCTGATCAGTATCGACTTTGACGACCCCCCAAGGGGTAGGAATCTTGATGCACTGGTGATAAGTCGAAGGCACAGCCTTCATGTCATGGATCCATGGCCTGCCTAGTATGATGTTGTAGCAGGATAGTGAGTCCATCACACAGAAGCGTTATATCGAGTTGACCCCTTCAACATATACTGGTAACTTTATTTCCCCTATGGTATTTCTTGCTTCTCCGCGGAAACCAACGAGCACAGTGGACTTTGAAGTAATGTCCATCGGAGATACATTCATCCTCTTCAATGTTTCCAGCTGAATTATGTTGACGGAGCTACCATTATCCACTAATATCCTACGTACAAAATGATTAGCAACATATAATGTTATTACGAGAGCATCATGGTGAGGATCCTGAACAGTATCCCTGTCATCACTATCGAAAGTGATCACTTTATCGGTTGTAAGGGTAGTCATCCTGGCCGGTTTGTCTCCCCTTTCAGTCTTTGCTTCCTTTGCATGTCTCTTGGCCGCAGAATACGAAGTCCCACAAATGTCGGATCCCCCCAAAATAAAGTTAATTATTTTGGCATCTGCTGGGGGTGATGCTTCTCTTTCAGGATCCTTCTCAGGATCCTGCCCTTTATTCTTTTTTCTTCCCAGCAAATCCTTCAGGTATCCCTTGCTTAACAGGTAACTTATTTCTTTCCTTAGAGCAATGCAATCCTCGGTCACATGTCCGAAATCTTCATGGAAGGCACACCACTTGGATTTATCCTTCCAATCAGCTTTCTGCTGGTTCTTTCGAGGCCACCTAGCTTTGTCTCCTAAACCCTGCATAGCATACACTAACTCAGGTATATTAACAGAAAAGCATTATTCAGATAATTCAGGATATTCTTCAGGATCCTCGTCTTCAACAACATTCACTTTCTTGTTATCATTTCTACCATATGGCTTGGAGCGATATGGTTTATACGAGGATTCTGATTTCCTGTTGGTCGATTCGTAGGTTGAAGTAGAATTCATCCTCTCTTGCATCTTTTTGTCATCTTCCAAACGGATATATCTCAAAGCCCTGTTACGAGCTTCGTCGAGATTCCTGCAGGGATTCATTACAAGATCCTGATAAAACTGAGAATCCTTTTGTAACCCCATCTTAAAAGCTTGCACAGCTGTTGCAACATCAAGATGTGGGATATCCAAGGATTCTCGACTGAACTTGTTCACATAATCCCTCAAGAATTCCTGAGGTCCTTGAGTTATCCTGTAAAGGTCACTGGTTAGTTTCTCAAAACTCTGACTACAAGAAAATTGACTGTTAAATAAATTAACCAAATGAGCAAACGAAGTAATTGAGTGAGGAGGAACATTCAACAGCCATTTTAAGGCTGATCCTGTCAAGGTAGAACCGAAACCCATGCATAAGCATGCTTCCTTGAGATCTGGAGGGATAGGGTTGATTTCCATCCTTTCCCTATACTGGGCAATATGCTCTTCAGGATCCGTAGTCCCATCATACAGTTTCATCTTGGGAGTCTGAAATCTTTTTGGGATTTCAGCATCACAGATAGGATATGCAAAGCGGGATATCCTGTGGCTGTCTTGGGATACTTCCGGAATTGGCTGGACCACTCCAGGTACACTGGATATCATGTCCTTCAATTTCTGGAGCTCCCTGGTAAATGTTGACGTCATACCTCCATCCTGCAAAGACCCATTGTTGTTAGTAGCAAGAATATTATTATTTGACACATTACCGGTCTGAGGATTCTGGCCATATCCTGAAGTATATCCTGAAATCCTCACTGTTGACATCCTGACCGAGGAGGGTATCTCAGGAGTATGATTCTAAGAATGGCTTGGGATGATATTCCCCCTGTTATCCTCAGTGTAAACTGCGGAACTGAAGTTCAAAGCCCTAGGCTGTATAGGAGTGACGGTTTCTTCAGCAGGTCTACTTGGGCCAGATTTCAAGAGTTGTATTTCTCTCATCAGCATCCGATTAGTTTCCTGCTGCTGCCTCATCTGTTCCTGTACACTACCAAACAAATTCAGAATTTCATCATTAGATGCCAAAACAGGACCGGATCCATGGGTACTGGGAGCAGGGATCACATCCCGAGCTACATGACTTTCAGCTCCGTGTGATGAAGCTTGCATTCTCGGAGGAGGAGGCGGAAGCACCGAACCAGTTGTTGCAGAGGTTGTAGCAGACATGGTGGAAGAGCTCATGTTTGATCTCGAGGCCATTGAAAACAATTTAGAAAAAAGTTTTGACAATAGAAAACCGAGTAATGATTTTACTAAAGTTTTTAGCAAAAATAGCACCACTTGCCCCACGGTGAGCGCCAAATTGTTTTGGTCAAAAATTACCGAAGCAATTTAGTGATCAAATTAGTTAAGTGAGGTAGTGTGCTAAAATTATGTATGAAAAATATATTAACCAAGTTAGTTGTAAAAATAGTTTCAGGATACGGCTCAGGATATGGAGCTGTATCTATGATCAAACAATGAGCAAAAAAGTAAAGGTTGACACGGGATGTACGAGGAAAGCCCTTGATCAATTTAGATCGCCGGCACAAAACCTCGGGAGCTGACAATCGCAACTGCCTTGTTCTTCTATTATTTCAAATATCAGGATACAGTGCGGGATGTGGTGCGGATCAACTATGTGTTACAAAGTAATTTGAATACAAGTGTTTGTGTGTAGTGTTTGCAGTGAGCTAGAGAGAAAAAGTGTTCGAATGTGCGGGTATGAGTTGTGTGCCTTAATCTGATCCGCCCCCATCTATTTATAGTAAAAGAAGTGTAACAAACTATCCTAATTCACCGGGATCCGGCGAATATTCCCCACTCGAACGTTGTAGACCTGGTCTTTCGGGTTCAACGTCTCTCCCATAACAAATACGCCCCAGTCTTGAGGAGAAGAAGTCCACCTGACCGTTGGTAAACCCCAGCCTTTAACCTGCACGTGGTTAATTCAATCAACCTCAGGATATCGCCCAGGATGTTAGCAATATCCCCGTCCAGTATCCTGGTCACATATAAACAATTAAAAGCAGGATATTAGTCAAGATATATATGCTCAGAAAATGACCCATAACACTTTCCATCAGCAGGATTAGTAGTATTCTGAAAAGCCTTTCTTAACACCCAATCTCCAACTTTGAACCTTCTAGTCCTTATATTCTTGTTGTATGCTCTGGATATCCTTTGTTGATATGCTGCCATCCTTAGCCTTGCTGCATCTCTTGTCTCATCAATAGTATCCAGTTCCTGGCATAGGACTTCAGGATTCTGCTCAGGATTCCTGAGGTTGGATCTTGCTGTAGGTATCACCATTTCCGTTGGGATCACCGCTTCTGCTCCAAACACTAAGGAAAATGGGGTTTGACCAGTTGCATTTTTTACCGTCATTCTATCAGCCCACAAAACAAAGGGTAGTTCTTCTGCCCATCTTCCTTTCTTGGCCCCTAATCTCTTCTTCAAGTTGTTGACAATTATCTTGTTTGAGGATTCAGCTTGTCCATTTGCTTGAGGATGTACCGGGGTGGACGTAATCATTTTGATTCCCCAACTCTTGCAGAAGTCAGTAGTCCTTTTACTTATAAATTGAGATCCGTTGTTACAAATTATCTCAGCTGGTACTCCAAACCTAGTCAGGATATTCCTTTTTATGAAGGATACCACTTCCTGGTCTCTAACTTGAACAAATGCTTCTGCTTCAACCCACTTAGAGAAATAATCCGTCATTGCCAACATGAAAATCTTTCCTCCTGGAGCCTTTGGAAGCTTTCCCACTATATCCATACCCCACTTCATAAACGGCCAAGGGGAAACAATAGGATACAGCGGTTCAGCAGGCAGATGTAGTATGTTACTATGTCTTTGAGATGCATCACATCTTCGAGCATATTTTGTGGCATCTTTCCTCATCGTCGGCCAATAATATCATGTCCTTAATATTTTTGAGAATAAGGACCTGCCCCCAGTATGGTTACCACAATCCCCTTCATGTATATCCTGAAGTACTTCTTTGGTTTTGGGATCCTCTAAGCACCTCAGATATGGTCCTGCAAGAGATTTCTTATACAAAACATCATTTATAATAGTGAATCGTGATACCTTCATTCTAAAGGCTTTAGGATTCTCATTCTTTGGGATGTGTCCTTCCTTGAGATATCTCATGATTGGAGCCGTCCAGGACTTAGGATCCTCCTCAGGATACTCCTCATCAGGATTCTGAATACTTATTACTTCCTTGTCCTGAGGATTCGTCGTAGGATATAGGATATGTAATATTGGTATTCGGGTTCCTTCCGGTATCCTGACCGATGATCCCAGATTTGCCAAGGCATCAGCTTCAGCATTATCCTCTCTTGGTACCTGTTCAAGTGTAAAAATATCGAAATATCCTGCTAATTTTTTGAGAATTTTGAGATACTCGATTAACTTCTCTCCTTTAACTGCATAGGTTCAATTAAAGTGATTAGTGATTAAGAAGGAGTCAACATATACTTGCAAAATTCTTAATATTCATATTTTTAGCCAACTCTAATCCTGCAATTAAAGCCTCATATTCTGCCTCATTATTAGTAGCAGGAAATTCACACCTAATAGCCTGGGGTAATATGTCCCCCTGTGGCGATTTTAGTAGTATACCTAAACCTACACCTCTTACGTTAGATGCACCATCAGTATATAATCTCCAGCATTCTAAGTTTTCTCCTAGCTGATGTACTTCTAAATCTACTTCATTTTGAATGTCACTACTGAAATCAGCCACAAAGACAGCTAAAGCCTGAGACTTTATGGCATTTCTAGGCTCATATACTAAGTCATAAGCACTCAGTTTTACTGACCACTTAACCATCCTACCCGACATCTCGGGTTTCCTAAGCACGTTTTTAACATGATAATTGGTTCTAACATGAATCCTATATGTCTCAAAATAATGTCTAAGTTTTGTTGATGCCATAACTAGGGCTAATATCAATTTCTCTAGATGAGAATATCTAGTTTCAGCATCTAGTAAACTTTTACTAACATAATAGACAGGATATTGCTGACCTTCGTGGTCCTTTATAAGAACGACACTTACAGCATTTCATGATACAGCGAGGTATAGGGATAGCGGTTCACCATTTTCAGGCTTCATCAATAGAGGTGCAGTTGAGAGATATCGCTTCAGATCCTGCAAGGCTGCTTCATGCTTTGCTCCCCATTCGAACTTCTTATTCTTCTTGAGGATATCATAAAATTCCTTGCATTTTTCCGAGGATCTTGAAATAAATATGTTCAATGCTGCTACTCGGTCTGTTAACCGTTGGACATCCTTCAAATTCGAAGGTGACTTTATATCCATGATAGCTATAATCTGCTCCGGGCTCGCTTCTATGCCTCTTTTGGTCACCATGTATCCTAGAAACTTTCTTGCCCCCACTCCGAAATGGCACTTAGCAGGATTCAGTTTCATGTTATAATGATCCAGGATATCAAATGCTCCCTTAATATCCTGGAGGTGATCCTCAGCCTTTTTAGATTTCACCACCATATCGTCAATATATACCTCCATGGTGTCCCCCAGGTTGTCTTTAAACATCATGTTTACCAACCTCTGGTATGTTGCACCTGCATTTTTCAAACCAACAGGCATAGCAGTATAACAATAAATACCTGTTGGTGTCATGAAAGCAGTATCCTCCTGGTCCGAAGGCTCCATTTGAATCTGCTGAAATCCTGAGGATGCATCCATGAAGGTTAACATCTCATGCCCGGCAGTAGCATCCACCATTGCATCAATATGGGGAAGAGGAAATGGGTCTTTAGGACAAGCCTTGTTCAAGTCCGTGTAATCTACACAGACTCTCCATTTCCCATTTTTCTTCTGTACCACAACTACATTTGCCAGCCATCTTGGAAACTTGACTTCTCTGATCATTTTGGACTTCAACAATCTTTCAACTTCCTCTTGTATGATTGTATTTCATTCAGGAGCAAACTTCCTTCTTTTTTGCTGAACAGGCTTGAACAACCTGTCAATTCCAAGCTTGTGAGTAATAATGTCTTTGGATATGCCTGTCATATCCTCAAACTTCCATGCAAATGTTGACATCATGCACTTCAAAAAGTTAGTTAATTGTACTTCAATATCCTGAGGGATATTGGTTCCTACGAGCACCGAGATATCAGGATTATCCTGATCTAGGATAACTTTCTTCATATCCTGCTCCGAAGCCTCCACGATATACTGGGCCCGCATCTTTAATTGCTATGCTAGATTAGGCTTGGTTGAGGATTTCATTGAAGATGAGTAGCATTCTTTCGCCAACTGCTGATCACTATCAACTTTGACGACCCCCCAAGGGGTAGGGATCTTGATGCACTGGTGATAAGTCGATGGCACAGCCTTCATGTCATGGATCCATGGCCTGCCTAGTATGATGTTATAGCAGGATAGGGAGTCCATCACACAGAAGCGTTGTATCGAGTTGACCCCTTCAACATATACTGGTAACTTTATCTCTCCTACGGTATTCGTAGCTTCTCCACTGAAACCAACGAGCACAATGGACTTTGAAGTAATGTCCATCGGAGATACATTCATCCTCTTCAATGTTTCCAGCTGAATTATGTTGACGGAGCTACCATTGTCCACCAATATCCTGCGTACAAAATGGTTAGCAACATATAATGTTATTACGAGAGCATCATGGTGAGGATCCTGGACAGTATCCCTGTCATCACTATCAAAAGTGATCACTTTATCGGTTGTAAGGGTAGTCATCCTAGCTGGTTTGTCCCCCCTTTCAGTCTTAGCTTCCTTTGCATGTCTCTTGGCCGCAGAATACGAAGTCCCACAAATGTCGGATCCTCCTAAAATAAAGTTAATTATTTTGGCATCTGCTGGGGGTGATGCTGCTCGTTCAGGATCCTTCTCAGGATCCTGCCCTTTATTCTTCTTTCTTCCCAGCAAATCCTTCAGATACCCCTTGCTTAACAGGTAACTTATTTCTTTCCTTAGAGCAATGCAATCCTCGGTCACATGTCCGAAATCTTCATGGAAGGCACACCATTTGGATTTATCCTTCCAATCAGCTTTCTGCAGATTCTTTCGAGGCCACCTAGCTTTGTCTCCTAAACCCTGCATAGCATACATTAACTCAGGTATATTAACAGAAAAGCAGTATTCAGATAATTCAGGATATTCTTCAGGATCCTCGTCTTCAACAGCATTCACTTTCTTGTTATCATTTCTGCCATATGGCTTGGAGCGAAATGGTTTATACGAGGATTCTGATTTCCTGTTGGTTGATTCGTAGGTCGAGGTAGAATTCATCCTCTCTTGCATCTTTTTGTCATCTTCTAAGCGAATATATGTCAAAGCCCTGTTACGAGCTTCGTCGAGATTCCTGCAGGGATTCATTACAAGATCCTGATAAAACTGAGAATCCTTTTGTAACCCCATCTTAAAAGCCTGCACAGCTGTTGCAACATCAAGATGTGGGATATCCAAGGATTCCTGACTAAACTTGTTCACATAATCCCTCAAGGATTCCTGAGGTCCTTGAGTTATCCTGTAAAGATCACTGGTTAGTTTCTCAAAACTCCGACTGCAAGAAAACTGACTATTAAATAAATTAACCAAATGAGCAAACGAAGTAATTAAGTGAGGAGGAACATTTAACAGCCATTTTAAGGCTGATCATGTTAAGGTAGAACCGAAACCCTTGCACAAGCATGCTTCCTTGAGTTCCGGAGGGATAGGGTTAATCTCCATTCTTTCTCTATACTGGGCAATATGCTCTTCAGGATCTGTAGTCCCATCATACAGTTTCATGTTGGGGGTCTGAAATCTTTTTGGGATTTCAGCATCACAGATAGGATATGCAAAGCGGGATATCCTGTGGTTGTCTTGGGATACTTCCGGAATTGGCTGGACCACTCTAGGTACACTGGATATCATGTCCTTCAATTTCTGAAGCTCCCTAGTAAATGTTGACGTCATACCTGCATCCTGCAAAGACCCATTGTTGTTAGTAGCAAGAATATTATTATTTGACACGTTACCAGTCTGAGGATTCTGGCCATTTCCTGAAGCATATCCTGAGCTCCTCACAGTTGACATCCTGATCGAGGAGGGTATCTCAGGGGTATGATTCTGAGAATGGCTTGGGACGATGTTCCCCCGGTTATCCTCAGTGTAAACTGCAGAACTGAAGTTCAAAGCCCTAGGCTGTATAGGAGTGACAGTTTCTTCAGCAGGTCTACTTGGGCCGGATTTTAAGAGTTGTATCTCTCTCATCAGCATCCGATTAGTTTCCTGCTGCTGCCTCATCTGTTCCTGTACACTACCAAACAAATTCATAATTTCATCATTAGACGCCAAAACAGGACCGGATCCCTGGGTACTGGGAGCGGGGATAACATCCCGAGCTACATGACTTTCAGTTCCGTGTGAAGAAGCTTTCATTCTTGGGGGAGGAGGTGGAAGCACCGAACCAATTGTTGCAGAGGTTGTAGCAGACATGGTGGAAGAGCTCATGTTTGATCTCGAGGCCATTGAAAACAATTTAGAAAAAAAATTTGACAATAGAAAACCGAGTAATTATTTTACTAAAGTTTTTAGCAAAAATAGCACCACTTGCCCCACGGTGGGCGCCAAATTGTTTTGGTCAAAAATTACCGAAGCAATTAAGTGATCAAATTAGTTAAGTGAGGTAGTGTGCTAAGAAAGTGTGTTGAAAATATGCTGATTAAGTTGTTTGCAAAAACAGTTTCCAGGATACGGCTCAGGATATTGAGCTGTATCTACGATCAAACTATGAGCAAAAAGTAAAGGGGGTGACACGAGATATACGAGGAAAGCCCTTGATCAATCTAGATCGTCGGCACAAAACCTCGGGAGCTGACAATCGCAGCTGCCTTATTCTTCTATTACTTCAAATATCAGGATACAGTGCAGGATATGGCGCAGATCAATGCTAAGTGGTACAACGATTACAAGTGTTAAGTGTTTGAAGTGAGCTAGAGAGCAAAAGTGTTAGAAAGTGTGTGTGAAAGTTGCGTGCCTTAATCTGATCCGCCCCCATCTATTTATAGTAAAAGAAATGCAACAAACTATCCTAATAAACCGGGATCCGGTGAATATTCCCCACTCGAACATTGTAGACCAGGTCTTTCGGGTTCAACGTCTCTCACATAACAGATACGCCCGAGTCTTAAGGAGAAGAAGTCCATCTGACCGTTAGTAACCCACAGCCTCTAACCTGCACGTGGTTAATTTAGTTAACACCAGGATATCGCCCAGGATGTTAGCAATATCCTAGTCCAGTATCCTGATTACAAGCAAACAACCAAAAGCAGGATATTAGTCAGGATATGTACGCTCAGAAAATGACCCATAACAATACCTACTCTAAGCAGCTTATCTACCTCCTCCTGGATGATGGCATTCCTCTCAGGTGAAAACTTTCTCCTCTTTTGATGTTTGGGTTTGAACGACCTGTCAATGCCAAACTTATGAGTAATAATATCTTTAGAAATACCTGTCATGTCTTCATGCTTCCAGGCAAAGGTAGTTTTTCCTCTCTTTAGGAAGGATACTAGATCCTCTTCAATATTTTTGAGGATCCCAGATCCTATAAAAACTTTGGATTCAGGATCCTGAGGATCCATTAGGATATCCTTGACATCTTGTTCTCTTTCCTCCAGGGCATCTCTTGGAGGATAGTTTAATTGCTATTGCTCCCTAGGTCTTGAGGCTGGCTTCATAGATGAAGTGTAACAATTTTTAGCTTCCTGTTGGTCACTTTCTATCTTCACCACACCCCATGGAGTAGGGAGTTTGACACATTGATGATAGGTAGATGGAACTGCTTTCATGTCATGTATCTATGGCCTGCCAAGGATAACATTCCAATAGGATAAGCAATCTATAACACAAAATTTTTGAAAAGAATTAACTCCCTCTATGTAAATGGGAAGTTTAATGTCCCCTAATGTATTTTTGGTTTCTCCACTGAATCCTACAAGAACCGAAGATCTTGGGATAATTTCTGATTCAGGGATGTTCATCTTTTTGAGGACATCAAGTTGAATGATGTTCATTGAGCTTCCTCCAACTATGAGAATCATACGAACAAAATGGTTAGATATAAATAAAGTAATAACAAGACCATCATTATGAGGATCCTGAATATCTACACGATCATCCTCATCAAAGGTTATAACTTTCTCCTATGTAAGGATCGAGGTTCGAATGGGCCTATCGCCATTATCAATCTTGTCTCTTTGGCATGCCTCTTAGCTGCTGAAAAGGAACTGCCACATATATCTGATCCTCCATATATGAAGTTGATAATCTGTGCATCTGCTGGGGAGCAGGAGCTCTTTCTGGAACCTTTTCAGGATCCTGGATCCTTGACTTTTTTTCTTCCAAGCAGCTCCTTCAAATGCCCTTTGCTTAACAAATAATCAATCTCCTTCCTGAGTGCTATGCATTCTTCAGTGAGATGGCCAAAATCTTCATGATATGCATACCATTTGGATTTGTCTTTTGTTGCAGCTGGCTTATCACTCTTTCTGGGCCATCTTGCTTTTTCACCTAGATTCTGCATTGCAAGGATTAGTTCATTATTATCAACTGAGAAGCAATATTCAGAAATGGGAGGATAATCCTCATCATCATCTTCTTGCTCCACAGTATGCACGTTCTGATTATCAGACTTGTTGTATGATTTGGACTTGTTGTTCATGAAGTAGGATCCTTGCTTTTCCTGCTTTGAGGATCCTGCCAGTCTTTCTTGGATCCTTTTATCATCCTCTAGGCGGATGAATCTAAGGGTCCTGGTTCTTACTTCATCAAGATTCCTTCAAGGGGTCATGACAAGATCATCATAGAACTGTGAATCCTTAAGTAAACCCATTTTGAAGGCTTCTACAGCCGTAGCTATATCCAGGTTAGGAATTTCCAAGGATTCTCTACTGAATTTAGTAATATAATCTCTAAGTGATTCATTTTGACCTTGTGTTACCCTATATAGATCACTAGTTAAACGTCCAAACCTCCTACTGCATGAGAATTGGCTATTAAACAAATTAACTAGATTAGCAAATGAAGTAATAGAGTAAGGGGGAAGACTTAGCAGCCATTTAAGAGCTGGTCCTGTCAGTGTGGATCCGAAACCCTTGCATAGACATGCTTCTTTTAACCTCTCAGGGATGGGATTGATCTCCATCCTTTCTCTGTACTGAGCTACATGCTCTTCAGGATCAGTTGAGCCATCATACAACTTCATGTTTGGTGTTTGAAACCTCTTTGGTATTTCTGCATCACAAATAGGTGGTGCAAATTGAGATACCCTGTGACTCCCATCTGGAATTTCTGGAATGGGTTTGACCACTCCTGGAACACTAGATATCATATCCTTGAGCTTTTGTAACTCTCTAGACATAGCTTAGTTGATTCCTGTATCCTGCACAAAGCCATGGTTAGTATTATAAGTAGTATTTAAAGTGTTACCTCCTCATGGATTCAAGGGTGGAACTCCTGATGTGAATCCATATTGATGTGATTATGGCATGATCGAGGGACCAGATGAAGCAATAGTTTGCATAGGGATGAAGTCTCTCAAATGAACTTCAGAACTTCCGGGTTGTACATTCCTTAAGGATCCTTGATCCTGGAAGATGTTGGATCCTTGATACACCGAGACTGGGGGTCTTGGAGGATAATCTATGGATCCGTAAACCTGAGATGAGGATCCCTGAACCTGAGAGGGGGATCCTTGAACCTGAGAGGATCCCTGAACCTGAGAGGAGGATCCTTGAACCTGAGAGGATCCCTGAACCTGAGAAGAGGATCCTTGACCCTGGAATGAGGATCCTTGAACCGTCTGCGCTCCCATATATCCTTCAAAACTGGAAAAGGATCCTTGACGCTGGGAGGAGGATCCTTGAGGCTGAAGAGAGGATCCTGTAGGCTGAAAGTAGGATCCTTAAGCCTGAGCCATTGCTAACGCTCCATAGCGTATACTCGACAATCCACCCTGGTATTGAGTGCCTGATGTTGTGGAGTACTGGGCTGTTATGGCTGGAGAATCACAATTCAATGATCTGGGCACCAATGGAGAATGATCCTCCGCTGATCTCTTCAATTTCTTTATTTCATCAATCTCTAGAAGGATACTGTCATTAGTTCTGTCCTGCTGCTGCATGTGATCCTTCATCTGCAAAATCAAAGAATAAAGATCATTGTTAGTAGGACCAGAAGAAGCAGCAGAAGTTGGTTTTGGGAAAACGGGGGTTTGTTTCTTCGCAGCATTCTCAGCATTCTTCTGGGATCCAGAAGAAACGGGTGGCAAAGGTGGAATGCCCTATGAAGAGATGATTGCCGGTATAGAGCTTGAAGTGTTCTTCACTTGAGAAGCCATGTGGTTGAAGGTAATGAACCGAAATGAATGAAATGAGCAAAATTTCTCAGAAATGAAGCACCAATTGCCCCATGGTGGGCGCCAAACTATTTTGGTAAAAAATCACACAAGGATAATGCAACCAAATCCGATTTTGTGAGGTGTGATGCTTGAATTAATGAAAAAATGTATGAATGAAATGAATGCTGGACACAAGGATTTATACGAGGAAAAAGCCCTTGATCAATGAATGATCTCTGGCATAAAAAACCTCGGGTGATGGAAACTACCGATCACCAACTATATTAAACAAACAATGTGTACAAATCGGGATGATAACAAGCTTGTTACAAGGATATCTAGTGTGCAAAAAGTGTGTAATCGCCAATAAGTTGCAGAGAGTTCTCGACAGTAGTGTGTGTTGCCAATAATATATCTATCAAGCTTGTTATCCCCATTAAAAATAGAATCTAACTAAGCTAACTAACAATCCGAAAAAGGTGCTAGCTTCCCACGATCTCCACAACGGTCACGAAGGCCATGCACGTGCAGAATTAGAAGGTGTATTCCCTTGGAATCTCGGCAAGACCAAGTCCCACTCGAATACTCCTGCAAAACAAGTTCAAATATAATGGAAACAATTGTTAGTATAAGGATCATAATGAGGATCCTGGATCCTTAATCCTGCAACGTCCTCTGAGGATCCTTAATCCAAACTGAACTGAGGATCCGTGATCCTGGCTGCACTTCAGGATCCTTTATCCACAAACTATGAAAATCCATCCCTAACAACTAATAATCATGATATCCTCTTCGCTTAGTGTGAGGATCACGAACACCACGATCCTTGCTTGAGATTTGAGCATGCAAGGATGAGATTTGAGCTTCTTTCAAGGCAGCTTCTTGTTCCAAAACAATCACTCTTTGCAGCTTCGTTACATCAACAACCGTATCATCATCACTATCTCTTTCTTCAATAAATTTCATCTTGCTGGTAGCGAAACGCATGACTTCTTCATCATGCTCAGAAAACCGGCACCACTGGAACTTCCTACATTGAACCTGATGCCGCTTGAGCTTTCTGGTTGCGAGTGAGTTGTTTCAAGCAGATCGAAATCGAAAGCAAAATCAAAATCGAGATCTTGTGTGCTTGTTTCTTAAGTAGCAATAGTGACTTGTGGATTGGTGGGCATAGTAGGCTCTGGTTTTGAGCTTGGGCCAGTAGAAAGATTATCAGGAGCTGTTTCAGTTCTTCATTTCTTGTTGGATGCTTGTTCAGCTTCAGGTATAGATACGGAAGGAGGGTTTCTGACACTATCCTTCAAGAATTCAATTAGGGCTTGTAAAAGTTTTGCAGTCAATAGCGTTGATTCTCGGACGGGTTCCTCAACTTTCTTAAAGACAATCACTTCCACATCACTGTCGTCATCCGATTCCTCTTCATCCATCTCTAACACTTCAGCTTCTCTCTCAGCTTTAGCAGCAACATGTGTCTATTGCACGTCATGTTCTTCAGCAACTGTGGCATTCAAAGGGTTTGGTTTGAAAATTGTAGGAACCTGCAAACCTTGTAATTCGAATAAGTGGTCCGAGAAAATAATGAGAGGTTCCAAAATATTTAGGAGATGAGAATAGTCCAAAATGTGACTCGAATGAGAAATGGTTGACAATTTATAGTGTTTCGGATTGGGCCTGAGATCAAACGGCCAAGCCCCAACTCGGAACAATGGTCCGAATTACATTCGAGAGCAATGGGTCGGATCTGATTTGTTTTATCTGAAACAGTGGGCCCCAATATGAAACAGTGGGCCAGACTATTACTTTAATGTTTTGCCTTTTCAGGACAGAAAACATCTTTCTCAAAATCAACGATCCAACCAACCGAGCAACCTTTTTTAATATAGACATAAGAAAAATAATAATAACAAAATAAAATAATAATAATAAAGTAATAGTAGAGGGGTAATGTAGGGTGAAACTGTCATGGGATCAAATCGTTTTCGAACTGATTAAGGAACATTTTTTAGCACATGCTTAGTTGGACTGGTCCACGCGATTGTTAATATATTTGTCCTCTTAAATCTAACGCTCAACCTTCAACTTCCAACCTTGTGATACGCTTAGGGTAGATTTTTACTTTGACATCCGTGTGTCTCATTCCAAGGCAAACCCCCATGATCAAGGTAAGCACAACTGTTCATTGTAGCAGGTGAGTATACTGAGTCCATCCTTAGTTTTTACAATGCCAGACTTTCTGGTGAACAGGTCAGTACTTTCGTACAACAGAGAGACCAGAGAAGTCTGACGAGGGCAAGGCTGATACCTTTAACGGTATGAATTTGGCTTTTATAAGCGCACATAATTCTCTTTATGAGATTTTCTTCCGTTTAAGGTTTTAGCCCTCTTTGCCGCTCTTTTTTAAGATATCCCGATTGTGCCTAGGTCTGCATATAATCTGGATGCAATAGAAGGGCAGTCCTGATATCTCGGATGACACATCAGTATAAAAACCCGAAACCTCATACGTTGGCTATCTGTCAATGCAGGATTTAAGACCATGAAATCATACACCGTTGGTCTGTTACTCACATGATATCTAGTCCATTAGGTTTATATCACTTGGTATCTCTTTACTTTTCGAGCGTCAGACCTATCAACACATCGCAGTAGATCCTAGTCTTTTCAGCTTCGATACCTTACATGTGTTAATCAAATTCTTTATCACGAAAATTTATTTCACTTCCCCGCAACTATTTCTCCCCCTCAAACAATGCGTATGTACATATATGTCCCTCTCCCCCCCTAAATTTGTGCATCACACTTAATGCGCAAATTAACTTATTTATTTACATTAGTATAGAAACCCGTTTTTTTTTGTCATTGCTCAGTCGGTGAAAACGTATCATTTTCAAAAGATCCATAAGTACATTGAATCTCGAGATGCTGATAGATTTTGTAAAAAGATCCGCTGAATTAGCAACAGTGTGGATCTGCTTAAGTTTAAACAATCCTCTGTCATAGCAATCTCGAGTAAAGTGCACCTTGATATCAATGTGCTTGGTTTTAGAGAGAAAGACAGGGTTTTGTTAATCTGGATAGTGGAATCATTATCAAAATAAGTAGTAGAGTTTAGATAAGTCAAACCGTAATCCTTGAGCTGGTGTTGTATCCAAAGAACCTGAGAGTAGTAGGCAGCAGATGCTGCAACGCACTTTGCTTCCGCTGCAAATGTGAGCTGCTGCTTCTTGCACTGCCATGAGACGAGTCTGTCCCCCAAGAATTGGCATCCAGCCGATGTATATTTCATATCCCTGTCCATCTTTGAATCTGCAAGAACGTCGTGAACATATTTGCCTTGATAAATCAAGATTCCTTGACTGTTTTGACGAACTTGCAAGTCCAGAAACATTGTCACTTCTCCCAACGAGCTCATTCTGAACTTCTTTGTCATCATCCAAAAAGACGAATAGCCTCCAGACGTGCCATCGATGCGTATACGTCATCATGATCAAGACCTTCAACTTGTTCGAAACCTTGAACTGCCAATCGTGCCTTGTTCCTCATGATTATCCAGTTTGTTTCTGAATACCCTACGCATTCCAAGAGCAGGTTTTCTTATGGTGAAGAGAACCACCATCCCTTTTGTCATACATCGGAGATACGATCAAAAGGTTGTGCTTCAGTTCAGGGATATAATTGACAACTGAGAAAATGAGAACTCCGTTTTTGACAGTGCCCCTCATGGTTATTCTTCCAGTTTCCCTTCCCGCAAGGTTGACAAATCCACCGTCGAATATATTTTTTTTATTATTCAACTTAGATATGTCTCCTGTCGTGTGTCTGGAACAACTACTATCGATAAACCAAAGTCTAACGATAGCCCTCCATAGCTGTTCCTGCACATTTGGCGGGATTAATTAGAAACTGGAAGACAGGACATTCTTGACCTGAGTTGACCATTTCTATCTGTGTATGAAACCTCACGAAAGATCATATAACTTTTGGTAGAATTTGAGGTTTGAGGTGAAGACATCGATGTTGACGGTTGTGAACACTAAGACTGGGATCCAATAAGAACCTTGGGCTTCCAAATCTTAGAGTCAGTTTTGTTGTTTGAAATATTTTTCTTTACAGATGTGACTTTTGACTCTATTTGCTGACTTTAGAACCCATTTGTGTTTGAAAACCATTGATTGTTCTTTTTCGCTAGATTCCAATCTCTATCAGAAGACTTGGCATGAGAAAATCGATTTCCATCTGATCGATAATGCATAGCCTTCTGATGATGTGTGTTACTAGAGTAGTAGGGACGATTAACACAGTTTCTAGCAATGTGCCCCGGAATTCCACAATTAAAACACGTCTGTCTTTCTGAGAAAAAGACATTCAATTATGCTTGTGTTATTATAGGGAACTGATTTTGTATCTTCTTTCCACTTGGCGCTGATTGCTTGTGTGCATGTTTGATCGTGGATGAACCCTGCTCACAGTTATCAACACAAGAGTAAGTATCTGCAACTTTACCTTTCAATTTTGGTTCAGTTTGCTTGAGAGTCGGGTTTTTCTTTTGAACTTTCTTTTTGCGTGGTTTTCTGTTTTTACATGACCGTCTTTTCTTTAGAGGAGCAGATTCAGTAGACTTTGCTTTATTTTAAACACTTTCTTTAGAACCTGATCCTTTGGGATCAAGATTTGAATCATCTGTTGAATTGATTTCCACGAATCCCTTTTCTTTAGATAACATGTTCTTAGGAGTTTCTGCAGAATTGGTTTCCACAGATTTTTCTTCTTTAGTTTCATTGGTTGAATCAATTGTTGAATTGATTTCCATGGACCCCTTTTCTTCAGACTCCGAGTTCTCATGAGTTTCTGCAGAATTGGTTTCCACAAAGATCTCTTCTTCAGCTTCATCAATTTCTGAGTCTCTGACATCAGCTGATTCTGGTTTCTCACCCGAAGAGCAGTCTATGTTTGAAACTGTTTGCCTCTCTTCGGGAGTTGCACTGCTTGATTCTGAGTGTTTGTCACATTCAGAATTTTCAGAAGCGCTACACTCATTATCTCATGTACCAGAATCTACAACTTGAATGTCAGGTTCATCAGATGATCCCTGTTCATCATTATCTTAATCCTGTTCATGACTTTCTAATGTATCGGTTGATGTTTCAGGCACACTAGAATAGTTGCCCGAATCACCAGGACTGAATTCTGAGTCACTTGAAACAGGTGTTTCAAGTTTATCAATCAATACATCAGATTTCCCTATTAAAATGTTTTCATCACCACCATAATCTAAAAACACAGCACCAGATTTATCAGTTTTAGTAGGAACACTCCGACTCTCAGCATACGAAGACATAACATAGTTCTAAATGTTAGGATCACATTTGACAGCATCTGAATCGTCAGTGACAACAGCAACGTTTGAATGTGATTTATCATCCACTGCAGAGTGCTCTTCAACTGTCACTGATTCTGAACATGAACTAGAATAGTTAGTATTTTCTACAAAATAAAAATTTGATAATTTTTCTTTGGACTCATTTGTAGGTGTTTTCATTGGTTCTATTTCATTTTCTTTTCTAGATTCGCTAGCTGATTCGTTTGAGCAATTTTCATTTTTAACAAAACACATAGGCTTTTGAAAATCAGTGGGTTGGGCATTCTTCAGTTTGAAAGGCTCCCATGGAACATAATCACTTGGTTTACCATAAATCATTTTATCATAATTTTCTAGTTCTTGCTCAGTAGTAGTCATTCTTGAGTAATTATGATTATATGGCGATGGAACCTTGTTGTAGCCCAAACCCTTACCCTTGTTTTCTTTGAACGCAAGCTGCACATTGCATAGATTACGAACAGTGTCACTGGAAGTATTAAATTTCTTTTTGTTCAACTCGTTTTGTTTGTACTTCCAAGTAAGAAGTTCCAGCTCAGCTTTCACAGACTCGCATTCTAAAGTCTTTACTGTGAGTTTGTGTTTATAGTCGTGAACCCAACATTGTTGTTGATTCACGTCTCTGCGAAGCTGAGCTAAATCCTTCTTAAGTGCGTCAATCTTTTCATAGAGAATTTTATTGTTCTCTTGAAGACTAATGTACTTTGCCGAGACACTGTTGTAATCATCCATTATTTTGGAATTGAGTGCCCTAAGTTGTGCAACCCTATTCCTACAAGGTTCGGTACAGAACAGATAGTTGACAGTGTTAATGAGCGATCTTGGTTTGTCTGGCTGAGTTTGGACTTGGGCTTGGGCTTGGGGTGCTGGTTTGGCCACTTCATTGGGATGAGATCCTGTTGATTGTGGGGCCTTCACATCAGATGATGCAGCACCACAGGTGAAGGTGAGGGAATCTGAGCAGCGTTGGGATCAGTAGCAAATGGTGAAGTAGCAAAAACCTTCTGACAGTTAGACATAGACGAAGACGTGTTTGCGTAATTCTGACTCCTCTGCTTGTCCTCCTGGACATATTCATTGACTAAGTAAATCACATCTCTTGTTTCCATTGTGCAATGATTACATGTCTCCATGATAACTGAAACATGATAGTCCCATGTCTTGCTATGTGCCAAACTGTACAGAAAAGCCCTGTTTATTTTACCACGTGTCACATTTAATCCGATCTTCTCGATTTTAGAAAGCAGCTTGGTAAACCTTCTGATCACGTCTTCTACGGTTTCACCCTCAATATAACAGAAATTATCGAGTTGTTTCCAGAGCAACTGACGTTGAGAATCAATACTTGGAGAATTCATCGTTTACCTAATCAATGACCCATAAACCCGTTAACTCAAGCACTCCGCAAATGTATGAACCCCCTTCCTGTACCGCACGTCAAAAACTTGTCAAAATTTTTTTAACCCCAAAACAAAACAAACCCCCTCACCCTTTTAAAAAAATTTAAATAACCCCTTTTTTATATATATTTTTTAATTTTTATAACCTTTTTCCCTTTTTTATAACTTTTAAAAATAATATATATTATATATAAAACCATTTGAAGTCAGCTCGTGCGCCGGCCGGGGCCCGATCGAACATCGCGTCCGGAGATGCGGGGTTGACGGGGAATGTCTTTGACATGTCCCCAGAGACCAATCGGTCTTGTTCAGAAAGTCTCCTTCCAAAAAAAATATATATATAAAACCATTTAATATAATTTAATTTTAAAATAAACCAATACTATAATTATATATATATATATATATATATATATATTAATAAAAAGTATTATAATATAGGGGAAGGATCCACTAAAAAGTGGATTTTGCCTAAGTAGCCTAAGAAGAATTGTGATGATGACATGTGGCACTCCTAATAAGTAGGAATAAAGGGCATTTTGGTCCTTATAAATAAGAGTAAAAATGACATGTGACACCCCTTTTGTTTTTTAAAAATACAACAAAAAAATCTAGTACAAAAAAATTTAGCACAAAAAATCTAGTACAAAAAAATATAGCACAAAAAATGTAATACAAAAATGTATAGCACAAAAAAATCTAGTACAAAAAAATATAGCTAAAAAATCTAGTACAAAAAATATAGCACAAAAAAATTCAGGAAAAAATGTAGTACAAAAAAATCCAGCACAAAAAATTGAGAAAAAAAATTTAAGACAAAAAAATTTAGCACAAAAATATAGTACAAAAATCCAGCACAAAAAAAATTATACAACATAGAAATACAACACATTTTAGTGGGTTTTTTTAGTCTTCATATTTTATATAGCAATATGGTACTAAAATTAAAGAAAAAAAGACGCTCGATTTTACGGTGAAATTTTTATGAAAAAATAACGTCGTATTAAAAAGTTATGAGCGTTTAAAAAACGGGGGTGGAATATGTATGTGCCTTGCATGTGGAGAGAGAAAGTCCATAAATAGGATTTTTCCAAGATACCCTTGCACTCCTCCTTTCTCATACACTTTTATCTTAACCATTGATTTGAAAAATGAATGGTTAAGATTACTTCTCATCCTACTTAGGCAAAATAAACTTTTTATTTGATCTTACCCGTTATAATATATATTAATGACTGGGTAATGATTACCTAATTATATTATGATTAATAAAAAAAACTTTAAACGACAAATAAAACAATCCATAAGATTCTTCTTCTTTGTTAAAACATCCCAAACCCTAATTTCAAAACCTCAGCCTCCAGGTGTGACCGGAGAAGAAGTGTTGGAACAGAATTGAACGAAACGGAGAAAGAAGATTGGAGAAGAAGATGATAAGGTTAAACGATGATGAAGACCGGTGAATGGAGTTGCGGTGGTCGTCGGTGGCTGACAACGGAGATGTTATCAATGGTGACCGGAGATGATTGAACAGTGAATGATGAAGATGGACGGTGGAGATGATGATTGCCGACGAACAGAGAAGGTGACCGGAGATTATGTAGGTTCCAGCGTACGGTGAACGTTTGTTGATGAAGATGATGAACAGTGTATGGAGATGATGGAGGTCTTAAGTTTTTAACGATGGTTGTTGAACGGAGTGGTGTGACAACAGTTGCAGGTTTCGATGAACGTGAAAGCTCGACGATGAAGATGACGGAGATCAGTTGTTCAATCGCCGGAAAAGGAGGTTGATGGCAGGGGCGGACCCAAGTTATGGGGTGGGTGGGCGGCCGCACCCCTTGAAAAAAAAATTTAGTGGTATTTTTCGCGAAAAATCCAGACCGCACCCCTTGGAAATTTTCGTCCGCACCCCTTAGAAAAAAATGGTTAGGAATTTATGTAAAAAAAAATTGTGAACACGGATTGAAACCCGATCAAATTATGTAAACAAGTTAGTCTACTAACCCCTTTAATAAAACTTAAATTCAATCCATCAAGCCCAATAACTTAATACCCATTCAAGCCCAACCCAACTACTAGTTTTGTTAAACAAACCAGTCCACATAATAAAAAAAAACCCAAATCGTTGCCACTTGCTAGCGACTCCCGCCCTCCCTTTGCCTCACTTCAGCGCCCAGCGACAGCATAATTCCGGCCGGCGACTGCAAAAATTTCGGCTGCAAACTGGTTAATTCAGGTCGCCCCTGACAGGTACATGTTTTTTACTGGGGCTTGAAATTCAAAATTTTGGTTGGCAAACATGTCTGTTGATTATATGATTGTTGGTTGGCAAATAATAATTACTAGGGCTTGTAATTCAAAATTTTAAATTGAAAATTAAGGAACATGGGCTATGGTTGAACACTTGAAGATCCTTGTTTATTTTGTATGTGATAGGATTAGGAATGAACAATGAGTAGGGAAGTTATGCCCGATTTCTCAAGAGGAAAGGGGTTGAACCACTTTTTTTCGCCGGATTATTCTAATTAAAGACCAAAGTATGTTTTTTGCTCTTTTATTGAATGATTAAGAGAAATAAAAGTAGGGATGGTTTAAACTTTGATGTGTTTTTGTTTGTTAATGTGATAGGAAGTTAGGAACTAGGGTTTGATTGTTTGAGAATTGAAATGGACACGACCCGACCCGATCTGATTCGACCCGCTATGAAACTTTGTTTGTTTGTTTTTACTTGTTTTACATGACCCGACCCGATCCGACCCACTATGAATCGATTTTTTTATATAGCTAGGAGTCTAAAATCTTTAAAAAAATTCCGCACCCCCAGGAAAAAAATCCTGGGTCCGCCACTGGTTGATGGTGATTTGATGAAGGCTGATTATCGATGAAGATGAAGACCGAGATGAACAGTATTCGAATCGGTGACGGAGAAGTGAACTGAGAAGATGAAATGAAGCCGAAGGTTGACGCGTGACGATGGTTCGAGACAGTGTTCGGAATGGTCGTTCTGAACGGTTTCGAATGATGTGATGATGAAGAACGATATGATGAAGATTCGAGATGTGGTAAGGGACGTGTATCTCGGATCAATGATACGAAGAATGGATGATGACAGATGTCTCGGATGAGGTTATGGTAGGCTAGTATGATGATAATATGATGATGTTTACTGTTCTTTCAGGTGTCTCGAATGGAAGAGATGTATCCGAGATGAGAGTTTTGAAAAAATGTGGACACTGATTATCTCGGATAAGAATAAGAATATTGATGAATGTGGTGGAATATGATCTCGAATGATTGAATATGATAATGTTGATGTGTGCAAAATGTAACATATAAACTACATCAAATGAGGCATAAAACTAACCTTTTTTTAGTACTAATGCTGGAAAAAGCATGTTTTTGTCTTCCTTTTGAATTTACAAGACCAAATGAGCTTAAACGAACAAAAGGAGCAAATAAGCAGCCAAAACCAACATAAATACAAAGAAAAAGAATAAACGTGACATACCCGACCCCTCGGCAGCATCCCCAAAGTAAAAACAAAGAATCAGAAGACTGACCATGGGGCCGTGCCCAGCTGAACACGGGTCGTGGTCAGGGACCTACACAAAAGACAAACCTGCAGAAGCTTCCATGACAACCACAGGGGCGTGCCAGCTCAGCACAGGGCGTGGTCAACGCAAATATACGTAGAATCTTGCCAAATTTTGATAGTACAGATACGAAGTTGACAACGGGGCCGTGCCCAGGAGACACGTGGCCGTGTGGGGCCCTCTGCTGACACTTGCATTTAGTGAAGGAAGAGAAAAGGCTGGCCAAAGTGGCGTGCCCGCTGGACTCGGGGCCGTGGCCAAAGTTCTGTGCATGCTATAAATAGGGGTGCTTGGTTTACTTCAAATGCATCCCTTGGCAAACCACTACTCTCTCACTTTGCCACCACTCCACCACCATCATCCATCATCCATCTTTAGAGTGTGTAGTAGTCTCGGGATCCAAGAGTGTTTGTAAGAGTTCTTGCCAATCAAAGGCCATGTTTGGTTAAACCTCTTACATCACTTGGTGAAGACAAGTCTTTTATGTATCACTTTTGATTTTTAATCGCACTTTTTATTTGGGTTTGTATTAATGACTTTAATAACTAGTTTCTTATGTTGAAGGTTAATTCTTCCTATCATTTTTCTGTGGTGTCTTGAAGTTACTTTACTGTCTACATAAAGTAAAAGATTGCATCATCCATGTCTTTATGGTCTATATAAAGGCATGTTGACTACCTGGTCGGGGGGTTAGGGGAATGGTTTGGTAAGGTTCTTGCCTTGTTCAGTGTATAGATCCTGCGAGAACCTAGTTCACGCTTACTAGGACCTCCTTCAATACCCACTGGTATTGGATGGCGGGGGTTCGAATAGCTTGAACCCCTCATATGTAAACTACTAATAATACATTAAACCGGCTTCTTGGGATTGTATCCTTCCTGACTCAAACCACTTAGCCGACGGTAACGTCACCTTCAAAAGAGGGGCCTACCACTTTTCGCATTAATAACTAACTTAATTGTCTTTCAATATTCCGACCCTTTGGGATTGTATCCCTGCTGACTCAAACCACTGGGTTGAGGGTAACGTCACCTTTAAAAGAAGGGCCTACTACTATAACTAAGATAATCTCTTAAAAATTCTGAAAGTGCGAAAATCATCAAAGGATACATTAAAGGCGAGTCAGATCCAAGTGATTCATCTTGTCTATCTGTTTTTATTTTATTTTATTTTTTCATTTATAGTTTTTAATTTTAAAACTTTTCTCAAAAAATTTTAGATTGATTAGACGTTGAGGATAACCCGGTACAAAAAGCTCTTGTGTCCTTAGACGAACTCGGTATCTTACCAACGCTATACTACGGTCACGATTGGTGCACTTGCCCAAGTGTGTGTATAGTGTTAGTAGAATATGGTGTTTTATAAATTTAAAACTTGACTAATGTGTCAAAAGGGCTTAAAATATCAATAAAAATAAATTACGCTTTGCACACACCAAGTTTTTGGCATCGTTGCCGGGGACACAAGGATTTTAATAAAGCTTAAAATCGACGGCCTAATCATTTTCCAAAACTTTTTCAAAACTGAGTGCATATTTTTCTCATTTTTAGGAATATTTGCATAAACAGTAGTCTGAACACGGGGCCGTGCTCACTGAACACACCCCCGTGCTGCACAAAACTAGTAACATTTTTCAAAACGCCCAGATACAGACCTTGACAACGAGGCGTGGTGAGCCTCTGTTTCAGTTTTTAATCTTGTTTTCTGGTCCCCGAGATTTTTTATGATCTGCTGAGTGATTCTTATGGATCAATACTCAGGAGGTTACAAATACTACTATGAAGAGGATGATTACGAAGAAGAATATTGTAACATTTGTGGTAATCCTCACTCGCTACAATATTGTGACCTTTTTGAGCCATCCACCTCATACACATACCATGAGGAACCAAGGTATGAGCCATCTACATCATACTCATACCTTGAGGAACCAAGGTATGAATCATCTCCATCTTATGCTCACTATGAGGAACAATGGTATGAACCATCTACCTCATATTGGTATTATGAAGGACCAAGGATTGAACTTTGACACTCAAGCTTTTGGGACACTTATCCCGCTCAATTTTACGAACCACCAACTATCCTCCCCGAAGCCAAAAGAATAATACAATGCCTCAAAGATATCGAACGCTATATAAAAGAATCCCGCGCGAGGGAAGAGGTAGTTTGTACTAAAGAGGTAATAATAGAAGAGGTAAAAATGGAAGAACAAGTAAGTGAAAAATCGACACATGAACCAAACAACGAAAAAGGTAAGTCTGACAACGCTAATTTTCAAAAAGAGTCAATTTTTCAAGAAATTAATCACTTAACACCTTCTTTTGAAAACCATTGTTTGGTACCTACTCATGCTAAATTTTTAAAAGAGTTAAACACTAACACTAAAATGGACGAAACGGTAAGCATTAAATTAACAACCGATCAAACTACGCTAATAAAAGATGATCCATTTGAAATTAACATTACACCGGTTCCATGTTTCTTTCAAAATTCCTTTATTAGTAATATTACAATTTATAAAGATCTTTGTGTTAATATAATGCCAAACTACATTTTCGAAATGTTAAGTATTAGTGATTTTTCTCCACTTCAAATACTCATTTTCCTTTCTAATCGGAAAATAATAAAATCAATGGGAGTAGTTGAGGATGTGTTTGTGCAAACAAATCAAACAGTAGTCCTAAGCGACTTCATCATTCTTGATGACGCTCCACTTGTGTTGGGACGACCTTTTGTGAAAACCCATCAAGCTTTGATCAATCGGAAGCAAAACAACCTACCCATTCAATTAGGGGATGACAAAAAGTATGTCGATCTTGACCAATCCATGAAATATCCAATAGACAATGACGGCCCGTTAATTGAAGATGAAGATGAACCACCCGATACGGAAGACTAAATTGAGCACTTTGTCGAAGAAGAGGTCGCCATTGAACAAACCTTTTTGGTCCTTGGCCAAAATGAGCAACCAAATAAGGAGTCTCCTAAAGTCCCAACACTTGAGCTCAAAAAACTCCCAAAATGTTTGGAATATGCTTTTCTCGACAATGATGGTAAGTTACCTGTAATTATTTCTTCAAGATTAACTAGTTAGAAAAAGAAAAATTAATTACACTTTAGAAAAAACATAAAAACACGATCGCATGGAAGGTTGTAGATATTAAAGGAATAAGCCCTTCCATGTGCACGCACAAAATTTTAATGAATGATGACTATAAATCGGTAATACAACCACAACGTCGAGTAAATCTAAGTGTTCAAGAAGTGGTTAAAAACGAAGTCATCAAACTACTTGACGCCGGACTTATCTACACAATTTCCGATAGCCCTTGGGTGAGTCTCGTCCAAGTAGTTCCCAAGAAATGAGGTATGACGCTGGTCACTAATGAAAAAAATTAATTAATACCAACAAGAACCATCACCGGATGGAGAGTTTGTATAGATTATCATCGATTAAATGAGGCAACAAGGAAAGATCATTTTCCCTTACCTTTTATTAATCAAATGTTAGAAAGATTATCCGATCACAAATTTTACTGTTTTTTAGATGTTTTTTTAGGTTACTTTCAAATTCCGATAGCTCCCGAAGACCAAGAAAAAACAACATTTACATGCCCCTACCGAAATTTTGCTTATCGACACATTCCTTTTGGTCTGTGTAATGCCCCCGCAACTTTCCAAGGTTGCATGGTGGCCATCTTCCATAACATGATAAAAAAGACTATGGAAGTCTTCATAGATGACTTTTCTATCTTTAGAGATTCATACGACCAATGCCTCAATAACCTTGAACGAATGCTATCCCGATGTGAGGAAACTAACATCGCCCTTAATTGGGAAAAATGTCATTTCATGGTAACGGAGGGAATAGTACTCGGTCACAAAATCTCAAGCAAAGGAATGGAGGTTGATCGGGCTAAAATAGACACCATCTCCCGACTACCACCCCCATCATCCGATAGAGCTATCAGAAGTTTCCTAGGGCATGCCGGATTTTATAGACGATTTATCAAAGACTTTTCTAAATTTCAAGACCTTTAACAAAATTACTTGAAAAAGATGCACCGTTCATCTTTGACAAGGATTGCAAACAAGCATTTTTAACACTAAAAGAAATTCTAGTCAATGTGCCAATCATGATAGCGACTGATTGGAAATTACCTTTCAAAATCATGTGTGATGCAAGTGACTTTGCAGTTGGAGCTGTCTTGGGACAACGAAAAGATAAGCATTTTCACCCAATATACTACGCTAGTAAAACACTTAACGATGCACAAGAAAAAGTTGTCTATGGAACTGCGTATAAAACAATAATAGGTACCACCCCATATAAGCTTGTCTATGGAAAAAGTTGTCATTTGCCAATAGAAATAGCACACAAGGCCTCCTGGGCATTAAAAAATGTAAACTTAGACTTTGAAACCGCCAGAAAGAATTGATTTTGTCAATTAAACAAATTAGACGAATTAAGGATCAAGCATACTTGATTTCTGAAATTTATAAGGAAAGAATGAAAAACTTGCGAGCTAAACATATTAAACCTAATGAATTTCTAAGAGGAGATCAAGTTCTATTGTTTAACTCGCGACTTCTATTATTTCCTAGAAAATTAAAGTCTAGGTGGTCGGGACCTTTTTCTATCACCCATATTTTTCCACACGGTGCAATTGAGATTAAATCTTGAAATGGAATTCCATTCAAAGTCAACAGACAATGGCTTAAGCTCTATCAAGGATTCATTGAGGATGATGAGGAAGAGATCTCGCTACAAGCGGTCGAGAAAGGATTAAACGAAGGTTTGTGTACTAACATCATGTCTTGTAGGTAATGGACTTCGGGAAAGCTTCAAAATCGGTAAGATATCTAAACCAAGTTTTGGGAAACAGGTCACTCACACGTGCACTATAAATAAAAATATATTGAGTTTTAGCTGCCCACGGGACCATACCCAGCGAGCACAAGGGCATGGTCGGCTACTGTCGGGAATAAAACCCCCTTTTCTTCTCATTTTCTCATTTCACCACGACCCGTTTCCTCGAAAACTCTCTAGTTCCTCCGCAATTCTCTGCAGATTTTTATGTTTTTCTTTCGTTCAACATCAACAAGGTATGATTCTATCATCTTCTGTAGTTAGTTTAATGATTTGCATGAAGATTAGCATCAAAAATTCGGGGAAAATCTAGGGTTCTTGAACTTAAACCGAACAAAACCCCAATTTTTTGCTAAGATCTAGTAGTATTAGTGTAGTTGCATGTTATAGGAAGTAAATCAACTGATATTGTTTGTAGATTTACCCGATTTCAAGCATAAACCACAAAGCCTTGTTTTTGAACCGAAAAAAGATAAAATTGATGGGGTAAACGGTTTGTTTTTGGAAAAACAACACTTGGGGTTTCATTTTCGGGGAAAACCGCCCCTACTCAACCAAAAATTTTCAAGTTTTCGAAAATGGGTCGAAAAATGAAGATTTGGGGGAATAGAACCCTGACCACGGGGTCGTGGTCAGCGAGCACGGGGCGTGGCCGGAAGACATAAGCTGAACACGGGGCGTGGCCAGTGGCCACGGGGCCGTGTCAAGCCTTCAGTTTTCAGTTTTCTTCGAAAAAATATCGTAACATGCTAATTGTTTTGTGGTTTCTTTTGTAGGGATGGCCAGCAAATTCTCCAGGTTTAAACTGACAGAATGAGACTACCAAGCCCACTATGACATACTTCAAACAAGGCCCAAAGAAATTCCAAAGCAAGCATGTCTCGAAACCTTGGAAGCAGTGGGGCAACTGGACTGCTACAACACGCTAGTCACGGGACCACTAAGGGTGGCCCTCCGCGCAAGACTCCATGCAGTTCATGAGTATAGCATGGAGTTTTACAGTTCTTTCGTGTTCAAAGCAAAAGCCGAGCCATTTGACAAAGAAGGGGTTCAATTTAGATGTGCGTGGAAGGTGCTTTCAATTTCCATCGCACAGTTTGGAGTGAATGTGGGTCTATTCACCGAGGAAGAGTCCGGTGAAGAGGAGAACACGAGTGGTCTCCTTGAACTCCCAAACAACATGCGCCAAACGGCATGGGCTCAAATCGGGAATGGTGCATATGTTCTAAGCGTCACAAAGAGCTCTCAGTTGCGGGACCCCCTCTACCGCTATATTCACCGGGTCCTTAGCAACTCTCTAAGTCAAAGGCGTGATAGCACTGGTGTTGTTAACTTACGTGATCTTACGGTCCTATATTGCATCCACAACCACATTCCTCTCGATGTCACTCACCTACTCCTAAGGAACATGCATCTGAACCAGCTGGCTTCCTCCCCGACACCAATCTTCTTCGGGGGATGGATCTACCGCCTCTTCAAGACCTATGTTCAATGCATGCCAAAATCGTTCCATAAGGGTCCATGGTCGGGGAAGGTAGAACTCACCCAATGCCGCTCAATGGGAATCATCCACGAGATGGGTGACGGGACGGCCCGCTTCCAAACCACTCAATGACACGTTTGGAACCCGGAAGAAGCCCTCGTCCTACACGCCGACCCAAACCATCCCCCTCCTCAGTATCAAAGCTACCAAACGGGTTCCTCCTCTCAAGGAGGTGGTTTTCCAAATTTTCAGAGTTTACATGATCTTTTGCAGGAAAACTTACTGTGCACCCGCAACACATACAATATGGTTAGCAACACCTTTACCCGGGTCGGAGCAGTGGAGCGCAACGTCTCCGCTATGCAGGATGACATCACATATATCCAGGAGCATATGGTGTACCGAGGAGAGGAGGGTGATGATGACGAGGATATGGACTGAGCGGAGGCATTGGAGGTGGTGTGATGACAGATGCGGTATTCCAGGTTAACCCTTTCTATCCCACGAACAGTTTCTGGCATGCGTGCCATGGTTTGAACAATTTACTTTCCTATACAATTTTTATTTTCTGCATTTTATTTTCTTTTTTATGTGTGTGATGACGGATGATAAACTTTGGTAAATTAGGATGTTTGTTATGTTAGGTATGGTGTAGTGTTTAGCAAAACAGGTACCAAGGAAGCTTGGATGCACTAAGCATTAGTGCTACATAATCCCGGAAACCCGAACCTAAAGCCAAAACATGTAATCATAAATTGCAGATTGCCACCACGGGGCCGTGGTCAGCGACCACGCCCCCGTGCCCACATCCCTGAACTATTGTTTTGTCTGAACCATGCTCACCACGGGGTCGTGGCCACCAGGCACGCCCCGTGGCCAAGATTCTGTAAGTTTGTGTTACTGGCACTCTGACCACCGGGTCGTGCTCAGCGAGCACGTGGCCATGGCCAGGTGCCCAGTAACGCCAAATCTTGTTTTTCAACGCATTTTTACACATTAAATCACCATAAAAACTTGTTTTTAGGACACATTGAGGACAATGTGTAATTTAAGTGTGGGGGGATGCTAAAACCTTCAATCTTGCAAGTCTAAATAACAAGCCTTACAAAAATTTATTGGAACTGATAATCACCCCAAATTATTTTTTCAAAAATTTTCATTTTTTTTTTACTTGTCTTGGTTTAATTCGGGAATAACAAGTTCTAAAAAGGTTATATTTTTATAAACTTACAACCGATAGCGTCGTGATAAAAAGAACCGAATAAGAAAATTATGAAAAGGCATGACAAATCTAATTAAAATTTGATTATATATACTTGATCACATTATAAATCCATTCCCACAACAAGTGAGTTTTGAGCCTTTATTGAGCATACAAGCATATATCTTTAAACTAAATGCTCTTTTTTCATTTCTTGTGTGAATAGCCGCTTGGTTCTTACGACTTTAGAACTTACCACGACCATACATTCCCGGTCCTTACCAACTTGAACCCAAAGTAAGTAAATGATAGAGGCATTAGGACTAACCAATTTTCCGTTCAACACCATTATTTTTCTTCTTTTTTTATCACCTACCCAAAATCCCCCTAGTTAACTCCTTTGAGCCTAAACCTTTTCATTTCAAAACCCACAAAACAAACACCCTTTACCCAACAAAACCTTTTCCTTTTCAACCCCTTTGTTTTAGTAAAAAGCTTGGTTATCCTGTGACATCAAAAAAAAAAAAAAAAAGTCTTGCAATAAACAAACAAGTTACTCAAAGAAACCTTGTTTGTGTGACATATGTGTCTTTTCGACCATCAAACAAATAACAAATCAATGAAATATTGTGTTTCATACTTGGGATTTGTATAAATATGTGTATCATTTGCACGTATCAATTCTTGTTCGATTTCGAGCTTTAAATCGCTTTCTGGAAGGTTATACGCGAACTGATGCGTGAATGTAATCAGTTTAATGCAACAAACACTCCGGAACAGTTACATAGGCTTAACATACATTAAATAACCTTTACATAACTTAGAAATAAGTTTTCAAGGGTTTGGTGTGTCGAAATCAAGTCTATTCGATCACAGGGACTATTTGCGTCAAACTGCAAAAGGATACCGAATCGAATGGTAATGAACATTCCAAAACTTGATCATAAGTTAAATATTCCCTAAATATCCTTTACATAGCTTAGAAATATGCTTTGAGGTGTTTGGTGCGCAAAAATAAACTTTTTGATCAATAGGGACTAAAAGCGTCAAAAAGTGCATAAGTTTGCATTTACGCGCATATCTTACGTTCTGAATATATCCGAACATCCAAAAATTTATGTAATCATTAAAATACTTTATTTTAGTGATTGGCATGATAAAATTCCATTCGTCGCGTAATTTGGATCGTTTTTCGCGTCCGTTCGTGTTTCGTCATAATTAACCGAACAATGCAACCGTACGACCAAACGAACCGACATCCGACATATTTTTGAGCATATTTTAAGTTCTCTATACTTTAACTTCATTTTAGATCCTTGAAATGGGGTTAACGGGGCTTAAATGTGTCGAAAATGCATAGAAAACCATGTTTTGCACATTCAGGGGCCATTTCTGACATTCTGCTAAAGTTGGCTTACGCGGGGTGCGAGAGCTACCCAGATCTGCAAAAACCATTTTCTGCAATCAACAGCTGGTTTCTGGCTTTGGTTCTTGGTTTTTCAACTCTATGAGTTGGTTTTTAGGCACCCATAGAATGTTAAAACAATGGGCACACATGGAGGGCCAAGAATGAAGCTCGTAAATCGAGGAACGATCCTAACGGTTGTGGGAATTCTATAAATATCCACTTGGTTTCTTTGGTTTCTCACACTTGATCTGAGTTTATGCTCTAAGTTGAAGCTTTTGCTTCATACCTGAGTATCTTAGGTCAAGTTCTTCCTAGCTTGGACCTTTTGTAAGTATTCTTTCATGCGTTTATGCATTTTGTTTGACTTTCTACTTTGACTAGTCAATGGTCAACACGAAGTTCATTTGAACTTCGCAACGTGAGCGTAATCACGATGGTCATAGTCCCTTGTGACTATACCTACTGATTACCACGTTGATTAGGTGTAGTGACGAGTCATAGTTTCGGTTAAAATACGCGTTTATGCGTATTTTGCAACGAAACTATTCTTGGATGTCAAAACCCTTTGTTTTGATATCAAACTTGTTTTCTAACTTCGTTAAACATGTTTTAACATGTTTAACTCGTCACTTTTAGATTGGTGCTTATATAGGGTCGTAAGATAAGCGGTCTAAACATCCGCTTAGACATTCGAACCCGACCCGTTTGGTCGATCATTAGGATCCGATCAAGCATGTTTAGTGACCATAGATGTATAGGGAATAACCATCCGAGGTTATACCTTATGGTCACTTAGTTTAATTAGTTGTATGATTGGTTGTTTATATGCCTTAGGTAAAATGACCAAAATGCCCTTTTTACGCATAATTTCATTTTAAACATATGTAACCTAAATTTTGACATCTAAACTGATTAGGCAACATTATTAGACATGTTAAGGCATATAATACTTGTCATAGGACTAGTTAGGCGGTCCGAACGCGTTTTACGCGAACGACGCGTTAAAGTAGCGTAAGCTACCTAAACGGGTCATAATGGGTCGTAAGCACTTAGGATAGGTTCCAATTTAGTATGTAGGCTTTGTTAAACCATATCATATGAGTTCCAACACTCATTTGGGTTACAAAACCTCATCCTATCCGATCTTCCGATTTAGGTCCGGTTTATTAACTTAGTTACCCATATTAGGTGACAATTGATTTCCGTGATCCTTCTAGCGTTGCTTGGATTTTATTCAAAGACTTCTAGGCCATCTCAAGTGAGTACATAGTTCCCCTATTTCACCGATTTTAACTGTTTTGGGGTGATTCATATCTGCTAAATGATTTCAAGTTTTCTAAACAAATATTATGGTTTATATTAAACTATCTGAATTATTTGAACTGTTTGAACCATTTGGAACTGTTTGATTTATGTGATCTAATTGAACTGTTTGAACCATTTGGAACTGTTTGATTTATGTGATCTATTTGAACTATTTGAACCATTTGGAACTGTTTGATTTATGTGATCTATTTGAACTGTTTGAACCATTGGGTTAGGGAAGTGATTAGGTAACGGGGCGGGTGTAATGTGATAAAAGCATGGTGGATACGCCGCTGGTACTTCCTATATATAAGTGCTTTTAACACATTATATTTCGTTGCGTTATCTAGATCACTTGGGCAAGTGTTTTCAAAACAAAGTTACATTACAAGGTTTTTCTAACAATATAAACCATTCGAGTTTTTACAAAAATGATTTACAATATGGGTTTACAGAAACAAATGTTTTGAGTTAAGATTCATGGCATCGAGGTTTGATAAAATATAACTAATCTGTTTTGACTTGGTTATTTCAATTTACATTATAAACATTTTACAAAACTAGGTTTTCTAATATTAATTAACGAAGTTGTTCAAGTTATTTCAAAATGTAAACGAGCCATGAATCTGACACTCACACAAAACCTATGTACTCGCCGACATTTTTATGCTGACGTATTTTCACATATGTTTCAGGTACCATAGTTGATGATGTTTGATGATGATGTTGGTGCATGCTCACATAGGAATGGACGAGGCCTTAGTGACTTAATAAAAATGAAAGTCAAATTGTTCATGTTTTATTTCTAATTTCAATACAATGTAATACATTTAATTCAATAAAACATAACTTCAATCCATGTGTTATGAAACAATGATTTTGTTACGACACTCCCCGACGTTTCCGCCGCGGTTTGTTATTTTAACGCGGTCGGGGTGTGACAGAAAAGTTGGTATCAGAGCTCATGGTTATAGGGAATTAGGTTATTAGTAATGCTTTGACCTAGTCTATAACCTTCCTAGGACCCTAACGCGAATTTACTTGCGTTTAGTCATAAAACAATACCGTTGCCTATCTTTAGGTAACAACCACAACAAGAACACAAATTTCAAATCTGCTTCTAAAACTAATCATCTGTTCTAGGATGATTTATTATAAGGTTTTGAACCTTCAAAGTTTTCAAAATCTCGTCAAAAGTTTGGGTCTTACTAATGTGAACACGTGCAATCCAGAAGGGTGGATGCCTGTATCCTGAGTTTTCTGTCTAAGGGTAGAGTGTTCGTACAAATCCACATAATCGGACCAGTCACTCTTACCTGGGAACTCTTGGGGTGAGTGTCCACTTATAGGCTAAAGCATGTCTTCGCGATACATTACGAGGACCTATTTACTTTGTTCAGCTTTTCTGTGTCGTTTGTTTGCTTCGTGGTACGAACAAATGACCATCATCCATGCCTTTTTGGTCGGTAATTGTAACATTCTATTCTTACCCAATGTCATTTCACTTGTTTTCTCTCATGCTTCCTCTTTTAGAATGCCTCCACGATGTGACAATCAGATACCTAATGCCGAACTGGCAGCAATCATCACGCAGCAAATGGCTGCTGCACTCCCAAACATCATTGCTCAATGTAACCAAGCCTACAATAACAACAATAATGCTCCATGTAACTTCAAGACGTTCAACTCAGCTAAGCCATCAAAATTTTCTATGTCTCAAGGAGCAACTGCACTTCTACAATGGTTCAAGAGTCTAGAGAGCACCTTCAGACATGTTCAGTGTCCAAACGAGCTAAAGGTTGAATTCGCATCTAGTGTCTTTGAGAAACGAGCTTTAACATGGTGGAATGGTGTGATGAGAGATAGGGGTGCCGAGTTAGCACTGGCACAAACCTGCGAAGAGCTTCGAGCTCTGATGATGAAGGAATTTTGTCCTCGTCATGAAATCAAGGCATTGGAAAGGGAATTCGACGATCTTAAGCAAGATAGCGGTGAGCATCGATCCTACACGGACCGTTATGAGGAGCTAAGTCTATTATGCCCAACCATGGTTACGCCTTTGGATAAGGCAATTGAAAAGTATATCGACGGCCTCCCTGACTCTGTACAAGACATTGTTACTAGTAGCAATCCTTCTACGGTTAGACAGGCCATTGAGCTATCTACTACCCTGACTGAATCTCAGATCAGGAAGGGTAAACTGTTCCGAAAAGGTGACAAGAAACCGACCGATGAACCGAAACCAAAGGATGAGTAGGCGGAACCCTCCAAGAAGTCAAAGAAGCGAAAGGCTTCTCAGAACTTCGCCGTGGTTGCCCTCAATGATCAAGTTGTCCCCAACCAACCAGCTCAACCCCCTGCTAGGAAGCCATACAACGGAACTGCACCCTTGTGCAACCAATGTAACCTTCATCATCATGCTAGTGTGAAGTGCCGCAAATGCCTAATTTGTGGACTTATAGGTCATACGGCGAGGGTTTGCCGAGCTGCAGCTGCACCAAATCAAGCTGACAACAATCCTGCTCAAGCTCGTTTTCCACCAGGGTCTTATTACAACTGTGGCGAGATGGGCCATTTCCGAAAGAATTGCCCAAAGCTTGCTAATACAAATCCAGCACAGGGATGAGCATTTGACTGACTGGAAGACGATGTTGTTTAGAAACAATCAAGCCCTATGTATTATTTTATTTTGTTATCAAGATCTATGAAACAGTTGTTGTTGTTGTTTATAAATAAATATTTTATTACAATGTACAAATGTGATTTCATGTATAAACAACATATCCCCTACAATACCGATAACCAAGGAACCGTGTTCCTTGTAGAAAAACCTACTCCCAAAATTCTTCCATTTTATGATCACTTGCGATCTCCACAAAAATCCTAAGTACCCGTTTCTTCCAAGGAAACGAAGTACAAGGCGCAAGTTACAACTCTGGGCAAATACCCAAAGTACCACTATAAATCCTTAATAGGGTACCTAAGGGTACTTTCGTAAGTCCTTAATTGGATTCCTTGTATACCTTAATTCGAATATTACGATTCCTTGTATTCGAAATCAAATTCATATAAGATCATACTATCTTTACAGATAGATTCTTGAGGACGTTGAAGTCCATCGACTGGGTTCCTGGTGTACCTTAAATACCCATGTACAAATCGATAACAAGTTAATAACAAATTAATAACCAAGTGAACAATTATGTGCTTATGTGTTTATGTGTTGACCTAATCAAAGTTATCTCGAGCTTGTTAAAATTCTATCCCCTTCACATTATGAAACAAACTGTGTGAACTGTGCAAGGAATTACGTAATTATGGATGCATACATAATTATGGAATTTAGCGCACAGAAATCACAGCAAGTTTTGTCATGTATCTAGAGTTGACTCTGTGACAACTCGTATTTCCGAACTTATATATGTGCTTAATGTAACGTATGTGAACTTAGTGTAATTATTTGATATGTTGATTCAATGAGATGATATGTGTTATATGTTATGTGAGTGTATGTATTATGTGAACGCACAACACAAGCCCATTCGGACTACACTCATTACATTCGGATCAAGGGCAGCCCATGATGGCTCGGCCCACTCTCTCTTTACACGCATAACAATTAGGGGAAGGGTATACTCCTCATTTGTTTGCTAAACACTTTACACAAACCCTACTCTCTTTCTCTCCTCTTGAAGCCGACGCCAAACAACCCTCCATCCCCATCGAAGACTTCTTGGATTCGGATCACCCCTTTCTGTTTGATCTTCTAATCGGTTAGTGTTTTGGTGTTTTGGTGTTACTTGACTTTATGTTGATCGATGTTTGTGTATTGCCATATGTTGATCGATTTCGGTTAGGGTTCCTGTTTGTAAAATCATTAATAATAAGGTTGCATGACGTTGTGATAAGTGTATATTTTACATGATGATTTGGGAATGATATCAGATTGATGGAGATATAACTGTTAATGTTAATGTCATGAAATCGGCTCATGTGTGTATGATGATGTTAATCGGATTAGAGCTATAATCGAGTATGATGTGTTGTGTGATTTTAATTCTATGATTTAATAGTTAATTTGTAGGTTGTTGTTATGATTCGAATATGATTAGAGTTCATATGAATTGTTGATGATTGCTTGGTTTGATCGAACATTAGTTAGGATGGAAACTGTTGATTGATAATTGTAAAATTGGAAACTATTGAATGATTGTAACCGAATGGCATGATATCCGGATAGTAAAAACTAATCGTACAAGTTAGTCAGTTGCACAAGATTGAACGCACAAGACTGATCGCACAAGTCCTGTTCAGTCGCACAAGATGTCTTCAGTCGCACAAGGTGTCCCTAGTCGCACAAGTTGTAATGTTGCTTAACTGTTGGGCTGGGTATACTTGTTGGGCTGGACTAGTTCCAATCGCACAACCCAAATGGATCGTACAAGCTCATCTGGATCGCACAAGACTTTTGCATGTTATTAGATTGGGCCGTGTATTTTATGTTTGGGCTTTTGACTATTTGGGCCGGGTGTTTATCTGAATCGCACAACATGATGTGGGTCGCACAAGGCTGTGCCGACCGTACACCATGTTGGGCCGAAGTGTTTAGTTGGGTTATGTTAGTGAATTTCACAAATGGTTCGGCCCAATACATCTTAAATCGTACAAGTATGAAAATGCTATGTTCTTGACTGTTATGTGTTTGCCATGATCTGTGCATGTTCGTAACTTGCTATCTCTGTGTAAACATACGTGCACTATTTGAACCCAGACCTGACTTGTATGGTAACCATGTTAGGACATGGTTGACCTCTAGCAGCTCGATTGACCTTTCGTTTATCTGCCGAGCTAACCTAAGGTGAGTTCACACTTTCTACAAAGCATGGGATTCCCAGGGGTTGGGAATGGGTTAAGGAACATGGATTCCGCGTCCTTTCTTTGGTAGGACAGTACGGGTTCAGGAAATGTAATTTCCTCATCCTCATGGACAGTTAACTTTCACTAGACCAAAACTCTATCACGAAGTCCCTCCTTTTTATATCGACTTAATCGCCGGGCCAATGGCGAGCGGGTCATTAGTTAGATAGCGCTATTTAGGTCTGACAAGCCTCACACCGTGCCGCAGAGGACGGGCGTGAACTAATGGATCTGGGTACGTCAATGATGATAGACATTGACAGTTCAGGGCACATAAACATGACTACAGTCAGCAGTCGATATGGTAACGAGTCTAGTGTATACATGGGGTATCCCCCACGGCCGAAAAGCCAGATACTAAACATGTGGTAGCCCCCACGGCTGGATTGCCAGAGTTAATGGATTAAACAAATCACGTTTTCAACTATGGGGTAACCCCCACGGCAGGGATGCCAGTTAAAGGAACTGTTTTTGGAACAACTTAAAACGAACACCCAACTGTGAACTCGCTCAACATTATTGTTGACTCGTTACTACATGCTTTGCAGGTCAATAGGTACTTAGCTGGAGCTTGCATGGGGGAGAGTCATTTTGGGACATGGACAGCTGTGTGCCATGTTAAACCTTGGGATATTTAAACTTATGTTTTGGTTTTAAACATTATGCTTCCGCTTACAACTTAAACTATGTTTGTTTTGGACACCAATTGTGTTGGTTGGACCTTTACAATTAATTACTTGCTTGTTCAATATGATTGGTGGTTTGATCCTGGTCAGTCACGCCTCCAAGCGGTGATACTCCGTGTGTGGATTTTGGGGGTGTGACAGATTGGTATCAGAGCCATTGGTTATAGAGAACTTGGTTTTAATAAGGGAAAATGATTTTGTTAAAACCAGACTTTAACCTGTACAGTGCTCTACGATCCACAATGACGCTTCACTCCACGTGCAAGGCTCGACATTCTAGGTGATATGGTTTATGTTTTATTGCCTACTTGCTAGACTACGTAGAACTTTGCTTTTGGTATGCTTAGATAAACGTAGCAACTGTTAATTGAAAACACATGTGTGCTTACTCTCTTCTGTCATCGCACTTTCGCAAACCCTTCTCACTCATGTTTCCCTTGATATGAAGATCATGTCTGGAGGCGTTAACATGACTCAAGCCCAGTTGACGGCTCTGATTAACGAACATGTTGCTGCGGCACTTGCAGCCGCACAAGCAGGAGGTATACCCTGCAGTTTAAAACTCATTCTAGGATCTTTAGGTCCTACTCTCGTGAACCTACCTTTGTGTTAAACTTTGTCCTTTCTTACACCCACAACAGGTCAACATGCTCAGCCACCTGTGTGCACCTTCAAAACCTTTATGGATTGCCGACCAACTACTTTTAGCGGCACTGAAGGAGCTGTAGGTCTCCTCCACTGGTTTGAAAAGCTCGAATCTGTGTTCGAGATGTGTGAATGCCCTGAGGCTCGCAGGGTGAAGTATGCTACCGGTACTCTAGAGGGTTTAGCGCTCACGTGGTGGAATGCTCAGGTTCAAATGCTGGGGTTGGTTGCTGCTAACGCCACCCCATGGAACAACTTTAAGGAAATGATCAAGGAGGAGTACTGCAATCGCGATGAAATTCATAAGCTGGAAGTCGAGTTCTTCAACCTCAAGATGACGGGGTCAGAAATTGAGGCGTACACGAAAAGATCGAATGAGCTTGCTATTCTGTGTCCTACTATGGTGGACCCTCCAATTAAGCGTATCGAACTATATCTCAAGGGCTTAGTGCCAGAAATCCAAAGTCATGTGACCTCAGCAAACCTCGCCACCATCCAGCAGGTTGTTCAGTTGGCACACCGTCTTACTGATCAGGCGGTGGAGCAGAACAGGTTACCAAAGCGTATAAGTGCTACAGCTACTTCGGATGCTCCTAGTGACAACAAGAGAAAATGGGATGGAGCTTCAAGCAAAGGTTCAACTTCTGTGCAATCTCAGTCTCAGCAGAGAAGGACTGACGACTATAAGAGTCCTAGTCAGCAATCATCTGGTAGTCAAAGTCATGGTGGGTACAAGGGAAATCACCGCAAATGCAATCGCTGTAACCTACATCACAGTGGGCCATGCACTAGGGGTAACTATCATCGGTGCAACAAGCCAGGCCACGCAACAAAGGATTGCAGAAGTTTATACCCCGCAAACCAGAATCGTCAGCAACAACAAGCTCAACAGAATCAACGCCAGCAGCAGCAGCAGCAGCAAGGTAACAACAAAGGGTGCTTTCAGTGTGGAGCTGAAGGCCACTTCAAGAGAGATTGTCCCCAACTGAACAGGAACCACAACAACAACAATAACAACAACAATCAAGGGAATGGGAACAATGGGGGTAACAATGGCAATGGTGCAAGGGGTCGTGTGTTCGTTATTGGCCAGGGAGAAGCGAGGAATGATCCCAATGTTGTGACGGGTAAGTTCCTTCTCGACGACTTTTACGTTACTGTCTTATTTGATTCGGGTGCTGATACTAGTTATGTGTCCCTAAAAGTTAGTCAACTGCTTAAGCGTACCCCAACACATTTGAACCCCAAGCACGCTGTAGAGTTAGCTAATGGTAAAAGTCTAGAGGTCACACACGTAGTCAAAGGTTGTAATCTTGTTCTTGCTGATCACACTTTCTCGATCGACCTCCTTCCTATCACACTGGGTAGTTTCGACGTAGTCATTGGGATGGACTGGTTATCCCAACATCAAGCAGAGATCCTTTGTAACGAAAAGATTGTCCGTATTCCTCGCCCAGGTGATGAACCTCTCATGATTCGTGGCGACAAGAGTGGTGCTGTTGTGAGCATCATCTCTTTCCTTAAGGCTCAGAAGTGCTTGAGAAAGGGGCACACTGCTATTCTGGCTCTCGTTACTGACACCTCGAAGAAAGAGAAGAAGATGGAAGATTTTCCGATTGTACGTGACTTCCCTGAGGTATTTCCTGAAGAACTACCTGGTCTTCCGCCTCATCGCCAGGTCGAATTTCAGATCGAGCTAGCTCCTGGAGCAGCACCTATAGCTCGTGCACCTTATCGCCTAGCTCCATCAGAGTTGAAAGAACTCTCTACGCAACTACAAGAACTCCTGGATAAGGGTTTTATTCGTCCTAGCTCTTCACCCTGGGGAGCTCCAGTGCTATTCGTGAAGAAGAAAGACGGTACCTTCTGTATGTGTATCGACTACCGAGAACTCAACAAGGTGACCGTGAAGAATCGCTATCCTCTTCCACGCATTGACGACTTGTTCGACCAGCTGCAAGGGTCGAGCTACTATTCAAAGATTGACTTGAGATCAGGATATCACCAGCTGAGAGTCCGAGAAGAGGACGTCTCTAAAACAACCTTTAGAACCCGTTATGGACACTATGAGTTTTTGGTCATGCCTTTTGGGCTGACAAACGCACATGCGGTCTTCATGGACTTGATGAATCGAGTGTGCAAGCCTTACTTGGAAAAGTCCGTTATAGTTCTCATCGACGACATCCTGATCTATTCAAAGAGTCAGGAGGAACACGAGCAGCATTTAAGACTCATTTTGGAACTCCTTCGAGCAGAACAACTGTATGCCAAGTTTTCAAAATGCGACTTCTGGCTTCGTGAAGTCCATTTCTTAGGCCATGTGGTAAACAAGGATGGGATTCACGTTGATCCATCCAAGGTAGACTCAATTAAGAACTGGCCTGCACCTTGTACACCAACAGAGATTCGCCAATTCTTGGGCTTGGCAGGTTACTACAGGAGGTTCATTAAGGATTTTTCCAAGATTGCACAGCCTCTCACCTCACTAACGCAGAAAGGCGTTGTTTATCGATGGGGAATTGCACAGGAATTAGCATTTCAGCACTTAAAAGATAGACTTTGTAGTGCGCCTATCCTTTCATTGCCAGAGGGCACAGACGACTTCGTGGTTTACTGCGACGCATCAATTCAGGGCCTTGGTTGTGTATTGATGCAACGGGATAAGGTTATAGCCTACGCCTCACGCCAACTCAAAGTTCATGAAAGAAACTACACTACACACGACTTAGAGTTGGGAGCTGTTTTTTTTGCACTTAAGATATGGCGACATTACCTGTACAGTACCAAGTGCGCCATCTACACCGACCACAGGAGTCTCGAACATATCTTCAAACAGAAGGAACTGAATATGCGACAACGATGATGGGTCGAACTACTGAATGACTATGAATGCTCAATCAGGTACCACCCAGGCAAAGCCAATGTTGTGGCTGACGCCCTCAGTCGAAAGGACACTGCACCCAAGCGCGTATTAGCTTTACAACTCACTATACAGTCTAGTCTTCCTTCTCAGATACGAGATGCTCAGGTAGAAGCATTGAAACCAGAAAACATCAGGGCTGAAGCCCTACGCGGCTCAAGGCAACACTTAGAACAGAAGGAAGACGGTGCTTACTACGTAACAGGACACATTTGGGTCCCACTTTATGGCAACCTACGAGAGCTTGTGATGGATGAGGCACACAAGTCTCGCTATTCAGTATATCCTGGTACGGATAAAATGTACCACGATATCAAAACTACGTATTGGTGGCCTAGCATGAAGGCCCACATAGCAACTTACGTTAGCAAGTGCATGACTTGTGCGAGAGTCAAGACGGAATATCAGAAACCCTCAGGCCTACTTCAACAACCAGAGATACCACAATGGAAATGGGAGCAAATTTCCATGGATTTTGTTACTGGCCTGCCTAGATCTCAACGTGGTAACGATACTATTTGGGTGATCGTGGATCGACTCACAAAGTCTGCTCACTTCTTGGCCATCAAGGAAACGGATAAGTTCTCCACACTAGCAGACGTATATCTTAAGGAAGTTGTCTCGAGGCACGGAGTGCCCACCTCTATTATCTCAGATCGAGATGCACGTTTTACTTTAGAACTGTGGCAAGCAATGCACAAGTCCTTTAGCTCACGTTTAGATATGAGCACAGCTTATCACCCGCAAACGGATGGACAGTCTGAACGCACCATCCAGACCCTCGAAGACATGCTTAGGGCATGTGTAATTGACTTTGGCAACGGCTGGGAAAAGCATCTGCCACTGGTGGAATTTTCGTACAATAACAGCTACCACACCAGCATTAAAGCTGCCCCGTTTGAGGCATTGTACCGGCGTAAATGCCGGTCACCTCTTTGTTGGGCAGAGGTGGGGGATAGTCAGATTACTGGTCCCGAACTTGTGGTAGACACAACAGAACGAATTTCTCAGATACGATAACGAATGGCGGCATCTCGTGACCGTCAGAAAAGCTATGCCGATAAGGACAGGAAACCACTCGAGCTCCAGGTTGGGGAGCGAGTGCTACTCAAAGTTTCACCCTGGAAGGGTGTGGTTCGTTTTGGTAAACGAGGTAAACTTAACCCACGATACGTTGGACCATTCGAAATCATAGAGAAAATAGGCAAAGTGGCCTACAAACTGAACCTACCAACAGAACTCAGTGCAGTTCACAACGTTTTCCACATGTCAAATCTGAAGAAGTGTCTGTCAGATGAGACCCACATAGTTCCTTTGAAGGAGCTCACTATCGACGAGCAGTTACGATTCGCCGAGGAACAAGTTGAAATCACGGACCGGGATGTTAAGGTCCTCAAGCGTACTAGACTACCTCTCGTTCGAGTTCATTGGAACTCACGTCGCGGCCCAAAGTTCACCTGGGAACGCGAAGATCTAATGAAACAAAAGTATCCCCAACTATTCGCAAACAGTACAACCACTACTGAGGCTGAAGCTATGAAATTTCGGGACGAAATTCCAGATCAACGGGGGGAGGATGTGACACCCCAGGAAAACCATGCAACTTAACTAGCTTCCTCATTGAGTACGTGCTAAATTTCGGGACGAAATTTCTTTCAACTTGGGGATAATGTGACAACTCATATTTCCGAACTTATATATGTGCTTAATGTAACGTATGTGAACTTAGTGTAATTATTTGATATGTTGATTCAATGAGATGATATGTGTTATATGTTATGTGAGTGTATGTATTATGTGAACGCACAACACAAGCCCATTCGGACTACACTCATTACATTCGGATCAAGGGCAGCCCATGATGGCTCGGCCCACTCTCTCTTTACACGCATAACAATTAGGGGAAGGGTATACTCCTCATTTGTTTGCTAAACACTTTACACAAACCCTACTCTCTTTCTCTCCTCTTGAAGCCGACGCCAAACAACCCTCCATCCCCATCGAAGACTTCTTGGATTCGGATCACCCCTTTCTGTTTGATCTTCTAATCGGTTAGTGTTTTGGTGTTTTGGTGTTACTTGACTTTATGTTGATCGATGTTTGTGTATTGCCATATGTTGATCGATTTCGGTTAGGGTTCCTGTTTATAAAATTATTAATAATAAGGTTGCATGATGTTGTGATATGTGTATATTTTACATGATGATTTGGGAATGATATCAGATTGATGGAGATATAACTGTTAATGTTAATGTCATGAAATCGGCTCATGTGTGTATGATGATGTTAATCGGTTTAAAGCTATAATCGAGTATGATGTGTTGTGTGATTTTAATTCTATGATTTAATAGTTAATTTGTAGGTTGTTGTTATGATTCGAATATGATTAGAGTTCATATGAATTGTTGATGATTGCTTTGTTTGATCGAACATTAGTTAGGATAGAAACTATTGATTGATAATTGTAAAATTGGAAACTATTGAATGATTGTAACCGAATGGCATGATATCCGGATAGTAAAAACTAATCGTACAAGTTAGTCAGTCGCACAAGACTGATCGCACAAGTCCTGTTCAGTCGCACAAGATGTCTTCAGTCGCACAAGGTGTCCCTAGTCGCACAAGTTGTAGTGTTGCTTAACTGTTGGGCCGGGTATACTTGTTGGGCTGGACTAGTTCCAATCGCACAACCCAAATAGATCGTACAAGCTCATCTGGATCGCACAAGACTTTTGCATGTTATTAGATTGGGCCGTGTATTTTATGTTTGGGCTTTTGACTATTTGGGCCGGGTGTTTATCTGAATCGCACAACATGATGTGGGTCGCACAAGGCTGTGCCGACCGTACACCATGTTGGGCCGAAGTGTTTAGTTGGGTTATGTTAGTGAATTTCACAAATGGTTCGGCCCAATACATCTTAAATCGTACAAGTATGAAAATGCTATGTTCTTGACTGTTATGTGTTTGCCATGATCTGTGCATGTTCGTAACTTGCTATCTCTGTGTAAACATACGTGCACTATTTGAACCTAGACCTGACTTATATGGTAACCATGTTCGGACGTGGTTGACCTCTAGCAGCTCGATTGACCTTTCGTTGATCTGCCGAGCTAACCTAAGGTGAGTTCACACTTTCTACAAAGCATGGGATTCCCAGGGGTTGGGAATGGGTTAAGGAACATGGATTCCTCGTCCTTTCTTGGGTAGGACAGTACGGGTTCAGGAAATGTAATTTCCTCGTCCTCATGGACAGTTAACTTTCACTAGACCAAAACTCTATCATGAAGTCCCTCCTTTTTATATCGACTTAATCGTCGGGCCAATGGCGAGCGGGTCATTAGTTAGATAGCGCTATTTAGGTCTGACAAGCCTCACACCGTGCCGCAGAGGACGGGCATGAACTAATGGATCTGGGCACGTCAATGATGATAGACATTGACAGTTCAGGGCACATAAACATGACTACAGTCAGCAGTCGATATGGTAACGAGTCTAGTGTATACATGGGGTAGCCCCCACGACCGAAAAGCCGGATACTAAACATGGGGTAGCCCCCACGGCTGGATTGCCAGAGTTATTGGGTTAAACAAATCACGTTTTCAGCTATGGGGTAACCCCCACGGCAGGGATGCCAGTTAAAGGAACTGTTTTTGGAACAACTTAAAACGAACACCCAACTGTGAACTCGCTCAACATTATTGTTGACTCGTTACTACATGCTTTGCAGGTCAATAGGTACTTAGCTGGAGCTTGCATGGGGGAGAGTCGTTGTGGGACATGGACAGCTGTGTGCCATGTTAAACCTTGGGATATTTAAACTTATGTGTTGGTTTTAAACATTATGCTTCCGCTTACAACTTAAACTATGTTTGTTTTGGACACCAATTGTGTTGGTTGGACCTTTACAATTAATTACTTGCTTGTTCAATATGATTGGTGGTTTGATCCTGGTCAGTCACGCCTCCAAGCGGTGATACTCCGCGTGTGGATTTTGGGGGTGTGACAGACTGTATTCATTTCCATTTCTGACGAAGAACCCGTTGAGGAAAATGACTCAATCCGTTCATTTTCGCTTCTGAAGAATATCCGTTGAGGGAAATGAATATCCTTTTGATTATTCCTTCATTTCCATTTCTGATGAAGAACCCGTTGAGGAAAATGACTCAATCCGTTCATTTTCGCTTCTGAAGAATATCCGTTGAGGGAAATGAATATCCTTATGATTATTCCTTCATTTCCATTTCTAACGAAGAACCCGTTGAGGAAAATGGCTCAATCCGTTCATTTTCGCTTTTGAAGAATATCCGTTGAGGGAAATGAATATCCTTTTGATTATTCCTTCATTTCCATTTCTGACGAAGAACCCGTTGAGGAAAATGACTCAATCCATTCATTTTCGCTTTTGAAGAATATCCGTTGAGGGAAATGAATATCCTTTTGATCATTCCTTCATTTCCATTTCTGACGAAGAACCCGTTGAGGAAAATGACTTAATCCGTTCATTTTCACTTCTGAAGAAAATTCGTTGAGGGAAATGAATATCCTTTTGATTATTCCTTCATTTCCATTTCTGACGAAGAACCCGTTGAGGAAAATGACTCAATCTGTTCATTTTCGCTTCTGGAGAATATCCGTTGAGGGAAATGAATATCCTTTTGATTATTCCTTCATTTCCATTTCTAACGAAGAACCCGTTGAGGAAAATGACTCAATCCGTTCATTTCGCTTTTGAAGAATATCCGTTGAGGGAAATGAATATCCTTTTGATTATTCCTTCATTTCCATTTCTGACAAAGAACCCATTGAGGAAAATGACTCAATCCATTCATTTTCGCTTTTGAAGAATATCCGTTGAGGGAAATCAATATTTTTTTTATTATTCCTTCATTTCCATTTCTGACGAAGAACCCGTTGAGGAAAATGACTCAATCCATTCATTTTCGCTTCTGAAGAATATCCTTTTTATTATTCCTTCATTTTCATTTCTAACCAAGAACCCGTTGAGGAAAATGAATAATCCATTCATTTTTGCTTCTGAAGAATATCCATCGAGGGAAAAAGAATATCTTATTCTATAATCCTTCATTCCCACTTCTGACGAAGAACCCGTGGAGAAAAATGAATCATCCATTCATCTTCGTTTCTGAAGTATAACCACTGGGAAGTGACAAGATTTTTCCTTGCATATCTTTGATGGGTTACTCTACGAAAATAGATGACACCCTAGATTCCATGCAAGACAATTATTTAACACAACGTCACAGACAGACTCCTACGAATAAATTTTGGGACGAAATTTCCTAAAGTAGGGGAGACTGTGACATCTGTGTCTTTTCGACCATCAAACAAATACCAAATCAATGAAATATTGTATTTCATACTAGGTATTTGTATAAATATGTGTATCATTTGCACGTATCAATTCTTGTTCGATTTCGAGCTTTAAATCGCTTTCTAGAAGGTTATACGCGAACTGATGCGTGAATGTAATCAGTTTAATGCAACAAACACTCCGGAACAGTGACATAGGCTTAACATACCTTAAATAACCTTTACATAACTTAGAAATAAGTTTTGGTGGGTTTGGTGTGTCGAAATCAATCTATTCGATCACAGGGACTATTTGCGTCGAACTGCAAAAGTATACCGAATCGAACGGTAATGAACATTCCGGAACTTGATCATAAGTTAAATATGCCCTAAATATCCTTTACATAGCTTAGAAATAGGCTTTGAGGGGTTTGGTGCGCAAAAATAAACTTTTTGATAAATAGGGACTAAAAGCGTCGAAAAGTGCATAAGTTTGCATTTACGTGCATATCTTACGTTCTGAATTTATCCGGACATCCAAAAATTTATGTAATCATTAAAATATTTTATTTTAGTGATTTGCATGATAAAATTCTATTCGTCGCGTAATTTGGATCGTTTTTCGTGTCCGTTCGTGTTTCGTCGTAATTAACCGAACAACGCAACCGTACGACCAAATGAACCAACATCCGACATATTTTTGAGCATATTTTAAGTTTCCTATACTTTAATTTCATTTTAGAGCCTTGAAATGGGGTTAACGGGGCTTAAATGTGTCAAAAATGCATCGAAAACCATGTTTTTCAGATTCAAGGGCCATTTCTGACATTCTGCCAAAGTTGGCTTACACGGGGAGCGTAAGATTTCCCTAACTCTTACGCGTGGTGCGAGAGCTGCCCAGATCTGCAAAAACTAGTTACTGCAATCAGCAGCTGGTTTCTGGCTTTGGTTCTTGGTTCTTTAACTCTATGAGCTGGTTTTTAGGCACCCATAGAATGTTAAAACAATGGGCACACATGGAGGGCCAAGATTGAAGCTCGTAAATCGAGGAACGATCCTAACGGTTATGGGAATTCTATAAATACCCACTTGGTTTCTTTGGTTTCTCACACTTGATCTGAGTTTATGCTCTAAGTTGAAGCTTTTGCTTCATACCTGAGTATCTTAGGTCAAGTTCTTCCTTGCTTGGACCTTTTGTAAGTATTCTTTCATGCGTTTTTAAGCACGAATGTCAAACAATGTTTGACATTCTGCTTTGACCAGTTAATGGTCAACACGAAGTTCATTTGAACTTCGCAACGTGAGCGTAAGCACGATGGTCATAGTCCCTTGTGACTATACCTACTAATTACCACGTTGATTAGGTGTAGTGACGAGTCATAGTTTCGGTCAAAATAGGCTTTATGCGTATTTTGCGACCAAACTATCCTTGGATGTCAAAACCCTTGGTTTTGATATCAAACTTGTTTTCTAACTTCGTTAAACATGTTTTAACATTTTTAACTCGTCACTTTTAGATTAGTGCTTATATAGGGTCGTAAGATAAGCGGTCTAAACAACCGCTTAGACTTTCGAACCCGACCCGTTTGGTCGATCATTAGGATCCAACCAAGCATGTTTAGTGACCATAGATGTATAGGGAATAACCTTCCGATGTTATACCTTATGGTCACTTAGTTTAATTAGTTGTATGATAGGTTGTTTATATGCCTTAGGTAAAATGACCAAAATGCCCTTTTTACGCATAATTTCATTTTAAGCAGATGTAACCTAAATTTTGACATCTAAACTGATTAGGCAACATTATTAGACATGTTAAGGCATATAATACGTGTCGTAGGACTAGCTAGGCGGTCCAAACGCATTTTACGCGAACGACGCGTTAAAGTAGCGTAAGCTACCTAAACGGGTCATAATGGGTCGTAAGCACTTAGGATAGGTTCCGATTTAGTATGTAGGCTTTGTTAAACCATATCATATGAGTTCCAACACTCATTTGGGTTACAAAACCTCATCCTATCCGATCTTCCGATTTAGGTCCGGTTTATTAACTTAGTTACCCATATTAGGTGCCAATTGATTTCCGTGATCCTTCTAGCGTTGCTTGGTTGTTATTTAAAGACTTCTAGGCTATCTCAATTGAATACATAGTTCCCCTCTTTTACCGATTTTAACTGTTTTGGGGTGATTCATATGTGCTAAATGATTTTGAGTTTTCTAAACAAATATTATGGTTTATATTAAACTATCTGAATTATTTGAACTGTTTGAACCATTTGGAACTGTTTGATTTATGTGATCTAATTGAACTGTTTGAACCATTTGGAACTGTTTGATTTATGTGATCTAATTGAACTGTTTGAACCATTTGGAACTGTTTGATTTATGTGATCTATTTGAACTGTTTGAACCATTTGGAACTGTTTGATTTATGTGATCTATTTGAACTGTTTGAACCATTTGGAACTGTTTGATTTATGTGATCTATTTGAACTGTTTGAACCATTGGGTTAGGGAAGTGATTAGGTAATGGGGAGGGTGTAATGTGATAAAAGCATGGTGGATACGCCGCTGGTACTTCCTATATATAAGTGCTTTTAACACATTATATTTCGTTGCGTTATCTAGATCACTTGGGCAAGTGTTTTCAAAACAAAGTTACATTACAAGGTTTTTCTAACAATATAAACCATTCGAGTTTTTACAAAAATGATTTACAATCTGGGTTTACATAAACGAATGTTTTGAGCTAAGATTCATGGCATCGAGGTTTTATAAAATATAACTAATCTGTTTTGACTTGGTTATTTCGATTTACATTACAAACATTTTACAAAACTAAGTTTTCTAATATTAATTAACGAAGTTGTTCAAGTTATTTTAAAATGTAAACGAGCCATGACTCTGACACTCACAGAAAACCTATGTACTCGTCGGCATTTTTATGCTGACGTATTTTCACATATGTTTCAGGTACCATAGTTGATGATGTTTGATGATGATATTGGTGCATGCTCACATAGGAATGGACGAGGCCTTAGTGACTTAATAATAATGAAAGTCAAATTGTTCATGTTTTGTTTCTAATTTCAATACAATGTAATACATTTAATTCAATAAAACAGAACTTCAATCCATGTGTTATGAAACAATGATTCTGGTACGACACTCCTCGGCGTTTCCGACGTGGTTTGTTGTTTTAACGCGGTCGGGGTGTGACAGTTTGAATGTGCTTAGTGTGAATAAAAGTCACAAAAACAAAAAGTTTTACGATGACCGACGCTTTTTACGCTTTTAGCCATTTTTACTAACAACTAACCAAAACCACCTACCCTTAGCCCAAGTCTAACCCTTCCCCAAGTCCTCTTGATATTTACAAAGGTTTATAGTTAAAAAGGATGAGGTTGGATCGCCTGGCAAGCATATGGTAGAAGTAAGTTCCATGTCGGTCTCGAGTGTTTCACCAAAATACATCTTTGGCCCAGTGTTGAGTGATCTCCCGTGAGGTATGTGAATTTGTATATAAATGGAATTTTAAAGAGGCATATTATGCCCAAATAAGTATTTTTTCTTATAAAATATTCTAAATAAATCATGACGAATAGGATTTTAAATAAAATAAAAATCAATAAAGATATTGGATTCCTGACACTCAAGATGAGCCCAAAACTTCTCCTCTACGTCTTCCATTTGTGTGTAAGCCACATATTAAAGAGTTTTGCTTGAGAACAAGCAAAGATTCAAGTGTGGGGGTATTTGATGTGTGCAAAATGTAACATATAAATTACATCAAATGAGGCATAAAACTAACCCTTTTTAGTACTAATGTTGGAAAAAGCTTGTTTTTGTCTTCCTTTTGAATTTACAGGACCAAATGAGCCTAAACAAACAAAAGAAGCAAATAAGCAGCCAAAACCAACATAAATACAAAGAAAAGGAATAAACGTGACATGCCCGACCCCTCAGCAGCATCCCCAAAATAAAAACAAAGAATCAGAAGACTGACCATGGGGCCGTGCCCAGCTGAACACGGGGCGTGGTCAGGGACCTGCACAAAACAAAAACCTGTAGAAGCTTCCACGCCCACCACAGGGGCATGCCCAGCTCAGCACGGGGCGTGGTCAACGCAAAGATACACAGAATCTTGCTAAATCTTGATAGTACAGATACGACGTTGACCACGGGGTTGTGTGGGGCCCTCTGCTGACACTTGCAGTTAATGAAGGAAGAGAAAAGGCTGGCAACGGGGGCGTGGCCAGAGTTCTGTGCAGGCTATAAATAGGGGTGCTTGGTTCACTTCAAAGGCATCCCTTGGCAAACCACTACTCTCCCACTTTGCCACCACTCCACCACCACTACAACACCAACACCAACACCAACAACCATCATCTATCATCCATCTTTAGAGTGTGTAGTAGTCTCGGGATCCAAGATTGATTGTAAGAGTTCTTGTCAATCAAAGGCCATGTTTGGTTAAGCCTCTTACATCACTTGGTGAAGACAAGTCTTTTATGTATTACTTTTGATTAATCTTTCGGCACATTTTATTTGGGTTTGTATTAATGACTTTGATAACTAGTTTCTTATGTTGAAGGTGAATTCTTCCTATCATTTTTCCGTGGTGTCTTGAAGTTACTTTACGGTTTATATAAAGTTAAAGATTGCATCATTCATGTCTTTACGGTCTATATAAAGACATGTTGACTACCTAATCGGGGGTTAGGGGAATGGTTTGGTAAGGTTCTTGCCTTGTTCAGTGTATAGATCCTGCGAGGACCTGGTTCAAGCTTACTAGGACCTCCTTCAATACCCACGGGTATTGGATGGTGGGGGTGCGAATAGCTTGAACCCCTCATATGTAAACTACTATTAATACATTAAACCGAATTCTTAGGATTGTATCCTCGCTGACTCAAACCACTTAGCCGAGGCTAACGTCACCTTCAAAAGAAAGGCCTACCACTTTTGGCATTAATAACTAACTTAATTGTCTTTCAATATTCCGACCCTTTGGGATTGTATCCCTGCTGACTCAAACCACTGGGTTGAGGGTAACGTTGCCTTCAAAAGAGGGGCCTACTATTATAACTAAGATAATCTCTTAAAAAGTCTGAAAGTGCAAAAATCATCAAAGGATACATTAAAGGCAAGTCGGGTCCAAGTGATTCATCTTGTCTATCTGTTTTTTATTTTATTTTATTTTTGCATTTTTGTTTTTAATTTTAGAACTTTTCTCAAAAAATTTAGATTGATTAGAAATTGAGGATAAACCGATACTAAAAGCTCTTGTGTCCTTGGACGACCTTGGTATCTTACCAACGCTATACTACGCTCATGATGGGTGCAGTTACCCAAGTGTGTGTTTAGTGTTAGTAGAATATCGTGTTTTATAAATTTAAAACTAGACTAATGTGTAAAATGGGCTTAAATTATCCATAAAAATATATTACGCTTTGCACACACCAATGTCTAAATGATGTTCTAAAATAGTTGATGATCTCGGATGAGATGTAATGAATCTAGGATGAAATAATTGTATCTCGGATGAAATCGTTATGAAGATTGTGTATCTTGAATAATGTGAGGTGTTTCACAAATGAAATTATGATATTGTCTGATGATGATGAAATGATGATATTTAAAGGTCAGACTTTGACAGATGATGATGATGATGATGGTTTATGTCTGTTGTTGATGAGAGATTTGATGATGTCAGATTGTGAAGTATGATGATATTTTAATGATTTGAGGATTTTTAACACTTTCAAACCGAATCACGGAAGCAAAATATGATGGTTTTTTGAAGAACGTGAAGAACACGATGAAGAACACGAAGAATATGATGAGGATCTTCAACCAAAAATGCAGAATTTCTTGATTTTGATATCTAAATGGCTCTGATACCAATTGTAAGTCTCGGAAATCCTAATCAAACAACGATATCAAAAGGTTAACAAGGATTGGCGGAATCCAAGCTTGGTGATCTTCAAAAAATCAAGAACAAGATGATAAAAGCTGAAAGATTTTGTTGATTCAAATGCTTAATCTTGCATACAATATGGAATTATCTAATACAAGATTCTAAAACAAATCAACCAACCCATTGTTGGACCGTTGTTGAGACCCTAAACAGTCAGTAAAAGGCAATTCATCTTCGAATACGAAGGCGGAATCAACGTATACAAAGTTACAACAACTCAGATCCTTTTAACTTCTTTCTATTACTGATTACAAGCCTTTACACGTGTTTCTGATGTAATTTTGACAGAGGTTCGACACCGTACACAAGATCTGTTTCTGCTCCAACTGTTACAGATGACAACTGCTAACCCCTATTTATAGTCGGCCTGATTCCGCTCCAAACAACATGTTTATCAGGAGCGGAATTAACAAGATCACATAGGAGCGGAATTAACAACTTACCTAGGAGCGGAATCACCTACATACATAACATCCTGATTTCGCTTCAAATGACATGTGTGTCATTTGGAGCGGAATTACAATCTAAAACCATTTTTCATGATTTCCAACTCCGAACAAACTATCTAGACCTAAGACTCACTAAAAACGTAGTCATCAGCATTTCGTGCACCAACAGACTCCCCCTTGGATGTTGACGAAGTCTTCGGCATAGAGTCTTCAGTCTTGGTATTTTTCCAACTCTGTCTTCTCATTGTAAAAACTCTTTCTTCACACAGTTAATAAACTCAATCTAGCTCTATCTTCAAACTCCACTTTGATTGTTGATCCAGAATCCTGACTCCCCCTTTCACAGACTCCCCCTCTCGGAATGCTAGGACTTGAATTCTGGTTCAAACTTGTGCATTATCATTTCCATGGGAATTTCTGAAACCTGCATATACTCTACCCAAAAATAAGATATATGATAAAAATAGTTTTAAATCAAAACTTACCATTTAATCTTCAGTGTTAGAAATCCACTTAAGTATTCAGGTCCAAGTTAATGACCCTGATTACTCAATTAATCTACCAAGTCCAATTTAATGACCTTGGTTGATCTGAGATAATACACACTGACATTTGATTCAATTTGATTTTCTGAAAATTACAAGTTTCAAATTAATGAACTTGCTTTAACTGTTTAACTTCTCAAACTTTTCAAGATTAGCTCACGACTCATCCTCCAGTCCAGAAATCTCCTGCATCTGCTTTCAATTTTCAAATCCGAATATCAACTCTCCACTTTGGTTTGTCAAAAAAAATAAAGCAGAAATGAAAAATCTTTTTGGATTTTTAATAAAGCTTCTAAACTAGAAATGAAATACAGAACTAAAATGCAATGAAAGTAAACTATTTACAAACATATTTTTGATAAAGCGTGTTAGGGAATCATATCAGCTATTTGACAAATCACAAGTACCGTTAAGCTGTGATTACATACTCTAAATTAAACAATTCGCTTAGATTGTCGATATACTGATCCACTTAAATTTTCACACAAATTTCAATCTGTCCAGGATACGGAATTTAGTATTTTAAAGACTTAAACTTATACGTGTGTCCCACCTCTTGAATATACTCCCGTATCCAGATCCCGATATTCAGTCTTACAGGAAATTATAACACGAATGATATCTGTAAGGGGTTAATAATTTATGAAGAATCATGAGAGCTCAGGTCAGAACTACAGTTCAGCAGAGAGATCATGACTCAACTTGGGTGTGTCCCCTTTAGAGGATCTTTTTTACAACAGCATTGCTAAGCAATTTTATTGTCTTATCATTTATGCTGAGGGTGATGCTATGTTTCAAGCATTGCGGAAAGTATTATTCGAGGACTAGGTCAGAACTTCCATTCAGCAGAAGTCCCGGAATAATACCCCAGATATCACTGAGTATAAAAACCTAGTATATCAGAAAAAGGAATCTTTCAAACGAGATTTCAGGGGTTACCTATATATCCAAGTAGTGTTCCCCACGAAATAAGTAAGTAAGATTTAAGTTTATATCCCGAACAAACCTACTACATGTGCAAAAACCTATCGGCATATCATCAGCGAGACTGTTTAATCTTTTTAAACATTCCATTTCTTTAGCATACTATGACTGTCAAGCCGATGTACTATCATTTTCCCTTTTTACACAAGCTCTTTCTCATGTTTTTGTATTTTTGACATTTTTTATTGTTTTTGTATTTTCAGAAAAATTGCCCTTTACTCCCCCTAAATACCAAAACAAGTAAAAAATCGACAAACCATTGCAGATTCATTCTCAACATCATCTACAATGTCTCCTTCATCAACGCCAATGATCTCCTCCAACACCGATAAAAGCTTCATACCATTCAATTTTAGCAAATACTGAAAACGTGCTTTATCAAAAGCTTTGGTATGTAAATCAGCTTTTTGATCATCAGTGTGGATTTTCTCAATTCGTATCAACTTCTTCTTAAAACAATCGCGAATGAAGTGATGACGAATTTCAATGTGTTTCGTTTTAGCGTGATGAACTGGATTTTTAGTAATGTTAATCGCTGCCTCATTATCAACAAAGATAGGGGTGTTTAGAAATTGCAAGCCGTAGTCGCCCATCTGTTGTTGGATCCACAAGATCTGTGAGCAGCAACTGCTAGCAGATACATACTCCGCTTGACATGTGGATAAAGCCACAGAGGTTTGCTTTTTTGCATTGCCAAGTGACCAATCGTGATCCGAAAAACTGGCACCCTGCTGTTGTTGATTTAGCATTAACTTTGCAGCAGCCGAAATCGGAATCGGAATAACCTTCGAGCGTGAAATCACCTTCTCTTGGATACCACAACCCCAATGATGGAGTTCCTTTCAGGTAGCACAATATCCTTTTCACAATCACCATATGCGAAGCTCTCAGGTTAGATTGAAATCTTGCTGTGAGGCAGGTTGGGTACATGATATCGGGTCTTGAAGCTGTCAAATACATCAGCGATCCGATCATGGAACGATACATCGTTTCATCTACCTTCTCTCCGGTGAGATCAGGGTTTATCCCATGATTTGTTGCTAATGGGGTGGCTGCTGGAGTAGAACCTAACATCCCGAATTTCTCCAAGATATCATGAACGTACTTCGTTTGATGTATGAAAATTCCTTTGGGTAGTTGATCAACCTGCAATCCCAAAAAGAATTTCATCTCACCCATCGATGACATTTCGAATTTCTGCTTCATAACTCGTTCAAAATCTTTGCATAGATCCTCATTTGTTGACCCAAATATGATGTCGTCCATGTATATCTGAACAATCAGAAGATGTCCGTCGACCTCTTTGGTGAAGAGAGTGGCATCCACTTTTCCATGAATAAAACTGTTGGCTAGTAGGTGTTGAGATAATGTCTCGTACCAAGCTCTCGGGGCCTGGTGTAAACCATACAACACTTTGTCTTGCAAGTAGACCTTGTCTCTGTGAAGTGGATCGGTGAAGCCCGGTGGCTGACCGATATAAACCTCCTCTTTAACCTTCCCGTAGAGAAAAGCCGATTTTACATCTAACTGATATACTTTGAAGTTTTTCCATGATGCAAATGCTAGAAAGATTCTGATAGCTTCTAGTCGAGCTACAGGAGCATATACTTCAGTAAAATCTATCCCCTCCTGCTGACTGAAACCCTGGACTACGAGTCGAGCTTTGTTACGAACCACAACTCCTCTATCGTCTCTCTTACACTTGAACACCCACTTGGTGTTTATCTTCCTCTGACCATTTGGTAAATCCACTAACTTCCACACTCCTAACTTTTCGAATTGACTCAGTTCCTCCTGCATTGCATTGACCCAAGAATCTTCAGTAAGCACCTCTTTGTAAGTTCTTGGTTCAACCTGCGAGATAAAACAACTCATTGAGAATTCAGTTTGCAAAGGAGCAACTTTTGTATAAAAACATGTAAGCCCTTTATCAATCTGTCTTCGAGTGCGGACTCCTGTCTGCAATTCTCCAATGATCAATTCCTCTGGATGATATGAAAGAGTTCGTGGCATTACTTCGCCTGGAACATCTACATCACCTTCCAGATTAGTAACACTCTGATTTGCATCTTGTTCACTGACTGGGTTTGTTTGACTTGAGAACTGAATTTGCTCCCTCTCAGAATCTGAATCACCACGATCAAATACTGGCATGTTCTCAGATTCTTGATTATCATTCTGTGCCGACTGATTATCTTGAGCAACTTCATTTTGTTGAACATCATCATGTTCACCAGCATTGCTTGGACCTGCTTCATCGTCATTTGAAGCTCGTTGCGGTCTTCTTGAATACTCAGCTGGGAACCTTTCCTGCGTTTCTTCATACTCTCTCAGAATATCCAACTCATCAAAGAAATCTTCTTCTTCATCCTGTTCTTCTTCCATGTCAAACGAATCCCACAATTTTTCATAATTAAAACGCCATAAATCCCCAGGATTTTGAGGCGGCATAGTATACCCCTGACACTCAACATGTTGTGCTTCGATGATCTGCTTCATGCTTGGAACAAAGACTCGTCTTTGTGGACATGAATAACCCACAAATATTCCTTCAATACTCTTTGGACCAAACTTACCAAAAGGCTCTAGAACTGTACAAGGAGACCCAAACGGTTCTAAAAACTTCAGGTTCGGTTTACGGTTATTGATCAACTCAAAGCATGTCTTGTTAAATTTCTTTACAGTGAGAACCCGGTTGAGTGTATAGCATGCGGCGGAAACTGCTTCTACCCAAAAATTTATCGGTAGCTTTGAATCAACAAGCATCATTCTGGCCATTTCGATTAGCGTCCTGTTTTTACGTTCTGTGACTCCATTCTTGTCACACCCCCAAATTCCACACGCGGAGTACTACCGCTTGGAGGCGTGACATGACCAGGATCAAGCCACCAATCATATTGAACATAAGTATGTATCTCAAAAGTCATTCATCAATACGATAGGTGTTTACAAAACAAATATAAACAAGTGTGTAGCGGAAGCATTTAATGTAAACCCAACAAAAGTTTAAGTACAAAATGTTATAATGTTTAACAACACAATCACGATCCATGTCCACAACGACTGTGCCTCCCGTGCAAGCTCCAAAAGTACCTATGGTCCTGCAAGGCATGTAACAGAGGGTCAACAAAAAGTTGAGCGAGCTCACAGAAAGTAATGCGTAATAGTAAGTTTGTTTGTAACATGTGGCTCTACTGGGCCGGTAGTAAGTTCTATTGGTGGGGGCTTCCCGTGTTGTATAACCACTAGACTATTTGTAACCACTATGTGTTCTTCACAACCGAGAACAGTAATACGTACCAGTGTTACGTAGGTTTTACGTAAGTATCCTTCACAACTGAGGATAGTAAATAGCATAAGTATACGTAGGTTTTACGTAAGTATCCTTCACAACCGAGGATAGTAAATAGCATAAGTATACGTAGGTTTTACGTAAGTATCCTTCACAACCGAGGATAGTAAATAGCATAAGTATACGTAGGTTTTACGTAAGTATCCTTCACAACCGAGGATAGTAAATAGCATAAGTATACGTAGGTTTTACGTAAGTATCCTTCACAACCGAGGATAGTAAATAGCATAAGTATACGTAGGTTTTACGTAAGTATCCTTCACAACCGAGGACGATGGTATGGTAGTCTAGTAATAATGTCCGCATGAATCCATTCAACCTTATTCCTTAAATCCCATTCCCAAGCCCTGGGAATCCCATGCCTTGGTAGAAGTGTGAACTCACCTTGTTTGCTCGGTATGCTAGGTATGTGCTCAAAGTAAGTCAATCACGTCCTAAAGTATGCACGTATGTGAAATCAGTTTGCGTCCAAGTTATGCACGTATAAACATGTAGCACGTAATCACAATCATATACAAGATGGCTACACTTAACAGCAGTCAAATATTCCAGTTAACACTTAACATAATTAACTCAAGTTACTGCACAGATCAGCTATTCGGCGAAACACGCATGTTGGCGAAACACAGATAATGACGAAACACATATAATGGCGAAACACATTCTGTTTCGTCGAGGTGTCCCCTGGCGAAACAGAACTTCTGATTCGTCGACTACTCTTGGCGAAACACATTCTGTTTCGCCGAGAGTTCTGTTTCGTCGAACAGTTCAGTTTCGCAGACATCAGTTACAGCAGAGCGAAAAACACATAAACCCTAACAGCCGTAAAACAGCAATTCCTCATCATACAGAAGTCGTTCAACACAGAAATCATTCAATCCTCGCTCAATATAATGAGTCTTATGTTACCAACCATTAATCTATGCATCACAACCGAAACATCAATGAACCAGGGATCATATCATCATCTTCATCAATAAAATCATGTAATCATCACAAAACAACACTCATAAAATCCATACTCTATGCATACCCGCTAACATGCATAATCATTGAGAGGTTCATGAAACCCTAAGTATTCATCATACACATACACTCCTATAATCCAGAAATCAAGCATAAACACAACATGTATAAAGAAATCAAGGGACAAAGAAACCGATTTAGACAAGCACGCACTAACCGAGATATTCGGGATGAACAAGGGAGGATTCGAGAGAGAAAGATGATGGTTGATGATGGGTATCGCCTTTTCAAAAAAGAGAGTTCTAGGGTTTCTATTTTTGATAAAAAGTGTGAAACAGGAAGTCGGTTTCACTTAATATCCACGAATTACCGTTCTGGGCCCTTAATGGGCTTTGCGAATCAATGGGCCGACGAAACACATCAGTTTCGTCGTGAGGTGATATGGCGAAACACACCAGTTTCGTCGGAATGTATATGGCGAAACAGTCTGTTTCGTCAGGTCCTTCCATGTTTTAAACAGTTTAAGTTTTCAACAGGTGTTTCATGATATACAGCCAAACACAAAATCATGCAACCACAATTGTTCATTATAAATTAACGTATACAGTTACAAGTTAAACAAGTCAAACAACTACACAGTCAAAGTCAACGTGCACTAAATGCGAAAAAAAAAAAAGAAAGTCGGAAACTCGAGTTGTCACATTATCCCCAACTTGAAAGAAATTTCGTCCCGAAATTTAGCATGCGGTTACTGAGGAAGCTAGGTAAGTTATCGTTTACTGGTTTTCCTGGGGTGTCACATCATCCCCCCGTTGAGTTGGGATTTCATCCCGAACTTCTGTAGTAGCTTCAGCCTCAGTAGTAGTTGCATTGTTTTCGAACAACTGGGGATATTTGAGTTCCATTTGATCTTCGCGCTCCCAGGTGAACTCTGGGCCGCGACGGGAGTTCCAACGAACTCGTACAAGAGGTATTCTAGTGTTCTTGAGGACCTTAACATCCCGGTCCGTGATTTCAACTGGTTCCTCGACGAAATGCAATCGTTCGTCGATAGTGAGCTCCTTCAGAGGAACTATGTGGGTCTCATCTGACTGAAACTTCTTCAGATTCGACACGTGAAAGACGTTGTGAACTGCACTGAGTTCAGCAGGTAAGTTCAGTCTGTAGGCCACTTTGCCTATTTTCTCTATAACTTCGAAAGGTCCGACATAACGCGGATTGAGCTTGCCTCGTTTGCCAAAACGAACCACACCCTTCCAGGGCGAAACTTTGAGTAGTGCTCGATCCCCAACTTGGAATTCGAGTATTTTCCTGTCTTTATCGGCGTATACTTTCTGACGGTCACGTGCTGCCGCCATGCGTTGTCGTATTTGAGCAATCTTTTCAGTAGTATCAACTACCATTTCTGGACCTGTGATCTGACTGTCACCCACCTCTGCCCAACAAAGAGGTGATCGGCATTTACGCCCGTACAATGCCTCAAATGGAGCAGCTCTAATGCTGGTGTGGTAACTGTTGTTGTATGAAAATTCCACAAGTGGCAGATGCTTTTCCCAGCCCTTGCCAAAGTCAATTACGCACGCCCGAAGCATGTCTTCTAGAGTTTGAATAGTGCGCTCAGATTGCCCATCGGTCTGAGGATGATAAGCTGTGCTCATGTCTAAACGAGAGCCAAAAGATTTGTGCATTGCTTGCCACAGTTCTGAAGTAAAACGTGCATCACGATCAGAGATAATAGATGTGGGCACCCCGTGCCTCGAAACAACTTCCTTAAGGTATATGTCTGCTAGAGTGGAGAACTTATCCGTTTCCTTGATAGCCAAGAAGTGAGCAGACTTTGTGAGTCGATCCACGATCACCCAAATAGTATCATTCCCACGTTGAGATCTGGGTAGACCAGTAACAAAATCCATGGAAATTTGCTCCCATTTCCATTGTGGTATCTCAGGTTGCTGGAGTGGGCCTGATGGTTTCTGATATTCTGCCTTGACTCTCGCACAAGTCAAACACTTTCTAACGTAAGTTGCTATGTGGGCCTTCATGCTAGGCCACCAATATGTAGTTCTGAGGTCGTGGTACATCTTATCTAAACTAGGATGTACTGAGTAGCGAGACTTATGAGCTTCATCCATTACAAGCTCGCGTAGGTTGCCATAGAGTGGGACCCAGATGCGTCCGGTTACATAATAGGCGCCGTCTGCCCTTTGTTCTAACCGTTGTCTTGAGCCGCGTAGAGCTTCAGCCCTGACATTTTCCGGTTTCAATGCTTCTACCTGAGCATCTCGTATCTGTGAAGGAAGACTAGACTGAATAGTGAGTTGCAACGCTCGTACACGTCTAGGTATAGTATCCTTTCGACTGAGGGCGTCGGCCACCACATTGGCCTTGCCTGGATGGTACTTTATAGCACATTCGTAATCGTTCAGTAGCTCGACCCATCGACGCTGTCGCATGTTCAGGTCTTTCTGCTTGAAAATATACTCAAGACTCCTGTGATCGGTGTAAATGGTGCACTTGGTGCCATACAGATAATGTCGCCATATCTTGAGCGCAAAAACAACAGCTCCAAGCTCTAAATCGTGTGTAGTGTAATTCCGTTCGTGGATCTTAAGTTGGCGTGAAGCATAAGCAATAACTTTATCCCGCTGCATCAACACACATCCAAGACCTTGGATAGATGCATCGCAGTAGACTACAAAGTCGTCCGTGCCTTCAGGCAATGAGAGGATAGGTGCGCTACAAAGTCTATCCTTTAAGTGCTGAAACGCTGTATCCTGTGTATCACTCCAACGGTAAGCAATACCTTTCTGTGTCAGTAATGTAAGCGGCTGTGCAATCTTTGAGAAGTCTTTGATAAACCGTCTGTAATAACCCGCCAAACCCAAGAATTGGCGTATTTCTGTAGGTGTACGAGGCGCAGGCCAATTCTTGATCGAATCTACCTTGGATGGATCAACATGTATCCCATCCTTGTTTACCACGTGGCCTAGAAAGTGGACTTCACAAAGCCAGAAGTCGCATTTTGAAAACTTAGCGTACAGTTGTTCCGTTCGAAGGAGTTCCAGAATAAGTCGTAAATGCTGTTCGTGTTCCTCCCGATTCTTCGAGTAAATCAGGATGTCGTCAATGAAAACAATAACAAACTTGTCAAGATAAGGTTTGCACACCCTGTTCATAAGATCCATGAAAACCGCAGGCGCGTTCGTTAGCCCGAAAGGCATGACTAAAAACTCGTAATGGCCGTAGCGAGTTCTGAATGCTATTTTGGAGACGTCCTCATCCCGGACTCTCAGTTGATGGTAACCCGACCTTAGATCAATCTTTGAGTAATAGCTCGACCCTTGCAACTGGTCGAATAAGTCGTCGATACGTGGAAGTGGATAACGGTTCTTCACCGTCACCTTGTTCAGTTCACGGTAATCTATGCACATACGAAAGGTACCGTCTTTCTTCTTTACAAATAATACTGGAGCTCCCCAGGGCGAAGAGCTAGGACGTATGAAACCCTTTTCCAAGAGTTCTTGCAATTGCTTAGACAGTTCTTCCAGTTCAGTTGGAGCTAAGCGGTAAGGCGCTCGAGCTATAGGTGCTGCTCCTGGAGCTAGCTCGATCTGAAATTCGACTTGGCGATGAGGCGGTAACCCAGGTAACTCTTCAGGAAACACCTGAGGAAAGTCGCGTACTACAGGAATATCCCCAATCTTTTTCTCTGTCGTCGATGTATCAGTAACGAGTGCTAAAATAGCTACGTGGCCCTTTCGCAGACACTTCTGAGCCTTCAAGAAGGAGATGATGCCACTCACGACACCACTCTTGTCACCTTGAACTTCGAGAGGTTCTTTGCCAGAACGAGGAATACGAATGATCTTCTCCTTGCATAGGATCTCTGCTTGCTGTTGGGATAACCAATCCATACCGATGACAATGTCGAAACTACTCAGAGTTATAGGAATGAGATCGATAGAGAAAGTCTGACCAGCGAGGATAAGATTACAACCCTGAACTATGTGTGTGGCCTCTAGACTTTTACCGTTAGCTAACTCTACTACATGTTTGGTGCTTAACAGTGTTGGTGCGCGTTTAAGCATTTTACTAACTTTCAGAGACATATAACTGATATCCGCACCCGAATCAAATAATACCGTAACATAAAAGTCGTCGAGAAGAAACTTACCCGAAACCACATTAAGATCGTTCCTTGCGTCACTCTGACCAATCACAAACATACGACCCTTTGCACCATTGTTGTTGTTGTTTCCCCCATTGTTGTTCCCAGTGCCCTGATTATTGCTGTTGTTGTTCTGGTTTCGGTTTAACTGAGGGCAGTGTCTTTTGAAGTGACCTTCAGCACCACAATGAAAACATCCCTTGTTACCCTGTTGTTGGTTCTGCTGCGTTTGCTGCTGCTGTTGATTCTGAGTTACAGGCCGTGGGCTCCTACAATCCTTGGCCTCATGGCCCATCCTGAGGCACCTCCGACAACGACCCTTGTTGCACTGGCCACTGTGATGCCTGTTACAGTTGTTACACTTTGGGAGGTTCCCTTGATAACCACCCTGCCTGTGACTGCCCGAAGATTGCTGACTTGGGCTCTGATAGTTGTCAGTCTTTCGCTGCTGAACTTGAGACTGTACTAAAGCTGAACCTTTGCTGGAATCCCCCTCCCATTTTCTCTTGTTATCTCTGGGGGTAGCAGGAGTAGTTGCTGAAACAGTAGCAGTAGTAGTAGCGTTGATGCGTTTAGGCAGCTTGTTCTGTTCCACTGCCTGATCGGTGAGGCGATGAGCTAGCTTGACGATCTGTTGAATAGTGCCAAGATTCGCTGAGGTTACGTGGCTTTGAATTTCCGGCACCAGGCCATTGAGATACAGTTCGATACGCTTAATGGGAGGGTCCACCATAGTAGGACACAGAATAGCCAACTCATTCGATCTTCTGGTGTACGCTTCAATTTCTGACCCAGTCATTTTCAAGTGATAAAACTCTACCTCCAGCTTATGAATATCATCACGGCTACAGTATTCCTCTTTAATCAAATCCTTGAAATCATTCCAAGGTGTGGCGTTAGCAACAGCCAATCCTAACATCTGCACTTGCGCATTCCACCAAGTCAGCGCAATGCCTTCTAGTGTACCAGTGGCGTACTTCACCCTGCGAGCCTCAGGGCATTCGCACATTTCGAATACAGACTCGAGCTTTTCAAACCAATGGAGGAGTCCAACCGCTCCTTCCGTGCCACTAAAAGTAGTAGGACGACAGTCCATGAAAGTTTTGAAGGTACAAACAGGTGGCTGAGCATGCTGACCTCCTGCTTGTGCGGCTGTAAGTGCCTCAGCAACTCGCTCGTTAATAAGAGCCGTCAGTTGGGCTTGCGTCATGTTGATACGTCCAGACATGATCTTCATAGTAAATATGACATAAGTGAGAGAGGTTCGCGAGTAGTGCGATAACAAAAGGGAGTAATCACACAAGTGTTCTCATGCAATAGTGTCAAGTTAACCTAAGCATACCCGGAGCAAAGTTCTATGCAATTCTAGCAAGTAGGCAATAAGACATGTACCATATTACCTAGAGTGATGAGTCTTGCACGTGGAGCGAGGCGTCGTTGTGGATCGTTGAGCACTGTTCTGGTTATAGTCTGGTTTTAATAAAAAACGTTTTTCCCTTATTAAAACCGAGTTCTCTATAACCAATGGCTCTGATACCAATCTGTCACACCCCCAAATTCCACACGCGGAGTACTACCGCTTGGAGGCGTGACATGACCAGGATCAAGCCACCAATCATATTGAACATAAGTATGTATCTCAAAAGTCATTCATCAATACGATAGGTGTTTACAAAACAAATATAAACAAGTGTGTAGCGGAAGCATTTAATGTAAACCCAACAAAAGTTTAAGTACAAAATGTTATAATCTTTAACAACACAATCACGATCCATGTCCACAACGACTGTGCCTCCCGTGCAAGCTCCAAAAGTACCTATGGTCCTGCAAGGCATGTAACAGAGGGTCAACAAAAAGTTGAGCGAGCTCACAGAAAGTAATGCGTAATAGTAAGTTTGTTTGTAACATGTGGCTCTACTGGGCCGGTAGTAAGTTCTATTGGTGGGGGCTTCCCGTGTTGTATAACCACTAGACTATTTGTAACCACTATGTGTTCTTCACAACCGAGAACAGTAATACGTACCAGTGTTACGTAGGTTTTACGTAAGTATCCTTCACAACCGAGGATAGTAAATAGCATAAGTATACGTAGGTTTTACGTAAGTATCCTTCACAACCGAGGATAGTAAATAGCATAAGTATACGTAGGTTTTACGTAAGTATCCTTCACAACCGAGGATAGTAAATAGCATAAGTATACGTAGGTTTTACGTAAGTATCCTTCACAACCGAGGATAGTAAATAGCATAAGTATACGTAGGTTTTACGTAAGTATCCTTCACAACCGAGGATAGTAAATAGCATAAGTATACGTAGGTTTTACGTAAGTATCCTTCACAACCGAGGACGATGGTATGGTAGTCTAGTAATAATGTCCGCATGAATCCATTCAACCTTATTCCTTAAATCCCATTCCCAAGCCCTGGGAATCCCATGCCTTGGTAGAAGTGTGAACTCACCTTGTTTGCTCGGTATGCTAGGTATGTGCTCAAAGTAAGTCAATCACGTCCTAAAGTATGCACGTATGTGAAATCAGTTTGCGTCCAAGTTATGCACGTATAAACATGTAGCACGTAATCACAATCATATACAAGATGGCTACACTTAACAGCGGTCAAATATTCCAGTTAACACTTAAGATAATTAACTCAAGTTACTGCACAGATCAGCTATTCGGCGAAACACGCATGTTGGCGAAACACAGATAATGACGAAACACATATAATGGCGAAACACATTCTGTTTCGTCGAGGTGTCCCCTGGCGAAACAGAACTTCTGATTCGTCGACTACTCTTGGCGAAACACATTATGTTTCGCCGAGAGTTCTGTTTCGTCGAACAGTTCAGTTTCGCAGACATCAGTTACAGCAGAGCGAAAAACACATAAACCCTAACAGCCGTAAAACAGCAATTCCTCATCATACAGAAATCGTTCAACACAGAAATCATTCAATCCTCGCTCAATATAATGAGTCTTATGTTACCAACCATTAATCTATGCATCACAACCGAAACATCAATGAACCAGGGATCATATCATCATCTTCATCAATAAAATCATGTAATCATCACAAAACAACACTCATAAAATCCATACTCTATGCATACCCGCTAACATGCATAATCATTGAGAGGTTCATGAAACCCTAAGTATTCATCATACACATACACTCCTATAATCCAGAAATCAAGCATAAACACAACATGTATAAAGAAATCAAGGGACAAAGAAACCGATTTAGACAAGCACGCACTAACCGAGATATTCGGGATGAACAAGGGAGGATTCGAGAGAGAAAGATGATGGTTGATGATGGGTGTCGCCTTTTCAAAAAAGAGAGTTCTAGGGTTTCTATTTTTGATAAAAAGTGTGAAACAGGAAGTCGGTTTCACTTAATATCCACGAATTACCGTTCTGGGCCCTTAATGGGCTTTGCGAATCAATGGGCCGACGAAACACATCAGTTTCGTCGTGAGGTGATATGGCGAAACACACCAGTTTCGTCGGAATGTATATGGCGAAACAGTCTGTTTCGTCAGGTCCTTCCATGTTTTAAACAGTTTAAGTTTTCAATAGGTGTTTCATGATATACAGCCAAACACAAAATCATGCAACCACAATTGTTCATTATAAATTAACGTATACAGTTACAAGTTAAACAAGTCAAACAACTACACAGTCAAAGTCAACGTGCACTAAATGCGAAAAAAAAAAAGAAAGTCGGAAACTCGAGTTGTCACAATTCTGCTACGGAGCACTAAACTCATGCAATATACCTCTTTCATCACAATATTCTTCCATCTTGTTTTTCTTGAACTCAGTACCATTATCACTTCTAATTCTTCTGATACGCCTTTGGTACAAGATTTCAATCTTTCTGAACAACGCCATCAAAATGTCAAACGTTTCATCTTTCGATTTCAAGAATGATACCCACGAAAATCTGGAATAATCACCAGTAACCACAAGACAGTAAAGATCCCCTGTAATACTTTTGACATTTACTGGACCAAACAAATCCATATGTAGTCTCTCTAACGGTCTGGAAACTGAATTGACTTGCTTTTTAGGGTGTGACTTTTTCTTCTGCTTACCTTTGACGCAACTAATGCACTCCCCTTCCAGATGAAAACCTTTGATATTAACTCCAAGAACCAAATCATTATGCACCAAATGATTCATTTTTCTAAGATGTATATGCCCCATCTTCCGGTGCCACAACTTTGATTCTTTCTCTGTTGCTCTAGACACAAAACAATGAGCCTGGCCCGTGGTTGTAGTAGCTACGCTCATGTCCAACACGTACAGATCATTGACTCTTGGTGCCCGCATGATAATCCATTCTTCAGGGATAACAAATCTTGGCTTCAAGATCAAACATTCTTTATCAGTGAAGTGAGTGGTATACATCCTGTCACAAATCTGCGAAATGCTTAGCAGATTATTCTCCAGCTCAGCAATGTAGTTAACTCTTTCAAACGTAACAATCCCATTGGATAACGTTCCTTCACCAATAATTCTACCACCTTGATTTCCTGCAAATCCCACGTAACCTCCATTGAAATTTCTAACATCATACAACAATGCAGTCTTCCCTGTCATATGTCGAGACGCTCCGCTATCCATAATCCATCTTGAAATAGCTCTCGGAAGTTCCTGCACATATCACAAACAATTCAATAAATATGCCGATTCATGCTTCACAATTACCAACTAGGAAGCTCCGGCAAGTCCAAAATCTTTAGTGAGATTTTGATGCCACCCAAGCCTCTTTTGACTCGGGTAACTTGACTTTAAAGTGAGTTTTAGCAGTGTAAAGTGGCGGAAAATTTTATCATTGTTGGGATCGAACCCTACCAGAGGAACAGATAATTAAAGCCAAAACTGGGTCAGAGCAGTGGATCCAGAATAAGCAGATGTTACATACAAGTCTCTCCCCTTGAAAGTGGTTTCAACATCTGCTGACCTCCTATCTACTGATCGTACAAGCCACTGACCGTCAATCTGCAACTCTAGTAAAGGCTGATGGAAGACTAAAGCTCTGCTGCTCAATCTACTGCCTTGAGTCAAGTACTGCTGATCCAGACAAGCACTGCCGGGTTCACAGCAGTGGAAGGATGCAGCAGTTGTTTAAGTGTCTTTTATGTAATGTAATGTTATAAGCGGTAGTAAGTATAGCAGTGTTTGTATAGATCAGAGGTTAGAGTTTGTTAGGAGGTTAGATGTCACTTTCATGGTGACGTCAGCTTAGATGCTCAGTGGTTTGCTAGTGCCTATAAATAGAACAGTGCTCTGTACTGTTCTATTAGCTCTTTGCAAACTTGTTTTCCTGCACGAACAAACGCTGAGCTCTGGCTGAGGGGGAGTTTGTATTAAGCATTACATTGTAATCGGTGTTGAAACTAAATTCAATCTTTCGGTTCTTTGTAGAAAATGTCTTGATCAAAGCAATACTCTCGTTTGATTGTATGCAAAGTTTGTTTTCATCTTAATTCTGCTGCACAACTCATCCATCTTCATCTAAATTTCAAACATAAAATACAATCAAAATCAAACTCAGATCCAACAATTGGTATCAGAGCGTGGAGAGTCAAATTTGATTTAACAGTCATTTTGACATAAATAGTTCAGCTCAAAATCGTTGATATCGATAGTTTGTTCGTTTGTGTTGAAAACAGAGCAAGGTTTATTCACCATTAAAGTTGATTAATCAGTGCCTGTAAAACAACCAGGATGACGTCACAATCACAAGATGATAAGAATAACATTGGCTCTCTTTTTAAACCACCCATGCTTAAAAGAAATGAATACAACATCTGGGAGCGAAGGATGGGTCACATCCTTGCTCAACAGAACACTGGATGTTGGAGGTCTGTTGTTTTTGGTCCCCATGTTCCTACGGTGCCAAGTGTTGAGGATCCAAAGAAGTTCGTTCCTAAACCTTCTGAAAACTATACCGAAATTGATTTTTAAAAGTTCGAACTCGATGCCAAAGCATTTAGCACCATAGCATCTGCATTACCAAATGAGATCTATGCTGGACTGTTACATTGTAACAGTGCCAAAGAACTATGGGATGCATTAAAGGAACAGTTTGGGGGAACTGAAGAAGTCATTGAAAACAATAGGGAAATTCTGAATCAGCAGTATGAAACATTCTGTCACATCAAGGGTGAATCATTGACTCAGCAGTTTGAGCGATTCAGTTGTCTCATTAGTGAACTAAGGCTTGTTAAAGTAACTTTTCCAAACTCAACTCAAAATAGCAGGTTCCTTAGGTCACTACCAGAAAAATGGGACACCATAGCTTTTGTCACTAGAAACTCAGCTGAGTTCAAAGATCTGACCCTGACCCAACTCCATGGTAGACTCCTTACCTATGAAAGGGAGTTAAACCAGAAAAGGAAGTTGCAAGAGTCTGGAAAAGTTGCTGATGATTATTCATTCAGTAGCACAGCTCTTTTGGGTCAAGAAGAATCTGGTAGCAGCAGTAAGGAACAGGGTTATGATCATTTCATTGATATAACAGCTGGTGGTAACTTTACCAACCCTGATCCTCACTCTGCAAATTTTGCCTTTACTACAAACACTGAAAACCAGATGTCAGATAATTTGTGTTTTGAACTCAATGATTTACAACATTTTGATCCCACTGACTTAGAAGAGATGGACATCCTGCACCAATTGGCTTTGCTCAGTGTTAGAACTAGTAAATTCTACAAAAGAACAGGGCGAAAATTCCCAGGATTACATGGGAATCTAAGGTTGGGTTGGATAAATCGAAAATCAAGTGTTACAAGTGCAATAGGCTAGGTCATTTTGCTAGGGAATGCAGGAGTCAAACTACTGGTCCTATAATCACTCATCCTAGCTCAAACCCTAGACCTCAAAATCAAAGCACTGTGCACTATACCCAATATACCCCTGCAGCACATGTGAACACTGCTCATTATGCTGCTGCCCCTGTGACTGTGCATTATGTCCAAACAACTGTTCCACAGATTCAATATGTTCAAACCCATGTTCCCCAGGCACAAGTGCAACCTGTTGCACCTCAAACAGCTGCTCCAGCAGTGGTACAACCAGATCAGCAAAGCTTTTTCACTCAAGGCTTTGTTGACTGGAGCAGTATGCCTGATGAGCTTAGTGATGAAAGTTTTGCTCTCTACGCCTTTAATGAACCTTCTAATGATGAATTTTGTTTGATGGCTTTAGAGTCAATACCAGAGGGGGTTGAAACTGAAGGTGAACAACTAAGTGGTGAAACAGTGGATGAGGTGACTGAAGCAGTGGTTACTGCTGTGGCTGGTGAACTACTGCTGGGAGAAAGTTCAGGAACCCTGATTGAACCATTGACAGATCCATGGTCCAAAGAGGACAAAGAAGAAGAGGAAGAGAAAAGAGCAGGTGAGAAAGAAGCAAGAGCTGATGATGAAGAGGATCATCAATGTGATTGTGCAATGATGGCTGCTGCCAAGGTATCACCTCAAGTTCTTGAAAAACTGTGTTCAGACAATTGCATTATTGATTTTGCTAACATCAAAGAGGTAAATGAAAACCTTAGGAACAAAGTCTTGTCTGATGAAGTCAAATTTGAAAAGTTGCTAAAAGAACTTAGAAACAAATTGGCTGAAAAAGATAAAGAGATCAGCAGTCTGAAAGAAGAGCAAAGCATAACCAAAACTCAACTCCAAACTATGGTAGAAAAATACCAAGTTTGTAAAAAGGAGTTAGAGTCCACCCAGATTACCTGTGAAAAATGGGTGGAATCTTGCAAAGGGTATGAGGTTATGCTCGAAAAATATATTAAAAGCAATGTAAAATTTGGTGTTGGTTATAGAAAACATGATGATGAAAACACTGCTTTTGAAAAATCTGTTCAAACCACTGATGTAACCACTGAGTTCATCCCCACAAACAAGAATGGCCAAGAAGTGAAAATCACTGATAAACTTGGTAACAAAATCACACTTGACAGACCAATGGGATGCTCTACTTTTGAGGAGCTTGAAAATTATCAGTTTAAACCAAAATGGTCTGATGAGTGTGATATTCTTGAAAATTTCAAGCCCATGGACTTTACATCAACTAATGGTGTTAAGGCTCCAAAAGCTAAAGTTATTCCTCTCAAGAATATCCCAACAGAGGTTAAAACCTCTGCTGCAAAGGAGTCCGAAAAGATAAAGAAGAAAGAAAAGATCAATAACCTGTTTTGTGAATTCTGTGAGAAAAGGAATCATCTAACAAAAGATTGTTTCCATTTAAAAGCTTATGATTTGAACAAAACAAGTGCCATTGTTCCAGCTGAGAGTTGTATTGTTTGTGGTAAAACAAACCACAAAACTCAAGCATGTGTGTATCTCAAAAACTTTGATGTGAAAAAGAATGAGTACATTGCTAAAACATCCTTGAGCCCATCATCATCATCTGTCAAATTCACCAAGAACCAACCACTGTTTGTGCCAGTTCAAACAGTTGTTACAAAACAGCTGAACCAAACATCTGTCAAAAGAGATGTTCAGGTTACTGATGCACCCCCTGCCAATCAGTTCAGAAAAGGCAAGGAAAAACAGTCTTACCAAAGGATTCCACACATTTATGAGGCCTACAAAAGGCCCTCTAAACCAAAAGTGAACAGGCATCCTTTTGGGTACCAATAGGTGATTGGTCAAGACCCCCAACAGTGGTTAGCAAGAAACAGTACTAAAACTGTCCAAACCCCTGACCTAACCACTGTCCATCAATGTGCATTCATCCCAGACACTATTGAGACCCCATCCAAAGCCTTATTGGCTTTGGAAACCCTAATGAACTAATCCTTTTACTTCATGTGCAGGGTGCTTCTGCCTGCTTAGATAGCCTTTGGTATGTTGATAGTGGAGGCTCCAGGCACATGACTGGATGTAAAGCCCTACTCAAAGATTTCAAAATTCATGGAGGGGGTGATATATCCTTTGGGAATAACAGTAAAGGGAAAGTTCTGGGGTCTGGTACAGTACAATCTGGAAATATAAAATTTGAAAATGTCAATCTGATAGACAGTCTGAAATTCAATCTCCTGAGTGTATCACAAATGAGTGACAAGGGTTTTGGGTCATTCTTCACAAAGGAGTGGCAATAATAAGTGGCAATGTTTATGTTGTTGATATGGTCAAAAAGATTGAAGCAATAATAAAAACTGGTCAAACAAAACTTGTTGCTCAAAGAAGTGGCAATGTTTATGTTGTTGATATGTCAAAAGAGTGTCCCAGAGCTGATGCATGTCTGTTCTCAGCTGCCTCTAACAAAGAGACAGAACTTTGGCACAGAAGGCTGGGGCACACAAATCTTAAGACAATCACTGAAATTTCAAAAAATGGTTTGGTGAGAGGCCTACCACAAAAATTGTTTTCTTGTCCTGAACATTGCATTTCCTGTTTAAAAGGAAAACAGCATAAAAGTTCTTATAAGTCCATTGAAGAGTCCAAAACAACCCAGTGTTTGCAAATGCTACACTTGGATTTGTTTGGCCCAGTTCAAGTCATGAGTCTCAAAAAGAAGAGATATTGTCTGGTTATTGTTGATGACTTTTCTAGGTTTACATGGACTTTCTTTTTACACTCAAAAGATGAGACTGCAGGCATTTTGCAAGACTTTGTGGCACAGGTTGAAAAGCAATTTGACCTTCCAGTGAAAAGCTTCAGGTGTGACAATGGCACAAAATTTAAAAATAAGGAGTTGGATGCCTTCTGTGTGAAGAAAGGGATTGTAAGGCAGTACAGCATCCCTAGAACACCAGAGCAAAATGGGGTAGTTGAAAGAAAGAACAGAACTTTGACTGAGGCTGCCAGAACCATGCTTGCTGATTCAGGTTTGCCATTAACTTTCTGGGCAGAGGCAGTAAACACTGTGACAACTCTAGTTTCCGACATTCTTTATTCGCATTTATTGCACGTTGACTTTGACGGTCTAGTTGTTTGACTCGTCTGATTTGTAACGATACACTTTGTGTGATAATAAAAGTATTATGTTTGCTTGGTTATGTGTTGATATTATAGCATGAGACTTAGTGTATTTGAAATAACATAAACTACTGAACATATGAAACAACTCGATGAAACAGAGTTGTGATTCGCCATGAACACACTCGACGAAACAAGGCTGTTTCGCCAAACTCATCTCGACGAAACAGACTGTTTCGCCGGCCCAGTATTACGCCGAAGCCCAGTTCGGGCCCAGTACTGTTAGACTTGTTATATTGCGTAGAATGATCCCATTTGACACATTTTAGCAAACCAGAAACCCTAGAGAACTCTCTGCTGTGTGACGGCGAACTAGAACCCACCGGAAACCTTTGTGCGATCAAACTTTCATCTCGGTTAGTACGGGTTCGTTAACTCGGTTCCGTTAATGTTTCTGATTTCTTGTTATGTGTATATGTACCTGATGATTTACGAAACAGATTATGAATATATGTGCACGATGATATAGATGTCGATATACATGGTTAATCGGATGTGTAATTATAAGCGAAACTTAATACGATCAGATACTCGGTTCTGTATGTTGTTAATATGATCTGATTTTGGTAACACGTTAGTATCTTGATAGGGTTCGATGATATGTTTGTGGTTTGATTAATCGATACGTTGTTCACATAAACTAGGGTTATGCTAAGACGATTATACTTTGATGATTGAGTTATGATGATTTTGGGTGCACATTGATCTCCATACGATTTCTGATATTTGTGATGGCTGTTAGGTTGATTAGGGTTTCTGTATGTGACGTAACTGACTTGTGACGAATCAAATGCATGACGAATCAGATCGCTATCGACGAAACGCAGGTAACGACGAAACAGGAATCTGTTTCGTCGAGACCTCTGCGACGAATCTGAGCAATGACGAAACTGGTGTTTCGTCGAAGGGTAAGAACGACGAAACAGGGGTGTTTCGTCGTATACACAATCTGCACAGTAACATGTTTATATTCTGTTAAGTGTTAACTGGGTTAGTTAACTGCTGTTAAGTGTAACCATATTGTACATGACTGTGATTACGTGTTGCATGCTTATACGTGAACGACTTGAACTCAAACTGATTTCACATACGTGCCTACTTTAGGACGCGATTGATTACTTGTGAGCATACACTTAGCATACCGAGCAAAACAAGGTGAGTTCACACCCTTACTAAGGCATGGGATTCCCAGGGTTTGGGGAATGGGATGGAAGGAATAAGGTTGAATAGATTCGTACATACACTGATACTAGACTACCATACCATTGTCCTCGGTTGTGAAGGATACTCACGTAATACCTACGTGAACTTATACTCAATACTATCCTCGGTTGTGAAGGATACTCACGTAAAACCTACGTGAACTTATACTCAATACTATCCTCGGTTGTGAAGGATACTCACGTAAAACCTACGTGAACTTATACTCAATACTATCCTCGGTTGTGAAGGATACTCACGTAAAACCTACGTGAACTTATACTCAATACTATCCTCGGTTGTGAAGGATACTCACGTAAAACCTACGTGAACTTATACTCAATACTATCCTCGGTTGTGAAGGATACTCACGTAAAACCTACGTGAACTTATACTCAATACTGTCCTCGGTTGTGAAGGACACTTACGTAAAGCCTACGTAAACTATGTACGTACTACTGTTCTCGGTCGTGAAGAACACTTATGGTTGCAAATAGTCTAGTGTATATGCAACATGGGAAGCCCCCACTAATAGAACATACGATCGGCCTAGTAGCGCCACATGTTACGAAGCAAACTTACAATTTCGAACTTATTTACTGTGAACTCGCTCAACTAGTTGTTGATTCTCTGTTACATGCCTTGCAGGACCTTAGGTACATATGGAGCTTGCACAGGAAGGAGCAGGTCGTTGTGGGATACGGATCGTAGACGATATTTGAACTTATAACTTATTTTGGGTTTTCATTATTATGCTTCCGCTACTTAAACAATGTTTGGTTATGAACATCAGTCATGTCAAGATGAATTACCTTTTCCTACTTTTACACTTAAATACTATGTTTGATATGATTGGTGGCTTGATCCTGGTCATGTCACGCCTCCAAGCGGTGGTACTCCGCGTGTGGATTTTGGGGGTGTGACAGATTGGTATCAGAGCCATTGGTTATAGAGAACTCGGTTTTAATAAGGGGAAAACATTTTTATTAAAACCAGACTATAACCAGAACAGTGCTCTCAACGATCCACAACGACGCTTCGCTCCACGTGCAAGGCTCAACATCATAGGTACTACTATTCATGTTACCTTACCTACTTGCTAGAACTACATAGAACTTTGCTCGTGGTATGCTTAGATTACATTGCTCACTATTTGTTATTGCATGAGGACACTTGTGTGCTCACTCTCTTCGCACTATTCGCGAACCTCTCACCCACATGTTCTCCTTGATGTCAAGATCATGTGTGGACGCGTTAACCTAACTCAAGCCCAGTTGGCGGCTTCGATCACTGAACAAGTTACTGCAGCACTCGCAGCTGCCCAGGCAGGAGGTGTAACCTGCCATCACCACTTACTCTAGGATCCTTAGATCCTACTCTCGTAACTCAACACTTGTGCTTAATTTTGATTACTCTTACGCACACGACAAGTCAACACGCTCAGCCACCTGTGTGCACATACACGATTTTTATGGACTGTCGTCCTACTACTTTCAGCGACACTCGAATCGGCCTTCAAATGTGCGAATGACCTGAGGCTCGTAAGGTGAAATATGCCACTGATATTCTCGAAGGTACTGCGCAAACTTGGTGGAGCGCGCAAGTTACGATACTGGGGCTGGCGGCTGCTAATGCCACCCCATGGAATGATTTTAAGGAACTGATCAAACGTGAATACAGTAGTTATGATGCCATCCACAAGTTGGAAGTGGAGTTCTTTAACATGAAGATGACGGGATCAGAGATAGAAGCATTGAAACCAGACAACGTCAGGGCTGAAGCCCTATGCGGCTCAAGGCAACGCTTAGAACAGAAGGAAGATGGTGCTTACTACGTCACAGGACGCATTTGGGTCCCACTGTACGGCAACCTACGCGAGCTAGTAATGGATGAAGCTCATAAGTCTCGCTACTCAGTACATCCTGGTTCGGATAAGATGTACCACGACCTCAGAACTACATATTGGTGGCCTAGCATGAAGGCCCACATAGCCACATACGTTAGCAAATGCTTGACTTGTGCGAGAGTCAAGGCAGAATATCAGAAACCGTCAGGACCACTCCAACAACCTGAAATACCACAATGGAAATGGGAGCAAATTTCCATGGATTTTGTTACTGGCCTACCTAGATCTCAGCGCGGAAATGATACTATTTGGGTGATCGTAGATCGACTCACAAAGTCTGCTCACTTCTTAGCAATCAAAGAAACAGACAAGTTCTCTACCTTGGCAGGCATTTACTTAAAAGAAGTGGTCTCGAGGCACGGAGTGCCCACCTCCATCATCTCTGATCGTGACGCACGTTTTACTTCAGAACTGTGGCAAGCAATGCACAAATCTTTTGGCTCTCGTTTAGACATGAGCACAGCTTATCACCCTCAGACAGATGGGCAGTCTGAGCGCATTATTCAAACTCTAGAAGACATGCTTCGGGCGTGCGTAATTGACTTTGGCAATGGTTGGGAGAAACATCTGCCACTCGTGGAATTTTCGTATAACAACAACTACCACACCAGCATTAAAGCTGCACCATTCGAGGCATTGTACGGGCGTAGGTGCCGGTCACCTCTCTGTTGGGCAGAGGTGGGGGAAAGTCAAATCACAGGTCCAGAAATGGTAGTTGATACTACTGAAAAGATTGCTCAAATACGACAACGCATGGCAGCAGCTCGTGACCGTCAGAAAGTATACGCAGATAAAGACAGAAAACTACTCGAATTCCAAGTTGGGGATCGAGCGCTACTCAAAGTTTCACCCTGGAAGAGTGTTGTTCGTTTTGTCAAACGCGGCAAACTTAATCCACGATACGTCGGACCTTTAGAAGTTATTGAGAAAATAGGCAAAGTGGCCTACAGACTGAACTTACCAGCTGAACTCAGTGCAGTTCACAACGTCTTTCACGTGTCGAATCTGAAGAAGTTTCTGTCAGATGAGACCCACGTAGTTCCTTTGAAGGAGCTCACTATCGACGAACGGTTGCATTTCGTCGAAGAACCAGTTGAAATCACGGACCGGGATGTTAAGGTCCTCAAGAACACTAGAATACCTCTTGTACGAGTTCGTTGGAACTCCCGTCGCGGCCCAGAGTTCACCTGGGAGCGCGAAGATCAAATGGAACTCAAATATCCCCAGTTGTTCGAAAATAATGCAACTACTACTGAGGCTGAAGCTACTACGGAATTTCGGAATGAAATTCCAACTCAACGGGGGAATGATGTGACACCCCAGGGAAACTAGTAAACGATAACTTACCTAGCTTCCTCAGTAACCGCATGCTAAATTTCGGGACGAAATTTCTTTCAAGTTGGGGATAATGTGACAACTCGAGTTTCCAACATTCTTTATTCGCATTTATTGCACGTTGACTTTGACGGTCTAGTTGTTTGACTCGTCTGATTTGTAACGATACACTTTGTGTGATAATAAAAGTATTATGTTTGCTTGGTTATGTGTTGATATTATAGCATGAGACTTAGTGTATTTGAAATAACATAAACTACTGAACATATGAAACAACTCGACGAAACAGAGTTGTGATTCGCCATGAACACACTCGACGAAACAAGGCTGTTTCGCCAAACTCATCTCGACGAAACAGACTGTTTCGCCGGCCCAGTATTACGCCGAAGCCCAGTTCGGGCCCAGTGCTGTTAGACTTGTTATATTGCGTAGAATGATCCCATTTGACACATTTTAGCAAACCAGAAACCCTAGAGAACTCTCTGCTGTGTGACGGCGAACTAGAACCCACCGGAAACCTTTGTGCGATCAAACTTTCATCTCGGTTAGTACGGGTTCGTTAACTCGGTTCCGTTAATGTTTCTGATTTCTTGTTATGTGTATATGTACCTGATGATTTACGAAACAGATTATGAATATATGTGCACGATGATATAGATGTCGATATACATGGTTAATCGGATGTGTAATTATAAGCGAAACTTAATACGATCAGATACTCGGTTCTGTATGTTGTTAATATGATCTGATTTTGGTAACACGTTAGTATCTTGATAGGGTTCGATGATATGTTTGTGGTTTGATTAATCGATACGTTGTTCACATAAACTAGGGTTATGCTAAGACGATTATACTTTGATGATTGAGTTATGATGATTTTGGGTGCACATTGATCTCCATACGATTTCTGATATTTGTGATGGCTGTTAGGTTGATTAGGGTTTCTGTATGTGACGTAACTGACTTGTGACGAATCAAATGCATGACGAATCAGATCGCTATCGACGAAACGCAGGTAACGACGAAACAGGAATCTGTTTCGTCGAGACCTCTGCGACGAATCTGAGCAATGACGAAACTGGTGTTTCGTCGAAGGGTAAGAACGACGAAACAGGGGTGTTTCGTCGTATACACAATCTGCACAGTAACATGTTTATATTCTGTTAAGTGTTAACTGGGTTAGTTAACTGCTGTTAAGTGTAACCATATTGTACATGACTGTGATTACGTGTTGCATGCTTATACGTGAACGACTTGAACTCAAACTGATTTCACATACGTGCCTACTTTAGGACGCGATTGATTACTTGTGAGCATACACTTAGCATACCGAGCAAAACAAGGTGAGTTCACACCCTTACTAAGGCATGGGATTCCCAGGGTTTGGGGAATGGGATGGAAGGAATAAGGTTGAATAGATTCGTACATACACTGATACTAGACTACCATACCATTGTCCTCGGTTGTGAAGGATACTCACGTAAAACCTACGTGAACTTATACTCAATACTATCCTCGGTTGTGAAGGATACTCACGTAAAACCTACGTGAACTTATACTCAATACTATCCTCGGTTGTGAAGGATACTCACGTAAAACCTACGTGAACTTATACTCAATACTATCCTCGATTGTGAAGGATACTCACGTAAAACCTACGTGAACTTATACTCAATACTATCCTCGGTTGTGAAGGATACTCACGTAAAACCTACGTGAACTTATACTCAATACTGTCCTCGGTTGTGAAGGACACTTACGTAAAGCCTACGTAAACTATGTACGTACTACTGTTCTCGGTCGTGAAGAACACTTATGGTTGCAAATAGTCTAGTGTATATGCAACATGGGAAGCCCCCACTAATAGAACATACGATCGGCCTAGTAGCGCCACATGTTACGAAGCAAACTTACAATTTCGAACTTATTTACTGTGAACTCGCTCAACTAGTTGTTGATTCTCTGTTACATGCCTTGCAGGACCTTAGGTACATATGGAGCTTGCACAGGAAGGAGCAGGTCGTTGTGGGATACGGATCGTAGACGATATTTGAACTTATAACTTATTTTGGGTTTTCATTATTATGCTTCCGCTACTTAAACAATGTTTGGTTATGAACATCAGTCATGTCAAGATGAATTACCTTTTCCTACTTTTACACTTAAATACTATGTTTGATATGATTGGTGGCTTGATCCTGGTCATGTCACGCCTCCAAGCGGTGGTACTCCGCGTGTGGATTTTGGGGGTGTGACAAACACTGCTTGCTATGTCTAGAACAGAGTTTTAATAAACCCCAGGCACAAAAAGACTGCTTATGAAATTCTGTATAAAATCAAACCACTGATCTCATATTTCAAGGTGTTTGGCTGCCCATGCTTTATTTTGAACTTAAAAGATTCCATTTCAAAATTTGCAGCCAAAATTGATTGTGGTTATCATCTGGGATACTCAACCACTGCCAAGGCCTACAAAGTGTTTAATACACGGACCAAGGCAGTGGAGGAGACTTTGAATGTAGAGTTCAATGAACTTTCATCAATGAAAATTCCAGCAAATCCTGCAGATCTGTTTGATCTTGAAAAATTTACTTTTGAAAATATTGCTGTCAAGACTAACAGTGCAGGTCCATCAGAGGATTCAACACCAGACTATGGGTATGAAATCACCATCCCTCAAAGGTCTGCCACAATGGGAAAAGCATCAGCTGTTCAAAACAGCTGTCAAAGCTCAACCACTGCTACCTCAACAATTGTTGACCAAAGTAGCCCATCAAACACTGCTTCCACATCCTCAAACACTGCTGACAAAAGTCCCCAAACAGTGGATAAAAGTCAGCAAGTGTCCACTCCATTACCTCCAATTCCACCACCTTTTGAAGCTACTGCTGGATCATCAAAGTCCCCAGCAGTGGTTAGCTCAGATGATACACATCTGCAGCCTTCACCAACATATGCCATCATTCCATACCAAGGAGATTTAATCTACTTGTGATCTCATCCACCTGATCAAATAATTGGCAACATCAATGAAGGGGTGCTCACAAGAAGCCAAACCCAAAACATTTGTCTTTTTGCTGGTTTTCTATCACTTCATCAGCCAGTCAAGTACCAAGAGGCACTGAAAGATAACAGCTGGGTAGAAGCCATGCAAGAGGAGCTCCAACAGTTTAAAAGACAACAAGTATGGGAGCTTGTACCACTGCCAGAAGAGGTTAGTCACATTGGCACAAAGTGGGTCTTCAAGAACAAAACTGATGAAAGGGGTATTGTTGTCAAGAATAAAGCTAGGCTTGTGGTTCAAGGTTACAGACAGGAAGAGGGGATTGATTATGATGAAACATTCGCCCCTGTTGCAAGATTGGAAGACATTAGACTGTTCCTGGCCTTTGTTGTCAACCACAACATGAAGGTGTTTCAAATGGATATCAAAAGTGCTTTCCTCTATGGTACAATTCAAGAAGAGGTGTATGTCTGTCAACCTCCAGGTTTTGAGGATCCATTTTATCCAGATCATGTCTACAGGCTGAACAAAGCCCTGTATGGCCTGAAACAAGCACCAAGGGCCTGGTATGAAACTCTTTCCACCTTTCTACTCTCAAATGGTTTCAAAAGAGGTACCATTGATAAAACACTGTTTCTAAAATGGAGAGGAAAGGATTTAATGATTGTCCAAATTTATGTGGATGACATTATTTTTGGAAGCACATGCAACAAAATGTGTGAAGAGTTTAGGCAACTCATGACAGCTGAGTTTGAAATGAGTGCAATAGGTAGCTGCAATGCTTTCTTGGTCTCCAAGTTCAGCAAATGCAAAATGGTACTTTCATTCATCAAAGCAAATATGCAAAAGAACTTTTAAACAAATTTGATATGAATGATTGTAAACCATGCAGCACACCCATGGCAACAAATAAGCTTGTCGTGTCTGATGAAAAGGATGAGCTGATTGACCAAACTCTATATAGAAGCATGATTGGGTCTTTGTTGTACCTAACTGCATCTAGGCCAGACATCATGTTTGCAACATGTGTTTGTGCAAGAAGTCAATCAGCCCCTAGAAAATCCAACCTTATTGCTGTAAAAAGGATATTCAGATACATAAAGAGTGCTCCCACACTTGGTATCTAGTATCTAGCTAATGGGAATATCAGGCTTTCAGGATTTTCAAACAGTGACTTTGCTGGATGTAACACCACAAGGAAGTCCACATCAGGAGGGTGCCAGTTTCTAGGTGATTGCTTAGTTTCATGGCAAAGCAAAAAGCAAGCAGCTGTTTCAACATCCACTGCTGCAAGCTGTACAGCCCAACTCCTGTGGCTTCAAAATCAGTTGCTGGATTTTGGTATCACTGCCTTAAAGATACCACTCATGTTGGATAGCCAGGCAGCAGAAAATATCATCAAAAATCCAGTTTCCCATTCAACCACCAAACACATCGACATTAGACATCACTTTGTGAGGGATTGCTATGAAAAATGTTTGATTTCTCTGCATCATGTTCCAACTAAAGACCAGCTGGCAGATGTGCTCACAAAAGCACTAGATACAGCCACTTTTGAAAGCTTGGTCTCTAGGATTGGCATGCTGAACATGGAATAACAAGCAAAATCTTGTTTTTCTATGAATAAAAGCATTAAAATGTTTTCAGAAAATCAAAAATCCATCCTTAAAAATAGCTAAAAATGAAGTTTTCATTAAAATCCTTAAAAGTCTGCCATAACCACTGTTTGTTCAAAAGTCTGCTCTACTTCAAAGTCTGTCCATTGCTGAAAGCCATCCTCTGTTTTCTCATTTCCTTGATAAACTCTGCTGTTCAAAAGCAGTGTCTTATCCAATGATATGCTATCCACTGATAGTGAAAATCACCCACTACTTCCATTTTACCATTGTAACCACTGCCTTCATCAGTAACTTTCATAAAAGTACTATCCTTCATTTCTTCAGAGTTTGGCATGTGGGCAATACATAGTAGTTAGTACTTTTGTAACCGCTGCCACGTCAGCCTTCACTTTTTCCTCTATAAAACCCCCACTTCACACCAAAACAGGGTTTTACTGTCGAATTGAATTCTCAAAAATTCTCTTCTCAAAGCAGTTTTTCTTCACATTTCTTCACATATTTCTTCGATCATCATCTCCAAAATGACAAAATCGAAGCCATCTGCAAAACTCACTTCCAAATCATCGTCGAAAGCGGCCTCTCAAAAGGTCAATGCCACTGAAATCCCACACAAACCATCTCACAATCTTCTGGGTCTTCTCTCAAAACCCGGCACCACAGATGCTTTCGATTCCATCCTCGCCAAAATGGCTAAATCAAAGTACAAAACTTTGTTAACAGCCAATGCACCAATTTACTTAGCAACCCAACGAGAGTTTTGGAAAAATGCAATCCTTGACAAACAAGGTGAAACTGTGGTAGCCATTAACTCCTCTATAAAGGGTAAAGTTGTTCAAATCACGCCACAATCAATATCAGAAGTCTTTCAACTCGAGGATCAGCAAGGTAAAACTTCTTTCCATAAAAACGAGTTAAAAATTGACTTCATTGAGAGAGGGTATGCAGACACAATGATGAAGAAAGCTACCTTACAAAAAGGTTTCTTTCCTTCTGCAACAAGATTTTTATTCCATACCCTCCTAATGTGTGTTTCAAACAAAACCACTTCTTTTAATGAAATACCATTAAAGATTCAAAATCTGGGATATGCTATTCTTCAAGAAGAAAATTTTAATTATTCTCGGGAAATCTTTAATGACTTGGTTAATAATGTTGAAACAAAATCATTCCTACTGTTTCCAAGGTTTCTAAGTTATTATTTTGAAAAGAAATTCAGTAAGGATGATATTGCTGTGATAAACCAAGGTGATTATATTCAAATAAACAGTTTAACTGCTGAAACTTTTTTCAAGAATGTTAACACCTTGCAAAACACAAGCAGAGGTGCCTGAGCAGATTTTAGCAGCTACCACTGCTCCTCAGGTATCTGCTGCTGAGCCCACTGCTCAAGGTGATCAAAGCAGTAGAACAACTGCTTTGAAACCCACACCTAAAATCACCAAAAAGCCAAAAAGAAAAACTCAAAAACCCCCCCAAACCCATCAAAAAGGCAACTCTGGAGGATGAGATACCAGAGCTACTGCCTGTGATAGCAGAAATGTCACAAGAAACCACTGCTGCTACTTCCTCACAGCAGTTGGTACAAATATTTCAACCCATAGCCGAAACCCCTCCTGCTTCTTCACAAAAAGAACAGGTTGTACAAATTGGGACACCACATCATGATGCTCTGGAAGCACTTGTTTCCATCATCCACAGCCCACTTCCCGGGGCAAATCCTTTTTTCTACACCAACCATCACATCCACAATTCCCACACCCACTAAAGTTCTGTTGGATGCAATTGATTTGAACCAGGCACTAACCAATCCTTCTCAATCACCCATTAATGAGAATATACCTCAACAAATGACTGGGTCTGATGTATCAATCCTTGCTAACCCACCAACACAACCTGAGGAGGTTACACCCCTTGAGTTACAAGTAACTCTTGGTGGTTTTCCAAGTGAAGCAGCCACTATAAGTGCTAAACCTATAGGTTTGCATTTGGACAGTGGTTACATTAATAAGACTTCCTTGGAGGCAATTCCTTACATAGCACCTCTGCCAACCACCAATGGATTTATTTTTCCCACTGGCAACATCAAAAGGTTGTCAAGTGTTGAAGGAAGAAGACCCCAGTACCAAGAAAAAGGGGCATCAGTGGTTAGTGTTTGGAGTACACTCCCTACCTCAACCACTGATAAAACCACTGATAGTGGGAAATCAGATGATCCCATTAAATTGGGTGTTGATTTAAAATATCAGGATTTGACGGAACGAATTGAAAAGTTGGATACATCTGTTGCAGATCTTAAAAATATGCTACAACAGGTGTTGAAAAAACAAAAGATGCAATCCACTGTTATTCCACCTCAAGCACCTGCTCCATCACAAGCACCTGCTACAAATGAGCTCTGGAATCTCTTCAAACCTTTTCTCCAACAACAAAAGGAAATGGCTGATCAGCAACATGAACTACATGTCCAAAAGCTGAGAAACATAATGGAGTCTAGGTACAAGAACACTCAAGCAGACATTAAGGCAATCAAGGCCCGTTTATTGGAAACCACTGGCACTGCTCCTCCAACAGTACTATTCATTTATCAACTCCCAGAAGATAATGACAAAAAGGGGGAGAAAATTCAGGAGTGGAAGAAGAAAGGAATAGATGATGGTCTGTACATTGAACCTGAAAAGGATGCTATGACCAGAAAAATTCTTGTGCCAGATGGTAGTAAAAAGGTTGATGCTACTCAAGAAGCACTTGATGAAGGAGTAGCAAGTGTAAAAAGAGATAGAATGGCAAAGGATATTTCAAGGTGGAATGAGGAGAAAAGAGCCTTCATGGAACTGTATGAGCAGGGTTTTTCTGGGTCAAAGGATTCTAAAAATCCTGAGACAAAAAGGAAACCTAAGTCCATTCCATCCAGAATTCCAAAGCATATTCCAAAACCACCATCCAAAAGCCATCAGCATCAAACCTCCACCAAAACAGCTGTTGTAACTCCTGCTGTATCAACTACTGCTGGTACTTCAGAGGTTTCAACATCTGTTGTCACTTCAACACACACCACTTCAATACACACCACTTCAACACACACCACAACCACTATTTTACCACCACCATCATCACCACCAAAAACAACATCACCTGCTGACAAAAAGCAGAAGACAACAGATGTTATAACATCTGTTGTAATGACAACAGTGGTTGAGACACCAGTTGTTTCAACAGCTGTTAGTCAATCACAAACCACTGCCACTCAAATCACAACCACTATTCCACCCAAAACATCATCAGTCCCTCCTCAAACAAAAAGGAGAAGGCTAATTCTTAAAGATGATGACAATTCACCACCACCAACATCTTCAAAATCCTTGTCACTTGTTACAATACCCAAACCAGTTCCTCTCTCATCAGCACATGTTCAACATCCCTTAGCTCCTGCAGGTGTCCAATTTCCTCTTGAGCTCATTGCAGTCAGAGATGAAATCAAGTCCTTTTATTATGAGGATGATCCTGCTAAAAGGAGATTGCCATCAGTTGAAGGATATCCCAGGCCTAACAATATTGAAGAATATTTGAAACTCAAGGCTAGGCAAGCAGAGGATATCTCAAAAAGAAACACAAAAGGGAAATCTGATAGGGAAATACAGCGGAACTATCAGTACTTGCTCACACAAGTCAGATCCCTGGAACAATTTGCAAAAAATGTATGTCAACAAATTTCAGAAAGAGCAGATGAAACTCTGAGAAAAGACTACATTGAAAGCATCATGGCAACAAAGAAATACAAGGGAGAAAAGCACATGTGCAAGGAGTGGACCATTCCTGAGCTTGAACGAGAAGCAGCCAGGATTCAAGAAATGATAAAAAATGAGGTCAAACACACTCCTCCAGAATGGTCAAAGTTCAAAAAGAATGTGCCTGATAAATCACTTGAGCTGAAGAGAATGAAAGAGGAATTGGTTGCTGCTGATTATGGGTCTAAACGACAAATAGCAAGGTGGAAAGAAGATGTAGTCAGGGCCACCTACAAAAGGTTGGAAGAATTAAGGAAGAAAGATCCCAAAGTTCCTCAAAAACCTGACTACTCTAAAGCAGAGGTCTCAAAAAGACCACCAAAGCTGCAAGTCAAAAGAGCCACTGCTCCAGCTGGTGCAGCCATATATAAAAGAAGGACACACAAACAGTTGGGTGGTGAAACCATCCAAGAGTTGATAAAAGGAGATGACCTTGTAAAAGAAGGCATAAAGAAAATGATCATAGAAACTCTTGGCTTGGATCAAACTGCAAGTACTGCTCAGCCAGTCATGAATAGGCCAGCCTTACCAAATACCTCTGCAAATAAACATCTCCCAAGAAACCCACCAGGCTCGAAAATACTAAAGTGGGAAACTGACAAACAGACCTACGTATTGACTTTGCTCAGGTCTGGTGGAGAAGTGAAGAAAATATCAAGGGAACAAGCTCTTGGCCTGAGACTTGAAGATTTGCAGGATCTCCTTGATCTTCCACTTAGCAGGGATGATGATGACACAGATGCCCTAGACTTTAAACTACAATTTAAAGGTCAGATAAGGGAACTGTTGATGAGGCAATAAACTTCCACAATAATGAAGAGTTTTGGCATTATCTGTTCCAGGGGGAGATTGTTGGGATCGAACCCTACCAGAGGAACAGATAATTAAAGCCAAAACTGGGTCAGAGCAGTGGATCCAGAATAAGCAGATGTTACATACAAGTCTCTCCCCGTGAAAGTGGTTTCAACATCTGCTGACCTCCTATCTACTGATCGTACAAGCCACTGACCGTCAATCTGCTGCTCTAGTAAAGGCTGATGGAAGACTAAAGCTTTGCTGCTCAATCTACTGCCTTGAGTCAAGTACTGCTGATCTGGACAAGCACTGCCGGGTTCACAGCAGTGGAAGGATGCAGTAGTTGTTTAAGTGTCTTTTATATAATGTAATGTTATAAGCAGTAGTAAGTATAGCAGTGTTTGTATAGATCAGAGGTTAGAGTTTGTTAGGAGGTTAGATGTCACTTTCATGGTGACGTCAGCTTAGATGCTTAGTGGTTTGCTAGTGCCTATAAATAGAACAGTGCTCTGTACTGTTCTATTAGCTCTTTGCAAACTTGTTTTCCTGCACGAACAAACGATGAGCTCTGGTTGAGGGGGAGTTTGTATTAAGCATTACATTCTAATCGGTGTTGAAACTAAATTCAATCTTTCGGTTCTTTTTAGAAAATGTCTTGATCAAAGCAATACTCTCGTTTGATTGTATGCAAAGTTTGTTTTCATCTTAATTCCGCTGCACAACTCATCCATCTTCATCTAAATTTCAAACATAAAATACAATCAAAATCAAAATCAAACTCAGATCCAACAATCATTAATTTTCAAACTTTCATCTTATCCAACCTCAACCTTTTTGTATAAGAAAAACTCATCTATTTTAAGTTGACCGGTTGGTTAATTTTTCTTTTGAACATTCTTCTTCTCAGGTGGAATAAAAGATTGTTTCTCCAGCTTTTCATAATAATCTAAAGGAACATCCATCTTTACCGGTATGGTAGAAGATGATTGTTTTTCCGACTCTGAAACCTTTGGTTTATCAACAACTTTTGGCTTCCATGTTTGTTGAGATGATGCAACCCGTTTGTAAAATTTGTCATTTTTAGTTACCACATTCTTAACAGGTTAAATTTTGATTTTTGATTTCTCATTTTTCAAAATTTTCTCAACGACCATTGGAGCTTTGCCTTTTGCATCAACCTTCTTCTGTCGATTCTCAACAACTTCAGTCTTAGGCTTGGAGTTGGTGCAATTTCTTGCAATGTGACCAACTTTCTTGCATCTAAAACATGTACGAGTATCAACTACCCGACTTGTGCCATCAGACTGAGGTTGTGATGCCCTCTTCGCAAAAAATTCTTCATTTGATTTCAAAAATATTTCATTTTCCTCATCAGAAAGTGAACTTGAACCGTTCACAAACACCTTCTTTTCAGCAAACCTTTTGTTTTGAAAACTCCTTTTCTGATAACTCTTACCACCCTGATATCCTCCCGACCAATTGTTTCGATTGTTGTTATAAAAACGTGGTGGAACAACAGGCTTTTTGTAGTAAACTTTATCTTTCTCAAAATTCATTTGCCTTTTTGTTTGTTTTAAACTCTTCACTTCAGATAAATCGATTTCAACCATCTTGAACACATTCGTCAATTTTGAAACATTTACATTCTCTAGAGGAAACTCAGAATCCGAATACAACTTATCAGATCCAGCCATCTTGTACATCACAAGACCCGGTTCATCACCTAAGTTGTTTTTGGACTTTTGTTTTGGAATGTATTTGTTCAAGAAACATTCATCATCTTCAGCTGAATCACTATTCAAAACACTTTCAGCTGTGCTTTTAACAATCTCTGTCTAAACACTATCATCAGATGATGATGAAGAAAATGTCACATCAATTGAATCAGGAAGTTTCACTTCATTTTCTTCCTCAAGATTAACCAACCCAGATTGCTTTTTCGAATAATTTTCAAGAATTGGTGGTGGAACTTGATGAAAACCCACCCCAGCTCCATCACAGTATACATCTTCGCCTGCTTTGTCTTTCCCGATTGGTTTGGGAATGATGTGTTGCAAAACAAAGCTTGCAGAGCTGTAACTGTTCAATTTCAAATTGATACGCTCATTCTCAATCTTGGCTTCTTCAAATTGAAGTTTCAATTTAGCAATTTCATCCAATTGTTTGTTTATTAATTCTTCTTTGATTCTCAAAACACATTGCAATTGGCAATTTTCTTTATAAGTTTTACCATTTCGATCATCATTATCTTTAATCGTGCTTTTAAGCTTCTCAAAATTTTCAGTGATCTGACGATTTTCAAGAACTAACTTTTCATTTTCTTTTCTAACCTTTTCCTGATAAATTTTATCAGTTTCAATTTTGTTAGTTAATTCTTTTAATCGTTCAGTTGAAGCTTTCACCATTTTGTCACGATCAAGGATTTAATCCTCAACACTTCTGACTTTAGCAGTCAGATCCTCAATTTTCTTACCTTTGAGATAAGTGTTTGTACTACAAATCTTGCACTCTTTGATGCAATTTTTGCAGTCAATATCACCACTGACCTTCTTACCTGACTCAGTCGTTGACACGTTTGAACTGACTTGGCTTTTAGACTCAGAAACAGATTTAGAATCTACCTCAAGTGCATTAGCAGCCAGCACCTTGTCAGCCATCTTTCCAATGTTTTCAGCATTCAACTCCTGTGTCGTGTCAATGATCCCAGTGTCAATCTTCTTTGACTTCTCTTTCTCTTCTTTCTCCTTCTTTTCTTTCTCTTCATCTTCACCGCTTCCCCACCATTTCTTCTGCCAATAATCATCTTCAATTTTATACTCTTGGATTATGGTTTCCAAATCAAGAGTTTTATGATCAACAGCAATGTTTCCATAGGGGTCAAGATAACACTCCCTGTCTGGATCCCATCTATTTGCACTTTTTGCCTCAGAAAAGATACCAGATATTCTGATCATTTTGTTTATAGCAAATTGCTTTCTGTAACCATACTTCTGTTCTTCAGTTCTGTCATCTTTCCAAGGAACAGGTTCAGATTTTGCCATGAATGCATATCCAACCGCATCCTCCTCAGGTAACAACTCGCTCCAGTCGTAACCTTCATCGTCGTGAATCACCGCAAGAGCTCTAGATTTTTCTTTGTTATCCTCAAGCTGCTTCATCCTTGGCGGTTCTGATTTATTCTGATGATAAATCGCCTTCTTGTAGTAATCTTCTCTGAACGGGTTTTCAGATTCATCAGCATACGCGTTTCTGCATTCACGCTTAAAGTGACCTTTCTGTTTGCACTTGAAGCATGTCACCTTAGACTTATCAAAACCCAACTTGGTAGATGGTCCACTAATTGACTTCCTCCCAGTTATCTCCATGAAACGCTGTGCTCGACGAACTGCACTGGCCATACACCACCTTATGTCGATTAGTTCCATCTCCTCAGGATCTATCTGATCATAATCTTCTTTTGTCAGGTTGGTGTTGCCTATCTTCCCTACTACAAGACTTTCATAAGATTCTAGCACAGATGCTAGGAAAACCATCTGTTGTTTGGCAGACTCCTCGCTGAAATTCTGAGTGTTCTTTAAGTCTCCAACGATGTTGCATTGAAATAAGTTCTTTGCATCAGACTGGTTTGAATTTGATGAAGACCCACTGTGATATCCACTGTGATAATCACTGCTTTGACTTTCTTTGCTTGTTATGGAAACATTCTTAGCAGAAAACGCAGTCTTGGGATATGTGTTCTTTGGCATCATATTCTTTGGATAATATAAATCCAAGTTCTGCTGATAAGACGAATGATTGACTTTGTGTGTCTTCTTCAATTCCAACTCGTGACTCTCTAGTCTCTCAATCAACAAGTCTACTGTCAAATCTTCTGGTGGCTTGATAGTATTTTTTAGCATCAATGCATAATATTGCCAATCCATCTCATCTGGTAATGCATCAAACAATTTGTCGACTAGCTCTTCTCGAGAATAGCGAATATCATGTCTCGCCAGTTCCAGTTTTAGATGCCCAAACCTCTCTATCATTTTACAAACTGATTCATTCTTTAAACACCCAAACAAATCAAACTCTTTTCTAAGTAGTTTCTTTTTGTTTTTCACAATTTCTTCACTTCCTATACATTTGTTTTTCAATTTGTTCCAGAGATCTGTAGCACTAGAGTATTCGATCAAAGATATTATATCTTCTCTGACGGACTGAAACAGCAACGCAATACATTTTTGCTCAGCAACAAACAAATCTATCTCCTCATTTGTTGTTAAGGTTTCACCCTTTTTGTTTCCATTTTGATATCCATTTTTTAGACTCTTCCAGCTAGGAAAAGCAAAAGCCATCAACCAATCTTCAAACTTCTTGGCCCACCGACTATATTCTTCGATAGCCATCAACTTCGGGGGTTTGTTGTAGGTTCCAAAAGCACTTTCAACCTCCAATGCATCCGATAGCTTTTTCTTTGGATTCGGTGTGTTCTCATTGGTGTTACTCGAAGATGTATCATTTCCACCGTCTCCAGCAAACGCAAAAACATCATAGAACGGATTGAAATCGTCCATCTTGTACGTACCTGAAAACAATCAACATAATACTTAGAAAATTTTCGAAGTTTTGACAAACAGCTAATTTCGAGCGAAATCAACTTATGAGCGAAATCACAGAAAATGTTCGAGCGAAATCAGCTTATGAGCGAAATCAGCTAAATTCTGATTTCGAGCGGAATCAGAAGGTAACTCTCGAGTGAAATCAGAATTGATTTTCAGGCGAAATCAGAATCAATCTCGGGCGGAATCAGACTTTATCTGATTACGAGCAGAATCAGATAACAATCTAGAGCAGAATCTGATTTTTAAGTCATTAGGAGCGGAATTAACTTTTAAGGGCGAAATCAGCGAAGAACGTTATGAGCGGAATCAGGTTCTTAGGTCATTTCTACCAATTTTAAGTCAAATTTTAACCTGATTCTTTGTAGGCTTTGTTAAAACTAAGTTTTACAGAATATACTCGAAAATCAGTCCATTCCAACCGTTGGAACTAGTTCAAATCAGAAAAGTATAAGAAGAAGTGAGTAGAAATAAGAAATTCTGGTAGAATCAAGCTGCTATGGTATGAACTCCTCGTCCTGAGCTCTGATACCATTTGTTGGACCATTGTTGAGACCCTAAACAGTCAGTAAAAGGCAATTCATCTTCGAATACGAAGGCGGAATCAACGTATACAAAGTTACAACAGCTCAGATCCTTTTAACTTCTTTCTATTACTGATTACAAGCCTTTACACGTGTTTCTGATGTAATTTTGACAGAGGTTCGACACCGTACACAAGATCTGTTTCCGCTCCAACTGTTACAAATGACAACAGCTAACCCCTATTTATAGTCGGCCAGATTCTGCTCCAAACAACATGTTCATCAGGAGCGGAATTAACAAGATCACAAAGGAGCGGAATTAACAACTTACCTAGGAGCGGAATCACCTACATACATAACATCCTGATTTCGCTTCAAATGACATGTGTGTCATTTGGAGCGGAATTACAATCTAAAACCATTTTTCATGATTTCCAACTCCGAACAAACTATCTAGACCTAAGACTCACTAAAAACGTAGTCATCAGACATTCCGTGCACCAACACCCATGCTCCTAATTTCCAACTTCTATTTATAGTAAGGGGTTTCCCCTAAAACCCTAGGCCCATTATCCCTAATGCCCACTCTAATACCCCCACTTTCTAGAAGTCTTGTCCACAATTACTAAACCTATAGGGCCTAACAATTACTGTTTCCTGTATTTCTTTAATTTGCTCATTTAAATCTATCTGCATATTTAATCTGAGAGAACGCACTCGTTTTGTCTTTTCATGATACTTTCGCCTTAAAGTATCATCTACTACATTAGCTTTTCCTGCATGATACTGGATATCACAATCATAACCACTAAGAATCTCCATCCAGCGTCTCTGTCTCATATTTAATTCCTTTTGCCCAAAAACATATCTTAAACTCTTATGATCTGTGAAGATAATAAACTTACTACCATAAAGATAGTGTCTCCAAATCTTAAGGGCAAAAATTATAGCTCCTAATTCTAGATCATGGGCTGTATATTTCTTGTCGCAGCCCCAACCCCTACCCCGGAAGCGGGTGCCGCGAGATCCAGATTAGTGGTATCGGTGTTTATTAGTTTGGCAGCGGAAATTAACATCAGGACCGTAGTTAGGAAATAGTTTATCAGAGTAAAATACCACATTTTTTATAAATAATAAATACATCGGAAAAACCCAAGTTTCTATTACAATATGTTTATAGGGATAAACCCTAATTTATTGAAATAAAACTTCTTTCTTATTTAGGTAACTTTTATAGCCACTTTTCCAAGCCTTCAGTGCTCTCCAGCTGGCTTATATTTGGCTTTCACTTTTTGTTACCTGAAACGCGTTTTAAAAACATTTTATCAGCAAGAAATACTGGCGAGTGCATCCCAGTTTAATCAAAACAAGATTTATATCTTTACAGTATTGAGAGCGATTACAATGTTTATATCTACCCAATTACCACCCACGGTACTGTCAATCCTGACTTGTGGTCATGTTACTATTCACAGTATAGTAACAAGTAATGTATACAAAACCCCAACATATCGACAGTAATTGTAGAATACATAGACTCAATCACTGTTATCATAATTTAAAACAATTGAAGTTTGTATAAAAAGGTTTATAAAAATAGATGTACTCACATTGCTGATTTAGATAATACTACTGCTTTCGGGTGACTTCCTGGTTATATTCTATTAAAATTAAACAATGCACACGTGTTAGTAAGATAACCCAATTTACATTAGCCATACCCCCGAGACATAACTCCAACGACTGAGTCAGGCAGAGCCTTGACATGCGTTACGGAGCTCTAGATCAATCAAGAAGAGTAACTAATACGTAACCGAGGGTTATAATACCTACAACGAGGCAGAGCTTCACGAATTAGGGGTGTACTACTAGAAAGAAACGGAAATTCAGAGAAATGGAAATTTCAAAAGTCGATCGAAATGGTGCAGGAGATGAAGTCCCAGGCTAGGCTTTATATACCCAAAATTGGAGTCTCCCGCGTGTCGCGACAGGATCCGAGGATCCTTCCGCGTGTCGCCTGAGAGGTCTATTTTTCCTAGACCTGCCTTGTTGTGTTTCTAGCTCTGTGGTGTCGATGACTTCTGGTTTTGACACGTATTAGTACCTTTCGCGTGTCGCGGAAGGTTTAGGGGTACCCTCCATGACCCCCCCACCCCCCTAAACCCTAAATCCTGATTTTTCATTTTGGTTCGCGTCGTACATGTTTTGGGGTCTCAATTAAGGTTTCTTGTAATGTGTTTTTGAGTGTTGTTACAATTCTCTTCATGTTTCTTAAGTTGTCTGGAGGCATAAGCTATAACCTTTTGACGTTGCATCAACACACATCCATAACCTAACTTAGATGCATCACAATAGACTATCAAGTCTTTAGTTCCTTCTGGTAACGCGAGTATGGGTGCGTTGGTTAACTTTTTCTTTAAAATTTTAAAGGCTTCTTCCTGTTTTGGTCCTCATTCAAACTTAATTGATTTGCAGGTCAGTTTGGTTAATGGAATGGCTATTCTAGAAAAATCCTGAATAAAACATCTATAATAACATGCCAGCCCAAGAAAACTTCTCACCTCCGTCGGTGATTCAGGGACTTTCCATTTGGTAATTGCCTTGATTTTTGTGGGATCTACATGAATTCCTTCATGATTAACCAGATGTCCAAGGAATTGCACTTCTTGTAACCAGAATTCGTATTTTAAAAATTTAGCATAAAGCTTTTCTTTTCTCAGCAAATTTAGAAGTATAAACAAATCCTTCGCATGATCCTTTTTACTCTTAGAGTAAATTAGAATATCATTTATAAAGGCAATTATGAATTTAACAAGGAATGGTTTACATATCCTGTTCATCATGTTCATAAATACGGCTGGGGCATTGGTTAAATCAAATGGCATGACTGTAAATTCATAATTACCGTAACTTATTCTGAAAGCAGTTTTAGAAATGTCCTCTTCCTGTACTTTCAATTGATGATATCCCGAGCGTAAATCGATCTTAGAAAAGAATCGAGCTCCTTGAAGTTGATCGAACAGATCATCGATTCTCGGTAGTGGGTACCAATTCTTAATCGTAACCTTGTTCAATTCCCAATAATCAATGTACATACGCATTGATCCATCCTTTTTCTTGACAAACAAGACTAGTGCTCCCCATGGGGATGAACTGGGTTGTATGAAACCTTTCTCCAGAAGTTCGTCCAACTGTTTCTTCAGTTCCTGCATCTCCGTTGGTGCTAAATGATATGGTGCTTTGGCAATTGGTACCGTTCCTGGTATGAGGTGAATCCTAAATTCAACCTCTCGATCTGGCGATAATCTAGGTAACTCTTCTAGAAAGATGTCTAAGAATTTAGATACTACGGGAATACCTTTTAATTCTCTTCCTTTAGTGTTAATGATTATGGAAATCATATAACATCAAATCCAGCCAGATTCATCGGGTAAAGGTTAGCAATGAAATTATGGTTTAAAATTTCTATCCTTGCTCCCTGCATGATTTCACTTATCTTAATGGATTCTCCATTTGTCGTCTCTACTAGACAATCTTGTTGAAGTTTAGTTAATGGTTGATTGAGAAATTGGCAGAAAGAAGTATTGATAAAACTTTGGTTTGCACTAGAGTCAAATAATACTTTAGCAAAAATATCATTAACTAAAAATGTACCGGCAATCACATCTGGAATCATCTTGGCTTCTTCAGTTGTTAGAAAAAATGCTCTGGCATTCTTCTTGGGTCCTTCAGTTGTCGTAGCCTTGTTGTTTATCACTAGAGCTAGTTTCGGACAGTTCAATTTTATATGCCTAGTTTCTCCACAATTGAAGCATAGCCTATTACTAGCTTTCGATCGGCATTCTTCTTCCTTATGCCCGGGTTTCTTGCAGAAATTACAATACCTTGCACATTTTCCATAATGCTTCTTTTTACAAGACTTGCAATAAGGTGCAAAGGAAGAACCTGTATCTTTCCCACAGTTGGAATTACCGTAGCGAAATTTTTGTGTAAGTCTTTGGGCTAGGTTCTTTCTCCGGTTTTCTTCTTGCGTACGTACCAATTCATTAGTCAAGTATTGGCTAGTTCTACTGCTTCTTCTATGGTTTGTGGTCTAGTTGCCTTGACTACGTGTCTGATTTCACTAATTAATCCCCAAATGTAACGGGAGATTAGTACTGGTTCTAGTGAGGCTAAGGTTGGTACTATTCTAGCATATTCAAAGAATATGGTAGTGTAACCCTTGAAGTATATTGCAGTCATTTTAAGATTTAAAAACTTATTGGCGATTTGTTCTTTTTCATGAGGAGGACAGAATTTTCTTTCAACTATATCCTTAAAGTTAGTCCATTCCATGTTATAAACTCTATCACTTCCTCTAGACTGGAGAATGGTATTCCACCACTCTAGGGCTGCATTCTTCAAAAGATTAGAAGCAAACATAATCTTATCTTCATTCGCACATTTGCTTATTTTAAGACTACTTCTGTCTTTTCTATCCAGCGTAAGGCTGCAATGGCTCCTACATTGTCAGAGAACTTTATTGGTTTACAAGACTAGAATTCTTTATAAGAACAACCTATGAAACAATTCTTCTTCTTTTTGGAATAGGTACTTGGATCAGTGGTCCATTATTTTCATTCACACTATGACTTGGTTCCGTAGGTTGATGTTTACTTCCAATTACAGTTTTATTATTTTCTGCTTCTTTAACAGTCTTAATAATATATGGCATAGCATCTATAATTACTTGGGCTACTATATGTTAGATGACACTGTTATCTAATTGGTTTCTGTTATTATCATTATTCTGGTTTTCCTGATTTACTTCATTGTCCATCTGAATTGTAAGCATTTATCAGGTATTAATATCAAAAAAACATGATTTAATACAAACAATCACACAAACATATTGATCAAAAACGTCGAACATTGTGACTTTACTCTTTTTATATATCTATATACATCGATTACAAATTACTGCTGAAAATTAAGCCCACTAGTAGTTATGCATCGATAGGTATTTTAGTCTATATATTTTAGTTGATTAGATTTTTTTCAACTACACACACACACACACACACACACATATATATATATATATATATACTAGGTGTCGTTTGCCCAATACTGCATCTCTCGCTCGTCATACTTCCACACGAGCTTTTCTCCTATCTGTCGTATCCTATTTCCTTCTTCCACTAACTCTTCGTCATATGTGCGAAGTTCCTGCACATTCTCTTCACTCCTGGGTGGTAGTGGTGCTGGTACTAGGTCAGGGTATCGAGGTATGGGTTTTCCGTATGGGTATGGGTTGCTTAACACATTCCGAATATACCTGTCGTCATTCCAAAATGGATCTAAAGGATTCAGGTCAGTATACTGTCCTATGGGGTTTGGTATAGGTATTGGTTCATCGTGAGGATATAGTTCCTGATATACTCTATTGTCATCTTCCCATCGATCATACTCTAAAGGAATTGGTGTTGGGATTCTAGGTATCTCGTTGGGGTCAAATGCTGGTATGGGGAATTGGTTCTCTTGGTTGGGTTCTAACTCCATTGGTTGGTTGGGAAATAATGGCAATGGTTGTGGTTCAGCTATTTGATCAAGATTTGGAACTGCTGCAGTGGTGGCTAACATATGGAAATCTACTAGCTGTCTATCCAGTTCCTCTTCCCATAATGGCCTATTTACTACTTCCTGGTTTGGGCATTCACTTCCCTATTTTCGTTTGCTAATGTTCTCTGTTGTTGTAATTTTTTCATCCTCTTCCTCCTCTCATGCGCTCCATTACTAAACCATCCTCTCTTTTTGGGAGGGAATGGTTCCTCATATTGTGCCTTAAAGATAAAAATTCCTTCCTCGGTATCAGCAGAGTACCCCGAAGGAGTAGGCTGAGATGAGGTTCCTTCACTCTTTGGGGAACTAGCTAATTGACGGTAAGCGTCGGATGTACCTTGCTCACTCATACTGTAAACTAACAAATTATCAAATAACACAAAACAATAATATACATATTTACACATAGTCACATAGATTATTTCCTAACACAATTGAATAAAAAATTTAGGTATTAGCAGAACACCTCAGTGGCTTAAACCAGTGGTTGTAGCTCTGATACCACCTCCTGTCGCAACCCCCGACCCCTGCCCCGGGGGCGGGCGGCCGTGAGTACACAGAGCCGGTGGTATCGGTGTTTATTAATTTGGCAGGGAAATTTAAACATCAGGACCGTAATTAGGAAATATTTTATCAGAGTTTAAGCACCAAACTTTTTAAAAATAATAAGTGGGATAAAACCCAAGTTCATTGACAATACATTTGAAGGGAAAAAACCCTAATTATTGAAAACATAAACTCCTTTTTATTTAGGTAACTTTTATAGCCACTTCATTAAGCCTTCAGTACTCTACAGCTGGCTTCTATTGGCTTCACATTAAGTTACCTGAAACGCGTTTTAAAAAGGTTTTATCAGCAAGAAATATTGGTGAGTTGTCACACCCCAATCGATAGCGGAAACATCGGGGCACGGCACTAGGCGAACCAGATTGCTCAAGAGATCCATAACAACTATTTGTTACCAATATTTTTAAAGGTTAATTGTCCCATGACAATCAACAAGATATTCAACAAGTAATTATTACAGATAATGAATTTCTCTCAAACAAAACAAGTCCGACAACCTAGATTTCTATTAGTGTAGTTTCTAGACTGCCTATCTTGATTTCCAGCAAACATAGCATCCTATCAACCTGTCACATACGTTAAAATAAAGTCAATACATGAAATTTAAAGGTGAGTACACAAGTTTGCATAGCATATAGTAGTAAAAGCGTTTACGCATAACCAGCATGTAACACGTAACGGGTGAAGCAATTAACTATCAAACATTGTCTACAACTTAACCACTAGACTACGTTTTGGAGTACGCGCGACACATGATCAGCGAACACGTGAAGTAAAGTAAAGTGATCCCAAGCAACCCCCGTCCACGACAGGTGCTGAGTCCAAACTATAGTACTATCGTTGCTAGAGGCGGTACAGAGTAACACTGTATAGCATAGTACAAGCCTTCAAATTACACGTATAGCATGCGGGTGCGGTTAGCGTTATAAAGTGTTTGCGTTGTGTGTCGTGTTTTGATATAAAACGTATGTAACACCCAAAAGTGCGTTAAAATAAAATGGGTTCAAGTATACTCACAGTTCGTGTTTAACTAGTAAACACAGACTTGACTGGATTGAAGGGAGCGCGTTGAGTTAACCTGTGAATAGTAGCATGAGTCGTTGAACAGTGCGTAAACAGAATGTCGAATGATTGAGTGTTCGGATAGTGATCCGAACAGATGAGTTCCCATTCGATCGGATGGTCATCCGAGCGGATGACCATGCGAACGGATGGCCATTCGGGGAGTGGTCTTTTGTTTGTGAAATTATTATAGTTTGAAGTTTAAATCAAATCATTTTGAACAAGGACTAGTATAAGGAACAGGTCACCTGGTCGAATGGTCATTCGATCGGATGGTTATCCGATCGGATGGCCACTCAAGTGGGCGATCTTGTTGTTTGAAAATTTTGTAAAGTTTTCTAAGTAAGAGTTTTGAATTTTAACGTAGACGGCGTGATGAGGTGTCAAACAACGGAAACACACCAAGGTCCAACTCATTCGATCGGATGGGAATCACCCCATTCGATCAGACTCACTGTTCTTGACGAAGTTTCATAACTGACCCGTTAATCGGTCATCTCTCGGTGGAACTCCGTTTTCAAGCCGGCTCTAGACTAAGGAACAAGTCTAGAGTCAGTTTGAGTCTAAATTCCATCGGTTTTGATGAGAAAGGTTGAAGAAAAGTTGAAAATAGTTGCAAAGTGTTGAGATCTTGCAAAACTTAGTGAAAAGTTGTAGAAATCTCTTAGATCTGAATCAATCTTGATGAAATGATGTCACACAACAGTTTGCATAAGCAAAATGAGTGAAGAACACCTTCAAGAGCTCTAAATCTGTGATTTCAGAGAAAAAGTAAGTGTTTGTGTGTGATTTTGATGGAGAATATGATGTAGAAGTGTTTGGTGATGATGATTGTACAAGATTTGAGGAGAAATACTTACGAAATGGCCTTGAATCTCGATGAAAAGTGACTGAGAGCGACTGTAGTGTGTGTGGACGGATGGGAGTGTCAACATTCGAGAATGAGGTGTACGGGTAGTATTTATAGGCGACTGAGAGGAAGTTAAGGCGGTGGAGAGTGGCGTTCGGTCGGATGGCCATCGGGTCGGATGGTCATCCGAGCGGATGTCCATTCGATCGGTGTCCATTCGATCAGCCGAGTTGTGCGAGTTAGTTTTCCAACTTTCGTTTCATGTGTTATGCATTGCGTTGCGTTTAGTCGAGTTGCGAGTAAGCGTTAAACGAGTAGGCGTTGCGTTGAGATAACCACATAACATTAAAAAAATAATCACACAATTAATCACACAAATAATTAGAAAAATAGAGCACCGACATAAGTAAATCTGCGTTTCTAGTTTGCGTTGAGTTTGCGTTGCGATAGCGTCTAGTATAAACATGCGATGTAATATGTGATAAATGCGTATAAAGAGTAAGCGTTGTAAACCGCGTTTAAATGCGAGAACTGCATTGTAATATGTGTTTAAAATGTGTTGTAAAATATAATTCAAAACACGTTAGCGGTAATCGAAATCTGGGAGTACAAATAATTAAGCCAGAAATGACAGTGATGGCAACGATCCGGAAAGTCGTGTTGTTACAGCCTCCCCTACTTTACGGAATTTCATCCCGAAATTAAGGCGCAGGCGTAACAAAGAGGTGTGGATATTTAGCTTTCATATCACTTTCGAGTTCCCAAGTGAACTCGGGGCCTCGTTTGCCTTCCCAGCAAACCTTCACTATAGGAATGCGAGAGCGTCAGAGTTTCTTGGTCTCTCGTTCCATGATTTCTACTGGCTTTTCCACAAAGTGTAGGGTTTCGTTAACTTGCAAATCTTCAAGAGGAACATGAAGATTTTCTTTAGCTAGGCACTTCTTGAGGTTTGAGACGTGGAAAGTTGGATATACGTTGCTGAGTTCCTCTTGTAATTCGAGTCGGTAGGCCACTTTGCCAATTCTTTCCAGAATCTTAAAGGGACCCACGTATCGTGGCGCTAGCTTTCCTTTCTTGTCGAATTGGATCACCCCCTTCCAAGGTGAAACCTTTAGGAGTACGTGATCACCAACTTCAAACTCAAGGGGCTTGCGGCGTTTATCGACGTAACTCTTTTAACGACTCCAAGCTTTCAAGAGATTGTCTCGTATTTGGAGGATCTTGTCAGTCGTTTCTTGTAATAACTCAGGACCGGTGATTTGAGCGTCTCCGATCTCGTGCCATACAATAGGCGATCGACATTTTCTTCCATATAATTCCTCAAAGGGTGCCATTTGAATACTAGCGTGATAACTGTTGTTGTACGAGAATTCGAATAAAGGTAAATGCGAATTCCAATTACCACCAAAATCTATAATGCACGAGCGAAGCATGTCTTCAAGGGTGCAAATCATGCGCTCAGTCTGACCATCGGTCTGGGGATGGAAAGCAGTACTGAGATTAAGAGTAGTATCGAGAGCGGATTGGAAATGTTTCTATAACAACCCTCCTAAAATTTTCCGACACCCCTAATATATTTAGAACAGCCCTATACGTCCTAAAATACACCCCGTATACGAAAACCAGTCCCAAAATACCTTTATATAATTAAAAATAAGATAAAAACAATAAAATGAGTCTGTCACGGGCTGCGACAGAATACACTTAATCCTACACGGGCCGCGAGCACCTGTACACCAGGTCTCACCCGGTGCCGCCACGTGTCTAAAGCGTGTCGAGTCTATACGTATTACCGGACATAGCTACGCCGTAGACCCCCTACGTCGCGGGGCGCGTAAGCCCCTTATGTGGCTTTCGCGAGGCGCAATGAACCCGTCGTACATCCCTATAAAAGGGGCCATCGGCCTTCAATTTCAAATCGTTCATTCTCTCGATCTCTCTCTCTATTTTCTGCATAGCAATTATAATTTTGGGCATAATACCCACTAAAATAGTGAAGCTCTGCCTCGTTGTAAGTATTTTAACCCTCGGTTACATATTAGATACGCTACCCGATTGATCTAGTGCTCCGTAACGGCTGTCGAGGTTCTGCCCGACGTAGTCATTGGAGTTCTGTCTCGGGGAGGGTATAACTAATGTAAATATTGGGTTATTATACTAACGCATATGCATTGTTTAATTAATAGATTATAACCAGGAAAACACCAAGGAAAACCTAAAGTAGCAATGTGAGTAATCTCTTTTTTTTGTGAACCTTTTTACAAACTATTTTTACAAAACCTTAAATAATTTACAATGTGATTAGCAGTGATTGAGTCTTTGTAGTTCTTCAATTACTGCCGGTATGTTGGGGTTTTGTATACAAAATGTGGAACACGTTACCATTGGACAACGAGATAGCCAATGTGTAATATGACCCACCAGTCAGGATTGATAATACTGAATGAGTAATTGTGTAGATATAAACATTGTAATTGCTCTCAATACTGTTAAAGGATAAAATGCTTCTTGATTAAACTGGGATTCACTCACCAGTATTTCCCACTGAAAAATGTTTTTAAAACGCGTTTCAGGTAACAAAATGTGAAAGCCAATTAGAAGCCAGCTGGAGAGCACTGAAGGCTTGGAAAATGTGGTTATAAAAGTTACCTAAATAAAGACGATTTTTAAATTCAATAAATTAGGGTTTATCCCTATAAACATGTTTGTAATAGAAACTTGGGTTTTACCCATGTGTTTCTCAATATAAAAATGTGGTATTTTACTCTAATAAAATATTTCCTAGCTACGGTCCTGATGCAAATTCCGCTACCAAATAATGATAAACAATGATACCACTAATCTGAGTTCGCGTCTGCCCGATCCCAGGAGATAGGGGCCGGGGGTTGTGACAGAGAGTGGTACAGAGCTACAGCCACTAATTTCAGCCAAAGAACTATTCTGCTGACAATTGAATTATCAATTTTGTTAGGAAATAATCAATAAGACTATGTGCATACGTGTAGATTATTATTTTGTGTTAGTTGACAATTTGTTAGTTTACAGCATGAGTGACCAAGGACCTTCAGACGATTACCGTCAACTGTCCGGTTCACCTAGGGACGAAGGCACCTCTTCACAGCCTACCCCCTCGGGGTATTCGGCTGACACCGAAGAAGGAATTTTCATGTTCAAGGCTTAATATGAGGAGTCATTCCCTCCTAAGAAGGGAGGATGTTTCAGCGGAGGAGCTTATGAATGTAGAAAGAGGATGAGAAAAATGTAACAACAGCGGGCCTTAGCAGCGGCCAATAGAGAAATGAATGCTCACACTCAGGATATCCTCAATAGGGGACTAGCTAATTTCCACATTTTAGCTACTACCGCTGCCGACCGTAATCTAAAACAACTCATAGCACCCCATCCTTTACCACTATTTCCCACACAACCCATGGAAGTTGAACTAAATCCAGCAAAGATTCATAGGGTACCTGCACCCCCTCCTCCAGACTATGACCCATGGTTTGACGACCACAGGGATTACCAGCAACGTTACCCAATCCCCATATAGGAGCCCATGCAAAACCTTGTAGGACCCTATCCTGACTTGGATCCCCTAGACCCATATTATAATAATGACCAATATATCAGGGAGATTCTAGAGAATCCATACCCACGAGGGGAACCGATGCCACAATAACCAGATCCCATACCAGCACCCGCACCACCCATGAGCACTGAGAATGTGCAAGAACTCCGAACCTTTGGTGAGGAGATATTAGAAGGAAGTGAGAGGATGAGACAGATAGGGGAACGACTCGTCTAGAAATATGACGAGCGTAATATGCAATTTTGGATGAAACCCCTATTAGTAATAATAATAATAATAATAATAATAATAATAATAATAATAATAATAATAATAAATATATCTGTGTGACTTGAAAAAAAAATAATAATAATAATAATAATATATTGTAGTATAGACCATCTTGTAGTTAGTGATGCATACTAGTATTGTATTTTAATTCCAGTTGTATTTGTATTAAATAAAGATGCATAATATAAAATAGAGTAAAGTCGCAATGTTCGACGATTTTGGATCAATATGCTTGTTGTATGATTGTTTACATTGGATATTATATTATGATATTAATACTTGGTAATTGTTTAAAATCCAGATGGCCGACGCAGCAAATCAGGAAAACCAGAATAATGAAAATCAAATAAATAACAATGAAATTCGACACATTGTAACCCAAGGAATTAGAGATGCCATGCCAGCTATTATCCAAAATGTTAGGGACGCGGAAAATAATAATAAAAGTGATAATGGGAGTAAGCGAACCCATACGGAACTTAGTCACAGCGTGCACAATGGACCCATTTTTCAAATGCCAATTTGAAAAAGAAGAAGAACCCTGTCTTATGATTGTTCTTACAAAGAATTCTGGTCCTGTAAACCGATAGAATTCTCTGGCAATGAAGGGGCCATTGCAGCTCTATGTTGGATAGAAAAGACTGAGGCAGTCTTAAAAATAAGCAAGTGCGTAGAAGAAGATAAAATAATGTTTGATTCCAATCTGTTTAAAAATGCAACGTTAGAATAGTGGAACACTGTCCTCCAATCTAGAGGAAGTGACAAGGTTTATGGTATGGAATGGAACGAGTTTAAAAATACGATAGAAAGGAAATTTTGTCATCCCAGTGAGAAGGAACAGATAGAAAATAAGTTCTTAAACCTAAGAATGACTGGAGTAGATAGCAAGGGTTACACTACTACATTCTTTGAATATGCTAGAATAGTGCCAACCCTAGAATCACCTGAACCAGTGTTAATCTCCCGTTACATCTGGGGATTAATCAGTGAAATTAGACATGTAGTCAAGGGAGCTAGACCACAAACCATAGAAGAAGCGGTAGAACTAGCTAATACCTTAACAGATGAACCGGTACGTACCCAAGAAGAAAACCAAAGGAAGAAGCTAGCCCAAAAGCTTACCCAAGAATTTCGCTACGGTAATTCCAACCGTGCGAAAAATGTAGGTTCTACTTCTGCACCTTACTGCAAGTATTGCAAAAGGAAGCATTCTGGGAGATGCTCCATATACTTCAATTTTTGCAAAATATCTGGACACAAGGAAGAATCTCCAGGAAGAAACCCAACAGTAAAATATGCTACAATTGTGGAGAGCAAGGTCATATCAAGCCAAATTGTCCGAAATTAGCTCCAGCCACAAACAACAAGACTACTAAGAATGCTAGAGCATTTTTTCTGACTGCAGAAGAAGCCAAAATGATTTCGGACGTGATTTCCGGTACGTTTTTAGTTAATGATGTTTTTGCCAAAGTATTATTTGACTCTGGTGCAAACCAAAGTTTTATTAATACTTCATTTTGCAAACTTCTCAATCAACCATTAACTAAAATCCAACAAGAATTTCTAGTAGAAACAGCCAATGGAGAATCCATTAAGATTACCGAAATCTTGCAGGGAGCAAGAATAGAATTTTTAAATCAAAAGTTTATTGCAAACCTTTACCCAATGAATCTGGCAGGATTTGATATTGTATTAGGAATGGATTGGTTAATAGCCAATAAAGCCAGTATTTTATGTGATCAAAAGTCAATACAAGTCAATTCACCAAAAGGTGAAAAGATCACAATTACATGAGATAAGCCAACTAGATCCACAAAATTCATCTCTGTGATGAAAACTGCAAGTTATGCTAGGAAAGGATCACTAGTGTATATGATTTCCATAATCATTCACACTAAAGAAAAGGAATTGAAAGATATCCCTGGATTATCTCAATTTTCAGATATATTTCCAGAAGAATTACCAGGGCTACCGCCAGATAGAGAAGTCGAGTTCAGAATTCATCTGCTACCAGGAACAGCACCAATTGCCAAATCACCTTACCGTTTGGAACCCGCAGAAATGCAAGAGCTAAAGAAACAATTAGACGAACTGTTAGAGAAATGATTTATACAGCCAAGTTCATCGCCTTGGGGAGCACCGATCTTATTCGTCAAAAAGAAAGAAGGGTCAGTGCGTATGTGCGTTGATTACCGTGAATTGAATAAAGTCACGATTAAAAATCGGTACCCATTACCGAGAATTGATGATTTGTCTGATCAGTTACAAGGAACTAGATTCTTTTCTAAAATCGACTTACGTTCAGGATATCATCAATTAAAGGTACAGGAAGAGGACATTCCTAAGACCGCTTTTAGAATAAGGTATGGCCATTATGAATTTACTGTCATGCCATTTGGTTTAATCAATGCCCCAGCCGCATTTATGGACATGATGAACCGAATATGTAAGCCATATTTGGATAAATTCATAATTGTCTTTATAGATGATATTCTAATTTATTCTAAAAGTAAAGAGGAACATGCAGCGCATCTGCATACACTTCTAAATTTGCTAAGAAAAGAAAATCTTTATGCCAAATTTTCAAAATGCGAGTTTTGGTTAGAAGAACTGCAATTTCTTGGACATTTAGTCAATCATGAAGGAATTCATGTAGATCCCACAAAGATTGAGGCGATTACTAAATGGAAAACCCCTTAATCGCCAACAGAGATTAGAAGTTTTCTAGGACTCGCCGGTTATTATAGAAGATTCATCCGAGATTTTTCTAGAATAGCCATTCCCTTAACAAAACTAACTTGTAAGTCTGTTAAGTTTGAATGGGGACCAAAACAAGAAGAAGCCTTTAGAATCCTTAAGCAAAGAATAACCAACGCACCCATATTAGCATTACCAGAAGGAACTGAAGATTTTGTAGTTTATAGTGATGCTTCTAAATTAGGTTATGGATGTGTGTTAATGCAATGTCAAAAGGTTATAGCCTACGCATATAGACAACTTAAGAATCATGAAGAAAACTATACAACCCATGATTTAGAATTAGGAGCTATAATTTTTGCCCTGAAAATTTGGAGACATTATCTTTACGGTAGTAAGTTTACCATTTTCACCGATCATAAGAGTTTAAGATATGTTTTCGGGCAAAAAGAATTGAGTATGAGACAAAGACACTGGATGGAAATTCTTAGTGATTACGATTGTAATATCTAGTATCATGCAGGAAAAGCTAACGTAGTAGCCGATGCTTTAAGTCAAAAATACCATGAAAAGCCAAAAAGAGTACGTTCTCTTAATTAAAATCTGCAGATAGATTTAACCGAACATATTAGAAAAGCACAGGAATCAGTAATCAAGGATGATACTGAGAAACTGAAAGGAATGATTAAGGAATTAGGACAAGGAACAGATGGAATTTGGAGATTCCATAAGAAAAGAATTTGGATACCTAAACTAGGAAACCTACATAACAGAATATTAGAATAAGCCCATAAGTCTAAATATACGATACATCCTGGAAGCGATAAAATGTATCAAGACTTAAGAAAGAATTTCTGGTGGATATGAATGAAAAAGGATATAGCAGCTTATGTTGCCAAGTGTTTAACTTGTTCACAGGTTAAAGCTGAACACCAGAAACCCTCAGGTTTGTTACAACAATTGGAAATTCCTGTATGGAAATGGGAATTGATAACAATGGATTTTGGTACCAAATTACCCAAGACACGAAAAGGTAATGATACAATCTGGGTGATTGTAGATAGACTAACTAAATCTGCTCATTTCTTACCAATGAAAGAAACTTTCAGTATGGAACAACTAGCCTAGTTGTTTGTAAATGAAATAGTTTCATTACATGGAATTCCTTTATCAATTATTTCTGATAGAGATAGCCGTTTTACTTATCATTTTTGGACAAGTTTCCAAAAAGCAATGGGAACCAAGCTAAATCTAAGCATAGCTTATCATCCTCAAACGGATGGACAAAGTGAAAGGACGATTCAGACAATGGAAGATATGCTTAGAGCTTGTGTAATTGATTTCGGAGGAAATTGGGACGATCATCTACCATTAATAGAATTTTCCTACAACAACAGCTATCATACCAGTATCAATTGCACCATTCGAAGCACTTTGTCACAGCCTCAAAAATACCACAAGCAGAAACCCCCACGAGGCGTGTGACGTACCAGGATCCAGCCACCAATCACATTGAACCATAACATAGTATTTAAATAAAACATTCCATTCATTCATAATATCGTTTCAAACCATACGTTAAAAACCAAAGTAAACATTCAGCGGAAGCATAAGATTATTCGTTGTTCAAGTGTTTCAAATCAATGTGCTAAGCCAAGAATAAATATCCAAGAGTTGCAACCCATGACTACTCCAGCACTCCCAGATAGCAAGTTCCAATCCAAGAACCTAAGGACCTGCAAGCATGCAGAAAGGTGTATCAGACAACGCTGTTGAGTTCACAGTTTGTTTTAACCGTTTAATACCAAGTAGTGACTTATGATATGTTAAGTTGATAATAACTCGATACCGCAGACGGCCCTTTTGCCCTTCTCCAATGCTCTATCAAACATTGGTCGTGATTTAAAGTTATTAGTTCACGCCCGTCCTATCCAGGTACGTCGTGAGGGTGCCAAACCTAATAGCGCTATCAACTAATAACCCCGTTGCCCTACAAGCAACTAACCCGGTAGTATGATGGGACTTAAGTGATAGAGAGTGAGTGTATTATCCAACATTAACGTTTACTGAAAACCGTTGCATATCCCCTGCAAGGATATGCGTATGTGAAATCCGCCTCACATCCCCTACAAGGATATGTGTTTATGAAAATCCGTTTACCAGTTTTGTCAGTTTGATTGTCCCCACCGAACGCATGCTTGTTTTGAGAGAAGTGAACTCACCTTGGTTTGCTCGGATTGTTAAGTTACTTCACCTGTTCCATGATGGTCAACCATACCCTACCGTGGTTACCAAAGGTAATCAGTTTCATAAATACATACCCAAATCACGCATTCGACAAATCACACGTAATACCATTGTCACATAACACATAGCAGATGATTGATTTTCATACATGTTTATATCACATGTTTATGTTCCCATCAATGGTCACCAATAACCTCAGTCTTACCATCAATCAAGTCATCAATTTTACACAGTTTACATCTCACGAGATCACAGTATATCAGGTAGCAAATACACATGTCTAACACAAGTTCACATCTCATGTGAATGTCACAAAGTATAACATAACAGGTGAGTTTGTTGTTCATACAAATCAAACCAACTTTCTTATCCTTATTTACATGCAACATAGATCATATATGCACACAAACATCTATCTTCATCATCAAAAGTGCCTACTGTTCAACTCATCACTTTCACGGTGAAATACCCTATACGGCGAAGAACCATCCTTCGCCGGGTTCAAGTATGACGAAAAGCCTCTATGTTTCGTCGAGGTTACCCATGACGAAACACCATGTGTTTCGTCGTCACCAAATCATGACGAAAGACCATATATGTTTCGTCGAGATCAGTTACACAAGTTTCACTCATTAGTCACCAAATCATGACGAAAGACCATACATGTTTCGTTTTCAATCTAAATCAAACAGTGTAATTAGTTCAGGAATCAATCACCTTCAACAAACCCTAATTACCATTCATATGACCAATGTAATCCAATCAATACTAACAGATCCCAATCACCGAAGCATTCATATGATCAATATCACAAAATCACTTTTATCACATAACGTTTTCATCATGCTCAATCAATCCTAACATGAATCCTAATCATCGATTAACATCTTTACAATTTCTGAATTCGTGATTAACATTCTAACCGATTCATTACAATCCTTTATCATCATACTATGATAGTTAACCAACAATATTCATCCGTTCAATCTACATCGATTAACGTATAGACGAAGCCCTAAATCCTATTCTAATCATACATGTTACAAGCATTCACCAATTCACAGAACTTTCATCACACACATGCACATATATGAAACATGATATCATACTAAACCTAAGTCATAATTGTAGGTCCCCTATTCGTATGGATCTTCACAGAATTGTCAATCCAATCAAGAGTGCAAAATCCTCTTGATCAAAATACCACAGAATTGAGTAGAAAACAGAAATTCCAAATCAAACCGCGTTTCTATTGATTATCAATCACAAGAATTACAATCAATCAAAACCCTAACAACCCAAATTCGTCCAAGACTCTAGTCTCTCACGAAATCTCTCTCAAACTCTGTTTTGGCTGATTAACCTAAACCCTAATGCATAGCCTTGTTTATATAACACAAGGTTTGCTATTTGGGATATGGATTCCTACATGGGCAAGCCCAATGTGTCCCCCTTAGACCCAACTAGGTTTTGTTTAGCCCAAACACTATTATTTCACTAATACAAAGCTAAACCCGCTAAGTGTTTATCGTTTAACTAATTTACAAGATATCCAAAGACCAAATCTAAGTTGTTGTCACAAATATGCACCAACAAACTCCCCTTGACAATAGCTTCGTAAAATAAATTTGTCTTCAGTCATCTTGCATTCTTCATGTAATCTTGCAATGTCTTTGGTCTTTGGATAGCTTCAGCTTCAATAGCTTCTGTCAGCAACAGACTCCCCCTAAGCTGATGCATCCAATCACCAAATCTTCAAAACGTTAGCACTTGAGTAAACTCCAGTTTAGCATTTGTACAGCAATCTTCAAACTCTTCAACTTTGTCTGCAATGTAGAAAGGAGGTTCTACCATGCATCCGATCAAACTCTCATCTTCACAGCAACTTCTCAGCAACATACAGCTTCAATCTGTATACTATAAAACAAACATCTCGAGAAACCATAAGAATTTTTCTACAAAGTTAAATAAATTATTATTATTCAAGAGATAGTTAAACTGTATCACAGATTAAGCACTTTCAATTTATCACCAACACGCAAAACTTTTTGTCCAACACACAAGAACCTGCATGGTTTAAAATTTTGAACTCACTTTCTAACACTGTCTCCCCCTTTCAGTGACAATTCCTCCAAGAATAACAGTTTTCCGTATGTTAAGAATTTTAACAGAAAAAGACATTATTTTTGGATTTTTATATTTTTGAAAGCAAGTAAATAACAAAAGCAATAAACACTCTATTTTTGTGAGAATCACCGGTAAGAAGATCATATCAACAAAATCAAACTGTTTCACACTTGTAGATAATTCTTTATTTAATTTTTCGTGAAAAGCAGTCCAAGACGATTACCAGTATGTTTGTCCACTTAAACAAAATGCATGAACATTTCAAGTACCATTACCGTATGATACGTTAAGGTAATATTATTCTGATATACTAGTGTGTCCCACTTCAGGATATACCCCCGTGATCAAGGTATGCACAAAGATTCATCGTAGTAGGTAAGTATTGATGTGTGCAAAATGCAACATATAAATTACATCAAACAAGGCATAAAACTAACCCTTTTTAAGTACTAATATTGGAAAAAGAGTGTTTTTGTCTTCCTTTTGTATTTTCAGGATTAAATGAGCTCAAAAACACAAAAGAAGCAAAAAGACAGCTAAATCCAACATAAATACAAGGAAAGGAACATTAGTGGACTGCTCGACCCCTCAACGGCACCTTCCAAAGCAAATTAGAGAAGTCAGAAGACTGAACACGCCCCGTGCTCAGCCAGCACGGGGCCGTGCCCAAGAAGCAGCAGAAAAGACAAATCTATAGAAGCTTCTATTGCCCACCACGGGGCCGTGCTCAGCGGACACGGGGGCGTGTCGAAAGTACAGCAGGCGCATTTATTGTAATTGCGAATTACAATTAATGAGGAGAGAGAGTGTCAGACAGGCACGGGGCCGTGTCCAGCGGACACGGGGCCGTGCCCAGCTCTCTGTTCAGCCTATAAATAGGAGTGCTTGGATTCATTTCATCTCATCCCTTGGCACACCACCTCTCTCACACCTCATCCACCACCCACCACCATCACAACACCATCATCCACCACCATCATCCATTGTCCATCGTAGAGTGTGTGAGTCGTCTCGGGATCCAAGATTGATCGTAAGAGTTCTTGACAATCAAGGCCATGTTTGCCTAAGTCTCTTACATCATTTGGTGAAGACAAAGTGTCTAGTATAATACTTTTTATTTCTAATCTTTTGCACTTTTTATTTGGTTTTGTATTAATGACTTTAATAACTAGTTACTTATGTTGAAGGTGATCTTTCCTTGTCGTTTGTCCGTGGTGTCTTGGCATTATTTTACTGTCTATATAAAATAAAGGATTTTCACCATTCATATCTCCACGGTCTATATGGAGGTATGTTGGCTACCTGGTCGGGGGTTAAGGGAACGGTTTGGTAAAGGTCTTGCCATTGTTCAGCGTTTAGAGGTCCTGCAATGGACCTGGGTCAAATTTAGTAGGACCTCCTTCAATGCTTCACGGTATTGGATGGCGGGGGTCCAAACTCTTTGATCCCCTCATAAGTTAACTACTATTAATACTATAACCCGGCTACTTAGGACTGTATCCCTGCTGACTCAGACTACTTAGCCGAGGGTAACGTCACCACCAAAAGCGAGGCCTACCACAATACTGCATTAATAACTTAATTCATTATCTTCCAATAATCCACCCTTTTAGGATTGTATCCTTGCTGACTCAAACTACTGGGGTGAGGGTAACGTCACCTTCAAAAGAGGGGCCTACTACAATAACTAAGATAATCTCTTAATTATGTGCAAAAGTGCGGAAATAATCAAAGGTTATACTATATACGAGTCGGAACCAAGTGATTCATCTTGTCTATCTGTTTTTCTTTTATTTTTATTTTCAGCATTTTAGTTAGTTTTTATTTTTCCTAGTTTTAAACATTTTTCTAAACTTTTATTTTGATTAGACGTTGAGGATAAACCGGTACTAAAAGCTCTTGTGTCCTTGGACGACCTCGGTATCTTACCAACGCTATACTACACTCAACGATGGGTGCACTTGCCCATATGTGTGTTTAGTGTTAGTGAAATATCGTGTTTTATAAATTTAAAACTTGGCTAAAATAAGTGTTAAAAAGGGCTTAAAATATACACCTAATATATACGACACTTCACACGCATCAAGTTTTTGGCGCCGCTGCCGGGGACACAAGGATTTTAAGAAAGTTAGGAATCAACGGCCTAATCATTTTTATTTTTCTTTTTATTTTTTTTAGGATTTTCTTAGTTTTTCAGCTTCTGCAGAGCTCAGCACGGGTCGTGCCCGCTGAACACGCCCCCGTGCTCAATCATTGGAACTGGCAATCCTGTTTTACGTCAGACAGTAAGCTGAACACGGGGCCGTGCCCACTCAACACGCCCCCGTGCCCAAGTTTCAGTTACTGAAAACAGAACCGTTAGATCCCGGCGGTTGGTAATTTCTGACATAAACATGAGTGATAGTAATTGTTTTTACTTTCGGCACTCTTATGGTACGTGGTGTCAATTATGTGGTGGCAAACATAAAGAAGTAGAATGCTACTTTCTAAATTATAGGCCCCACTACATGGACCCACCGACTTCTTACAACCTTAAGAGGGGCGAAAGTAAAAATAAGCACTATTTCTCCCTCGAATGCGCCCAGCCAGATATTCTAGGGGAAATGCTCCTTGATGAGTTATTTCAACTAGAAAAGCTAATTCAGAATTGGTTGGAAGAGCTTAGGAAGGATTTTATTGATCCACCCCAAGACGATAACCATGACGAAATACTGGAACCGCATTCCAACAACCTCGTTGCTCCCGAAAATGCCTTAGAACCTAGCAAAGACTTGGACGATAGTCATCCCTGTGTCGATTGTGCCGTGAAGGAGTCTCCATCGACTTCGTTCGGTGCATACATAGACCTGAGCGATTCGGCATACACCTTCTTTAACAAGAGCCCGGGAAAGGGTTGGACTTGTCCACCTAGAATGAAAATAGGAATTACCCTCACCGACAACCTCTTGCGTTCTCGCCTTAGTCTAGGACAATTAAGGTATCTTAGGCACTTTGGGGTTGTTCCAACCAGTCAGGAACCACCCGATATTAACAAGTTCCTTAAAGACTAGACAACTTCATAAAACAGTCCCTCGACACGGGGCCGTGTCCAGCCAACACGCCCCCGTGTCCATCAAAAGATTCCATTCTGATCAGTACGTCAGAATGCGGACAAACTGTGTCAGAACTCCACCTGCACACGAGGCCGTGTCCACTGGGCACGGGGCCGTGTCCAGGATGCTGTCGTTTTCTATAAATGCAGCCAAGAATTCTGCACATTTGGACCAACTTGGGGCAGAGATTTGCAGGAATCTTCTCTCAAACTATCCTAGGTAAGTCTAAAAGAAGGTTCCAACAACCCATCTTATCCCTTCCTCTTTTAGCCATTTCCTTCTTCTCCATCTTTCTCCAAGAACTACCATTGAAAGTTTGAAATTCTTCCAACTTTGTGGTAGGGATTTATGAGTTTTGTTCAAGGAATCTTGGTAAAAACATGTTATGTAACCTTGTTTTAAGTTATTAGCAACTAAAAAGACCCCACAAGTTCAGAAAATAACTTAAAAATCCAAGTTTCCTTGTTCCGAAATTCTGCAGAAAGATGAACACGGGGTCGTGCTCATTGAGCACGGGGCCGTGGCCGATAACTGTTTCATTAAATAAACTCTTTCAGTTTATTTTTCGTAGAATGTCGAGTGAAAACAGCGAAACATCTTCTGTGCATTCGTCAAACAGCCGAAGAGGAAGAAGACCCTCCATTAAAGCTACACTTGTGCACTATGTGGTAGCATTAAGGGAGGCTCTCGACGAAATGACTTCAGTAGAGGAGGTCCTAATCGACCGTATCAACGATCTTACGATGGGACTTGAAAGCAGCTTCCAAGAAATTAACCTCTTGCACCAGAGGTTAAATATTCTTGTAGCACCCCCAATGGAACCAGTCCTTCCTCAGCAGGATTGGAACCTGGCACTCGGAATCAACAACCCTACCGGATGGGAAGACTTTCCAGCGGAACCTCCCGAGGAACACCAACAAGAGATCCCGGTGGAAGTTGAAACTCCTCAAACTAATGCCAATGAGCCTTCTTTTCTCCTTCCAAGGGAAGTGGAAGAATGGCTCGCCGACATTTGAGGAGAACCGCACACGGAAGATGGAGTTCAAAAAGGCCTTGTTTAACCAAGATTAATTACTTCTTGGAAATTTTGCTAATTAAAATAAAGGCTAGGACTCCATGGTTTATTATTTCCTTGTTTTATCTAATTTTAATTTAGGATTATGTAAGTTCTCTCTATGATGAAATGAAATGATGGTTTTAAGGTTTGGATGGTTTGTAATGAATAAAACACACTCATGGTGGTAAAGGATGAAAAGGGGAACGAGAAAAATGAACTCATGCACAAGAACAAGGCAACCCGACAATTCTCTCCATTTCAGAAGGTTCAACACGGGCCGTGCCCAACCAACACGGCCCCGTGCTAAACCACCTGCAGAAAAACGCCCAGTTCAGGTACCTGGACACGGGCCGTGTTTACCCAACACGCCCCCGTGTCCAGACTTCTGTCTCTCTTATTTTAATTTTGTTACTGGAACTTGAACACGGGGCCGTGCCCGGATAACACGGGGCCGTGTTCAGTGCCCAGTAACACAATTTTTTTGCTTTTTAAACACTATTTTACACATCTAATCAACCTAAAAATTTATTTTTGGGACACATTGAGGACAATGTGTAATTTAAGTGTGGGGGGAATGCTAAAACCTTGAATTTTGCAAGTCCTAAATACAAGCCTTACACAAAACTCTATTGGAACCGCTAATCACCCCAAATTTTTTTCAAAAATTTCATTTTTTTTTACTTGTCTAGGTTTAACTCGGGAAATTCAAGTTCTCAAAAAGGTTATATTTTTACAAATTTACAACCAATAGCGTAGTGATAAAAAGAACCAACATAAGAAAATTATGAAAAGGCATGGCAAACTTAGTTAAAATTTGATTATATATACTTGATCACATAAAAACCCATTTCCACAAAAGTGAGTTTTGAGCCTTTATTGAGCATACAAATTTACATCTTTAGACTAAAAGCTCATTTTTCGTTTCTTGTGTGAACAGCCGCTTGGTTCTTACGACTCTAGAACTTGCCATGACAATACATTCCCGGTCCTTATCAACTTAAACCCGAGTAAGTAAATGATGGAGGCATTAGGACTAACCCTTTTTATTTCTACACCATTATTTTTCTTTTTCTTTTACCACCTACCCAACAATCCCCCTAGTTAGCCCCTTTGAGCCTAAACCTTTTCATTTCATCACCCAAACCAAAAAACCCTTTTACCCACCAAAACCTTTTTCATTTTTAACCCTTTTTTTAGTAACAAGTTCGGTTTTTCGTATGATCAAAAAAAACAAAAAAACAAAAATTTGTTGATGATGAAGCAAAAAGAAAATAAACAAACAAGTTTATCAAAAATAACCTTGTTTGAATAAAAGCTTCATCAAAAATAAAAAGCAGCAAAAATATAAAAACTTACGAAAACCGACACTTGTTACGCCTTTTCGCCCTTTTTCTACTAACCACTAACCACTTTCCCAACCACCTACCTTTAACCCAAGCCTAACCCTTAACCCACAAAGTCCTCTTGATATTTACAATGGTATAAAAGTTAAAAAGGAGGAGGATTGATTGCTTGGCAAGCCTATGGTAGGAATAAGTTCCATGCCGCTCTCGAGTGATTCACTAAAAATACACCTTCGGCCGAGTGTGGGTGATTTCTCCCGTGAGGTATGTGAACTTGTATATAAATGGAATTTTAAAAAGGCATGTTATGCCCAAATAAGTAATTTCTCCTATGAAAAGTTCTAAATAAATCATTACGAATAGGAGTGTAAATAAATAAAAATAAAACCCAAAAAGATCTTGGATATCCCGACACTCTACGACAAGCCCAAAACCTTCTCTTCTACCTATTCCATTTGGGAGTGTAAGCCACATATTAAAGAGTTTTGCTTGAGGACAAGCAAAAGTTCAAGTGTGGGGGTATTTGATGTGTGCAAAATGCAACATATAAATTACATCAAACAAGGCATAAAACTAACCCTTTTTAAGTACTAATATTGGAAAAAGAGTGTTTTTGTCTTCCTTTTGTATTTTCAGGATTAAATGAGCTCAAAAACACAAAAGAAGCAAAAAGACAGCTAAATCCAACATAAATACAAGGAAAGGAACATTAGTGGACTGCTCGACCCCTCAACGGCACCTTCCAAAGCAAATTAGAGAAGTCAGAAGACTGAACACGCCCCGTGCTCAGCCAGCACGGGGCCGTGCCCAAGAAGCAGCAGAAAAGACAAATCTATAGAAGCTTCTATTGCCCACCACGGGGCCGTGCTCAGCGGACACGGGGGCGTGTCGAAAGTACAGCAGGCGCATTTATTGTAATTGCGAATTACAATTAATGAGGAGAGAGAGTGTCAGACAGGCACGGGGCCGTGTCCAGCGGACACGGGGCCGTGCCCAGCTCTCTGTTCAGCCTATAAATAGGAGTGCTTGGATTCATTTCATCTCATCCCTTGGCACACCACCTCTCTCACACCTCATCCACCACCCACCACCATCACAACACCATCATCCACCACCATCATCCATTGTCCATCGTAGAGTGTGTGAGTCGTCTCGGGATCCAAGATTGATCGTAAGAGTTCTTGACAATCAAGGCCATGTTTGCCTAAGTCTCTTACATCATTTGGTGAAGACAAAGTGTCTAGTATAATACTTTTTATTTCTAATCTTTTGCACTTTTTATTTGGTTTTGTATTAATGACTTTAATAACTAGTTACTTATGTTGAAGGTGATCTTTCCTTATCGTTTGTCCGTGGTGTCTTGGCATTATTTTACTGTCTATATAAAATAAAGGATTTTCACCATTCATATCTCCACGGTCTATATGGAGGTATGTTGGCTACCTGGTCGGGGGTTAAGGGAACGGTTTGGTAAAGGTCTTGCCATTGTTCAGCGTTTAGAGGTCCTGCAATGGACCTGGGTCAAATTTAGTAGGACCTCCTTCAATGCTTCACGGTATTGGATGGCGGGGGTCCAAACTCTTTGATCCCCTCATAAGTTAACTACTATTAATACTCTAACCCGGCTACTTAGGACTGTATCCCTGCTGACTCAGACTACTTAGCCGAGGGTAACGTCACCGCCAAAAGCGAGGCCTACCACAATACTGCATTAATAACTTAATTCATTATCTTCCAATAATCCACCCTTTTAGGATTGTATCCTTGCTGACTCAAACTACTGGGGTGAGGGTAACGTCACCTTCAAAAGAGGGGCCTACTACAATAACTAAGATAATCTCTTAATTATGTGCAAAAGTGCGGAAATAATCAAAGGTTATACTATATACGAGTCGGAACCAAGTGATTCATCTTGTCTATATGTTTTTCTTTTATTTTTATTTTCAGCATTTTAGTTAGTTTTTATTTTTCCTAGTTTTAAACATTTTTCTAAACTTTTATTTTGATTAGACGTTGAGGATAAACCGGTACTAAAAGCTCTTGTGTCCTTGGACGACCTCGGTATCTTACCAACGCTATACTACACTCAACGATGGGTGCACTTGCCCATATGTGTGTTTAGTGTTAGTGAAATATCGTGTTTTATAAATTTAAAACTTGGCTAAAATAAGTGTTAAAAAGGGCTTAAAATATACACCTAATATATACGACACTTCACACGCATCAAGTATACTGAATTCATCCGTTTATTTTTCAACGTATAGAAAATTGGTGATCAGGTCAGTACTTCCATACAGCAAAGAGACCAAAATATCTAACGAGGGCTATGACAAATACCATTTTTGGTACGATTTATGCTTTTTGCACATTTGAGTGACTCTCTATGAGAGCTTCTTCATTTATGGGTTTTGGCATTTTTAGCTCTTTTAAGATATCCTGATTGTGCCTAGGTCAGCATGTATCTGGATGCAGCAGAAGGACAACCCTGATATCCCCAGATGAAATAACACTATAAAGACCCAAAACCTCAGATTTTGGCAATCTATCAACTCAAGATTTAAGGTCATTAAACCATACACCACTGATGTGTTCCCCACTCATATTCAGTTTATTTAGGTTTATATCACATTGGTAAGTTGATTATTTCATGCTTTTTGCCTACTGGTACATCATATGATGAAGCTGCTATCACACTTAAGCAATTTAAGTTCATTTTCAGTGTGAAAGTCTAACTTGCTGATGTACTATCATTTCTTTTTTTTCACACAGTGATAACTCATTTTTTATTTTCTATTTTTTTTATTTTTCATTTTTCAATGTTTTTTTTTTCATTTTTGATTTTCTATTTTTTTTTTTTTAATTCTTGGGCTAGGCCCAATAACATTAAGACATGGGCTCGGCCCAATGACATGAGAACATGGACTCGGCCCAATGAGATAATTGGTAAAAATACAAGTATACAATTGATTCATATAAGACATAAAATCAAGAGGACAAGATCCGATGATACAACTCACAAGATACAAGATACAAGATACAAGATTACATATATATATATATCAGTTTAACAATTCATACATCTAATACACAGTTCAACGAATAACAAATACAAACAAGTCTTAATACATATTCAAGATAGAAGACTTGTACATGAGCCAATACAAAGACCAAAGTGTCTAACAAATCTAGGACCTTTGTAGGTCGTGATACAATTCAAGACAACTGCAAGTGAGGTTACAATTACATATAGTTTACGGATGCAATTCTGTGAGTTCATGTCCCTTTTTCATCTTAAATACTTTTCAAGCTTTACAACTATCGGGGAAAATACATGTACAATAGTATGATAAGTCAAGGAATGAAACACCTTAGATCATGTGCGAAATTAGGGCCATAACTAAAGCACCGTTAATCCAAGTTTGGACCAAGGAACAAAAGGGTTAGATCTAATGGGTTTTGGCGAGCCCCACTCATGGCCATTCATTTGCTTAGGAGTGCTTTTATTGCCCTACGACATGGTGTCGATACAATTAAAATCATCTAGGGTTGGATTGCTTCCTATTTCATCACACATATTAATGTCCTTGCAAAACATTAATGATCATGATTTCATTGACGCTTTTCATACTTCATTTGATACAAATACAAATACATCTCACATTTTACAGATACATCTTATATCCAGTTTGGATGCAATTACAATTGAGACAAATACATCTTACATACTGTTTTGATACAGATACATCTTATACAGCTAAACTGCATGAACTCGCTCAACTTTTGTTGATGTTTTCAAACTTACATGTATTTCAGGGAATTAGTGGACCAATGCAAAGATTTCAGTTCAAGGAAAACAAGTATCAATACTCCATGCCAACTATTGATGGGTTTGCCTGTTATATACCGCCTCTTTGCGGTGATATAGTGGTCAAAGCCTTGACATTTTTAGACTTACATTTGATGTATGAAACAATGACAACTTATTTTCATTTGATGGTTTGTAAACAATTTACTTAAATTATGTTGCAATCTTTTGAACAATTATGACAATGGCATTGGAGCATGTTTTATTCATTTAGTATGTTTACTTATATCGTTATGCAATGAGAACCGAACAGATCACACCTCGCGCTTCCGCTACGAGCGGGTGTGACAGTTTGGTATCAGAGCTTTGATTGTAGTGAACCAGGATTCTTTCTCGAGTCTAGTCTACAATCACTAGGAACCTCTCACGGAAATAATTTATACAAGAACGAGAAGTTTTCATTGCATAAACATTTTTCAAGGTCCACTACAAACAAAAATTCATTTCATAAAAACCAAGCAAGGAAATTTCCATGGGTGAAGTCTATGAGAGATGGGCGCATTACATTAACAGACTATGTGTGACATCCCACATCGGTTGTGAAGGAGAACAATGGCTTCCTTATAAGGGGCTGGATACCTTCACCATCATGACGCGTTTTGAAAACCGTGAGGGGCGGACGTTGAGAGCGTGCTGGCTGCCAAAGCGGACAATATCATGGTGCGGTTATGCTGGGCTGTTACAGATGGTATCAGAGCCAGGGCCGAACCGGTGGTGCCAGGTCCTGCGAGGACGCTGGACCCCTTAAGGGGGTGGATTGTGACATCCCACATCGGTTGTGAAGGGGAACAAAGGCTTCCTTATAAGGGGCTGGATACCTTCACCATCATGATGCGTTTTGAAAACCGTGAGGGGCGGACGTTGAGAGCGTGCTGGCTGCCAAAGCGGACAATATCATGGTGCGGTTACGCTAGACTGTTACACTATGTGCCTACAATACATTACATTATCAGTGCTTATACAAGATAGACACATTACATTATCAGTTTACACATCATAAACAGTTTACAAGTTCAGCATATACAAATTCAACTTATACAAGATAGAAATCCTTGTTAGATAGGATTTCATGTGATTATATATATATATATATATATATATATATATATATCATTTATTTATATATGTGTTGTACAAAATATTTTACCAATAACAAAATACCTTCGACTTTAAACTCTATTATTATTCTTTACTCGCACAATGAAAATATCGACCTCACGTCTACTGCGGAGCTTATGGCGAACATGATTCCTGAGTGAAATCTTAAACGTAATTCCGTAAAATATGGTTGCTTTCTTGAGAATGCTGAGATGCCTGACCATGATAATGACGACGAGGCGGAGGTGGTAACCTTGGACAACAACTCCATTAGTGGGACGAGATCCCTGTGAGTCATACTAATCAAGGTTGATATACTCTTATCCCTACAAGGAAGATGAAGTACTCATCTTGAAGGTGCCCCTTCATTTGTTATTGTTACAGATTCTTTCCATTTCTATTGCATCTAACGCCGTGCCGTTCTGCGAGTAATGACAACGGACGTTGACACGTGAACTATCACGAAGGTCCCTCCTATGTTGAAGGTATATTGACAATAGTATTCCTTCTCTAACTGATCATCTGCTCTGAACGAGAGAATGCTAGGGTGACCATGCAAGGCAATTTATTATTACGGGGGCCCACGTCATAACAACTTGTAGTGCATGGAAATTCTGGTGGACTCTACGCATTTTGGTTGCGGTTATTCACATTATCATTTATTTTATTTTTTTTGGTTATCCATATTATCATATATTCAAACATATATGAACAATGCGATCTTGAGGTTTCCATGACTGATTGCATTCTTCATTCTTGGGCGCATGATAGACTATATTTATCCAAATATATGTCTAGATTCTTTTAATAGTGTGTATTAAAAATATCATCGCACCAAAAGAAACAAATGTTTAAGTCAAAAGTTATGTGTTGAAAATCATTGCTTTTACACAAGACGTGGTTTATACATGACACTGTTACGCAAGACATTGTTATACATGACATTTGACGTTGGTATACACAAGACATTTTTGTAAATAACGAGACGTGTGTAATATGATAAAAGCATGGTGGATACGCCGCTGGTACTTCCTATATATAAGTGCTTATATTATATTGCATATCGTGGTGTTATCCAAATATTTTCGACAAAGACAAGACATGACATTTTTGCACAAGACACGACATCTTCTACACAAGATATATTATTCTATTTCAGGACATGATATATTCCATACACTACATTTCAATTGGTTATTTATTTTACCATACAATCATTCTTTTTTATCATCTGATTTGCATATCAATTTTCATATGATTTTATTCTAGAACTCGATCATGACTAGAGCCTACGTTGTTGGTTACATTCGATGCTTTCACGGTTTCTCAAGGGTTGTTCCATATATAGTAACGCCCGAATTCAAACGCATTGAGAGTTATAATTTAAGTTTAGCCCTGAAATCCAAGGTATGGTCACATCTTCTCACCCTACCTTGATCACTCAAACAGTAACTCTCGCAGTTAGTCTCACCAAGGATGTTACGGGAGGTGAAGGTTCTCACACCTTATGAAATGTTTAAGAGTGAGTAACAAATGGAAGGAAACTCTCGCGACAAGAAAAACAAAGGCATTTGCTGCCATAAATGATTTTGACACCGGGAGGTATGCTGGTAACTTGCTGAAATCCTTAATGCGACAAGTGAGACGTTCATCAGGAGAACACTTGCAAAAGTACCAAGAGTAGTAGTGCACTGAGATCGGGCGTAAAACAAAGACTAGTAAGACGGTAATACTTAAGAATGAATCAAGCTAGTGTATTAGTGTGTGTATGGTTAGAACTATGAATACTCCACAAAATCCCAATGATATCATGAGTACATTGTACTCTACAATCATTATGTATCAATTCTTTTGATACCAGCACCGAGCTTAACTAGTGTCTTTAGGTGTTATACATATACTCGAACTAGATTCATGTTAGTTAGACACACATTACTATATCAACTTAGCTAATGGGGAATTAGCTGACCTTTGTCAAATCATTAAGAGTCACCGACACGTTTTCTATCAACCAAATTCATGCATGTGAAATGAGTTTCATGGCTAGTGACGGGATTGTCCTAGCTACAAATAGGGATTGGGTTATCCTACATCTAAACATAGGGATTGGGTTGTCCTCTACATTTGTACAGTGAAGTCCTTACTACATAGAATTCAAAATGTACTTTGCCTTGAGTCAAGTAAGCTAGACGTCTCCTCAATTCTATAGAATTGGCAAACGGTAAACTAGTCGAGTCTGGAGCTGAAATTCAATATCGATCTCTTACCCGTTCAGTTGGAGAGTTTAGTGGTTGGCATGGATTGGTTATCCGATAACCTAGCCGAAGTCTTCTGTCATGAGAAGATCATTCGCCTACCACTGCCGAACGAAGAGACATTTGTTATTTATGAAGAGAAGCACGACACACCATTGCGGATTATTAATTGCATGAAGGCACAAAAGTGCTTACGGAAAGGTTGTATTTCCTTTCTAGCACTTGTTGTAGACAAGAAGGCTGTTGGGCCACAGCTGACAGATATTCTTGTGATAAAATAATTTCCTGAAAAAAATTTTGAAGACTTACCAGGACTACCACCATATCGACAAGTCGAGTTTCACATCGACTTGGTAACGAGAGCTGCACCCATAGCCATATAACCATATCTATTAGCACCTTCTGAACCTTATAGTTGACCGAATAAGGACGTTGTGAGTTCATAACCGCCACTGTTTACCATTATACATCTTTATAAAGGTTTTGGGGGTGGAAAGACATGCAAGTTTTGCAAAAGTGCACAACATTTCGATGAACGAAAATTCATATTTCTAAACCATGTTACAAATGAATTTCCAACTAACTCAAATGGTTTAAGAAAGGTTCAAGCTTCTATTTCAAGTTAGACTTACAATCTGGGTATCACCAATTACGAATTCAAGAGGAAAGCATACCGAAAACGGCTTTTAAAACTCGTTATAGTTATTACGAGTTTCTCGTTATGCCTTTTTGGTTTAACGAACGCACTAGCGGTCTTTATGGATTTAATGAATCGCGTGCGCAAGCCATATCTCGACAAATTCGTCATAATATTCATTGACGACATTTTTTTTATACTCACGATCGACTGATGAACACGAACAACATTTGAGAACCATTTTGGAGCTACTAAAGAAGGGGAAACTATACGTGAAATTTTCCAAGTGCGGATTTTGGATTCACAAGGTACAATTCCTCAGGCATGTAGTGAACGAGAAAGGCATTCAAGTAGACCCAACTAAGATTGAAGCAAATGAGGATTGGGAAGTGCCCAAGACTCCAACTGGAGTCTGACAATTTTTGGGGATTAGCGGGATATCATCGGAGATTTATTGAGAATTTTTCAAAAATTGCTCAACCTCTAACCTTCCTCACTCAGAAAGACAATAAATTCGCCCTAATCGAAAAACAAATAATTACATTACATCTTATCCATAAGATTGGTACATAGCATGTCAAAATCTTATCACTACCCGACGGTACCGATGACTTTGTTGTATACTGTGATGCATCGCATCAAGTATTGGGTTGTGTACTCATGCAATGTAAAAAAAAAGTTATCGCATAGGCGTCGCGCCAATTAAAAGTTCATGAGAAGAACTATACCACTCACGACCTTGAATTAGGCGTGGTGGTATTCGCTTTGAAAATATGGCGACATTATTTATATGGTACTCAATGTACAATTTTCACGGATCATAAAAGCCTTCAACACATATTCAACCAAATTATGTGTCAACGACGTAGGGTTGAATTGCTAAACGACTATGATTATGAAATAAAGTACCATCCAAGCAAGGCGAATGTTGTAGCAGGCGCCTTGAGCCACAAGGAATGAGTTCGAACAATGAGAGTTCAAGCACTAGAGAAGATGATTCACAAGCGCTCAAGGAAGAGCATATTCAAGCAGAAACACTTCAAGGCATGAAGGAACAATTAGTGCCGAAAGAAGATGGAACTTTATACCTTATGGGTTGAAATTAGGTTCCATTCTTTGGCGGCCTTCGAGATGATATTTTGAGGAAGCACATAGGCCTAAGTATTAAAAGAATACTATTGGTGGCCTAACCTCAAAAGTGATATCGCGACTTATGTCGGAGAATGCTTGACTTGCGCAAAAGTAAAAGCTGAATATCAGAAACCCGCGGACTTGTTACAACAACCCGAGATTCCCGTTTGGAAATGGGAACAAATATCGATGGACTTCATTACGAAGTTACCCAAGACCTCAATAGGTCACGACATGATTTGGGTAATCGTCGATAGACTAACAAAATCCGCACACTTCTTGTAGATTCGGGAAAAGGATAGTACAGAGAAACTAGCGAAACCCTATCTCAAGGAAATAGTGGCTCGTCATAGAGTGCCTATTTCAATCATCTCAAATCGATACGGTCGCTTTGTGTCAAGAATTTGGAAGTCATTCCAACAGGCCTTTGGATCTCGTTTAAATCTAAGTATGGCCTTTCATCCACAAACTGACGGCCAGAGCGAACGGACAATCCAAACACTCGAAGATATGCTTCATGCGTATGTTATGGATTTAGGCGGCAATTAGAATGCTCGTCTACCTTTGGTTGAGTTTTCCTACAATAACAGCTACCATACAAGCTGCACCGTTTGAAGCTCTTTATGGTCGAAAGTGTCGATCTCCGCTATGTTGGGCGGAAACTGGCAATAAACAGTTAAATGGTCCGGAGTTAGTCCAAGAGACTGCAGATAAAAAAAAATTCAGATCAGATACCGTATTAAGGTGGCTCGCGATCGACAAAAGAGCTACGCAGACAAGTGACAGGAACAATTATCTTTCGAGGTCGAAGACAAAGTCTTGTTGAAAGTCTCGCCTTGGAAGGGTGTAGCGAAGTTCGGTAAATGTGGAAAGCTTAACCCACGTTACATTAGATCATTTAAAATTTTAGAGAAGATTGGCACTATGGCCTACAAGCTGAAATTACTAGACGAACTTAGCAATATACACGACACGTTTTATGTATCGAATCTTAAAAAGAGTCCAACGCAAGAAACGGTTATCATCCCTGCGGATGAGATTCATATTGATGACAAACTCCAATTCATTAAAGAACCTGTTGAGGTCATGGACTCTAAAGTCCAGAAATCATGGAGGAGTCGTATCAAATTATTAAACGTACGTTGGAACTCTCGACACGGACCCAAGTATACTTGGGAACGTGAAGATCAAACCAAAGCCAAATACCCTCACCTGTTTGAGAATAATCCTGCAAAGGATGACTCTGCTTGAATTTCGGGATGAAATTCTCAATAACAGGGGGAGAATGTGACAACTGTGACTTTCCGGTAGCTTTCATGTAGTTAAATTACTCATTTTCAGCTATACAGTTATGCGTTTTAAACATCAGAAATGCATATTTCATGACATACACTTAGAATACTCACGGAATACTTATTTTTGATGCACATGATTCATTTTTATTGATTACATTTGAAATAGTTTAAACAATGCATCAAAACAACTAGAAAAGCACTTAGCGAACTAGTATGCCGACGAAAACGCAGGATCCGCAGAAACCATCTTAATGATATATTTAGGACTCAGACGAAAGCCTAACATCAAATATACATTAAACCTTAACTAGGAATACAAGTGTTTGGTTTAAAACCTTTCCGAAGTCCGATAACACTAAAAACTGCCCGAAAAACACTAAAAACGACAATTTCAACACTTTTCCGCAGAAATTCTGCAGAATTCAGCAATTTAAAATTTTTGCAACATGTAAAAGTAGTGTTTAACATAGAATTCATATGAGGATACCTTCGGGTATCATCCAAACCATAATAACATCAATTCACACAATTTACACAAGCTTAGCGTTCAAATAACGACAAACGGAAACAAAGTGTAACGATTATCCGAACGATATCGGATCTTTTTTTAGTAACCATCTATCATTATTTGGATCATTTTAAACTAGTAATGATCACCTAACATCTTGAAAACATTTGGAAATCCCTAAACATCTAAACTTTCTAACTTTTGCTAATAAATTCTAACACTTTTATTAGTAAAACAAGAAGCAAAACATGAGCCCCCCCCCCCCATGTAATTTTCATAAATAAGGGGCCCACATACCCTTAATCTTTTGCTAAAATATCTAGATATTTACATTATTTCAAGTGGGTGAAATTGGTGGATGATTATAACACTTAATCACATTAAGTTTACTAGCACATTATCATCACTTTTCACCATATTTTACACACACATAAGAAACTCTTTCAATCTTCATCTTTTCACCAAGAACACCATCTAAAAACCCATTTCATTTTATCATTTCTTTGATGATCAACATGGAGTTTCATGGCACATAAGGTGATCTAAAGCATTTACAAGTTAAAGGAAGCTTTTTCATCCATTCAAGAGTCTTATACCATCAAGATCATCATCTTCTTAGTTCTTTATCATCACCTAGATCATCCCTAGCCACAAGTGCTAGAAGTGAGCTTCTAAATCTCTTAGTTTCATATTTATTTATGTTTATGATTGTTAAAATTTCATGTTATATCTAAATAATCATACATAATAATATGAAAATATAAAGAAGCAAAATAATAATCATGATATATATGTTTGTTTATGTGGTGATTTGAGACTTATTACTTGTTTATTTGAGCTAGTTATGATGAACATCATATATAAACTTGTTAGATGATGTTTAAAAACATAATCTAACAAGTATACATGAAAGTCTTAAAAGGGTTTATTTGAACATGATGATTAAATGGATGAACATAAATATTGGTGTTGATAAAGTGTATAAAAGATTTCACTAAAAATTATAAACTTTTAAAGGTTTACAAAAGTAACATACAAGATGGGTTTTTCTAAATGTTTGATAAAACTTGAAGTTAAGTATGATTTTTATACAAGTAAACACATTTGATGATCTTACTAAAACCCTACATGTTTATAAATTTCAAGTTATTTTTGTGTAGAAATAATTTGAGGAACTTGTGGTTGAATTGGAAGAGAAAATGATATGTTTGATAAACATGGCAAAGTTTATATTTCAAAGGAAACTATGGCCATTTTTTTTACTAGAAATCATGTGTTATAAAAATGGTCATGTTTTAACAAAATCTTTACAAGAATACAAGATTAGAAAGTTGGTCTTTCTAAAAGCAAAAATGAGTATAAATATATATTTTTGGTAAAATATATATTTAGTGATTTTAACAAGTTATGTGCTACGTGTTTACTAATGGTATTAGATATATATAAAACTTAGGAACTTGAAATCAATGATACAAATAAATACAAGACACATTTACAAGTAAAGATTTGCAAGAATACATATATATACACTTGAATACAATTTACGGACGATTCGGACATCGGATACAACTTATGGGCAAAACGGACGACGGACGAATCTATAACATAACGCCAATCCGAGAAGTTACTACGACGCTTAGGCGATCATTCGACGCGAATACATATAAATCACCGACAACAATATCCGGATGTTTTGAACTTATAAAAATTATTATGTTTTATACTTAGTGATTTTTTAAAAAATTACTAGATATGTACAAATGGGCTTAATTTACAAATGGGTATATTTTTCAAATGGGCTTAATTTACAAATGGGTATATCTTACAAATGGGCTTTTACTTACTAATGGGCTTATCTTCCTAAATGGGCTTAACATAAATACAAGGGCAAAGCCCAATATCAAAACTCATGGGCTAAGCCCAATACGAAACATATGGGCCAAGGCCCAATAACATTAAGCCCAATACTATTTAGGCCCAATAACATAAATTCTTGGGCTAGGCCCAATAACATTAAGACATGGGCTCGGCCCAATGACATGAGAACATGGACTCGGCCCAATGACATAATTGGTAAAAATACAAGTATACAATTGATTCATATAAGACATAAAATCAAGAGGACAAGATCCGATGATACAACTCACAAGATACAAGTTTACATATATATATATATATATATATAACAGTTTAACAAGTCATACATCTAATACACAGTTCAACGAATAACAAATACAAAAAAAGTCTTAATACATATTCAAGATAGAAGACTTGTACATGAGCCAATACAAAGACCGAAGTGTCTAACAAATCTAGGACCTTTGTAGGACGTGATACAATTCAAGACAAGAGCAAGTGAGGTTACAATTACATACAGTTTACGGATGCAATTCTGTGAGTTCATTTCCCCTTTTCATCTTAAATACTTTTCAAGCTTTACAACTATCGGGGAAAATACATGTACAATAGTATGATAAGTCACTGAATGAAACACCTTAGATCATGTGCGAAATTAGGGCCATAACTAAAGCACCATTAATCCAAGTTTGGACCATGGAACAAAAGGGTTAGATCTAATGGGTTTTGGCGAGCCCCACTCATGGCCATTCGTTTGCTTAGAAGTGCTTTTGTTGCCCTATGACATGGTGTCGATACAATTAAAATCGTCTAGGGTTGGATTGCTTCCTATTTCGTCACACATATTAATGTCCTTGCAAAACATTAATGATCAAGATTTCATTGACGCTTTTCATACTTCATTTGATACAAATACAAATACATCTCACATTTTACAGATACATCTTATATCCAGTTTGGTTGCAATTACAATTGAGACAAATACATCTTACATACTGTTTTGATACAGATACATCTTATACAGCTAAACTGCATGAACTAGCTCAACTTTTGTTGATGTTTTCAAACTTACATGTATTTCAGGGAATTAGTGGACCAATGCAAAGATTTCAGTTCAAGGAAAACAAGTATCAATACTCCATGCCAACTATTGAAGGGTTTGCCTGTTATATACCGCCTCTTTGCGGTGATATAGTGGTCAAAGCCTTGACATTTTTAGACTTACATTTGATGTATGAAACAATGACAACTTATTTTCATTTGATGGTTTGTAAACAATTTACGTAAATTATGTTGCGATCTTTTGAACAATTATGACAATGGCATTGGAGCATGTTTTATTCATTTAGTATGTTTACTTATATCGTTATGCAATGAGAACCGAACAGATCACACCTCGTGCTTCCGCTACGAGAAGGTGTGACACGTTGAGTTCGACTAAATGTTCAAAGCGAGCCCTGTCAAATGCTTTAGTATAAAGATCTGCCAGGTTATCTAGTGTGTCGACTCGATGAAGTTCAATTAGTTTCTTTTCAGCATTTTGAACTTCATTTTAAATCATTTAATATTCACATGTCCACCATCATAATTTCAAATTCTATCAACAATCTCACATCCCCCGTCATGTGCTTGGAGCAGCCACTATCAACATACCATAAGTTGATAATCCTCCTTAGCAGCTCCTGCACACACCAACTAAGAAATTAGTTAGATTAGGGGACCCAAGCCTTAATGGTCTTGGGTCATCCAAATTCACCAACTACTGGAACATCCATCCAATATCCATTACTCCTAACTGGAGTCTTGGATCTCAGACCTGTTGATGGAATTTGATTTTGATTTCCACTAGGTCTATGGTCCTGAGGGTTCCTATATGTTTGGACTATTTGACCTTTAAAATTTTTGATTTTGAAACCTTGGGTTTTGATTCCAAGAAGCATGATTGTTATAATTTCTAAAGCCATTGTTATAAAAAGTTCGACCACCATTACTCTGGTATCGATTTTGATATTGACCTTGACTTCTGAAATTATTTGAATTATGATTGTTCATTCTTGGTGAATTGCTTCTAGGTCTCTCATTTCTGCCTGGTGGAGATTTAGGCTGAAATCTTGATTGATTTCTTTGAAAACGAGGAACTTGTGGAGTTCCTTTTTTCAGCCTTATCTTCACCAACAGCAACATTCTCTGGTTGCTTAGGCGCTGACTTCTTTGGAGAGTTTGACTCTCTCTCCTTTTTATCACCACTCTTCTCTGGTGACTTCTCTCTCTTCCTCTCACTAACTTATGCTTCATTCTTTTTGTTAGGACAGCAGCTAGCTACATGTCCTTTGGTGTGACATTTGAAGCACGATCTCTTTTTCGAAGACTTCTTATCTGAAGCCTTTAAACTAGATTCAGGTTTTGATGATGATGCCTTAGGGTCAGTTTGCTTAGTTTCAGAATTTTCTTTGTTTTTGTTTTTAGCAAACTCTACATTAGATTCGTTTTCAATAACAGCTGTTTCGTTTTTCATGTCACTTCCTTGAACAAAATTAACCCTTTTAATAAAAGTTGGATTTTTATTCTTAGGATGTGATGTTTTCTTTTTCAAAACAGGTTTGCTGTTATTATCCTTCTCAGCATCAGCACTCTCAGACATATTTCCTTGACTTGATGTGGAACTACTTGGTGACGTTGACACAAAGTCCATGAGCTAATCTTCATCAGGCAAGAAAGAATAGTCATGACTAACAGGAGGTGGAACTTCATTGAAACCATGGAATCCCACACTGGTTTTGTCATTACTTTTCTTCAAGCCACCCATCATATGTTTCTTTACAAAAGTAGAGTCCCTGAATTGACCTAATTTCTTTTTAAGTTCAACAATTTTGAGTTGTGCAACTGACAACTCTTTGCATTTTTCAGAAATCTCTTTTGTTTTCTCATCCATCATTTCATGAGCTAAGTCTATGACTTGAAGTTTTTTGTTTAGTTTGTAGGTTAAAGCTTCAATTTAACTTTCATAACCTTTTATCTTCTTCAAGTATAAAGATTCGTTTCTTTTAGCAAAAAAGTTTGATTCTTTAATGTTAGACATCTCGCTTACCAGACTTTGGTTTTGTGTTGACAACCTGTCTACCTCACCCAGTAGTTCACGACATTTTAAACACACAGAATTAGACTGTACCTCTTCTGTTTGTTTGTCAAGATTGGCCATCAGCGCTGCAAGTTGAGCTTCCATTCTTTTGTATTTAGTTTCCTTTTCTTCAGCTTCCTTTTCATGGTCAGACTTTTGCTTTTCTTCTTCAGCATCTGTTGTCTGATCAGCCTTATCTACCTCAGCTTCACTTTTCTTCTCAACTTTAGCATCATCTACTGTAGCTTCACCATCATCAACTGGTACAATTTCTGCCATGAATGCCTGAGTGACATTGTCATCATTTTCCAAGTGAACACTCCAGTCATATGAACCTTCTCTAACTGTAGAGATCAGCGCTCTCGAGTTAGAGTTGTTTGATACATTCCTATTGTTTGAACTCTGACTCGAAGTCTCATGCTTTTGTTTTTGACATTCCCTAGCGAAATGCCCATAACTTTGATAGTTGAAGCATCTCACTTTGGTCTTATCGAAACCAACAGTCTTTCCTACAAACTTCCTTCCTGTTCAGTTCATAAACCTCTTCACTCGTCTAGTAATCCTGGCCATTTGCCACTGCAAATCCATATCTTCAAGATCATCAGGATCAATCTGATCATAGTCTTCATCTAAAGTGGCAGGATCAGATATCTTCCCTTGAATATAGTTCTCATAAGAAGCAACGAATGAGGCAAGTACAGCAAGATGTTCTTCAGCAGACTTCACACTCATAGGCATCGACTTTGTACTACTACTCTGCTTAGAAGTTGATGTTCTCTTGGCTCCTGTTGATCCTCCTGAGGCAGCTACAAAACAAACATCACCATCCTCATTCACTGTGACCTACTCATTTTCACACGATAGAAATGCAGTAGCAGAGTCGCTAGAAGCGTTGTGAGATGAAGAAGATGTAAGCCCATTGTAAATCCCTAGATCTTGAACCTGATCATATCTAGTGTCTTTCTTCTTCATACTGAGCTCATAAGCTCTTAGCTTTCCTACCACTTCTTCAAGCTCTTTTGTCTCATAATCTGCTTCTCCCTTGATCATGAGAGTGTAGATATCCCATTTAGTAGGTAAGGCATCGAGCAGCTTGTCATTCTTTTCTACGTCAGTATAGCACTCTATCTCATAATTTTCCATTTCCGACATCAGATGGTAGTATCGAGTGATGATGTCCTCAAGTGACTCATGTTTCATGTTCTTGAAAACAGCGAACTACTTCTTCAGTAGATCAATCTTGTTCTTCTTAACATCTGCATTTCCCGCATATCGCTTTTCTAATGCATCCCACATATCCTTTGAATTAGTGTACTTCTTGAAGGTATGCTTGATGCTATCAGGTAAGGACATCTTTATTGCAGCCAAGGCTCTCTTTTCAGCCTCATACATCTTTTTATCAGCCTCTTGCATATTTACATAGGCTGTTCTATGTGGTCTGCCCTCAAAGTCGTGTGTTGGGTTTGTGTACCCATCTTCAATACATATCCACATGCGTGTGTCCTGATATTCAACGAAGGATTAAAAACGATCCTTCCATGTCAAATAATTTTCCACCTTCATCATCTTAGGCGGTTTGTTGGTAGTGCCAACCTCATCCTCCATTTTCAAAAGCTCATTCAAAGTAGACATGTTCTACATTTTAAACGTTGCAGACTGATAAAACCGTACAAAATATCTCCGAAAATAGTGGTTACCAAATTACACCGTTAGAATCGTCTCGAAAAGATGAATCCAATGATATATAATGTCGAAAACCGAATTCGGGATTTTCCAGAGTTTTTTTGTCCTAAAATGCAAGGAATTCAACGGTGCAGACGGTTTACAGAAACGAGCTACGGACCAATTTCTATTTGCAAAACAGTCAAATTTTATCGACGCTTGCCAACAAAAATTCCACCCCTTTTAATTTCGCTATTAAATATGCTGAAGAGCCAAGCTAAATTTGTTGGTTATTATGTCCTCTGATTATTTTCGCTGGGATACTTAAATTCGCTGGTTATTATGCTGTCAGGTTCGCTGGTCAATTTCGCTATTACGACGACTGGTAAAGTCGCCGAACACCGTAATAATTTCGCTGAGGAAAATTATACGGTTACCAAATTCGCCTTTGGACTTTAAGTTCGCAGGGTCAAACAATTTCGCTGGTCACCAAGAAATTTAGTCACAAATTCGCTGGTCTGTTAACTTCGCTGATCCAGTAAATTCGGAAACTTAATCTGTTCGAAATTCTGAAGATTTTATCTCCTCTCCAACACAAATCTGTAAAATCAGACAACCTAATCAGCACAATATTTTCGAAAAATATGAAGAACTGATCGACAAACACGAAGAACAATCTTCGAATCTTCAAGTCTTTCAGCCAAAAACTTTTCCAGAATCAACAAACTCCTTCCTGAAATCCTGCAAAACAGCAACCAAACAAAGCAGAAGATCAAATACAATCAAAAATTTGAAAATTTTTATCAAACCAACAAAAAATTTCGAAACCCTAATTTTTTTAGGTTTCAAAGTTTTCGAAAAAATCTTCCTGTTTCTGCCAAGCACAATTCTGAACTGAGCCTTCAAGAGCCTAATGCTCTGATACCAATTGTTGGTCCCCTATTCGTATGGATCTTCACAGAATTGCCAATCCAATCAAGAGTGCGGAATCCTCTTGATCAGAATATCACAGAATTGAGTAGAAAACAGAAATTCCAAATCAAACCGAGTTTCTATTGATTATCAATCACAAGAATTACAATCAATCAAAACCCTAACAACCCAAATTCGTCCAAGACTCTAGTCTCTCACGAAATCTCTCTCAAACTTTGTTTTGGCTTATTAACCTAAACCCTAATGCATAGCCTTGTTTATATAACACAAGGTTTGCTACTTGGGCTAGGGATTCCTATATGGGCAAGCCCAATTCGTCCCCCTTAGACCCAACTGGGTTTTGTTTAGCCCAAACACTATTATTTCCCTAATACAAAGCTAAACCCGCTAACTGTTTATCGTTTAACTAATTTACAAGATATCCAAAGACCAAATCTAAGCTGTTGTCACAAATATGCACCAACAATAATCGATGCATTAATCCACCAAGAATCCATACAACAATTAGACAATGATGGTAAACTAACCGAGGTACAAGATGGAGGCAGGATTGCTCGAGAAGGAGAGGCTTCGAGAGGGGAAAAAAGGAATTGTCGTCGATCACTAGAGGATTAGGGTTTGCTACTGACATGTGTTTGCAAGCCAAATTACTGACGAAAAACTCTTCTTGGGCCGAGCCCATTACTGGCGAAAAACTCTTCTTCGACGAAGATCCTTCTTCGTCGACATGATGATGGCGAAAGACTCTAGTTACATGGGTTTTTCGTCATTTTTATTAAATGCTAATCTCATTAAACCACCAAGTAGCTTACGCAAATGTCATTCTAAAATAATATGCATAATACACTGTACAACGAAATATAAAACAGGTTAGTAAAACGGGTGACGCGTAAAGGAAAGGTCTTGAAATCTCAAGTTGTCACATCATCCCCAACTTGAAAGAAATTTCGTCCCGAAATTTGATAAGCAATCCAAAACAGCACGGTGTTAGATCAGGATGACTATCGATTTTTCCCAGGTGCCACATCATCCCCAACGTGAAAGGGAATTTCGTCCCGAAATTCGCCAATGATATCAGAAGTTGATACAACCGTTCGAACAACTGAGGATACTAGAGCTTACTCCGATCATCGCGTTCCCACGTGAACTCCGGTCCACGTCTTGAGTTCCAACGAACTCTCACGATTGGAATTCGACTACGCTAATGAATCTTGTCATTAACCTCAGTCTCTAATAAGGGTATCACAAGCGTTTCATCGGGCAAACACTGCCTTAGACTCGAGACATAAATGATATCACGCACGTTACCCAATTAGTCAGGTAACTCGAGTTTGTAGGCCACGTGATCAATTCTTTCCAGAGTTCTGAATGACTCAACGTAACGTATATTAAGCTTGCCACGCTTCCCAAGCGTTCCACACCCTCCCAGGGTGAGACTTTCAACATGATACGACCGCCTACAACGAACTCTCAGTGTTTCCTAAGCTTATCATCTTTCCTGACGGTCACTCGTTGCCGCCAAACGATTCCCGATCCAAGCAATCTTCCCAAGAGTTTCAAGTACCAGTCCTAGACCTGTGATTAGGTTGTCACCCTCCCTAATCCAACATGAAGATTAACGTTACTGCTCATGCAATGCCTCAAACAGAGCTGTCTGAATACTAGAATGGTAACTGCTACGGTAGAACTCAGCCAAAGGTAGGTGTCCTTTAAATTTTCACTAAAGCCAATCACACGTATCCTCGCAGCATGTCTTCGAGTGTCAGGATGGTTCGTTTACTCTAACCGTTTGTCCTATGATGATGAATAATGCTCATGTCTATACATGAGCCAAGAGTGTTGTGTAATGCTTGTCATAAATCAGGTATAGATCAAAATCAGAGATAACAGGAGTTGGCACCTCGTGCCTAAAGAGCCACCTCTCTCAGAGGAATATTCACAAGCTGTGAAGACTCGTCAGTTTCCTTGATTGCAAGAGAGTGTACTAGTTGCATGAGACAATCAACGATCACCCAGGTGATATTGTTTCCGTTCTGAGTTTTAGGTAGAGTTTTAGGCAGACCAGTGACAAAACCCGTGGCAGTCTGTTCCAATCCTCCAAATGGGTGTTTCTGATTACTGGCACAAACCAGAAGGTTTCTGATGTTCCACCTTGGCTTTCGCACAAGTCAAACGTCGTTCACATGCTCTGCTGTGTAGGCCTTCAAGCCCAGTCGCCAGTACAAGATCCTTAGATCCTAATATATTCCATCAGAATCCAGACGATTAGAATATCGGAGCCGGTGTGCTTTGCTCAACACAAGTTTCCCTAAAGTTGAGGTAGCGAATATCATCCGACCTGCCAAAGGTTACTTTTCCATACCCCGCATGGGTTCAACTTGAAAATCCTCTTCCTTCAGTTCTCTTGTTTGGACAGAGCGAGTCTGATCAGGTTAGTTAGAGCCAATGGTGTGCTGCAAAGCTTGCGCACATTCAAGTTTCACAGTCGAAATCATTCAAAGATTCCATCCAGCGATGTCATCACATGTTTAGCTCTTTCGAAACAAGGGTACACGGGAGGCCCCTTGTGATCGGTCTAAGTAGTGCATTTGGTACCGTCCAAGTAATGCCTCCAACTTAAATCCAAAGGCTATGGTTTCCACCACAGGTTGTGACTCGTGCAATTCCTCTTGTAAATCCACTACGTAAGTCATCACCTTCTCTTGTTGCATCGACGCGTAACTGGGACTCTGACTTGAACCATCATGGTATACTACTGATTCATCAATACCCTCATATAGAAACGATGCTCAGAGCATTGCAGAGTTGGGTTTCAAAAGCTGAAAAGACGTCCTCCTGTTTTGTCTTCCCCGAACATAGCACCCTGCTGTGTTAGAGAGATTAAAGCTGCATGATCTTCGAAAATCCTGAGATGAATCTGCGATAGCATCTAGCGAGACCAGGAAATTGTTGTACCCTCGAAGGGATCTTTGGTGTCGATCAGTCTCTAACAAGTGAATCTTAGCGAGATCAACGTGTATTCCCACTTCATTGATTACATGACCAAAAAGTACCTCTCGAATCCAGTAGTTACATTTAGCAAACTTAGCACGGAGTGGCTCCTCCCTCATGAGCTCTAAAATACGATACAAGTGCCGCCCATGAAGTCCCTTTCTCCTAGAAATGATTCAAAACGTCATCAAGTAACACGGTCGATTCATGTTGATTAACACAAAGAAGGAAATAGCCCATTGGCTGCGGTGTCGTTTGAACAAACCAGAGATCACGAAATTCAAAGTTGCAATGGCCGCATTACGTTCGATGTGCCGTTATTGGAACATTCTCCCATGGACTTCCATCCGATGATAGTTCGTTCATTAGTCATTCCTCGAATGGGAGCTTGACCCTCGCAACTGGTCGACAGGTTGTCAATACATGGTCGAGGAAAACGGTTCTTGACTGTCACTTTGCTGAGTTCTCGATAATCAGTACACATAAGATAAGGCTTATCTTCATGGATATAACTGGGGCTCCCCAAAGCGAAAGCTAGGTCTGACAAAACTCCTGTTCGACAATTCATGCAGCTCTTGCAACCCTCCTGGTGCAAGACGGTAAGAGTACGAGCTCCCTCTGACGTGAGATCAAACTGAGATTCCGCCTAACAGTTGTGGAAGTAGACCTGAAAGTTTCTCTGGCAGCACACCGAGAAGAATCACTAACAATTTGTGGATCCTCGATCCTCTTTTCCTTGGCCTTAACATCAGTAACGGTTGTTAACGTAGCGGGGTAATCCCTCCGTAGACACTTCTGGGCCTTCATGGCTGAAATGATGCTAACCCTTATCCCACTCTGACACCTTAGGTCTGACGACGATTCTCCACTAGGGAGAGGGATACGCAAAGTTTTCTTCTCACAGGGTATATCTGCGCGATATCTGGATAGCCAATCCACCACATACTACTACATCGAAACTATCAAGGATAGCTGAAGGAAGGTTGATGTCGAACACTTGTCCCACAAGGTCGAGCTTGCATCCCAACGAACATAAGAGGCTTCAATTGACTGGTCATCAGCCAATTCCACAGCAAGTTCGGTTTCAAGAAGCGTCAAAGTTACACAGAACAGAGATGAAGCGATCATTTATCCCTAAATCATACAAGCTACCATGCTGCTATTCCACCTGACATCGCCTACGCCAATCCTAAGTGCCCTTCCACGAGTACCACTTCCAGTGTTGTTGTCACAGTTACTAGGATTGCTCGAGAAGGAGAGGCTTCGAGAGGGGAAAAAGGAATTGTCGTCGATCACTAGAGGATTAGGGTTTGCTACTGACGTGTGTTTGCAAGCCACATTACTGACGAAAAACACTTCTTGGGCTGCCCATTACTGGAGAAAAACTCTTCTTCGATGAAGACCCTTCTTCGTCGACATGATGATGGCGAAAGACCTCCTTAGCCAAGGGGGTGTTTGACGAAAGACTCTATGGCGAAAGACTCTAGTTACATGGGTTTTTCCTCATTTTTATTAAATGCTAATCTCATTAAACCACCAAGTAGCTTACGCAAATGTCATTCTAAAATAATATGCATAATACACTGTACAACGAAATATAAAACAGGTTAGTAAATCGGGTGACGCGTAAAGGAAAGGTCTTGAAATCTCGAGTTGTCACACACAAAAGTGTCGAACCCACCAGTCTGTTGGGCAGAAATTGGAGAAAAGCAATTATCTGGACCAGAAATAGTACAAGAGACAAAAGACAAGATTATTCAAGTCAAGGAACGACTAAAAGCAGCACGCGATCGTCAGAAGAGCTATGCTGATAACAGGCGAAAGCCATTGGAATTTCAGGTAGGAGACAAAGTCTTATTAAAAGTTTCTCCTTGGAAAGGAGTAGTCAGATTCATCAAGAGGGGAAAGCTAAGCCCCAGGTATGTTGGACCTTTTGAGGTTATTAAAAGAATAGGACCAGTAGCTTATCAGCTACAACTGCCAGAGGAAATGGCAGGAATACATGATGTATTTCATGTATGTAATCTCAAAAAGTGTTTAGCCGATGAAACATTAGTGGTACCTGTGACATTTGTGCTTGTAATCATTGTATAAACCTTAAACAATTCAATTATCAATAAAACAATGTGATTTGCCCCCAATATTTGTTTATTTATGTTTGACATTTTGCACGTTTTGATTTTTGTTCAATTTCAAACTCTACATCGCTTTCTTGAAAGTTATACGTAAACTGATGCGTAAACGTAATCATTTTAACACGACAAACACTCCGAAACATCAACATATGCTTAACATACCTTAAATAACCTTTACATAACTTAGAAATAAGTTTTGAAGGGTTTGGTATGGCAAAAACAAGTTTATTTCGCTTTCAGGGACTATTTGTGTCAAACTACGAAACTATGCCGATTCGTATAGTAACAAATATTCCGGAACTTGATCATAAGTTAAACATACCATAAATATCCTTTACATATCTTATAAATAGGCTTTGAGGGGTTCGGTGTGCAAAAATAAACTTATTGGTCAATTAAGGACTAAAAGCGTCAAAAAGTGCATGAGTTTGCATTTACGCGCATATCTTACGTTCTGAACATATCCGGACATCTAAAAATTTTTGTAATCATTAAAATATTTTATTTTAGCGATTGGCATGCTAAAATTCCATTCGTCACGTAATTTGGATCATTTTTCACGTCCTTTCGTGTTTCGTCGTAATTAACCGAATAACGTGATCGTACGACCAAACGAACCGACATCCGAGATATTTTCAAGCATGTTTCATGTCCCCTACACTTTGGCATCATTGTAGAGCCTTGAAAATGGCTTAACGGGGCTTAAACGAGTCGAAAATGGCCTTAAACACATGCAGGGACTGAAACTGTAACATTTCAAACTGTTTCTGTAATCCATGGCGGTCGCGGGCTGCGTAAGCCATGTGTGGCTCGTTCGCGGGGCGTGACAACTCCCCAGATCAGCAAAACTCAGTTTTTAGCAAACAGCAGCTGGTTTCTGGCTTTTGTACATGGTTTTAACAAACCTTGAGCTGTTATTTAGGCTCCCCTAGTATTCAAAAACAATGGGTAACACATGGAAGGCCAAGATTGAAGCTCAAAAACCAAGAAACGATTCTAACGGTTGTGGAAAATCTATAAATACCCATGATTTTTCATTCCACACTTGCTCAAATCAGTTTTTCTCTCATTCTCTGCTATTTTGGGACTATCCCTTCTGGTTGGAGGTCCCAATCTTCTTGTCTTCTTGTTCTATCTTCAAGCATTGGACCTCTTGTAAGCTTCTTTTATGCTTTTATGCATTTTTAAGCATGAAAGTCAAACAGTGTTTGACTTTCTGCTTTGACCAGTCTTTGGTCAACACAAAGTTCGTTTGAACTTTGCAACGTGAGCGTAATCACGATGGTTATAGTCCCTTGTGACTATACCTATTGATTACCACGTTAATTAGGCGTAGTGACGAGTCATAGTTTCGGTCAAAATACGTATTTATGCGTATTTTGTAACGGAACTATCTTTGGGTATCAAAACCCTTTGTTTTGGTATCAAACTTGTTTTCTAACTTCGTTAAACATGTTTTAACATGTTTAACTCGTCACTTTTAGTCTAGTGCTTATATAGGGTCGTAAGATAAGCAGTTTAAACAACCGTTTAGACTTTCGAACCCGACCCGTTTGGTCGATCCTTAGGATCCGACCAAACACATTTTGTGACCATAGTTTTATAAGGAATAACCTTCCGAGGTTATACCTTATGGTCAGTACGTTTAGCTAGTTGTATGATAGGTAGCTTATATGCCTTAGGAAAATGACCAAAACGCCCTTTTTATGCATAATTTCATTTTAAGCATATGTAACCCAATTTTGACATCTAAACTGATTAGGAAATGATATTAGACATATTAAGGCATATAATACTTGTCATAGGACTAGCTAGGCGGTCCGAACGCGTTTTGCACGAACGACGCGTTAAAGTAGCGTAAGCTACCTTAATGGGTCGTAACGGGTCGTAAGCACTTAGGATAGGTTCTGATTTAGAATATAGGATTTGTTAAACCATATTACATGTGTTTCTATACTCATTTGGTTTACGAAACCTCATTTTATCCGATCCTCTGATTTAGGTCCGGTTTATTAACATAGTTACCTATATTAGGTGTCGATCGATTCCGTGATCCTTCTAGCATTGTTTGATTGTTATTACAAGACTTCTAAGCATTATCAAGTGAGTACATAGTTCCCCTCTTTTACTATTTTCAAATATTTTGGGGTGAAACACATGTGCCTACTTGTTACTTTCGTGCTTTTATAACATATGCTTGCTATGTTCATTAGTACACGTATAGTACATGAAATCATCCATGTTTATGCTATGTATCTTTAATTAACATGCTAGTACATTGATTTCATAAACACATTTGTTTCATATGTTTACTTCAGCATATGTACACATTGATTTACATCACATTTTTGCTACGTATGTTCATTTAGCATACTTAGTACATTGTTTTCACATAACATGCTAACATTTTGGTATGACATTTGGTTTGTATAACGAAACTGAAATACGTTCATTAACATTGATCACACCGCTTGGTAGTATGTAGTGGTACCATAGGACTTGACAACTCCCATTCCTGAAATCCTAGGTTTGTTTGGATGTAAGGAATGACAGAATCCGAAAACATTTTTGATAAACCTTTGAATTGTTCTAGGGTTTATCCTTCAGTCTCAAGGCTTGAATGTATACGTTTAACATTACCACATAAGTGTTTGTATCAGTAAAGCATGGATTTTGCAAAACATATCTTTTGACTTAAACTATGATTTATATCAAATACATTGTTTTGTACATTATTACTTATAGGGTTGAGTAAATGCTTTTATTCACCATACATTACATTTGTTTACACATAAACATTTTGACATTAGTTTAAACTAGAAAATTTGGTGGTTATTTAATAAGTGATTTACATAACGAGACGACGTGTAATATAATAGAAGCATGGTGGATACACCGCTGGTACTTCCTATATATAAGTGCTTTTATGATATTACACATCGTGGCGTTATTTAAATCATTTCAACGAAGACACGATATATTTTATTCAAACAACATATTTTCTCAAGACATTGTTTACAAACCACATAATATATACAAATTCATTATTACTTGGTTATTTATTTAACCAAACAGTATTCTTTTATATATCATCTGATTTTCTTATCGCTTTTTGTATGAATTATAAAAGAAAACATTTTCCCAAGATTCATGACTAACTTTTGTTAAACTTTTCTTTCAACTACAAGTCATGGATCCTAATTCAATAAACCTATGTATCTCACAAGCATTTTTATGCTGACATACCTATTTTCACATGTGTTTTTAGGAGCTGATGCATAGGATTGGTCAAGATACACTTAGGCGGACTTGGGCCTTAGTGACATAAAATGAAGCAAGAATAGTTTAATTATGTTATGTACTCTTTGTTTTCTTTGTTTTAAGACAATGTAATCCTTTTTATTTCAAATAAAACAAAACTTTAATTACCATGGTTGTGAAACAATAATTATGTTGCTCGACTCCCCGACGTTTCCGCCGCGGTTTGTTGCTTTACGCGGTCGGGGTGTGACAGTACCTCTTAAGGACATAGAGGTAAATGAGAAGCTCAAGTTTGTAGAAAAGCCTCTACAAATTGAAGACCGAAAAGTCAAGAATCTTAAACACAAGAGATTAGTTCTTGTCAAAGTAAAATGGGATTCCAAGAAAGGACCAGAGTACACTTGGGAGCTTGAATCAGAGATGCAGAGGAAATACCCACACCTATTCCAGTAGACCTCGAGGACAAGTTCTAAAACAAGGTAGGGAGGATATAACAACCCTCCTAAAATTTTCCGACACCCCTAATATATTTAGAACAGCCCTATACGTCCTAAAATACACCCCGTATACGAAAACCGGTCCCAAAATACCTTTATATAATTAAAAATAAAATAAAAACAATAAAATGAGTCTGTCGCGGGCCGCGACAGACTACACTTAATCTTACGCGGGCCATGAGCACCTGGACACCAGGCCTCACCCGGTGCCGCCACGTGTCTAAAGCGTGTCGAGTCTATACGTATTACCGGACATAGCTACGCCGTAAACCCCCTACGTCGCGGGGTGCGTAAGCCCCTTGTGTGGCTTTCACGGGGCGCGACGAACCCGTCGAACAGCCCTATAAAAGGGGCCATCGGCCTTCAATTTCAAATCGTTCATTCTCTCGATCTCTCTCTCTCTATTTTTTGCATAGCAATTATAATTTCGGGCATAATACCCACTAAAATAGTGAAACTATGCCTCGTTGTAAGTATTTTAACCCCCGGTTACGTATTAGATACGCTGCCTGATTGATCTAGTGCTCCGTAACGGCTGTCGAGGTTCTGCCCGACGTAGTCGTTGGAGTTCTGTCTCGGGGAGGATATAACTAATGTAAATATTGGGTTATTATACTAACACGTGTGCATTGTTTAATTAATAGATTATAACCAGGAAAACACCAAGGAAAACCTAAAGTAGCAATGTGAGTAATCTCTTTTTTTGTGAACCTTTTTACAAACTATTTTTACAAAACTTTAAATAATTTACACTGTGATTAGCAGTGATTGAGTATTTGTAGTTCTTCAATTACTGCCGATTTGTTGGGGTTTAGTATACAAAATGTGGAACACGTTACCATTGGACAACGAGATAGCCAATGTATAATATGACCCACCAGTCAGGATTGACAATACTGAATGAGTAATTGTGTAGATATAAACATTGTAATTGCTCTCAATACTGTTAAAGGATAAAATGCTTCTTGATTAAATTGGGATTCACTCACCAGTATTTAGGGGTGAGCATGGTGCGGTTCGGTTCGGTTATTACCTATAACTGAAACCATAACCGCACATTGCGGTTATCAAAAAATCATAACCGTTCGGTTTCGGTTAATGCGGTTTCGGTTAATCGGTTATTGCGGTTAACGCGGTTTCGGTTCGGTTATAGGTCGGTTATTTTCATTGTTTCTAATGTTGGACTTTAAATGTGTGGATGGAGCAAAATTAATGCGCAAACAATAAATATACGGTTAATCAATTATATTTCACTACCATATGCATACTAATTCCAAAACAAAAGTAACACGTGTAGTCACGTGTTATGTGGAAACATACATACGAACATAAAGTGGTTTTTAAAATCGAAAGTTTTTAATCAAAACATAAAAAGTTGTAGTGCAATCTTCATCAAAGTTGGGTCATGGTTAAAAGTTAAAACATTCAAATACTTCACCAAAGATATATATTGATTAGGCCATGGTTAAGCATTTAAATACAAACTTAAAGACTTATGGTGCTACGGATTTGGCTATGTTTAAAATATTCGGTTCGGTTCGGTTATTTGCGGTTATGAAAATAAGAATAACCATAACCGAACCGCAAAAATCAGTTATTAAAAATATAAATAATCAACCCTTCGGTTATCGGTTATTTCGGTTTGGTTTTTTCGGTTATTTCGGTTACGGTTCGGTTAATTCGGTTGTATGCTCACCCCTACCAGTATTTCCCACTGACAAATGTTTTTAAAACGCGTTTCAGGTAACAAAATGTGAAAGCCAATTAGAAGCCAGCTGGAGAGCACTGAAGGCTTGGAAAATGTGGCTATAAAAGGTACCTAAATAAAGACGATGTTTTAAATTCAATAAATTAGAGTTTATCCCTATAAACATGCTTGTAATAGAAACTTGGGTTTTACCCAAGTGTTTCTCAATATAAAAATGTGGTATTTTACTCTGATAAAATATTTCCTAACTACGGTCCTGATGCAAATTCCGCAGTCAGAGATGCTGTCACGAGGTGTCCCATGTCGACAAATAACTTCGTCGGTATAGATTCGTGCTAATCGTTCAACCTTGTAGTCTTCTCGTATCGGTAAGAAGTGGGCGGATTTCGTAAGACGATCAACGATAACCCAAATGCTATCGTGACTTGATGGCATGCGAGGGAGTTTCGTAATGAAATCCATAGCTATACTCTCCCATTTCCACGTTGGGATCTCGGGTTGTTCGAGTAAGCCAGAGGTTCGTTGATGTTCGGCCTTAACTTTAGAGCAAGTTAGGCACTTTGAGACGTAGAAAGCGATATCCTTCTTCATTCCTGGCCACCAATTACCTAGCACGGAGGTCCTAGTACATCTTGTCGGCACCTGGATGAATGGAATATCGGGATTTGTGGGCTTCAGTCATTAATATCCCTCAGAGATTATGACGATTGGGAATCCAAATCCGATCGAGATAGTGAAAATACCATTCGGTTTATTCACTAGTTAGTTTTTGGTTCCAAGAATTCTTTCTTCCTTCAGAGTGTTCTCGAGAAAACAAGCGTGTTGAGCGTCGCGAATGAAAGCTTCGAGGTCGTGTTGGGCTTAAGCGTTACGAACACTATGTAAATAGATTCGTCGGCTAAGAGCATCGGTGACGACGTTTGCTTTGCATGGATGGTAGCGTATCTCACAGTCGTAGTCGTTGAGAAGTTCAACCCATCTATGTTGGCGCATATTAAGTTCTTTCTGATTCAAGATGTGTTGTAGGCTCTTATGGTCGGTGAAGACCGTACACTTAGTACCATAAAGGTAGTGTCTCCAAATCTTTAATGCAAAAACAAATGCACCGAGTTCGAGATCGTGGGTTGTGTAGTTCTTCTCATGGACCTTGAGCTGTTAAGACGCGTACGCGATAACCTTGTCACGTTGCATCAGAACACAACCAAGACCTAGGTTAGAGGCATCGCAATAGACAACAAAGTCGTCGTGTCCATCGGGTAGCGCGAGTATGGGAGCGTTGCAAAGCATGCGCTTGAGGGTTTGAAAGGCATCCTCTTGTTCGGTTCCCCAAACAAAAGGTTTGTCTTTATGCGTTAGAGAAGTGAGAGGAACGGCGATTTTAGAGAAATCAGCGATAAATCGACGGTTATAACCTGCCAATCCGAGAAAAGAACAAACTTCGGATGGGGTTTTCAGTGTAATCCAACTCTTAACTGCTTCAATCTTTGCGGGATCAACGTGAATACCTTGAGTGTTGACAATGTGACCGAGGAATTGAACCTCCTCGAGCCAAAATTCACACTTGGAGAATTTGGCGTAGAGGCGATTCCCTTGAAGAAGCTCGAGAACTAAACGAAGATGTTGCGCGTGTATGGCTCTCGACTTTGATTAGATAAGGATATCATCGATAAACACGATGACGAAGCGATCAAGAAAGGATTTTCACACGCGATTCATCAAATCCATGAAGACTGCGGGTGCGTTGGTAAGACCAAAGGGCATGACCACGAATTCATAATGGCTATAATGGGTACGAAAAGCGGTTTTAGGGGTGTCTTGTTCCTGAATACGTAATTGATGATAACCAGAGTGTAGATCGATTATAGAAAAACACGTAGCGCCTTGCGATTGATCAAATAAGTCATCAATTCGAGGTAGAGGGTAGTGATTCTTGATTATAAGCTTGTTGAGTTCCCTATAGTCGATGCACATTCAGAACGATCCAAGATTCTTTTTCACGAAAAGGACAGGTGCGCCCCATGGAGATGTGCTAGGGCGTATGAAGCCTTTATCAAGTAATTACTGGAGTTAGCTAGAAAGTTCACGCATTTCGGATGGTGCGAGGCGATAAGGGGCTTTAGCGACAGGGTTAGCTCTAGGAATAAGGTCGATACGAAAGTCGATATCTCGGGTAGGGGGTAGACCGGGTAAGTCGTCAGGAAAGACATTAGGAAAATGACGAACCACAAGTACCTTTTCCATCGGCTTCTTTTCCTCCTCCGCTACTATAATGTGTGCTAAGAAAGTCATGTATTCCTTGCGGAGATACTTGCTCACTTGAATGCATGACATAAGCTTCAGTTCCTTCGAGGATACTTCGCCATAAACACAGAGTTGATCACTGTTTGAAAGAAAGAAGCGGATCATCTTTTCGAAACAAACGACTTCATCACGATTTTCTCGAAGAAAGTCCATACCTACTATGACATCGAAACTACCAAGTTGCATCGGAATGAGATCGATCGGGAAAACATGATTGTTGAGTTCAAGAGTACAATCACGGAGAACGGAACTGACGGTGACGGTTCTTCCGGAGGCAATTTCTACATCGAACGTCGTTGGGAGGTTAGCACGTTTACGTTTAGAAGCTTTTCGAATTCAAACGACACAAAATAGTTATCGGCTCCAGTATCAAATAAACACGAAGCATAAATACCGTTAACCAGGAACGTAACATTGACAATGTTGTTATCAGTCTGAGCCTAGCAGACATTGATATTGAAAGTTTTTCTGCGGGCTGCTTGTTGTGGTTGCTTGTAACACCCCGAAAATATAAACCTTTTATTATAAATACAATGTTTGTAATAAACAAAATGAACTAACTAGGAATAAAAATAACCTAGTTAGAGGAAACTCATGTAGTAACATGTTAGTGGGTTAAAAACACCTAAAATAAAAACTTAATGATAGTTGGAGGGTTAAAGGTGTTAAATTTGAAACAAGTTTTATTAAAACAAAAAAATTAAAAACCAAACACACACTGGTGTGTGTGTCTGGTTCGACTAAACACAGGGGGTGACCAAGAGCTCTCCTCCAAACCCTAATTCTTGCTAGGTTGGCCAAATTGAAGGATCAAATCAGTTCCAAAACGAAATCCAAGCATAGATTAGTGATCACCTTAGTAAAGGGATCATAAGGCAAGGAAATCGGGACGTCAAGCGGACAAGCCGGTGGCGATACGCATTTGAAGGGCTTTAAAGGTATGTAACCTCGGTTTTGTTACATTATGTTCGATTTGAATTTTAGTTGCTTGAGATTGTGTTATGAGAAATGTAGCACTTGGTAGAAGTGACGAAGTTCACTAATTAATTAAATGGATAAAAGATTGGTTAGGATATGTTTGGTAGTCATTGAAAATGGAGGATTCCATAAATGAGCCAAACGGGTCAAATAAATGTCTAGTAGATAGTACGAATGTGTTTTGAATATCATTTGGCGGTTTTGGATCACAAGATCGTAAAACCATAGAATTGGTAATGATACGCTAATGATCGTAAGCCCTGGAAAAGGGTAAATATGCCTCGAAGTCATAGAATTTAAATGGTAGAATATTAATGCGAAACTACGCGGGTTGAGTAAATAAAAAGGGGACTATTGGTCTTTCGGTCCGTAAACCCAACATTTTACAAGATAAGTGTGATAGATGCGTTGGTAATTAAATTACGGACACGCGGGAAAAAGAATCACCTAAAACGGACCTTTAGATAAAAAGTTATGCATGTTTGAAGTTGAATAAAGCAAGTTATGAACTTGGCTAAACCAAAGTGAATAAAGCATATGTTATAAAATGAAATTGTAGGATCGTGAAACGACCTAACGAGTCGATCAGAAGAGTACTCAGACAGAATCAGAGGCGGAATTCATTGATTCGGTCTTCGTTTAGCTTGAATTCACTATTAATTGTCTCGTATATTGATCTCTAAACAATTTACAAGCTTGAGACACTTCGACAGCACCTCGGCGTCGGAATCAAGAACGTTACAAATGAACTAACACTCAAGGTATTTATAGGGAGAGGCTATTCCGTTTGAAAGTGGCATGGCATGCTTCAAACGGAATGGCATGCTTCAAATGGAATGGCACTCCTCAAACGGAATTAGCTCAATCACATCTAAAACCTACCCTATTTCTCGTATAACGTGCCCTGATCTATCAATTCTAGTATAAGACTCGATACAAGACGAAGTCTTCGGGCTCTTTCACAATCTGAGACTCGAACGAAGATGAAGTCGACAGACAACTGCACCAACAGAAATGTTTAACAATTGGTATAAACATTTCAGTTTCAAGATGACGGAAAAAGGTAACAATGATGTGGTGCCGATAGTCACCGAACAAATGAAAGAAGTAATTACCGAAGAGGTAGGAAAGGCAATTGAGAATAGCTTATCCGGTTTCATAGAAAAGATCCAAAATACGGTGCTTTCGGTAGTTGAAGAGCGGATTAAAAGGTTGGAAGACAATGCCAACCTAATGAAGGAAAAATCCGGGGAACGGAAAGGTTGCTCATACAAAGAGTTCATGGCTTGTAAGCCGCCAATTTATAATGGGGAGGTCGATCCGATAATATGCCAACGGTGGCTAAGCGACATCGAGGGAGTGTTTGAAAGGACCCACTGTGATGTAAGCGATTTTGTAGCTTACGGTATGGGTCAGTTAAGAGGTCAAGCCAAGGATTGGTGGGATAATATGAAGAAGGAGATTGGAGCCGAAGCTGCAAAGGCTATGACTTAGGATGAGTTTAAGGCACCATTCCTTAAACACCACAGCCCCAAGGCGGTCATCAATAGAATCAAGGAGGAATTTATCCAGTTAAGGGAAAAGGGTGAATCGATTAATAAGATCACAGGTATCTTTCTCGACAAGCTGTGAGATTCTGTGATGAGTTAGTAACGACTGAGGAACAGAAGATATACTACTATTACAACATGTTGAGCACTGAATATCGGGAGTTCATGACTCCCTCGAAGTACGAGACCCTCACTGAAATCATTAACACCGCCCGGGAGCGGGAGATTGAGTTAAAGAAACAAGTAGAGAGGGGCGAACGAAGGGCGCAGGATGTGAATCCAAGTCCTACAAAGAAGGCGAGAACAATGGAGTCGGCAAGAAAATCTGAATGAAGGGCGGATCGCCAAGTTGTAAAGTGTGTGGAAAGGGGCATAAAGGCGAATGTCATTTCAAAGACAAACTGTGTCCCATATGCGGAAAGACGGGGCACGCGGCTTCGCTGTTCCCGGGAAAAGTTTCTGTTTGCTACAAGTGTTACCAACCAGGCCACAAGAAGTCCGAATGCCCGGACTTGGTTGGAAAGAAAGATAACAAAGAATCTCCAACAGAAACTCAAAAGGCGAAGGCCAGATCCTTCCATCTAACCCCGGCTGAAGCAAAGACAGAACCCGATGTGGTCTCAGGTATATTCGCAATAAACTCAATTCCTGCACGTGTATTATTCGATACGGGTGCGAATAAATCCTTTATTTCACATGGATTTATTCGACATCCTTCATTTGTATTGACGAAATTATCTATGCCCTTAGAAGTTGAAATAGGGGACAACAAGAGCTTTATAGTGTGTGATGTTTGTCAAAATTGCAAATTGAGTATCGATGATGAAGAATACTCAATAGATCTAATCCCGATGTCGATGGGAGAGTTCCAAGTGGTTGTCGGGATGGATTGGTTATCCCGACACCACGCAAAGGTTGTGTGTTTCTGTAAAGAGATAAAGTTAACATCTCCGAGCGGAAAACACGTTAATATCTATGGTGAGAAGGGAGGTAATCTGTGATATGCTCAATGTTAAAAGCTCACAAGCTCATGAAGCACGGATGTAGAGCGTTCATGATATACACAAATGAACCGGGGAAAGAATCACCGAAGATCGGAGACGTACCGGTGGTACATGATTATGAAGATGTATTTCCGGAAGACTTATCGGGAATACCGCCCGAACGGGAAGTAGAATTCGGAATCGAATTAGCTCCGGGCGCGAAACCCGTAGCTATGGCGCCATACCGACTCGCGCTATCGGAGTTACAAGAATTTGCTCGACAAAGGGGTTTATAAGGCCGAGTGTGTCCCCTTGGGGAGCACCGGTATTGTGTGTGAAAAAGAAAGACAGGAGCATGCGAATGTGTATCGATTACCGGGAGTTAAACAAACTCACGGTGAAAAATCGATACCCGCTTCCAAGAATTGACGATTTATTCGACCAACTACAAGGTGCAAGTTGGTTTTCGAAAATTGATCTTAGATCGGGATACCATCAATTAAAAGTCAAGGAAGAGGATGTACCGAAAACGGCCTTTCGTACTCGGTATGGGCATTACGAGTTACTCGTGATGTCTTTCGGATTGACGAATGCACCCGCGGCTTTCATGGACCTCATGAACCGGGTTTGAAAACCTATGTTGGACAAGTCGGTAATCGTGTTTATCGACGACATTCTGGTATATTCGAAAAATGAGGCGGATCACGCGCATCATTTACGGGAAGTGTTAGAGATACTCATACGGGAAAGACTATATGCAAAATTTTCAAAGTGTGTCTTTTCGTTACGGGAGGTACAATTCCTTGGTCACATCATTAGTGCCGATGGAGTACTAGTAGATCCGTCAAAGTTTGAGGCTGTGTCCAAATGGAACCCTCCGAAGAATCCTTCGGAAATCAGAAGTTTCTTAGGGCTTGCGTGATACTACAGGAGATTCATTCAAGATTTCTCCAAGATTGCTTCATCATTAACTAAATTAACTCGTAAGGAGGAAAGATTGGTATGGGGTGTTAAACAAGAGAAAGCGTTCCAAACGCTTAAGGAAAAAGTCATTTTTTGCGGGATACTACAGGAGATTCATTTTTGCGGGATACTACAGGAGATTCATTCAAGATTTGTCCACTGCGTTTTAGAAAAAAAGTCATTTTTTACGCTTTTTGTCTATTACATTTTACGCAACTGTGTTTTCGAAAATATAGCAATAGTATACTCGTTTTAAATATAAAAAACGCTCGTTTTGTGGTGCAATTTTTATAAAAAAATAATGTCGTATGAAAGAGTAATTAACGCTTAAAAATGGGGGGAGGGAATTGGATGAGAGAGAAACTATTGTCTTGAATTGACCAGAATGTCCCTAAACAAACCAACACGCCTCCTTTTTTTCTTTAATTTCACGCATTTAATCTTTGCACTTGATTAATAAATAGATAGTCAATATTACTTCCTAGCATTCTTACTCAAATAAACTTCCTATTATATCCAAACACTATAAATCAATTATAGCTTTTTTTTAAACTTCACCAACGACTTATCGACTTATCGAAAGATACAATAACTGCCGATAGATTACCGAGTTACACTACTTTCGGTAAGCGTTTAACGTAAGATTAGATCAATCGTAAAGAAGATCCCGATAAGGGTTATTGTATGATTACCTTTCAAAAAAAAAAGGGTTATTATCGAAACTAAATATTTTTAAGTTAAACCCAAATTATCTGACATGTTTGAAGTGTTCTACTTTTTATTAAACTAGTTTTTTTCTCACAAAAACATATATATTTCCAAAAACATTTTAATAAAAAAATAACTATACAAAAATAATCCGTAATAAGGTACCCTTCCATAAATCTTTTAAAATACTGCAAAAAAACAATACTTGAGCAAATAAATAATTTTGGGCTAATCAAAATTTTAAGAATAAACTAGGGTTAAGACCCGCCCGCGTTGCAACGCGGGTACATCGTAAACATTGAATGTATTAGTCCAAACGTTATATGATGCATTAACCATATGAAAACACACATTTCGACGTATCCAGTTGAATTCAATGTAACCTGTATAAGCATGGTCATTTGATCAAACGTAAAGTAAATGGAATTCATATCGAACAATAACTTGGATTTATACGAAAACATACATAAAAATATGCACGTAAAAATGGTTTCTTTAAACGAAAACGTATTATATTTGACCTGACTCGTCTATAAAAAAAGTTTACGTCGGAATGTAGAAGAAATCATATTTATACGTACCCGTACATAAAATATGCACGCAAAAAATAGTTTTTAAGTAAAGGAAGTATAGGGGTAAACCGAAACAAAATATTAGTAAAGATTTAATATGTTAAAAACGTTCGTAAAACCGTGCCAAGTAGCACCAATGCCACAACGACATCGACTCTCAACATCATAAAAATAAAATAGATAAATGGTAAAAATTACACTGAACGAAAAGGAGACTAAAATCATTGAACCACGCACACCCGTTACAGTGTGTTAATGCGAAGAAATTAACCGAAAACGTAAAATGTAGAAAATAATAACTTAGTCGATCTAGGACCCGCCCGTTGCGGCGAATTTTTCCAAAAGGGAAAAAGTGGACGCGTTGCGACGGGTCTGTCAAATATGGAAAAATAGAGCAAAAACGTTGAACCTCACATGCACGCTACGACAAGTTAACTCGCAAAATTTAGAACGAAACGTAAATCGAAAAACTTACGAAAGATAAAAAGTATGGGGGACCAAAGTTGTAAATAATAAATTGTTGTGTTAAATTAGAAAAGTTAAAAAGTTTGAGTTAAAAGTAAAAAATTTCAAATGGGTTAAAATGTGAAAGATAAAACTTTAAGGTTGAAAGTGGAAAATCAAGTAATGAGTTAAAATGTAAAAGATAAAACTCTAAGGTTGAAAGTAGAAAATGAAGTTTTTTTTTTTTTTTTTGATAAAGCCCCCAAGCATAGGGTACAAGTCAATATGCACAAGATAGTTGCTAATTTATATAGGTTATAATGAGTAATATTGAGAATCATTCATAGAAAATTAAAATAGCTTAAAGTTCATAAATAAAAAAATAATAATTAAATTAAATTGAATTAATTTAAACTAGTGTTTTTCAATGACGCGCGTTGCGCGAAAGGCATTGGTGTTTTCGACCGACATCATCCTGCAACTCTTCTTTTAACTGTTTCACTTCTTGCAAAGACTGAACGTAGACCCTAACTCTTGTTTCACCACTTAATCACTGTAAAAATTACATGATTCATGTTTGGGGCATGGGTTGACACGTGGACTTCGAGCATCCCCGCTGGTGAGTGACGTGTTGGGTCGGTTAAGAAAAAAAAAGCCTAAAGCGTTAGGAGGATTTCGAACAGGGCAAGCTTGTCAAACGGCTTCCGCTCCTTGCCCCGAAACTCGATGTTGGCCACCGCCACCCCGGTTTTCGTGACTTATATCACCACCCGGGACGCTATCGTAGTAGGCTTTAAAACGGTCGAGCTTCGGTCGTAGCTCGCGCCACTTGTGTTGGCACGCGTTTAAATTGTGCCGGTCGTTCCCCACGTTGTGCCGGTAGCTAGCGAAAGCTTCCGGCCAGTAACGGGTCTCACCGGGTTGGCGGCCCAGTGTGGGTAGCGGGTTCGGGTAGGTGGAGTGAAGGGTTGGGGTAGCGATGTGGACAGGCGGTGGGGTTGGGGGGTTTTATAGTTACTTGGGTGAACCGTTTGGCTTGGCCAAACGGTTATTTTTTAAAATTTAATCCTAGCCGCTATGGCCAAGCCAACCCAGCCAATGAGAGTCGGCCACGGAGGACCGCTAGGCATGCCCAACGCCCGGGCTGAAACTCCCGCCCAATGGGCCACGCCGAAACCCAAACCCACCCGGGGTGGTGACTTGGGCATTTGTACCCAAACCACGGCCCAACCCTCGCCCAGCCAAACGGTTATTTTTTAAAATTTAATCCTAGCCGCTATGGCCAAGCCAACCCAGCCAATGAGAGCCGGCCACGGAGGACCGCTAGGCATGTTCAACGCCCGGGCTGGAACTCCCGCCCAAGGGGCCACGCCGAAACTCAAACCCACCCGGGGTGGTGACTTGGGCATTTGCACCCAAACCACGGCCCAACCCTCGCCCCATACCTTATAGTCTAATAAATGAATATAAGGTATATAAATAAAGAATTAAAAAATAACTGAATGATATTGTTCATTCAGTTTTCATTTTATCATATATTAATATATTTGTTTAGTTTATTTTGTTTTTGTTTAATAAAAAAGATCATATAAAACTATTTATATCTATAATTTTTTTATCATATCAAACTATTCAGAGTGGGGGAATGATCCACTAAAAAGTGGATTTTGTCTAATTATCCTAAGAAGTATTGTGATGATAACATGTGTCACTCCTAATAAGTAGGAATGAATGGTATTTTGGTCCCTATAAATAGTAGTGAAAATGACATATGACACTCCTTTTGTTTTTTTTAAAATACAACAAAAAAAAATCTAGCACAAAAAAATCTTGCACAAAAAATCTAGTACAAAAAAATATAACACAAAAATATAGCACAAAAAATCTAGTACAAAAAATATAGCACGAAAAAAATCAGAAAACAAATGTAGTACAAAAAAATGAAGCACAAAAAAATTGAGAAAAAAAATTAAAACAAAAAAATTCAGCACAAAAAAATTAGCATAAAAATATATTACAAAAATCTAGCACAAAAAAATGTTATACAACATAGAAATACAACACATTTTAGTGGTTTTTTTACTCGTCATATTTTATATAGCAATATGGTACTCAAATTAAAGATAAAAAGACGCTTGATTTTACGGTGAAATTTTTATGAAAAAATAATGTCGTATAAAAAAGTTATGAATGTTTAAAAAATGAAGGTGGAATATGCATGTGTCTTGCATATGGAGATGGAAAGTCCATAATTAGGATTTTCCCAAGATACCCTTGCACTCCTTTCTCTTACACTTTAATCTTAACCATTGATTTGAAAAATGAATGGTTAAGATTACTTCTCATCCTATTTAAACAAAATAAACTTTTTATTTGATCTTACTCCATTCAAATTGTTCTACTTTCTGTTTGAATAATCTTATCAATTTGTAAGCTTTTATTTATCTAAATCTATTAAGGCTTTATCAATTTGTAGGGTGAGGATCAAATAGGAAGTTTATTTTGGCTATAAAGGATAGGAAGCAATAGGATTATGACATGTTGCAAAATTTAAAATAAAGATGAAGGGTATTTTAGTCAATCGTATCCTTTCTTCTTCCTTCTTCTCCCCATTAACTTCAAAACCCACCATTTTCAAAACCCATCATCTTCAACCATTTCTTCATTTTCTATCTCAATAACCACTACATTATAGTGCGAATTTCGTCACCAATCAATGATTAAAACACCCGATCAACGTTTTCTTCAGCTTTTTTGAAGAAAACCCAGTTTAATCTCATACAATATCTCATTTTTTCCCGTGATTTTGAAGATAATCACTCGATCCGTTCGATTCGATCGCTGATAAGTGTTTCTATCATTCAAATTTCGTTAATCGTTGAAGAAATCGGCTTCGATCCATGTAAGAAATTCTTTAATTTCATTTTTACGATCTGGGTTTTTTTTAGGCCATTGCGTTTTACGATCTTGATGGGGGTCCTGGGGCAGCGCCCCTGGGAGCAGTTTCTTTTGTGTTTTCTGGTCATTGCGTTTTAGAAATAAAACATTTTTGAAGTGTTTTTAGTCATTGCGTTTTAGGTAAACACATTTTTATGTATTTCAGTTAATTGCGTTTTAGAGAGAGCAACTTCTTTTGTGTTTTTAGTCCATTGCGTTTTAGAAATAAGACATTTTTATATGTTTTTGGCCATTGCGTTTTAGGAAAAAGGCATTTTAAATGTTTTCTGGCCATTGCGTTTTACAATAAGACATTTCTTAATGTTTTTGGTGTATTGCGTTTTAGGTAAAACACATTTTTATGTGTTTTCAGTCCATTGCGTTTTAGAAAGTACAATTTCTTTTGTGTTTTTAGGCTATTGCGTTTTAGAAATAAGACATTTCTTTGTGTTTTCTGGCCATTGCGTTTTAAAAATAAGACATTTTAAGTGTTTTCTGGCCATTGTGTTTTAGAAATAAGACATTTTTTTGTATTTTTTGTGCATTGTGTTTTAGGTAAAACACATTTTTATGTGTTTTCAGTCCATTGCGTTTTAGAAAGTACAATTTTTTTTTTGTGTTTTTAGGCTATTGCGTTTTAGAAATAAGACATTTATTTGTGTTTTCTGGCCATTGCGTTTTACAAATAAGACATTTCTTTGTGTTTTTTGTGCATTGCGTTTTAGAAAAAGTCACTTTTTACGGGTTTTTTTTTCATTGCGTTTTATGCAACTGGGTTTTCAAAAAAAAAATTTGAAAATGTAGCAATAGTATACTCGTTTTAAAGATAAAAAACGCTCGTTTTTTTGGTGCAATTTTTATAAAAAATAATGTCGTATGAAAAAGTTATTAACGTTTAAAAAATGAGGGTCAATTGGAGGAGAGGGAAACTATTGTACTGGATTGACTACAATGCCCTTACACAAACTCACGCGCATCTTTTCTTCCATTCATTTTCCCTCATTTAATATTAACCCTTGATTAAATCAATTGATGGTTAAGATTACTTCTTAGCCTTCCTAGCCAAATAAACTTCATATTATATACTAACCCTCAATTTGTAAGCTTTTATTTTTCTAAATCTATTAAGGCTGTAGGTATGGAGAGAGACTTCATTGAGCCATGTATGCGTCACGTCAATCAGGACACTCTATTGTTTCATTTCAAGAACTAGCATAGCATGAGATGAAGCCTCCTTTTTCTTATTCTCACCAATGACGCCCCCTTTGTTTAAATAACTCTCACACACACAATAGCTCGCTATTGAAATGACTAACATTCAATAGCGCCCCAGCTCGCTATTGTCCGCCATTGAAATGGCTAACATTCAATAGCGTCCCTTAATGGCGCTCGTGGTATGGTTTGGAAAGCGCTATTAATCTTTGACTGAGGTTGCATAAGGATAACCGTGTAGCCTAAATGCAAATTAGAAGTGAAGAATATACCATTTCGGCTTATTTTTTACGTTTATTTTTTTCAAATAGTATTGAAAATATAATCCGCTAGTTTCTTACAATGGTCTCAAATTTAGGCACGATTGTTACACTCCATTCTGAACAAGTCCTCTAAGCTTTGAAACGATATACATAATAGCCGTAACTTCTACCATCATAATACTCTATTATATTTATACATTAACTAATTTGGTAATTCCAAAAATTGATCCATGTCATACAAGTAGTATACACAACCAACATAATAATCACATAACATAACACCCATTTGGATTTTCATCACTAAACATCTCAAACGAATCCCCTTGTGGTTGCGCATACGACTCATAGTAATCCGACGGTACACTCACCGGTGGCTGCGGCGGCATCGCCGAGCCATACTGCGAATACGCATACGATTGCGGTGGCGCAGCTGCATAATACGACGCCGTATAGCTGTTCACCGGAGGATGCGCCGTGTTGTAGCTCACCGTGTACACCGGAGCAGGTGGCGGCCCGTGATGATACGGTTCCGGATATTTATACCCGTGCTGACGTGGAGGACTCTGATTGGATGATCTTGTTTTAGTTTTCTGTGGTGGTGTACTTGATGATGCTTCTCCGATACTGTTTAAATTACTATTTTGCCCTTCCTTTTCCTTTTTCTTTTTCTTCTTTTCTTCACCACCGCCTACGGCAGCGCCGTCGTCTCCGGTCTGTTTTTCCACCACCGGAGGACCAGCTGAGTCACTCGCCGATCCGGTCTCCGGTTTCTTCTCTTCAACTTTTTTCTCTCCGGCCACTTTCCCGCCAAAATCTTCAGCTTTCCGGCCACTATTATCAACCGGAGCTACACCGGATTGTACCACAGGATCACTAGATCTGGAAGAAGCTACTACCGGAACTTCCGTTTTAGTCGCCGGAGGTTTGATTTCCTTGTCGGAGACGGCAATTTCTACAGCCGGAGTTTCCGTTTTAGTCACCGGCTGCTTGATTTCCTTACCGGAGACAACAGTTTCTTCATTACCGGACACTTTTTCAGTTCTCCGACTATGATTTTGTGGATTTTCCGGCCACAACTCCGCATGCTTACCAGATTTCACTAATTTTCTGAGTAAACTTTCCGGCAACACGTCTCCGGTGACAACAACTCGCTGATTTTGTCTCTCAATTACAATATCATGAACTCCTGGAATGAAAAGAAGATTTATGTGAATTGTGAAAATAATAAAGAAAAAAGTATAAAACAAAGGATACCTGGAACAGATTGAAGGATTTTGTTGACCTTACGCTTGCAACCTTCACAGTGTATAGAAACTCTTAACACACAAGTCTGTAAAACAAACATGAAGATGATGATTAACTTATTATTATTGTAATTAACATAGAGAGTGAAGTTAGTTTTACCTTGTGTTTGACAGGTTGTGGTGGTTCAGTTGACGCCATTAACAGAATTTGCAGGAAGCTGTTTTAGAGAGAGAGAGAGAGAGAGTGAGTGATCTGTTTGAGGATGAGAGAGAATGATGAAGATGAGGATGATAATGCAAAGCATTTAATATTCAGAGTATGTAATAAAGGACTCAAAAGTAGTGAAAAATCTTTGGGAAAATCACCGCACTAAATGTATGTATATAAGTATATTAAAAAGTTGTTGATATTATTTTTAATTTGATAGTTTAGGTTATATTAAATCTTTTTGGTAACACAAACTCAATCAATACCATATGTGTGATGATGTGCATCACTTTGTGCTAACTTTTTTATGGATTAAATTATAACAAATATTTCATAATTTGTTGTAGAAGTTAAGAAGTTGGTGTAATATTTCTACATGCAAGTATGCAACTGATTTTGATTATACGTAATACTTTTTTTAATGATCAAATTAATAAATTAACAACGTCAATGGTCAATACATGTAGTCAAACATGTTATACACTTGATTTTCATAAAATATTTAATAAAGAGAGTTAATAATAATACATGGTAAAATCTTATTTTAACATGGTGTATACGGGCCTTATAAGATTATACGATCCTTATAAAATAAGATAAACTGACTAAGCCTGTGGGCACAGTCCTTGTAAGTTTATCTTATTCTATACAGGTCGTATAATGGTATACGACCCGTATAAATAGGATATCATTTTTTTGAGTTAATATTCACACATTAGGGTTTCGATTTGGCAGTCAATATAGTGTTCAGAACCATCAAATTGAACGTCTTTTGCTATCAAGGAAAACTTGTTTCAGTTTTCTTTTTATTTTGAAACAAATCTCATTTCATCAAAGAGAAAGAAAACTCAGACAAATGACAAGTTGATAAACATAAAGCAAACATGGAAGACTTTTAATTATCAAGGATAACGGGTTTCAGTTTTCTTTTTACTTTGAAACAAATCCATTTCATTAAAGAGAAAAAAAAACTCATACAAACAACCAGTTTATAAACATACAACAAGCACGGAAGACTTTTAACGATCAAGGAAAACGGGTTTCAATTTTTTTTTACTTTGAAACAAATCCCATTTCATTAAAGAGAAAGAAAACTCAGACAAACGACCAGTTGATAAACATAAAGCAAGCATGGAAGACTTTTAACTATCAAGGAAAACGGCTTTCAGTTTTCTTTTTATTTTGAAACAAATCTCATTTCATCAATAGCAACAGTTGAATCATTATTATTGTACAGTTTCAACCTTCCTTTTCCTTTAATTTCCAGAACATTTTCCCCAAACGAACATGCTCGATATCAGAACATCGTTTAAGCAAGAATCTAAACTCAAGGATACAATACGCGACAAGGTGGTGGTTTTGGAGGGAAGAGATTCACAATTACGAGATTTTAGTTGGGTTACAAATGGGCTGCATCGGTTATTCGGATCTCTATTCGGTCATCTTTCCAAACTGCAACACACGAATATCTGATTCCCAATTTGTAACATATCATCACAAAGCCCTTGTGTTTACATGCAGTGTACAGTGTTCTAATATGACCATATTGCTGCTATCAAGCTTAAGGATGCATTCCACGGTAAACGATGGGCCTGATGTTAGGGGAATTATAACTATACTTAATGAAATCTAGGGGATAATGGATAGATATAGTTCTCGAAGAATCTCGTTCCGTATTCTATCCTTTTGCTAGTTCTCGAAGAATCTCATTCCATATATAGATCTGTATTCGGTCATCTTTCCAAGTTTAAGGATGCATTCCACGGTAAACGATCAACAATCAATAATAGTAGCAATTGAATCATTATTATTGTACAACCTTGTTACAAATGCAAAAGTTGCTATCAAGTTTTTTACATGGACATGAAAGTACATTTAAGTGGTGTTCAGCACTCCACTCCACTCTCACACTTCAAATTTTCAACCTCAGTTTCCAATATAACATGCCTCATTTCATCTTTTTTACTCTTTTCTTCGATTCTAACAAAGCTTTTCAACAATCAGTAAGCAAATACAGAAATTTAGCCCTAGGTAATTGTAACACCCCGAAAACGAGTTTGGTAATCGAACCCCGTTAATACTAAAAGACGGGTAAAGTACCGTTAGTAGTAAAAATAACCCGATAAATATTTGGATTTAAATAAGAAATCCTAATAATAAATACAAGCGAATCAAAGTTTTAAGGAATTAAGTTTATAAGAGCCCGAGTTAACGAGACTTAAAATAAAACGGGTTATAACTCCTGGGACCCACCAAGTAACTAGGAATACTAACCTAGTTAGTTAGTATCTTGACATAATAGAATAAATATGGTTAAAATACCCTTTAAATAACTTGTGTGAAGTAGAGGGACTAAAGTTGATAAACTAGAAACTAGTTTATATTTAATAAAATGCCAACACCAAAACACACACTCTAAGTGTGTGTTCTGGTCGATACAATCACAGGAGCCAAGGGCTCTCCTACTCAACCCTAAACTTCAAGAAACTCATCAAATTGAAGGGGCAAATCAAGCCCGAATCGAAATCCAAGCATGGATTAGTGATCACCTCAGTAAAGGGATCATGAGGTATGCGAAATTTTACTATGTGGTTCCATCTTAAATTTTAGATAATCTTGTGAAATTCGAATCTGAGCTTGCATGTTCATTGTTTGGATGAAATTAGGGATGAAACTATGTCTAGGAGTAAACCCTAGTCATTTATTTGTTGAATTGATGTTCATGGTTATGAATTCATGATCATACACTCATGTGTCAAGTGGGTTTTGTAGAATTATGCTAAACACTAGGATTATCTTTGTTAACCTAGTGTATTTGAGCTCCATGAAGAAAATCCAGAATTTTTGATATAAAAATTTGACATGAACATGTGACACGATGCTTAAATCTTGGCTAAATAGTTAGTCAATAACTTGATTTTGAATTATATGAAATCATGCACATTAGGTGTTTGTTAAAATGCCTAAATGAGAACTAAAGTGTTGGAATTAGAGTGAAAATGTGTATTTGAATGATATGGCGATTTCGCGTAAAATGGAGTGATAAGGGTTCTAAATACTATGTTGATCTAGACTTAATGTTGTAACCCATGTGATCAAGAAGTAGTTAACTTTAGATAAGCTAAGTTAACTAATCATGAAGTCGAATAGTAGCTTCGGCATAGAAAATAAGTGAGGTGGAATAGTCGTGATTTTTATGACTAATTTAACCGCCTTGTAAATGATTGAAAATAGTTTGACGCCTAACGAGCTAGGTAGAGGCTTGGGAAAGGAAGCGATTCAAACAAATCAAGGATAGAGGAAAAGCGTAATTCGGATGCAAGGTAAGTATATCTTACACTAGTCATATATTTAAGAATATTCTTTCGTCGTATTAGTTACGAAAAAGACTAATGCCTAATTGACATATGGTGTTCCGGCGTGTAGTCGTACGGAACAAGATAATCAAATTTGATAAGAAAACATAATGATGGCTAAAAATGAGTTAAATCGGTAATTCGATCATATTATGACGAATGAAACATGTACTTTTAATGGTTATCATATAAGTTAAATCATAATAACCATTAAGGGCAAAATGGTAGTTTGACAATATTTGACAATTTGACGATGGTAATTGGTCATTTAGACAAAACAGGTCAAAAGGTGAAATTATCACCCTTTGACAACATCGACTAATGGGATGTCAAGTCGTATGATTTTAGGAAATAAATAGCACGGGGATGCTTACACCGCTATCAGTTAGCAGCCACTAAGGAAAGATATTGAAACGGGTCAATATATTGATCTGAGCCAGGTATGTATAATGAGACAACTCATCATGTAGGATTTAGAGTTCTATAAGAAATAGACAAGGTTAAAATGTAGATATTTGGTTATCTTTTAGGTAAATCGAATAAATTTAGTCATGATTATGACATTTTAGAAACATAATGGTTTCTAAACAAGACTATAGTTAAAAGTCGGATTTTTGGGTCAAACAAGTACTAAAAGTCCTTCGTCGTAAAAGAAGGACTAAAATTGACTAAAACGCCCTTGTAAGTGAAATTGAGCAAACGAACCATAAAGGTTGTTTGGAAATAAGTGATAGGATGAAATAAATACTTTGAATAAGTATGAAAAAGCAAAAGATGTAAAATATTGGTCAAATGACTCTATAAAAAGTCTTTGCCGTAAAATAATGATTTGAAGGGTAAAATTTGGAATATATAAATCACCACATTGAATCCACCACAAATTTAGTTGTGGTGGGAGATCACTTGATAAGAAATGTGGACATATGTATTTAGAAACGAATGAAAGCGACTTATGCTTGAAATATGCTTAAATACCCTTAACGGGTCAAAATAAGCATATGAGTGGAAATGAGTTTAAGAATGTATATGAACCTGTAATTGGAACCTAATATGTTAACCATCATTGAATTTAATAGATTTATGAGAATTAAGGGTCAAACAAACTTGCTTGTTTGATAAAAATCGAACGGGTCAAAATTTGGTAAAAAGGGTAATAAGCCGAAGACTTAAAAGTCTGAAATTTTGTTAAACCGAATGTTGGGTTTTAACTCCATAAGGTGGAGAATCAAGTTACAATCACGTAGGAAGAAACGGTAGGTCAAACGGATAAGCGGATCGAAAGATACGAAAGTTTTCATGTCAAAAATGGCAAAAATGGAAAAGGCTGATACAGGGACCACCGTAACTTACGGTGCCCACCGTAAGTTACGGTGGGGCTGATATAGTTACGGTGGTTGCGTACTGAGTTACGGTGGAAGATTTAACTTTCAGGGGCTACCGTAAATTACGGTACCCACCGTAATTTACGGTGGACCCTGTAATAAAATATATTTTAAATTAGTTTCGTTTCCCGGATTCGTTTAGACACGTTTTAAACCCCGTATGACTAAAGCATTTCATGTTTATGAAATGTAGGTACTTTTGGATGCCGGAAGACGATCAAGCTCAACGAAGAACCGAACACGATAAAGATACATGCTTCCGCACATTGCCTCGTCGTAAATTTTAAACGATGAATTCGATTATGTTATCTTGAATAACTTATGATTTGTCAAAGTTTTAATAAACCCGTATTTTTATAGTATGTGTAATCTTAACTACACAACTAATAGTGGTATTTACATGTAAAATTGTTAATTAGCAACTAGGGTGTTACAAGTTGGTATCAGAGCCTTGGTTTAAGAGATTCAAGTATGGTGGAAAAACTATGCTTGGACTTAAACCTTATGCTCTTGATAAAGATTGGTGTTCGGTTCGAGGCTTGACCGCAAATCCGGTAAGTACATGTATGTTAATAGTTTAGCATGCTAAAGTGTTGTAAACAACACATGGGGCTATCGTGTGATACACGTTACCCCAATTAAAAGGATTGATATGGTTGATGAAAATACGCGCGTTGACGTGTATGGTAGAAAAAGCTTTGTATTATAATACGGGCGATTATTGAAGTTGACATTACTAACTCTTGTGAATGTTTTAATTGAAGGACACTTGCATTTAAAGATGACAAGGGTTAAACAAATTAAGGATATGATAGAGGAACGGTCCGAAGTATGACAAGAGGAGCATGCTCATCAAGGGCTAAATCGCGTAACGACCGCGAACAAGGTTAATGGCAGGGAACGCCCGACGGGGCAAGCATTACCAGGTGCACGCTTTTAAATATAATCGCAAAAATAGCAATATGCAATAAACAAGTAGAGAATGATTGTTGCATAGGTAAATTAGAAACTTGGAAAACCTGAATAGAAATACATATCCAGGATATTATTTCCAAGAAAACTAAATAGAGGCGTTACTTACATAGGGCGTGATGTGAAAACTATAAAAAGGTCGTGTATGTCATGTGTTAATCGCTTACTCTGGCCAAGTAAGTAGTGGCATATGATACCATGAGTTTCTTATAGCGGACACATTTACATCTGATGTAGTAAGGGCGGGGTGAATGGGACTAACTTAAAAAGTACCCAAATGAATCAAATGAGCAAAATATTGGAGAATAATGTAAACGCACAGCCGGGTGACGGAAGCGTATTACATTAGGATAATGAGCCCGAGAGAAGGGACAAAGAAACATAAAAAAATGATTAAGGTACGCATTGGGAGGGGGTGTACTTACACTCGAACCCGGAGAATGCAAACTTGTAAAACAAATAAGATATGCACTGGGAGGGGGTGTACTTACACTCGAACCCGGAAAATGCGAATATGTCTCTAAACGGGTCGTTCTTGTAAAACGTCAAACTCGAAGACAAAGTCGGAATATAAAAATGAAGCGAGGTCTTAATGCATACCGGGAGGGTTGCAATAATAACGACTTCGGTAAAACACCCGGTTGATGGATAAGAATTAAACATATGCGTAGACCGAGAAACGGGAACTCGGATGGAAAGTTAAAAGACTCGGGTTTTGGGTCATAACTAAAAGATGACAAAATAATGTAAATAGAAATAGTAAATAAATTATGTTCAACTATTTTAAAGTTGAACGGGTCGAATATAGTATCATGCCCGACGACATGAGTAAACACAAGCGGGATAATAGTAGCGTTAAAAGCAAAAGAATAATGAGCCCGGTAATGGGACATAATCAAATACGAATGTATGTAAACTGGATAATGGTGAGCATAAGATAAACCGATGCATAAATGACGTGAGAAGTCGTAAAGTCGGAAAATTTGTCCGAAAGGAAACGAATGTAGCCTTAGACTATGGTCAAGGTCAAAGAAAATACCAAGGCGAAAATAAATGATTTTAAACAAACACAGGATGCCTTGACACCAAACATGTATTTTAATAATGACATGAGTAAAGAATGATCTACAGGATCAACCTAACCTTTGGGGTTATAAACAATGGAAAGGTCTGCGAAACTAAAACGACCCACGAGTCATGACTAGAAAGAAATAGATTATAAGGACCTCGCCTTAAAGAGGTGAAGGTCTAATAAAATAGCCCATAAACTAAGTGATAAAACATACGGGTTAATAAGACAAAGCGAGGGAATAAATGGAGAATCCTCGCATAAGACAAAGACTGAAAAGAATAAATTTTGGACTGTTAATATCTCGGTATGGATAATTGACAAAGGCTAAAGAGAAGACGCTAAACTAAAACTTCGTTTTTGGTAAGAAATAACGTTTTTACAAAAAAAAAAATGATGAATTATGATAGACGTATAAACAGTCTACATGAAAGATATAAGTCTTGACACTGATTGGTGCAAGACGATATATTCGAAAAGTGATAATTTTGAAAATAGAAAGTTGATGTAAAATTTGGCATGACGTGACATAATCACGGTCAAGAAATGCAATGTGAAGTAGAATCACATTATAACCAAGTGAACGGTAAAAAGTAACTGGACTAATAAGTCTAGTTAGTGAGACCGGTTAAGGTCAGCAATACAAATCAAGAAATTTGGCTTGCTTGTAAGCAGTAGATTCGGTATAACTGTAGAAATAAATTTTAAAACAAAAGAATTTGTTGCTAAAAGTGAAAGATTTCACTAAAGACCTTTAAACGGGTCAAAGTAACGGATTCATAAAGAATTTGATAGTATATGAAAGCGATGGATATCGCTAAGTTAACTAAACTAGTGGAAATAACGAGATTACGTTATTTCAAGTTGCACTATGTTGTATGAGATACGTAGACAATTAGTGACCAAAAAGATGTTACCATATTTTTCTGGTAATACTAATAATTGGTTAAAAGTATAAGTAATGTTTAAAAGATTTCTCGGATCAAATACATTGAGTTTAAACTCAAAGAATTATGTAGGAAAAGGTTTCGAGGACGAAACCTCTTTAAGGGGGGTAGACTTGTAACACCCCGAAAACGGGTTTGGTAATCGAACCCCGTTAATATTAAAAGACGGGTAAAGTACCGTTATTAGTAAAAATAACCCGGTAAATATTTGGATTTAAATAAGAAATCCTAATAATAAATACAAGCGAATCAAAGTTTTAAGGAATTGAGTTTATAAGAGCCCGAGTTAACGAGACTTAAAATAAAACGGGTTATAACTCCCGGGACCCACCAAGTAACTAGGAATACTAACCTAGTTAGTTAGTATCTTGATATAATAGAATAAATATGGTTAAAGTACCCTTTAAATAACTTGTGTGAAGTAGAGGGACTAAAGTTGATAAACTAGAAACTAGTTTATATTTAATAAAATGCCAACACTAAAACACACACTCTAAGTGTGTGTTCTGGTCGATACAATCACAGGAGCCAAGGGCTCTCCTACTCAACCCTAAACTTCAAGAAATTCATCAAATTGAAGGGGCAAATCAAGCCCGAATCGAAATCCAAGCATGGATTAGTGATCACCTCAGTAAAGGGATCATGAGGTATGCGAAATTTTACTATGTGGTTCCATCTTAAATTTTAGATGAACTTGTGAAATTCGAATCTGAGCTTGCATGTTCGTTGTTTGGATGAAATTAGGGATGAAACTATGTCTAGGAGTAAACCCTAGTCATTTATTTGTTGAATTGATGTTCATGGTTATGAATTCATGATCATACACTCATGTGTCAAGTGGGTTTTGTAGAATTATGCTAAACACTAAGATTATCTTTGTTAACCTAGTGTATTTGAGCTCCATGAAGAAAATCCATAATTTTTGATATAAAAATTTGATATGAACATGTGACACGATGCTTAAATCTTGGCTAAATAGTTAGTCAATAACTTGATTTTGAATTATATGAAATCATGCACATTAGGTGTTTGTTAAAATGCCTAAATGAGAACTAAAGTGTTGGAATTAGAGTGAAAATGTGTATTTGAATGATATGGCGATTTCGCGTAAAATGGAGTGATAAGGGTTCTAAATACTATGTTGATCTAGACTTAATGTTGTAACCCATGTGATCAAGAAGTAGTTAACTTTAGATAAGCTAAGTTAACTAATCATGAAGTCGAATAGTAGCTTCGGCATAGAAAATAAGTGAGGTGGAATAGTCGTGATTTTTATGACTAATTTAACCGCCTTGTAAATGATTGAAAATAGTTTGACGCCTAACGAGCTAGGTGGAGGCTTGGGAAAGGAAGCGGGTCAAACAAATCAAGGATAGAGGAAAAGCGTAATTCGGATGCAAGGTAAGTATATCTTACACTAGTCATATATTTAAGAATATTCTTTCGTCGTATTAGTTACGAAAAATGTTGGAAATTTTAGTGAAAATGAGTTTTTCACTAAATATTTTGGACATCAATAATATTTATATATGTGTTGTATAAATAATTATTTATGGTTTGTGTTCAAACTATGTCCAAATAGAGCTAAGATGAATGAGATATCGAAGCTTGAAGTTGTATGTTTGGAACAAACAAAGATAAATAAAATGGATTAGTTTTGTCAACTTGTCCCACATAGGTGGGATGACAAAACTTAAAGTGGTTTATAAGGAGGAGCACTCATTGTATATTGTTTCCTTAAAGGCAAACACTAGTGGGGACTCTAAAGGGTGCGGAGCACCCTTACTCGTGCACATATGCGTGCGTGCCATGGGCTATGGGCCCTATGTAGTGCACTTTGAACTTCGCACACCGCCTTTGTATTTTTGTCCATGAGCGCGTGGTCAGATACATGGCGGGTCCGCTTATGGCGCACCCTTGGGTGGAGTAGGCGGATGCCATGGCATGGCACATGTCATTGGCTATGGCGAAGAATGCAAGTGGCGCACAAGTTTGGATGGCGTATGACCAGGGGGCGTCCTGGTATACATGGTGGCATCCGTGTGGCGCGCGAGTATAGATGGCGCATGACCAGGTGGCGTCCTGGTATGCGTAGTCGCATCCGTGTGGTGCGCGACTCCATATGGTGCGGCATGAGATCCTTGAAGCATGGCGCATGGACTGGCGGATCAGTTCTAGCACGTGCACAGGTTTGCAGCGGAAACAAAACAACTGGTTGGACTTGGTCAAACTAGTTGTTTCAACTCGTTTAATTCTGTCATGAATGAATATGACAGTTTCGTTGACCACATGAATTCCATTTTAATATAATTAAATCTTGTTTATTACAAGATTTATTGCCTCGTTAATTAGAGAATTAATGGCAAAGAATGTTTCAACTTTTGTGAATGTGTATATCTATGAACGTTGAGTTCATATTTTTATAGACGAAAGATACGAGATGAGAGGATCTCATAAAAACTATTAGAAACATTCACAATATATTTTAGAGGAGTACTCTAAAAATATATACAACTTCATTTCTTTATTTTCCAATAACACCAAATTATACCCGGTGTAATCTCGGGTGCGAGTGTCATCTCCGGCAGTACACTACTGCTTCGGTTGTTGTATCCTGGAAACAGACAGTCTGAGAGGAGGCGTGGAATCTGTTTTAAGGGCCCCGTGTCTAACACGATCCTCAACCAAAACCGTCAACGTTAGTTTGTTCATTCTTGCAGCGGAGGTTCGTACAAGATGGTGCGGTTGAGGTTCTTCCAAAGACATTGGCTTGAATCAAGAGTGGTATAATGTATTTGTATTTTATATATTGTTCATATAGTTTTGTAACTGGGTTGTACTATTATATTTCCTACGAATAACGAGAGTCTCGTTATTATTTATTTTATTAATATTTTTATTAAAAAAAAGTGAACCTAGTTCCTACAATCTTAAAACAGACTTTCGTGAAGATTGTTGCTACAATCTTAAATCCCTTCTCTACGAGGATTTAGGTTCACGAAAGTTAAAATATTTAATGGGATTTTTATTAAAATCTTGTAAATATTTTTTTTTTTGGGAAATATTTATTTAGTACAACAAGTCGTATTAATTTTATGATTGGAGTACAATCTTTAATCCGAATACCGTGTTACAAAACGAACGTTTTGATTCAAGTTTTGGAGTTTCATGGCTTGTGTTCGTGTTTAGATAAACCGAACCATATACAAAATAAACTGTATTTCAATATGTTTTGAAATATAAATTTTCTAATGAGCGTATTAGAAAAATTTATTTTGTAACTCCTTTCTAATGTTTTTGTAACGTTTAAGTATTCATAATAAGCTTTTAGTAACCATTATTTGAGATATTAATGTTGGTTTTAAAAGTAGTGAAATATTTTTATTTTCTAATTCGCATATTAGAAAATAACTATTTTATAAAATAACTAGTTTTAATATTTTCTAACGAGCGTGTTAGAAACGTTGTTGAAAGAACAACAAGATTAAAACTTTTATATGTTCTAACGAGCGTGTTATGAACAATGTTTTAAAGACGGTAGGATGTTCTAACGAGCGTGTTAGAAACAATAGTTTAAATACGTTTAGATTTTCTAACGAGCGTGTTAGAAAAGATTATTATTTCAAATAATTACCGATGAGCGTGTTGGAGACAATTATTTGGATAATAAACCTTGTAACAGTTTCGTCTAAACTATTAACTTTCTAACGAGCGAGTTAGAAACGTAATTTTTCCACATATGTTTAAACGATTTTTATTTGTTTATTTCTAATGAGCGTATTAGAAATAGTTTATATTTTTTTTATAAACTTCGAAACAAATTTTGTAATCGATTATTTCTAACGAGCGTGTTAGAAACGATTTAAAGAGTTTGATAGTTGTTTATTTTCTAACGAGCGTGTTAGAAACGATTTAACGACTTTATCAATTGTTTATTTCTAACAAGCGGGTTAGAAAACGTTTATTTTATATAAACCAAAAATGGCTTATGGAAATAAATAATCGTTTAATTTTCTAATGGGCGTATTAGAATTAGTTTATCTTATAACCAACTATTTAACGATTTGCAATCGATAATTTCTAACGAGCGGGTTAGAACCGAGTTAACTATGATAAACTATTTAAGCTGATTTGTAATGGTTTTATATATTTTCTAACGAGCGTGTTAGAAAAGATATGTGTTCATTTCTAACGAGCATGTTAGAAAACGTTTATTTAAACCAAAAGTGAATAATTGTATTCGTTTTATGTCTAACGAGCGTGTTAGAAGCGGTTTATTTTATAAAAACCGAATATTTCGAATGTTGTTCAACATTTAAATTCTAATTAGCATATTAGAATTGGTTATCATACAAACCACTCTTGTTAACGATTGATAATCGTTATTATCTAACAGCGGTTAGAAATGGTTTGAATATGATAAACCATTTATTAAAACGATGTGCATTCATTTTATTTTCAAACGAGCGAGTTTGAAATTGTTTTATTTATTAAACTATTATAAGGTTTATTGTCTTGATTTGTAATCAAAACGTTAATATATAGTTTAATATTATAACACTTGCAAAAACGAGAAATGTTTTGAACGAATAAAACATGTCTTTGCGAAGTATAAGTGATTCGATACTTCCACGAGAAGTATAACGTCTTGAACCATATAATAGTCTTGGAGAGACTATTTTATGAAAAACAACTCGATGTTGTTATAGACATAAATCCATAATAAGTTGCTTAAGTACTTGCGAGTAGTTAATTGAAAACAACTTTATACTTTGGACAACTTGTGATTATTCAAGTTTTAGAGTTCCAAGATGAGGGAGTACCTCAAAACATGACACCGAACGAAATAAGTGCGTTTATTTCGGTAAAAAAAAGTGTTGAAGATAATAACACTTTGGCTTTTGATGTTTAGATATCATTGGTGTACCCGTTATTTTGGACTACTAATAAGTTGTCAAAAGGATACACATTTTGATACAAAGTGTAAAAAGTAATTTACACAAACACAACGAGCGGGTTGTGATCATGACTTATGTAATAAGTCACAAATCAAACATCAAATGCATAACGGCGTCGTGAGAAACGTGGTGTATGGTTTGAGATGGAATACACGAAAACGAGATATGTCATCTAATGTTGAGAGCATCAACATGGAAATGCACATGTAAGTTTTCAAAGAATATAACATATGAAAGAAATATATGTTATTATTGTAAATGTTTTAATAAATTTAGGAAATTTATTAATGGAAATTTACAATAGTGATGGACTTGTAGATGCTTCTACCACCATCAGTGTTGTTTAAACTATGTGGAGGCATGGTCCTCAATTTGGGAGAGTATCCCAATACATGGTATTAATGAAACAACAACGTAAATGTATATATCACTATAGGCATACGTGAATGCTTTGTTGTTGAGAGTCAATCTAATTGGCTATATCTCAAGACTCAAGTGATTTTATACAAAGATCTTTCATCAAAGTGACTTGGATTATGACTTATGTTTAAGTCTTTAGGAAGTCAATGGTGAAGCCTTGGAGATAAAAAGGCAAACGAGTTATGATCCTAATGGATGAAGTTAACTATGGTTTTGAGGCCTTCCTAAAACCGATGGTTTTGGAATGGTGAAATAAAATTTTATTACTGTGTCTAAACTAAGAAACGAATGTTCGGAAGAGATAGTGTGTTATCTCTTAAGGCTGTGAAGAATCAGAATGATGCATCTTCTGTTCACATGCTAGAGTATTGTGGTCTAAAGCATGCTAGACTAATACTTGTTAATTTAGATGCTCGACGGAGATTAAATTAACTTTAAACATTCAAAATATGTGATGACACAAGAACGAATTTTGTGCTAAACAAAACTATAAATATAACTTCATTAAAATGCAAGCAATGTGGGGGGAGGAGGCCATTTAAGAAACAAACCCTTTAGGGTATGTGGAAATAGTAGTTGAGAAGTTTTCTCAAACTCGAAATGAAAGGGAGAACCTTTCATCACCCCATTTGGATGTTATCCAATTACACTTAAATGTGGGGGTGACTTGCATTTGAATGTGGAAATGGTAGTTGAGAAGTTTTCTCAAACTCGAAATGAAAGGGAGAACCTTTCATCGCCCTATTTGGATGCTATCCAATTACACTTAAATGTGGGGGTGACTTGCATATATTGCAAACGCTTGACCAAGTGGAGTACACAATGGTTATATGGAGTCAATCGAGTAGATTGGACTCGAATGCCAATTGGTTAGATTCAAAATCTAGTAAGATGTCAGTCATGACACACCAAAGGCATGGTGAAAACGTGTTTGGCCATGAATTGAGTTTCATGTCATTCTAAGACAAGGTACATAACTGGATCCAGGTTGAGATCACGAGTTATAAGTCTTATGAATCGACTAAAAGGCAAAGGTGACTAGCGAGTCAAGAACACGTTAGAACAACTGATCTCAATTTAAATTGTCGTTGGTGACTTAGCGAAGTCAAAGATAATTTTGGATCCAACAACCAGTGGGTTGACAAGAGATCAGGTTGTGGAATGGGACTAAAGCCATGGATAAAGGGACATGAGGGAAACCTAACCTAGTTGACTGGAGATCCCAAGATCTAGGTTCAATAGGCCAACTTAATCATGAACCGAAGGGTAGTCACTGTGGGGGCGTAGCTAATATATATGTTTATATATAAGCTAGTTTATATGTTTCATATATCCCCCTTAAAACTATAAAAGGGTGTTTAAATACGTCCTAGTCCATTCCTATAATATTCAGTGACATTGTTGTGAGGTTAAGCATAATATGTGGTTTTATGATTTGTGTAAATCATAGTAAACCATAATGCTTTTTAATGATTTAAAGGGAAATCACCTATGTTGGAGAGAAGTGTGGTCGCTTCGAATGGAATTAGGGCATAATTCCTAGAGCTCCCGCAGAACCAGGAAAGTGCTCCATGACCATTATTGGAGACATACATGAGGAGATGGCCCGGCTAGGGAAAGTATTGTGTGAATGTATATTGTCGTCTACACAAATGGGGGGTTGTTCAAGGACATCACGTTTACAAAACCCTAGGAGGCTAAGTATGCTTCACAAAGGAAGGTTCAAAGGCTACACCTACCTATCCTGCAATACTCGACTGTCGAGTTTTTATCGGGGAATTTTGTGCGTTTTAATCGATCTCCGTACATGTGGGGGATTGTTGGAAATTTTAGTGAAAATGAGTTTTTCACTAAATATTTTGGACATCAATAATATTTATATATGTGTTGTATAAATAATTATTTATGGTTTGTGTTCAAACTATGTCCAAATAGAGCTAAGATGAATGAGATATCGAAGCTTGAAGTTGTATGTTTGGAACAAACAAAGATAAATAAAATGGATTAGTTTTGTCAACTTGTCCCACATAGGTGGGATGACAAAACTTAAAGTGGTTTATAAGGAGGAGCACTCCTTGTATATTGTTTCCTTAAAGGCAAACACTAGTGGGGACTCTAAAGGGTGCGGAGCACCCTTACTCGTGCACATATGCGTGCGTGCCATGGGCTATGGGCCCTATGTAGTGCACTTTGAACTTCGCACACCGCCTTTGTATTTTTGTCCATGAGCGCGTGGTCAGATACATGGCGGGTCCGCTTATGGCGCACCCTTGGGTGGAGTAGGCGGATGCCATGGCATGGCACATGTCATTGGGTATGGCGAATAATGCAAGTGGCGCACAAGTTTGGATGGCGCATGACCAGGGGGCGTCCTGGTATACATGGTGGCATCCGTGTGGCGCGCGAGTATAGATGGCGCATGACCAGGTGGCATCCTGGTATGCGTAGTCGAATCCGTGTGGTGCGCGACTCCATATGGCGTGGCATGAGATCCTTGAAGCATGGCGCGTGGACTGGCGGATCAGTTCTAGCACGTGCACAGGTTTGCAGCGGAAACAAAACAACTGGTTGGACTTGGTCAAACTAGTTGTTTCAACTCGTTTAATTCTGTCATGAATGAATATGACAGTTTCGTTGACCACATGAATTCCATTTTAATATAATTAAATCTTGTTTATTACAAGATTTATTGCCTCATTAATTAGAGAATTAATGGCAAAGAATGTTTCAACTTTTGTGAATGTGTATATATATGAACGTTGAGTTCATATTTTTATAGACGAAAGATACGAGATGAGAGGATCTCATAAAAACTATTAGAAACATTCACAATATATTTTAGAGGAGTATTCTAAAAATATATACAACTTCATTTCTTTATTTTCCAATAACACCAAATTATACCCGGTGTAATCTCGGGTGCGAGTGTCATCTCCGGCAGTACACTACTGCTTCGGTTTTTGTATCCTGGAAACAGACCGTCTGAGAGGAGGCGCGGAATCTGTTTTAAGGGCCCCGTGTCTAACACGATCCTCAACCAAAACCGTCAACGTTAGTTTGTTCATTCTTGCAGCGGAGGTTCGTACAAGATGGTGCGGTTGAAGTTCTTCCAAAGACATTGGCTTGAATCAAGAGTGGTATAATGTATTTGTATTTTATATATTGTTCATATAGTTTTGTAACCGGGTTGTACTATTATATTTCCTACGAATAACGAGAGTCTCGTTATTATTTATTTTATTAATATTTTTATTAAAAAAAAGTGAACCTAGTTCCTACAAAAAAGACAAATGCCTAATTGAGATATGGTGTTCCGGCGTGTAGTCGTACGGAACAAGATAATCAAATTTGATAAGAAAACATAATGATGGCTAAAAATGAGTTAAATCGGTAATTCGATCATATTATGACGAATGAAACATGTACTTTTAATGGTTATCATATAAGTTAAATCATAATAACTATTAAGGGCAAAATGGTAGTTTGACAATATTTGACAATTTGACGATGGTAATTGGTCATTTAGACCAAGCAGGTCAAAAGGTGAAATTATCACCCTTTGACAACATCGACTAATGGGATGTCAAGTCGTATGATTTTAGGAAATAAATAGCACGAGGATGCTTACACCGCTATCACTTAGCAGCCACTAAGGAAAGATATTGAAACGGGTCAATATATTGATCCGAGCCAGGTATGTATAATGATACAACTCATCATGTAGGATTTAGAGTTCTATAAGAAATAGACAAGGTTAAAATGTAGATATTTGGTTATCTTTTAGGTAAATCGAATAAATTTAGTCATGATTATGACATTTTAGAAACATAATGGTTTCTAAACAAGACTATAGTTAAAAGGCAGATTTTTGGGTCAAACAAGTACTAAAAGTCCTTCGTCGTAAAAGAAGGACTAAAATTGACTAAAACGCCCTTGTAAGCGAAATTGAGCAAAACAACCATAAAGATTGTTTGGAAATAAGTGATAGGATGAAATAAATACTTTGAATAAGTATGAAAAAGCAAAAGATGTAAAATATTGGTCAAATGACTCTATAAAGAGTCTTTGCCGTAAAATAATGATTTGAAGGGTAAAATTTGGAATATATAAATCACCACATTGAATCCACCACAAATTTAGTTGTGGTGGGAGATCACTTGATAAGAAATGTGGACATATGTATTTAGAAACGAATGAAAGCGACTTATGCTTGAAATATGCTTAAATACCCTTAACGGGTCAAAATAAGCATATGAGTGGAAATGGGTTTAAGAATGTATATGAACCTGTAATTGGAACCTAATATGTTAACCATCATTGAATTTAATAGATTCATGAGAATTAAGGGTCAAACAAACTTGCTTGTTTGATAAAAATCGAACGGGTTAAAATTTGGTAAAAAGGGTAATAAGCCGAAGACTTAAAAGTCTGAAATTTTGTTAAACCGAATGTTGGGTTTTAACTCCATAATGTGGAGAATCAAGTTACAATCACGTAGGAGAAACGGTAGGTCAAACGGACAAGCGGATCGAAAGATACGAAAGTTTTCGTGTCAAAAATGGCAAAAATGGAAAAGGCTGATACAGGGACCACCGTAACTTACGGTGCCCACCGTAAGTTACGGTGGGGCTGATATAGTTACGGTGGTTGCCTACTGGAGTTACGGTGGAAGATTTAATTTTCAGGGGCTACCGTAAATTACGGTACCCACCGTAATTTACGGTGGACCCTGTAATAAAATATATTTTAAATTAGTTTCGCTTCCCAGATTCGTTTAGACACGTTTTAAACCCCGTATGACTAAATAATTTCATGTTTATGAAATGTAAGTACTTTTGGATGCCGGAAGACGATCAAGCTCAATGAAGAACCGAACACGATAAAGATACATGCTTCCGCACATTGCCTCATCGTAAATTTTAAACGATGAATTCGATTATGTTATGTTGAATAACTTATGATTTGTCAAAGTTTTAATAAACCCGTATTTTTATAGTATGTGTAATCTTAACTACACAACTAATAGTGGTATTTACATGTAAAACCGTTAATTAGCAACTAGGGTGTTACAATAATCAGTAAGCAAATACACAATGGTTCTCCAATTCTAGATCAGTGTTGTTTATCACATTGTGTGAGCATTGGAAGCCCGACAAACAGTCTTGCAATTAGTCAGCAGTCATTACTTCTTAATGAACTCGAATTCACAAAATGATGAGTAATGTAAGGAGAGGCGTTGAGATTCAAGGGTTTAGACGCCATGTCGTAGGAAGATGGGTACATAAATCACCAAAGGGATAATGGAAATCCATCAAGCTCAAAAAGAAAACTTGTGTTCAAGGTTTCTTGTTATGTAAAGTACTTGGTTTTAAGTCCAATCTTGGATGAATCATTGACATATTCTCTCTTGCTTGTCCCGAATGCATCTCCGTCTCGCAGGTATAACACATAGTCAATGTAGTAACAGGTGAGCTTTTACAACAACAATATCGATATTCTAGTTCTAGAAGAATCTCGTTCCGTATTCTCTCCTTTTCTAGTTCTCGAAGAATTTCGTTCCGTATTTTCTCCTTTTCTAGTTCTCAAAGAATCTCTTTCCGTATATAGATGTCAATGATAGATGTCAATCAAAGTTACACAAGGAAATTAAACCTTACAAACACCATCTAAAAACTAATATAATATGCTTCATATATTAACCATAAAATAAGTAAAATATATACCTCCATTCATTGCTTCACTTGACCCAAAAGATGATAACTTTCACCAAGGTGTTTATAATAAAACTTCAAGCATTCTGAACCATACCTACAAACAACCGAACAAACCCTAGCCAGAAATGGTTCCCATAAACCAACTTATACGCAATGAATCCTCTGTTAATCAACTTATTCCCACCGATTTTCGCTCTTTTAGCACGTCTAATTCCGACGTAAAGTTCACTGTTATCTGCTCCATGTAGTGAATCGTTGATATGATTAGACCACGAAAGTACTCCATCCGGTAGTTAACAAACGAATATCAGCAGGGTTCTAGTGACAATCCACACGGCATACATCGGTAGCGAGTTGGGAAAACTTTTACAAGGAACGTATAACTCGATATCAGAACATACTTGATTAATACAAGACGCATGTATTCGTGGATTTAGGTTGGCTATGATTTCCATTCGGTCATCTTTCCAAATTGCAACACATGAATATGTGGTTCCCAATTTGTAAGATATCATCACAAAGCCAATGTGTTTACATGTAGTGTACAGTGTTATGATATCACCATATACAAACATTCTGAACCCTAGCTACAAACAACCCAACAAACTCCGGATACTGAAAACCTTTAGCATCCGTACCCTTATTACTCTCACACACCCACCGTCGTCGCCACCCAACAAACTCCGGATACTAAAAACGCTATCTAAAGAATTACTAAAATTTATTAAACGGTTGTTCGGTTTTACACAAAAAAAAATAAATAAAAAACTTATATATCGGTCGCATAGCATTATACGACCCGTATACAGATCTTAAAAACCCAAAAAAATATGATCAAACCTCACAAAAATAAATACATTTGGCCGTATAACATTATATTGCTCGTATACAATTGTATACGGATCGTATAATGTTATACGGCCCGTATACATGTAAAACAAAAAAAAAAGATTCCACTGCATTTATTTCTGTGCAAAATTATTCTATACGGGCCGTATAACCTTATACGACCTGTATACACTAGGGATGTGAAAATAAGATTATAGGGGTGTGTTTATAGAATCATCCTTTAATAAATTAGGGTGAACAGGTGTTAGCGTGGATGCCACCAACCTCATTTTGTATGCGGCAAACTCAAACACACGTGACTACTCATTGCTTGTGCCATGTTGATTTTTTTGACCTTTTGACCCCTCAAATGGCTATGATTGGCTGGGGGGGGGGGGGGAGGGAAGCACCCGTTACGTTTAAGTGCAAAATGGGGAGTGGAGAACGGAGTTGACGTCACACAGTATGATTAGTTGGGGTGGAGAGGTGACTAGTCCCCACGAGTAGAGCACCCCCTACACCCTAAGTATAAATTGCGCCTTTGTTAGAGTCGGGTGTGACATCCTTGGCAATTTACTTTTTTATGTTTCGGTTTGTTTACCTAAGAGATAATGGGCCATAAAGAACACAACCAAAATAAACACAAAACAAAAATTTTGTGTATTTTTTAAGTAGTTTTGGTTGTATTCACACTGGTTCTCGCCATAAATATTGGTTTCTAAATGATCTTCATCCTATATGTATACAGGGTCAGGATCTGAGAAGCACTAGGCTAATTGAGAAACTTGAGATACATTCTGGACCATAAATTTTTCATAAGCTTTCCGTAATATACACATATGTATAGTTTAAAATTAACTATATACATATATGTATAATTCAAGATTTGACAATATATACATATATGTATATAGTCAATTTTAAACTATAGATACGTGTATATATTGCGAAAAGCTTAGGGAAATGTGTGATCCAGAATGCTTCTTAAGTTTCTCAAATAGGGTGGATTTCTCTTAGGATCCCAACCCTATATATATATATATATATATATATATATATATATATATATATATATATATATATATATATATCGGGATGGGTTAACATGAGAACCACCTTGAGTTGTGAGAATTGTGAGAACTAGGCCATCCAAAAGGTTCTTTCCAATTTTTTTTTTCTCAAAAGTCATAAAAAATCACTTGTTTCAGCAAAGAAATTAAAAAAAATGCCGCATACCCACATTTACATGAGGCGTAAAAAAATATTTGTCTTCGTACGAAATTTACACCAGCGCGTATAAAAAATTTGCATCATCAAAACTGCCGACTCGACAATTTTTTTTTTACTTTTTTTACAGATGTGTTTATAATATTTTCATCTACGTTTATGCAAAAAAAAATTATGGCCCAACTCGCGCGGGAAGAAAAAGTTCTCACGGGTCTCACAACTCGTGGTGGTTCTCATTATATATATATATATATATATATATATATATATATATATATATATATATATATATATATATATATAGGGGAGCGCTAAAATGAAAACCATCTCCAATTGTAACAACTGCGAGAGCCACTCTCAACCAATCAGAAAAAGGAGTAGTTTGGTCATTTCCTTTAAATGTCCAATCTATCATCTCTCCTCTTTCCTTTCTCCTCTCTCCTCTTTAAAGTTGCAGACCTTTCTATCATCTCTCATCTCTCCTCTCTCCTTTTCGTCTTCATCACCATATCACCCATAAATCATTATTCAAGAATCATTCTTCAACACAACAATTGCATCAAGACTCATTCTTCTAACCCTAACACTCATCACTCATTTGGAGATCAATCATCAACCCATACGACACTTCAGCTTCAATCAACCCCAACTGCCTCTCCACCACCACCACCACTACCACCACCGCCCCCACCATCATATCATCCCGCATCGCTGCCGCTGTTGAAAACGCCGCCGCTGTGGGTGATCTGCAACCCCATATCCGGTGACATGTTTTGATTTTTTTTAATCTTTGTTTGAGCCCTGGATCTTGTGTGGGTTGTTTGATCTGTTAGAATGGGGTAAACCAGGTGGGTTAGGGGTGGGCGAAGGGGTTGTTGTGGTGGGTTAGGGGCGGGTGAAGGGGGGTTGTTGTATGGTTTGTTTGATCTGTTAGTACTTGTATGATCTTTGGTGTTCTTCATGTGTTCATCTTCAGATTGTTTGCTTTGTATCGTTGCATACTTGTGGTTTTGACTTTCTTGATCTTTGGGTGTCTTTTTTGGAAGTTTGAATAGTGAACTATGTGGGTTTGATGTTTTGGATTTGGGCGGTGATGATGAAAAAAACGCATATTTTGATGACGATGGCATGACAAGGATGGTGGAGGGTAGTTTTTGAACCTGCAACCCCACTTTGCAGCCTCTGATTATCGGAAAAATCTGAGCCAAACCCCGTTTTTTCAAGAATCCAAACATTGTTTTGATTTCTGTTGTTGGTTTGTTATTTTTTTTCCTAGTCGATGATGATAATAATCTATCTGAGACACCTACCGAGTTGCGATTTCTGGGTTTGTTCATTTTACGTAAAAAAGTTTCTGTAAAAAAAAAGTTAAACCGTAAACTTTTTAACGTAAAACGTAAATTTTTTAACGTAAAACGCAAAAACATAAAACGTAAAAAGTTTAACATAAAACGTAAAAAGTTTAACGTAAAACGTAAAAAAGTTTAACGTAAAAAGTTTTAACGTAAAACGTAAAAAGTTTTAACGTAAAACATAAAAAGTTTAACATAAAACGTAAAACGTAAAAAGTTTAACGTAAAAACGTAAAAAGTTTAACATAAAACATAAAAAGTTTAACCTAAAACGTAAAAATTTTAACGTAAAACGTAAAAAGTTTAACGTAAAAACGTAAAAATATTAAAAAAATATGTAAAAAAATCCTGAAAATTAAAAGCTTTTAATAAAAAAATTCTTTAAAAAATAAAAACTAATATAATAATACAAAAATAGTAATAAAAAACAATAAGACAAAAAGACAAAATTGAGTAAATTTACTAAACTAACATTTTGTATTAAAATATTAAAGACATAATAAGACAAAAAACTATTTAATAATACTTTTTAATTACTTTTAATCTCATCCATTGATCTTGAAGATCTAATGGTTGAAAAGTGGTTCTCTTTGTTCTTACAACTGGATGTGGTTTTCATTTTAGCGCTCCCCTATATACATACATATATATATATATATATATATACATATATATATAGAGTGGGGATCCTACGAAAAGTGTGTTTTTCCTAGAAAGTCTAGGAAGCGATATATATATATATATATATATATATATATATATATATAGTGGGGATCCTACGGAAAGTGTGTTTTTCCTAGAAAGTCTAGGAAGCGATATATATATATATATATATATATATATATATATATATATATATATGTATAGAGTGGGGATCCTACGGAAAGTGTGTTTTTTCCTAGAAAGTCTAGGAAGCGATCTGAGCCATCCAATGGGTGTGTTTAATGGTTGAGATCATCTTGGTGGTATTTTGGTAATATGTGTTTCTTAAAAATAGGATTATTTAATTAATCAGGGGTAGATATGTCATTTAGCTTATTTTAAATATGGAAATAATTGTCATTCCATAACCACCCCACATTTCTTGCGATTATCTCTCTCTCTCTCTCTCTCTCTCTTTTCCTTCTATCCTTTATGAAGAAACACATCAAGAAAACACATCGTATTAATCTGCTTGCTGTTAAAACACAGCTGTAAGAATCTGCTTGCTGTTAAAACACAATGTCAAGAAATCCTCCAGCATTACCAACATGAATGCTAAAACACAACTGTATGAATCTGCTTGCTGTTAAAACACAACTGTATGAATTTGAATGCTAAAACACAACTGTATGAATCTGCTTGTTGTTAAAACACAATTGTATGAATCTGATTGGTAAAAGACAGCGTCAAGAAATCCTCCAGCATTACCAACATGAATGCTAAAACACAACTGTATGAATCTGCTTGCTGTTAAAACACAACTGTATGAATCTGATTGCTGTTAAAACACAACTGTATGAATCTGAATGCTAAAACACAACTGTATGAATGTGCTTGCTGTTAAAACACAACTGTATGAATCTGAATGCTAAAACACAACTGTATGAATCTGCTTGCTGTTATAACACATCACTAAAAACAAGCTGATGGTTTTGCAGTTAAATGTTAATAACCAACTCCACAATCGACAAGTGTGTTTGAAGCCATGATTTTTCTCTCTGAAAAATTTATTGAATACGAATACTGCTGGTGAAGAAGAAAACGATAGAAAGAATTGTATATATATATGATTTGAATGAGATTTGGATTCGAAACACAACCAAAATTCCGAAAATCATGGACATAATCAGTTACCTTCGAGATCATGCAATGTTAGTTAATGAAATATAAATTCCAAAAATAAAATTAAAATGTGAAATTACATAATTGCCCTCTAGTTAAAATAACTCAATGCCACATGTCCAATTCTCATTGCTTCTTAGACTTTCTAGGAAAAATACACTTTCTACCCAAGTCCTACTATATATATATATATATATATAGTAGGAGTTGGCTACAAAGCCAATATTTCCTACAAAGTGTAGGAAGTCATAGGAGAGTGACATGTGGCAATTAGGTTTTTTAATAAAAAGGGCATTAAGGTAATTTGATAATTATTTTATTTTTGGAATTTATTTTATTAATTACTAATTAACTCATGAGAATTTTAAGGAAACTTAATATCTCCTTGATTTCGTATTGGAGGTTATCAAAATTACCGGAGGTTATCATTTCATGCGATTTTCATATCTTCTTCGTAAATCGATTGCCTGATAAAAACAATGGCTTCTTCAACAAGTTCTTGACGATGTGTTTTACCAGTTAAAAGGTTAATGTTAATGTGTTATAATTCCCTTGGTATTAAATGTTGTTTTAATTAATGAAACGTAATTCACTGAGAGATATTGGTATTGTGTTTTAGCAGTTAACAGTCAATAAACGCAGTTCACAGAGAGATATTGATGTGTTTTACCAGATAAAACACAATGTGATGAACCAGATGAAATACACTATCTTGACGCTGTGTTTTATCAGTTTCTAGTTTTTCACGTTGTATTTTATCATAGTTTTGTGTTTTATTACACTTGAAGTTGGGTACTGGATATGTTTCATAGCAGTGTGTTTTAGTAATGAAACACAATGTGACGAACCAGATGAAATACGAATTGAATGTGTTTTAGAAGAAGATGATGAATTGTGAATGGAATGATAAACATGGTATTAATCGTTTTAATATTTCAATCCGAATTTGTTAACTTGATCCATGATTCTAGCTAGTTTTGGTATGAAAGAGGTTTTCTATAATTGGTTTTAGAGAGGGGGGTGATCGCGAGATTGTAGGGGTGTGTTATTTATGACAGCTATTTGGTTGATTTAAAACACGTAAAATGACAAGACTACTCCTAACTTATTATAACAATTAATTAATGACACACAAATATTATAGAAATGCCACTGACTTGATCTCAACCATTAAACACACCCATCGGATGGCTCAGATCGCTTCTTACACTTTGTAGGAAAAACACATTTTGCGCAGGAACCCTACTCCCCCCTCTCTCTCTATATATATATATGCTAGGGTTCAAGCGAGAATCACCCTTATCGCTAGAACCAATGTGAATACAACCAAAATAAACCTACCTCACCACCACCAAAAACCCTAAACCCCCACCCCACCCCACCCCACCCCACCCCACCCCACCACAACCCAAAAACCTAAACACCCCCCCCCCCCCCAAAAAAAACCTACACCTCACCAAAAACCTATCTTCACCCCCTAAAAACCTAAAAAAATCTACCCCCCCCCACACACACACACAAACTTAAAAAAACTAAAACCCCCACCCCTAAAAACCTAAACCCCCTCCCCCCCATCCACCCCACCCAAGCTAAATGCTAAAAACTAAACGCTAAAGCTAAACCACACAATTAAATGCCAAAAAGGTTTTTTATATAGTTAAATCGCGACTTTATAAAAATTAAAAATATATTATAATTAGTAAGCTACGACTTTTAATGAAAAATAAAAAAAAATGTGTGTTTTTTAAGCTTTTTTAAGTAGTTTTGATTGTGTTCATAGTTGTTCTTGTGGTTATCGTAATAAAGGGGGGTTCCTAACGGATCCTTGCCTTATATTTATATAGGGTGAGGTTCTAAAGTGAACATTATTATATAGGTGAACTTAGTGAGCAAAACTTGGCCATTGATTTACACTTGTGTATTGATAATCAAGGGCTAGGATTAGTTCACTAATGTTCACAATTAAGAGGGTTGTTTACAAAAGAACGTAGGGGACCGCTAAAATGAAAACCACCTCCAGTTGTAAGAACCGCGAGAACCAGTTCCTAACCACTAGATCAACAAGATAGATGAATGAGATTAAAAGTAACTAATATTAATATTAAATACATTTTGTCTTATTATGTCTTTAATATTTTAATCCAAAAGGGTAGTTTAGTAAAATTACTATTTTCTGTCTTTTAGTCTTTATTATTTTTTTTATTACTTTTTTGTTTTATTATATTACTTTTTATTTTTTAAAAAGATTTTTTTATTAAAAGCATTTTTAAATTCAGATTTTTTTAATAAGACAATTTTTTTGCGCGCCGGTTTTTGCACGCCGTTTTTACGCCCGGCTCTTTCACGCATCGTTTTTTAACGGGGTGGTTTTTGCACGCCGTTTTTTACGCTCGGCTTTTTCAAGTGTCGTTTTTTTAACGCGCCGTTTTTTACGTCCTGTTTTAACGCGGCGTTTTTTACATTCCGTATTTTTCCACGGCGTTTTTATACGCCGCATTCACGCCCCTTGTTTAGGCGCCGTTTTATCACACGGTTTTTTACGTTTTACAACTTACGTAGAAAAAGTTTTACGTTTAACGTTAAAAAATTTACGTTTTACGTTTTACGTTAATCTTTTTAAATTTTTTACGTTTTACGTTAAACTTTTTACGTTTTACGTAAAACTTTGTACGTTTTACGTTAAACTTTTTACGTTTTACGTTAAACTGTTTACGTTTTACGTAAAACTTTGTACGTTTTACGTTTTTACGTTTTACATTTTACGTTTTATGTTAAACTTTTTACGCTTTACGTTTTACGTTAAACTTTTTACGTTAAAAAGGTTTATGTTTTACGCCCCGCGTTAAAAGTTTATGTTTTACGTTAAAAAAATTACTTTTTACGTTAAAAATTTTACGTTTTACGTTATAATGTTTACGTTTTTACGTGAAAAAGTTTACGTTTTACGTTTTTACGTGAAAAAGTTTACGTTTTACTTGAAAAAGTTTACGTTTTACGTAAAAAGGTTTACGCTTTACTTTAAAAAAATTACGTTTTACGTTAAAAAGTTTATGGTTTTCATTTTTTTTTTTTTTTGCAAAAACTTTTTACCCACCCCTCCTCTGATTCACCATCCATTGTTAATTTACCCCGGTGACAAACCAGACGAAAAAAACATCAAACTTTAGCAATAAAAACACTACAAATCAAGTCAAACCACACAAATTATTAACCCAAGAGCAAGATTCACTAAGCCAGAAAATAATACAAACAATTTTAATGAAACTTTATAAATAAAAATAAATAAGACCTTGCAAAAGTCTTTAAACCGAGCTTCAATAGTAACTCCGCTTTTCATAGAACCCTCAACGGTTGATTTGATCTGCTTGAAATCTTCCATCGAATTCACGCGAATCTCGGCCACACGAAACAACTCAGATCCCCGATTTATCGAAACCCTAACAAACAAATTTGGCGGAAATCAACAACCTAACGATCGAACAATCAAATAGATCTAAAAAACCAAAACCTTGATTAATAAAAATAATAATAAGAACGCCTCTTTCGAATAGAAACACACACAAACACCTAATTCTCTCTCTCTAGAAATTAGATTAAGATCTTTTACGAAAATCTTTGTATCAGAACACAAATGGGGAAACGATTGTATTATAAAAGAAATTAGATTAGAAACGGCAGCAAGAAACGAACCAGATCAGGATTGGCCGAAACCCTAGGATCCAAATTAGGGGAAACGATTGAACAAATCCTCGTCATCTCTACCCTCGGGTCATCATCAATATCGTCGGCCACCTCTACCTTCATATTCAAAACATCATCTTCAAAACATCATCGTCTTCAAAACATCATCATCGTCTTCAAGCGAACCAGTGCCGTCGTCGGCCACCTCCACCTTCATCTTCAAAACATCATCGTCGTCATCTCCACCCTCGTGTCAACATCAATGTCGTCATCATCTCCACTAACCTAACATGAACATAATCACCACAAATATACGTCGCCGCTGGCATGGCTCCGACGGCTAGTGCCACCGTCGGCCAACTCCACCTTCATCTTCAAACATCATCGTCGTCATCTCCACCCTCGTGTCATCATCAACATCGTCGCCGCCACCAGTGCCAGAAAAGTCAAGGGTTTCAGGGGGAGTTTGTTGTCGTCTGGGAAGGAAGAAGGAGGTCGGTGAGGCTCCGGCTCCTCCATGAGGGTTCTCCGTTTTGTAGTGGGATGATAGAGATAAGAGGTTTTGTGGTTGCAGTTTGAATTTTGATGAACGAGATGAAAGAGAAAAGGGATTTCATTTTTAATGAGGAGAGATGAAAGAGAACATAGGATGGTGTGAAAGCTTTAAAGAGAGGCAGAGACAAAATGACACAAGATTAGACTTTAGGAGTAAAAGACCAAAATACCCTTTAGGATATAATATGATAGTGCATATATGGCAAATTCTGATTGGGGGAGAGTGGTTCTCGCGGTTCTTACAACTGGGGGTGGTTTTCATTTTAGCGGCTCCCAATGAACGTAACCCTATATATATATAGGTTAGGGTTCATGCGAGAACCAACTTTAGGGCAAGAACCACGAGAACCATTGTGAACACAACCAAAACTATTTAAAAACGCTTAAAAAACACATATTTTCTTTAAAAAAAATTCCATTAAAATCGTAGCTTTTTATTAATAGTTTTTTTTTGAACTTTTTGTAAATCCGAATAACAATTACTGATGCGTGCATATGTCATATTTCTTGACAACACCTATACAATTTCCCTTCTATCTACACTACCATCCGTAATACATTATCAGTATTATATAATTTCCATCCCGTCTACACTACAATTTATAAAATTAAAACACCTATAAATATATTTTTTTAAATCACTAAGATCATTCATATTGATGCACATGTGCATAGTTTATACGTTAATGAGAGAATTAATGTTAGTGCACATATGCATTAAGTTTGTATGTTTGGTTATCTTATGGGTTGTCTATTATTGTAGATCAATAAATGAAAAAAAAAGTGAAGAATGTAAGTTTTGTTCTGAAATCGAGGAATAAAGGGTAAAAAATGCAGATGCTATGGAGGATGATGACGTAATGATTAATCAAAGAGTTAAAAAAAATGTTGTTTGTTATTTAATGATGCAGTTGGGAAGAGATGCACATGTGCATCACTTTATAAATGATGTTGTCATTTTTATGCACGCATGCTATTTTGGTTAATTTTGTCTGGTGGTTAATGGTTTGGTTATATTTGTATGTTTATGATGTAATACATTGTTTGGTATGCTATGAAGGTCGGTGATGAACATGTGCATAGTTTGAAATTGTATAATATTGGTAATGTATTATGGATGGTAGTGTAGACGGAAGTGAAATTGTATAATATAGGTAATGTATTACAGATGGTAGTGTATATGGAAGGGAAATTGTATAGGTGTTGTCAAGAAATATGAAATATGCACGTGTGCATCAGTAATTGTTATTTGGATTAAAAACAATTTAAAAAAAATGATAAATAAAATGTTGCGAATTTTAATGAAGTCTTTTTGTGTGTTTTAAAAGTTTTTTTAAGTAGTTTTGGTTGTGTTCACACCAGTTCCCCGTGGTTCTTGCGATAAATGGTGGTTCCAAAATGATCTTCACCCTGTATGTGTGTGTGGTATATATATATATATATAGTTTACACTTTTATCATAAAAAAAGTTAGTTGTTGATGTGAGGCTATGTTATTTGGTAGTACTCTTTTCTCTTAGGTTATATGTTAAGATCATGTAAATATTAAATATGAATGTGGGTGAAAAGTGTTGCCTACTAGACAACACCTCAGTGATACATACGCATAGGGAGAAATACCACACTCAAATGACTTGAGGGGTGTGATAATTACGTGGGTGTGGAGGATTTTTGTAATAATTATCTAATTATTATTATTATTATTATTATTAATATTCTTAAATATATAAACATATTTCTTGATTTGTGATTCGATGAGAAATGAGCATATGTCAGAACCTTTTAACCAAACCTTCATGGTTATCGTCACGCCCTTGACGGGGTGGTGTGTTGTAAGGACCTGCACGAAAATGTCCTAAAACGCTCCGTAAGTGAAAACCCGAACCCCTAAAACCCTAATTTTTATGTAAAATCAAGAAAAACAAATTATGTGACCCGGTCGCGGGCCGCGAAGGAATTAAGGAGGACCTTCGCTGGGCGCGACAACTCTGCATTCTCCAGATAACGATTAAGGCCACGTGTCGCACACATGGCAGGTCTAGGGTGTGACACGGCAGCCCTAGCCGTAGCTAGGGTGGCCCTCACAGGCCACGAAGTACCCCCCTTCAAGTTTACGCGGGCCGCGAGAAACCTAAAAATCAGCTATGTAATGAGCGTTGCATTGCCAGTCTTCTGTGTTCGAAATTTTCTTTCAAAAACGCCTATAAACTGCTCTAATTACACGTCCAAGTAGTGAAACTCTGCTACGATAACAGGGTAATAACTCGATCACTGCTACGATACAATGTTCGATCGATTGAAACCGATCCGATGGATGTTTAAGTGCTGCCTGAATTCGGGCTATACTTTGTCATTCGTCGTGAGGGTTTTGATCTCGTGAAATTATCGTAAATGTTGTATTAAGTTACTAACCTAGTTTCGTTTGCATTTTACTTAACTAGGTTACCGGCTTATTCAGTAGACAGACTCTGTCCGTCTAAACTTGCAATGTGAGTCATTCTATTTTTATCAAAGTTGCTTTGTAAAACCCTAAATGTTTTCCAGTTATAATTACAGGGATTAAGTCTTTGCAAATCTTTAATTACTGACAGTAAGTGGGGTATTGTGCACATTACTGCTGTATTATCACTCTTAGGTGGGCGAGCCTAATTAGTGATACTCGTCACTACTGGGTGACAGGACCCAATAGTGGTATGACCACAGTCATAGATCCGGTCGAGTGACAACTGGACCAGATAATTATAAGTTAAGGGCAAATGTAAAAACTCTTAATACTGTAAATTATAACAATGTGTCATTTTGCATAAATTGAATGACTCGCCAGTATTTCCCGCTGATCAAATCTTTTTAAAACATGTTTCAGGTGATTTACTGTGAACAAGGAAAAGTGCCGCGTTGCACTCCAGCTTGAATGAAGTGGCTCAGTAAATAAATAAACATGTTTTTGTAACCCAGGGATTTCCCAGCGAAATTTCTTTATTGTAAATTACGGGGTTGTCCCGAAACTTGAAATAAAATAATTGGGTGTTTTCAGTTTAAACGATCCTGTTAAAATTTCCGCTGCCAAATTAAACACCGATACCATGGGTTTCTATCCCGCGACTTCTGAACCGGGTAAACCGGGTCAGGGGCCGTGACAAAAAAAGGTGGTATCAGAGCCACTGATTTAAGCCAATTAAGTATTTGGAAAATACTTAATTTTTCAAATTGCCATTTTGTGATTCTGTGAAAATTAAATTTATAGTAAATAAAATTTAACTTGGATTTTCATGCTCCTTATGTGGGACTAACAACATGAATGAACTATCGGAAGCCCTCCGAAATTTCACAATCCATACTACTGATATGGACACTACGGGAACCCAGTCCGGTTATCAAGCTGACACCGAGGAGCCAATGGTGTTTCAGGCACAGGAGGAGAAATCCAAACCCAAAAAGAGAAGAAGGCTTTTGGACTGGAAACGAGGACAAAAGAAGAAGCCCGCTGCTCAAAGGGTGAAAAAGACGGTGGATCCAAAAGGAAAAGGAAAAGAAGTCGGAGAGAGCTCTGGTCAAGCTCAGGAATTACCACCTTGGGAGGAACTCGATAGAAAACTGGTAAACTGTGATCTCCTTGGACCCGCTGATGAAACGCTTCAGAATTTTCCCTCTCAATCAGAACTTCCTATCAATTTGGAACCTGCCATTCCGAACCCAGTTGTCAACCCTCAACCTCTTTCGGACCAAATGGAGGAATGGTGGACCAGTGACTGGCACTTCCAGAACATAATGCACAATCCAAATCCTTACTACCCACAGTATGAACAACCCCCTGTCACTTTCCCACCGATGAACCCGGAGAACGTGGCGGAACTACGCCGTTATGGTGAAGAACTGGTGGATATGGGGACCCAGATTCGGACCGTGGGAGAGAATATTACCTGGAAGTATGATGAGAGGGAGTTCCACTATTGAAGGCGGCGGATAACAGTAGTTAGATATCTTGTATAATAATAATATGTGGGAAAAAATATAATATATATATATATACATAACAATAATAACATGATAATATTGTATAATAATAATAAAAATAAAACATCTGTAAAATATATGGTGTGTATGGACGCATAAATATTATATAAATAGAAATGTCGCAATGTCGACGATTTTGGCTACGTGTGCTGACTTAACTGTGTTTGTGATTGCCCTATTGTGTTTAGTTGCTATCCATTTTGTGACAATAATTTATATATATTGTTAATTATTCAGATGGAAAACGCAGTAAACCAACCGGCAAATAAAGTTAACCAATCTGAACCCAATAATGAAGACCATTTTCTCAATAGACAAGATATAGAAAATATCGTTGCTCAGGGAATAGCCAACGCTATCCCAGCAATTGTCTCTGCCGTTAAGAATCCTGTTGAACCTTCCCAAGCCAACCATAGCAAACGCACCCGCGACGATAATTTCAGTAACAGTGTGAATGGGGGCGGTGATAATAATAATGTGATTCAAGCCCCATTACTTAAGAAAATGAAAGTGGCAACGACTGGTTGCACTTACAAAGAATTTCTCGCCTGTAAGCCAGTCGAATTTGCAGGCAATGAAGGGGCGACTACCGCACTACGTTGGTTGGAAAAAACCGAAGCAGTAACTAAAATAAGTAAGGGTGCAGAAGAAGATAGGGTGATGTATGCATCCCACCTTTTCAAGGAAGAGGCATTAGAATGGTGGAACACGGTGCTGCAAGCTAAGGGAAGTGACGTGGCTTACGCCATGAGTTGGGAGGAATTTAAAGAATTAGTAGAAAGAAAATTTTGTCCCTCCTACGAAAAGGAACAGATGACAAACAAGTTCCTGAACCATCGGATGGTGGACGTTGACTGTCGTGGGTATACTTCGAAATTTTTTGAGTATGCTAGAATTGTGCCAACTCTGGCCTCGCCAGAACCGGTGCTTATTTCTCGCTATATTTGGGGATTAATTTGTGAGATTCGCGACATAGTCAAGGCTGCGAGACCCCGAACGATTGACAATGCGGTCGAATTAGCCAACACCTTGACTGACGGTTTGGTGCGAACAAGAGAAGAAAACAGGAAAAAGGAATTGGCTCAAAAGATTACCCAAGGTTTCCGTGGGGGTAATAATAATAGTAACTTCAAGAAAAAGGGAACCGGGCAATCCTCCACTTCTCCGTTTTGCAGTAACTGTAAAAAGAAACATTTTGGGAAATGCAAGGTGTAGATCCCCTTGATTCGTATGGATCGTCACAGAATTGTATATCCAACCTAGAGTGCGGAATCCTCTAGATCAGATTTGTTACAGAAACGAGTAGAAACAGAAATCACAATCAAACGGGTCTTCTATTGATTATCCAAACACTCAGTTTTACAATCAATTCAAGACCTCACAACCTCACAGCCTCTCTCTGTGATCTTGCCTCACACAAATTTCGAATTCTCTCTCTCTCTCTCTAGACTTTCTCTCTCTAAAATTCTCTAACTTCTAAAACCCTGATCACAAAACATGTTTATATACCACATGTTTGTGAACTGGGCTTCCTACTGGGCTAGGCCATTTTCCAAGCCCATTACAACAATAAACTCACTAACCAATAAGCTAAGCCCATTACAAAATATCCAAAGACTAAATAATTAAACTATTAAGCTGTTGTCACAGAATATGCACCAACAGACTCCCCCTTGGCAATAGCTTCATAGTGTAACTTTGTCTTCAAACATCTTGTGTTCTTTTGGTCTTTGGATAGCGTCAGCTACACAGTTTCTGACATCAACAGACTCCCCCTTAGCTGATGCTTCCAATCTCCAAAACTTTCATTCGTTGTAGATGAGTTAGCTAGCAATCTTTGGTTAAGCAAGTAATCTCCAACTCTTCCAAATCTCTCTCTTTCTGCAATGTAGTAGAAGGATCCTACCATGCATCTTCACACATCTTCACTTCACTCTTAATCTGCACTTTACTTGTATTCTGCGCTTCATTTTGATAACTGCATCAATCTGTTTAGCAACACAAGCAAGTATCTCGAAAAACCATTAGTCTTTTTCACATTTAAAAATATTGCAATTTCTGCAATAGACCGGGGCACCGAGAGGAGGAATGCAGGAAGAAGTCCATGGTCTGCTACAACTGCGGAGAAGCCGGGCATTTTAAGCCAAATTGCCCTAAATTGGTCAAGTCAGCTGAAAATAAAGCCAAAACTGCCGAAGGAACCAATAAGAAGAATGCAAGAGCCTTCCAGCTGACAACGCAAGAAGCAGATCTGATTCCAGACGTGATAGCTGGTACGTTTCGTGTACATGACGTTTACACAAAAGTATTATTTAACTCTGGTGCAAACCAAAGTTTCATAAATACTTCATTCTGCCAAGCTCTTAACCTACCTTTACCAAACTTAGGCAAGTTTTTACAGTAGAAACGGCAGAAGGAAACTCAGATAATATAGATAAGGTTCTCCAAGGAGGAAAGATAGAACTCTCAGGCCATAAATTTTCTGCAAACCTGCTACCTATGAATTTAGCAGGATTCGATATCGTTTTAGGAATGGATTGGTTAGTCGCCAACCATGCTCGAATCCTATGTGATCAAAATTCCATAGAAATTAATACGTCAGCAGGAAAGGTAATTTTGCTTACAGGAGATAAGCCACGTAAACTAATGAAGTTCATTTCAATAATGAAAGTTGCTAGTTATGAACGCAAACAAGGAATAGTGTATATGATTTCGGTAATCATTAACACTAAAAGCAAGGAACGTAAGGAAATCCAGTAGTATCAGAATACCCTGATATATTCCTAGAAGAGCTACCTGGATTACCACCAGATAGAGAAGTAGATTTTAGAATTCATCTAATTCCTGGAACTGCACCAATAGCTAAGGCACCTTATCGGTTAGCACCCACAGAAATGTCAGAACTGAAAAAGCAGTTAGATGAATTGTTAAGCAAAGGATTCATACAACCTAGTTCGTCCCCTTGGGGAGCACCTGTGTTGTTCGTGAAAAAGAAAGATGGGTCGATGCGGATGTGTATCGATTATAGAGAATTGAATAAGGTTACCCTTAAGAATCAATACCCATTACCTAGGATTGATGATCTTTTCGATCAACTTCAGGGAGCTAGGTACTTCTCTAAGATAGATTTGCTCTCCGGATACCATCAGTTGAAAGTACAAGAAGAAGAAGACATACCTAAAACTGCTTTCAGGACTAGGTATGGCCACTACGAGTTTACAGTCATGCCCTTCGGATTAACGAATGTTCCTGCCGCATTTATGGACATGATGAATAGGATCTGTAAGCCGTATCTGGATAAATTTGTAATTGTCTTCATCGACGATATACTTATTTATTCCAAAAGTCAGGACGAACATTGTGAGCACCTACATGCACTCTTAACCCTGTTAAGAAAGGAAAAGCTTTACGCCAAATTTTCGAAGTGTGAATTTTGGCTACAAGAGATTCAATTTTTAGGACACATGGTGAATCACGAAGGCATTCACGTAGATCCCTCCAAAATAGAAGTAATCACAAATTGGAAGGTCCCTCAATCAGCAGCCGAAGTTAGAAGTTTTCTAGGATTAGCTGGCTACTATAGGCGCTTCATCAAAGACTTTTCTAAGATAGTTGTTCCATTAACTAAGCTAACCTGTAAAACAGTTAAGTTTGAATGGGGACCTAAGCAACAGGAAGCCTTTAGAATCTTAAAGGAAAGATTAACAAATGCCCCAATTCTTGCCTTACCAGCAGGGACAGAGGATTTTGAAGTCTACTGTGATGCTTCTAAGCTAGGATTAGGTTGTGTGCTAATGCAATGCAAAAAGGTAATTGCATATGCATCAAGACAATTGAAAAAGCACGAGGAAAATTATACGACTCATGACCTAGAATTTGGAGCAATAATTTTTGCCCTTAAGATGTAGAGACATTATCTGTATGGAAATAAGTTTACTGTCTTCACAGATAATAAGAGTTTAAGATATATATCCGGGCAAAAAGAATTAAACATGAGGCAAAGAAGATGGACGGAAATTTTAAGTGATTACGACTGTGATATTCTATATCACAAAGGAAAGGCAAATGTAGTAGCAGATACCCTAAGTCGTAAGTACCATGAGAAACAAAGGCGAGTTCGTGCTCTTAGACTAAATCTACAATTAGATTTAATGGAACAATTGAAAAATGTTCAAGAGACAGCATTTCAGGATAATGCTGAAGGAGTGAAAGGACGGATAAAGGAATTAGAACAAGGGATTGATGGAATTTGGAGATTCCATAAGAAAAGGATTTGGGTACCTAGACAAGGAAACTTACGAGATAAGATATTAGAGGAAGCCCATAAATCTAGGTATACGATGCATCCTGGTAATAACAAGATGTATCAAGATTTAATAAATAACTTCTGGTGGATAGGAATGAAAAAGGACATAGCTAGATATGTCTCTAAGCGTCTAACTTGTTCGCAAGTTAAGGCAGAACACCAGAAACCCTCAGGTTTACTTCAACAGATAGAAATGCCTATATGGAAATGGGAATTAATAATAATATATTTTGTTACTAAACTACCCAAGACCAGGAAAGGTAGCGATGCAATCTGGGTGATTGTAGATCGATAAACCAAATCAGCTCATTTCCTACCAATGAAGGAAACCTTTAGCATGGAAAGATTAGCTAAATTATATGTAGACGAGGTAGTATCCCTACATGGAGTTCCACTCTCTATTGTGTCAGATAGGGATAGTCGTTTCACTTCGCATTTCTGGACAAGTTTCCAAGAAGCAATGGGGACCCGACTAAATTTAAGTACTGTATATCATCCCCAAACAGATGGACATAGTGAAAGGATGATCCAAACCCTTAAAGACATGCTTAGAGCATGTGTAATCGACTTCAGTGGAAACTGGGATGACCACTTACCACTAATAGAATTCTCCTATAACAATAGTTATCATACAAGCATCAATGCTGCCTCGTTCGAAGCACTGTATGGACGAAAGTGTCGAACTCCAGTATGCTGGGCAGAAATAGGAGAAAGTCAATTATCAGGTCCCGAGATTATACAGGAAACCACTGACAAGATTACTCAAGTAAAGGGAACACTAAAAACGGCTCGAGATCGCCAGAAGAGTTATACAGACAATCGGCGTAAGCCGTTAGAATTTCAAGTTGGAGATAAGGTACTCTTGAAAGTTTCTCCTTGAAAGGGATAGTTTGATTCAGTAAGAAAGGAAAGCTAAGTCTAAGATACATAGGACCATTTACAGTTACCCAACGAATAGGACCAGTTGCCTATTAATTACTATTACCAGAAGAACTAGCCGGGGTACATGATGTGTTTCATGTATCTAATCTCAAGAAGTGTTTATCTGATGAATCACTGGTAGTACCCCTTCAAGATATAGAGGTAAATGAAAAGTTGAAATTTGTGGAGAAACCTCTTCAAATAGAAGACAGAAAAGTTAAGCACCTCAAACACAAGAGATTGGTGCTAGTCAAAGTCAAGTGGGATCTAAAAGAGGACCTGAGTACACATGGGAACTGGAATCGGAAATGAAGCGAAAGTACCGTTACTTGTTCCAGTAAATCTCGAGGACGAGATTTTAAATAAGGTGGGGAGGATGTAAGGACCTGCATGAAAATGTCCTAAAACACTCCGTAAGTGAAAACCCGAACCCCTAAAACCCTAATTTTTATGAAAAATTAAGAAAAACAAATTCTGTGACCCGGTCGAGGGCCGCGAAGGAATTAAGGAGGACCTTTCCAGGGCGCGATAGCTCTGCATTCTCCGGATAATGATTAAGGCCACGTGTCGCACACGTGGCAGGTCTAGGGTGTGACACGGCAGCCCTAGCCGTAGCTAGGGTGGCCCTTGCGGGCCGTGAAGTACCACCTTCAAGTTTACGCAATCCGCGAGAAACCTAAAAATCAGCTATATAATGAGCATTGCATGGACCTTCTTCTGTATTCGAAATTTTCTTTCAAAAACGACTATAAACTGCTCTAATTACACGTCCAAGTAGTGAAACGCTGCTACGATAACAGGGTAATAACTCGATCACTGCTACAATACAATGTCCGATCGATTGAAACCGATCCGATGGATGTTTAAGTGCTGCCTGAATTCGGGCTATACTTTGTCATTCATCGGGAGGGTTTTGATCTCGTGAAATTATCGTAAATGTTGTATTGAGTTACTAACCTAGTTTCGTTTGCATTTCACTTAACTTGGTTACCGGCTTATTCAGTAGGCAGACTCTGTCCGTCTGAACTTGCAATGTGAATCATTATGTTTTTATCGAAGTTGTTTTGTAAAACCCTAAATGTTTTCCAGTTATAATTACAGGGATTAAGTCTTTGCAAATCTTTAATTACTGGCAGTAAGTGGGGTATTGTGCACATTACTGCTGTATTATCACTCTTAGGTGAACGAGCCTAATTAGTGATACTCGTCACTATTGGGTGACAGGACCCAATAGTGGTATGACCACAGTCATAGATCCGGTCGAGTGACAACTGGACCAGATAATTATAAGATAGGGGCAAATGTAAAAGCTCTTAATACTGTAAATTATAACAATGTGTCATTTTGCATAAATTGAATGACTCGCCAGTATTTCCCGCTGATCAAATCTTTTTAAAATATGTTTCAGGTGATTTACCGTGAACAAGGAAAAGTGCCGCGTAGCACTCCAGCTTGAATGAAGTGGCTCAGTAAATAAATAAACATGTTTTTGTAACTTGGGGATTTCCTAGTGAAATTCCTTTATTGTAAATTACAGGGTTTTCCCGAAACTTGAAATAAAATAATTGGGTGTTTTTAGTTTAAACGATCCTGTTAAAATTTCCGCTGCAAATTAAACACCGATACCACGGGTTTTTGTCCCGCGACTTCTGAACCGGGTAAACCGGGTTAGGGGCCGTGACATGTGTAACGCCTAAAAGGTTGAGGTGGAACCCTATCCACCCCCGAGATACGCCTATAACTGCTAGTCTTGCCGGAAGTTTTGAGTTCTACCCCATACAAGGTTGGATATAAGGAAAGTTTTGAAGGTTTTGCTTAGAAGATTGTTGGGTGTTGCATACCTTATCTCAGGAGTTTTTAGAATGATGTCCGTAAAAAAAGTTAGAAAGAAAGAATGAGATCATTGGCAAAGGCAAAGCCTTTAAATACCTTGGGAGGGGAGGTCTTGGGTTCAAATCCCACAGATGACAGGAATAAAAGAAAGAGTAAATTTCAAGTTTTGCCATTTATCTATATACCAAATTTCAGGTGGTGTCCTTTGTCTTTAAAATTGACGAGTTTTATACATATTGTATTAGAATCTTGCATGGTATATCCTTTGACACTAACCCAGTTAAATTTTGTCATTAAATCATGTCATGTGCCTTGCACATAAGGGTGTATTTGTCATTTCACTCTGTAAGGGCTATGTTGTAAATACTATATATTCAGGGGTATTTTGTACAATATTAAAATACATAATATACAATAGAAAAATACTTTATAAGTGGAGAGTTCAAATGAGAAGAATTAAAAATTAAAAATAAAAGGAATAAAGGATACAAAGTAATTTGAACAAATCATTTAATGAGTCTATTATTTATTTTTGTTATGCAAATTAATGAACTCTAATCATTTAATGAGTCTATCTTATAAAATAGTTGTGCACCTTACACAATAAAAATAATCCTGCACATGATCTTACATTTTCAACGTTTCCTACACCATTAAAACAATATTTTGGTGTAGGATACAGAATGTGTAGGACTCAAACACATTTAAATAATTTTGCGACTCATAATAAAATACATGTGTATGACTCAAAATTTTTAAATAATTATGTCACTTCTAACAAAATTTGTGTAAGAGCCAATACATTAATGATGGTGAATGATAAATTCATGGTTGCATTAATAAGAATTGAGTAACTCTTTAAAATATTTATTAATATTCTACATCAAAATGTCTATACTACCCTTAGTAATTAAAGCATTAATTAAAAGTTGACAAAAATGATATCTTGATTCACAACCATTGATCAAAAAAATATATGGTCTAGATTAATTCATTTTTTCTTCTTTTAAGAAGATTCTTCTCAAATGAACCTCCCCCTACTTTATAATCTATCTCTTTAATCTCTCTCTAAACTCTCCACAACCCTAAACATACCATCTCTCCGCGACCACCTGAAACCCTCTCTCTGGCGTCCGCCATCGCATAGCCTGTCGTGTGACACCTGAACGTTGAAACCCACACAGACCATCTCTCCGGTGGCCACCTGAAACCCTCTCTTCGGTGTCCGTCGCAAACCCCCAGACCCTATCGCACGACACCAGAATGTTGAAACCCATAAATTGGTGTTTACAATGAATATTCAACCTGTAAACAACTTCAAGTAATTGATTTGTTGTTTTCTTCTCTCTTGATTTGATATTTTGATTTATATATGTGGAGTTTGGGAAATGATGATAAAATATCGATTCATGTATCATAGGCGTTGTGTTATGTGCTCTTCTAAACGATGGTCTCTAATTTTTGTTACTAGATCTATGGTCTCTAATTTTTGTTTTAATTTAATCTACTGCTATTTTTTTCCATTTGTTTGGTTATTTGCGTTCATATTTTAATATGCCAGTAATTATGCTTGAATTCTGTTTGGGGAAATGGTTAAAGGAGCATAACGATTCAGGGTCGGGACAGTGGTGGTGTTGAAAGTGGTGGTGGGCGGTGGAAATCAATGGTGGTGTTGGTGATGTTGAGAGTGTTGGTTGTTGTTGGTAGTAGATAGAGATAGAGATAGAGATAGAGATAGAGATAGAGACAGAGAGAGGAAGAGAGAGATGCGATTCTATATACATATACGTATATTGTCTATAGGAGATGGTTCAAATGAAAAACACTTTTATCGCGAAAACTCAAAAACTAACTAAAAAAGCCTAAAAAACACACAATTTTTTTTATTAAAAATCACAGGTTTTTTATATAAAAAAATTTCAGAAAAAAAAATTTATAGTGCACATGTGTAATAATTTACGTGTGTAGTACACATACACATGTGTTATATTATGTGCACTACAATTTTTTTTCTTTTTGAAAAAAAAGTTTTTTTTATATAATTTAAATAGTGAAAATTGGTATGCAAAAAAAAAAAAATTGGTATGTTTTTTTAGGCTTTTTTAGTTAGTTTTCGAGTTTTCGCGATAACTAGTGGTAAGGTTCAAATGAAAACCACTTTTATTGCGAAAACTCGAAAAAAAACTAAAAAAAACCTAAAAAACACACCAAATTTTTTTTTTACAATTTTTTTATTGAAAATCGCTAGTTTTTATATATAAAAAAACTTTTTTTTCAAAAAAAAAAATTGTAGTGCACATGTGTAGTACTATTACACATGTGCACTACAAAAAAAAACTTTTTTTTTAAAAATTTTTTGTATATAATTTAAATAGCGAAAATTGGTGTGCCAAAAAAAAAAATTTGTATGTTTTTTAGTTAGTTTTCGAGTTTTCGCGATAACTCGTGGTTTTCATTTGAACCTTCCCCTAACTAGTGGTTTTCATTTAAACCTTCCCCTACATATACATATAGGGGAAGGTTCAAATGAAAAGCACTAGTTATCGCGAAAACTAACTAAAAAAGCCTAAAAAACATACAAAAATATTTATTTATTTATTTTTTTTTGCATACCAATTTTCACTATTTAAATTATATAAAAAAATTTCAAAAAAAAATTAATAATTTGTAGTTCACATGTGTATGTGTACTACACATGTGAATTATTACACATGTGCACTACAATTTTTTTTTTTGAAAAAAAAATTTATATAAAGAAACCTACGATTTTTAATAAAAAAAATTGAGTGTTTTTTAGGTTTTTTTAGTTAATTTTCGAGTTTTCGCGATAAAAGTGGTTTTCATTTGAACCATCCCCATTGTCTATATTATTATTATAATTATATTATGTTAGTTTTTTAGTTTTATTTTTATTTTAATGTTAAATCTAAATATTAATATATATATACACATGGGTAAAAAGACTAAATTACCCTTGTGTCATCAGCACTAACAGAAAAAAACTTGGTTAGGACTAAAGGACATAACGTGTAGCATTTGAAAACATTAAGTACAAAACTTGTCAATTTTAAAGACAAAGAACCTCGTCTGAAATTTGATATATAAATAAAGGACAAAAACTTATAATTCACTCTAAAAGAAATTTGCCCTTCAAAAAAGGAGTGAATGATATAAATGTGTAGATTAATGAAACTCAAATCTTTAATGCATCTTAAGCCATTACAATGTTTAAAAAGTATGTTGCACTAATGAATCATTTGTAAAAATAAATCGTTATTACATATGAAAATAGATTTTAGTATAAGCATTTTTATATATTTTTTTAAACGGCCAACAAACTCAATCCCGAGCACTCTCGGGACATTTTTAAATCTATTTTTATAAGCATTTTTATATTGTTTTAAATAAATAAATTGTATTATTTTTTACTCAGGTTATGAAAAGATCAATCAATCATGCTTAAATATTATTTAACATTTTTTCTAAAAGAAAACACATAAATATGGTTTGGGTTTTAAAGTTCATGGATGGTCCCAGGAATATTGAAGATATGAAATGACAAAAGGCCAGCTTGTATTGAAGATATGAAAATGACAAAAGGCCAATTTGTAAATGGCATGTTATAATATATTAGCGGTAAGACCCGTGTGTAAACACGAGTCGTTTCTTAGAAAACCATGCATAGCCTATATTGACAGAGAGTAAAAAAATAATTAGTGCAGACTTATAAAATTGATATACACTAATGGTCAATAGGTTTATTCAACAGCAATTCCATTATGTTGATAGCAAACTACTATTGTCTATTAACTGTTAAAAACTTCTGTTGCTTTCCAACAGACTTTCCTAAAAAATGTTATTCATTATCTCCAACAGAGCTTGCCAGATGGATAGATAGTAAACAGATATGCATGTTAGTCAACCTATATTAAAAAGGTCAGTCAACGGAAATTACAAAGGTTAGTAAACAGATGTTAAGAGAATAATGTTATTAACAAAGAATTTAGTACTCTCATTAAAAATGAGAGCTGCAAACACGGGTCGTTTCTTAGACAAGCATGCATAACACATATTAATAGAACATATAGATACGTGCATAGATATTGTACCAAAACGTGTTATCTATTATAGCTAAAAGACAACTATAAACATAGATTATCGGTTAATATATCGGTTACATACAATTTAACTGTTTACCCAAAAAGACAATATAAACTGTTTATAGACATACGTACTTCATAGAATTTCAATACAACTTAAAGTTCAACAAACGTTAACTACAAACACACAATCACCTGCCTCAACAACTTTCAGCAAAACTAAATCAAGGAATCAGCAGATTTTAGAAATCAACAGATCTTTATTCTCTCATCAACATTTCCCGGATTTGCCCTTTGAATTGGAGCTCAAAATCCAAGGAATCAGTATCATGCATAACACATATTGACAGAGATTAAAAAAATAATTAGTACAAACTTACAAAATTGATATAAATTAATGATCAATAGGTTTATTCAATGCTCCTTATAAAATATTATTTAGCTAGGTTATTACCCGAGATTGTTTCCCGGGCTTGGGAAACTTATTATATTAATTACTATTTGTTATTAATAGGACCACATTACATCATGCATCTCATTCGATTCAACAACAATGTCTTCAAATCACCGGATTAGATCATGAACCCATATTAGAGGTCAAACAAAAGCACAACAGGACCACATGAATAACATCATTTCCACTTTTACTTCAATGAACTTAAATGATAGGGCAATTTGGGATTTTGTAAAAATGTTTGTTTTTGTACTACTTTACAAAATTACATAGAATTCAAGAAAACGAAACAACGAATTAAACAGATGTTGAGTAATTCAAAGTTCTGTTGAATACTAAATGAGATGTTGACCAAAATTCAAACAGATGTTGACCAAAAGTCAATCAGATGTTGACCTTAAACAGATGTTTAATTTAAGGCCAAACATCTGTTTATGGCCAAACATCTGTTTAAGGTAAAACATCTGTTTAAGTCCAAATATCTGATATAGAAGGCTAAACATCTGTTTAAGGCTAAACATCTGTTTAAGCTGAAATATCTGTTTATGGCCAAAAATCTGTTTAAGGTCAAACAACTGTTTAAGCCCAAACCTCTGATATAAAAGGCCAAACATCTGTTTAAGGCCAAACATCTGTTTAAGTCTGAACAGATGTTTAACTTAATCAGATCTATTGTCTTCTCACACTGTTTTCCTCTTCAAAACACTGTTGAACCTAACATGGGTTTCCATTAACTATTGACCAAAAGGCAAATATGAGTTCAAACCACTGTTTGTTATTGTACTTCTTTACAAAATTACATAAAATTCAAGAAAACGAAACAATGACTTAAAGAACTATAATTTAACACATAATCTAATCGGGCAAAGAAATCTATTATCTGACAATTCCCTGGTTTTTACAACATGACACACAACATCATCATGCCAAATACAGTCATATATATCCATCCATTATTCTAAATTCATAAACCCATAAATGCAGAAGAATGTCACATTTTCAATTAATAAACCAAGTTTCTACTAATTGCAGTTACTACTAGCAAAAAGAAGCATGATATCATCTATATATAAAACATAAAGAGCTAATAACAGTGTTTTATCATGTTAGCTATACATAGCAACAAAACATCAAGTTAATAATTAAAAAAAAACATACAACATCACCATCAAAAAATTCATAGTTATAATATCTGATATCAGAACATACTTAAATATCGTTGTTAAAGTGAGGTAACTTGATTTAATACGATTTTTTGTTGCGAAGACACATATGTGAAGTGCAACATATCACCAAACCTCAAGTTATTCTCAGTCATAAACTTTCGCCAACCGTCCAACGCATAACGTGGCTTCAATTCCTTTAACTCCGACTTAACATCATAAACCTCCACAACTCCAACCATGTTTTGAACTTTCAAAGGATGAAGATCAACAGAAAGACCTGCTCGTCTGGCAACTTCAACAGGAAAACGCTACATGTATTGTGTAGAAAAAAATAATAGTCAGACAAATAAACATAAATCATTAGTTTGTTATAAAAAATGGTATACCGGCCTATAGTCTCCTTTGTGATCAAAATGAAAGAACTCAGGGTCGAGAAGATGTCCAGAATATTTTTTTGTAGTCTTCGTAATCTTATTTCTACAGTTAAGCTTTTTCTGAACGTTGGCGGCTCTCTTCCCCTTGATGAAAAAGTAAACATATACATGTGAATTAAAGGAATGTTGAATATATGCACACAAAAAAAAACAGTTTATATAAGATATCCTGTAACAACCCTCGGTAAAACCGACACCCTCATAATATTTCTGACACTCTAGTATATTATAGAATATCCCAATATGTCTTATATTACACCCCGTATGTGAAAACCGAGCCCGAATTATGTTATAGCATTTAAAATAAATAAAAAACAAGAAATATTGAGTTGAGGCGGGCCGCGTAGACCCACCCCAACATCTCACGCGGGCGGTATGAATGTTAGAACCTGACTCCGCTGATTTCCTTAGTTCAAGCGGGCCGCGTAAGCTTAAGCTTACATTGACGCGGGCCGCGAGAGATCATCAAACGCGGAGACATCCGGAGCCGACACGTGTCGACATCGTGGCGGGTCTACTTAGTGACCGGGACAAGCTATACGTTGACTGGGTATTGACGCGGGCCGCGTAAGGCTTAGCCTTACCTTACGCGGGCCGCCTGGAAGTCGTATATCAGCACTATAAATAGAACGCATCAGTTTTCATTTTCCGTCGCTCACAATTCATTCTCAATCTCGAATTTCTGAATTAGAGGCATTATAGTCGGGTATTATACCCCTAATTAGCGAGGTTCTGCTCCGTTGTAAGTATTATAACCCTAGTTTCGTAATAGTTACGCTGCCCGATTGATTTAGGGTTCCGTAACAACTGTCGTGGTTCTGCCCGACGTAGTTGTTGGAATGCCGTCTCGGGGAGGGTATCATTAATAATTTCAAAGGGTTATGATACTAACCAATGTATATTTGTATAAATTATAGATTATTCTCAGGAAACCCTTACGCGAAGTCTAAGATAGCAATGTGAGTAATCCTTCTTTTTGTGTAAACCTTTTTGTGAGTTTATCTTCTTTTTGATAATCTTTTTGGTAATGTTTTACCAAACCTTAAATGTTTTACTATGAAATTTAGCAGTGATTGAGTCTTTGTAGTTCTTCAATTACTGCCGGTATATTGGGGTTTTGTATACAAAATGTACTACACTGTGAGTAGTAAGTCAAGGATGACAATACGTTACCATTGGACAATGAGTTAGCCAATGGGTAATATGACCCACAAGTCAGGATTGACAGTACTAATGGAGTAATTTTGTAGACATAAACAATGTGATCGCTCTCAATACTGTTCACTGTGACTTTTTATTTAAACTTGATTAAACTGGGATTCACTCACCAGTATTTCCGACTGACAAATGTTTTTAAAACACGTTTCAGGTAACCCAATGTGACATCCAATTAGTAAAAAGCCAGCTGGAGAGCATTGAAGGCTTGAGAAAATGTGGCTATAAAAGTTACCAAATAAACGATGTTTTAAAATTCAATAAATTAGGGTTTATCCCTATAAATGTATTGTACTAAGAAACTTGGGTTTTACCCATGTGATTATTAATATTAAATGAGGTGGTTTTACTCTGATAAACATTTCCTAACTACGGTCCTGATGTAAATTCCGCTGCAAGATTAAATAACCCTGATACCACCGAAACTCTGTGATCGCGTCCGCCCGTTCCCGAGAATCAGGGATCGGGGGTTGCGACGGAAGGTGGTATCAGAGCCTAGCCACTGGTCTGAGCCAAAGATGTGTTCTGCTGACACTTAAATTCTATATTTTGTGTTAGGAAATAATATTACAGAAATACGTGCATAACTGTATTTATTGGTTATGTGTTATTTGACTATTTGATAGTTTACAGAATGAGTGATCAAGGACCATCAGACATGAATTGTCAGTTGTCTGATTCACCTAAGAGTGAAGGTACCTCATCACAGCCTGCCCTTTCTGGGTATTCTGCTGATCAGGAAGAAGGAGTGTTTGCTTTTAGAGCTCAGTTAGAAGAGCCATTCCCTCATAAGAAACGGGGATGGTTCAGTAAGGAAGCTTTTGCTCGCAGGAAGAGAATGTGAAAATTGCAACAGCAAAGAGTTTTAGCGGCTGCTAAGCGTAGAACAGATGCCAATACGCAGGATATGCTTAATAAAAGCCTAGCTAATTTCCATATCCTAGCTACAACTGCTGCTGACCCAAGTCTGGAACAATTAGTAGCCCCACAACCACAAAACCCAGATCAACCTATGGAGATAGAAAACCAGGAAAACCAAGTGGAGATGCATGACTTTAACCCAGAAGAAATTCCTAGGATACCTGCACTAAACCCCCTAGATCCGAATTACGACCCCTGGTGGGACGACATTAGGGACTTTGTGCAACGTTACCCTATCCAGGAATATCCACCCATATAGAACATAGAAGCCTACCCAGGTATGGACCCTTTAGATCCCTATTACCATGATAACTATATTAGGGAGATTTTAGAGGATCCTTACCAATTTCAGGAAATGTCACCCCCATATCAGGAACCTGCACTCCAGATTCCAAACCCAGTCCGAGAACCTGAACCCCCAATGAGTGCAGAAAACGTCCAAGAACTTAGGACTTTTGGGGAGGAAATTTTAGAAAGCAGTGAGAGAATGCGTCAGGTGGGAGAACGTCTCATATGGAAATACGATGAGCGCAATATGGATTTTTGGATAAATCCATATCCGTGAATGAGATGGTGAAACGATGGTGGTAATAATAATATAATAAAATAAAATATGTGTATATGGATGCATATTACTATTAGTGTGATTCTATTTCTGTTGGTATTGTAATTTTTATTTCAGTACTAGTGTGTAATAGATACATAATAGTATATGAATAGAGTAAAAGTAGCAATGATCTACGTTTTTTGCTAGATTGCGTGTCATGTGATTAACTATATTAAGATATTAATTGTGATATTAATATGGGATAAATGTATAAAATTCAGATGGCCGACGAAGGAATTCAAGGAAATCTGAATAATGATAACCGGAGTAACATTAACGTGGTTAATGAAAATCCGAGCATCAATAACAATGGAAACCAAGTGAATAATAGTGCTATCCAACACATAGTAGCACAGGGAATTATAGATGCAATGCCATTTATTCTTCAAACTGTTAAAGATGCTGATAATAAAAGTAAGCATAGCAGTAAGCGACCAGTTGAACCAGAAAACAACGTGAACAATGGACCTGTACTTCAATTGCCTATTCCCAAAAGAAGAAGAACCATGCCTTATGGTTGTTCTTATAAAGAATTTTGGTCTTGTAAACCAATGGAATTCTCGGGCAACGAAGGGGCCATTGCAACCTTACGCTGGATAGAGAAGACTGAGGCAGTCTTAAGGATAAGCAAATGTGCTGAAGAAGATAAAATACTGTTTGCTTCTAATCTGTTTAAGAATGCAGCACTAGAATGGTGGAACACTATCCTCCAGACAAGAGGAAGTGATAGAACTTACAATATGGAATGGGAAGAATTTAAGAACAAGGTAGAAAGAAAATTCTGCCCACCCAATGAAAAAGAACAGATAGCAAACAAATTCCTAAACCTTAGGATGACTGGTATGGATAGTAAGGGATATACTAAGATATTCTTTGAATATGCTAGAATAGTGCCGACCCTTGCTTCACCAGAACCAATGTTAATTTCCCGTTATATTTGGGGAGATAAGACACGTAGTCAAGGCAGCTAGACCTCAAACCATCAAAGAAACTGTAGAACTAGCCAATACCTTGACTGATGAATTAGTTCATACCCGAGAAGAGGATCAAAGAAGGAACCTAACCCAGAAGTTGACACAAGAATTTCGTTCTGGAAATTACAATCGAAGGAATATGGGTTCTACCTCTGCACCATACTGCAAGGTCTGCAAGAAAAAGCATTCGGGAAAATGCTCCATTCTCTGCAATTATTGTAAGATGTCAGGACACAATGAAGAAAATTGCAGGAAGAAATCCAGTAATGGATTATGCTACAACTGTGGAGAAAAAGGTCATATCAGGCCAAACTGCCCAAAATTAGCTCCAGCTCCAGACAACAAGAATACTAAAAATGCTAGAGCATTTGTTTTGACTGCAGATGAAGCCAAGATGATCCCAGATGTCATCGCTGGCACGTTTTTAGTTAATGATGTTTTTGCTAAAGTATTATTTGACTCTGGTGCAAACCAAAGTTTTATTAATACATCATTTTGCAAAATTCGAAATCGGTCATTAACTAAACTACCACAAGAATGGCTAGTAGAGACAGCTAATGGAGAAACTGTTAGGATTTCTGAAATCTTGCAGGGAGCAAGAATAGAAATTTTTAACCAAATATTTAGGGCAAACCTGTATCCCATGAATCTGGCAGGATTCGATGTTGTTTTAGGAATGGATTGGTTAATAGCCAATAAAGACAATATTTTATGTGATCAAAAGTTAATTCAAGTAAATTCACCAAAAGGTAAAACGATCACACTTAAAGGAGATAAACCCTCTAGATCCACAAAATTCATATCTGTGATGAAAACTGCAAGTTGTATAAGAAAAGGTTCTATAGTGTATTTGATTTCCATAATCACTAACACTAAAGGAAAGGATTTAAAAGATATTCCAGTAGTATCTCAGTTTTCAGATGTCTTTCCAGAAGAATTGCCAGGGCAACCTCCGGATAGAGAAGTTGAATTTAGAATCCATTTGCTATCAGGAACAACACCGATTGCCAAAGCACCTTACCGTTTGGCACCTGCAGAAATGCAAGAATTAAAGAAACAATTAGATGAATTGTTGGAGAAAGGATTTATACAACCAAGTTCGTCGCCATGGGGAGCGCCGATATTGTTTGTTAAAAAAGAAGGACGGATCAATGCGTATGTGCATTGATTACCGTGAATTAAACAATGTTACGATTAAGAATCTGTATCCCTTACCAAGAATCGATGATCTGTTTGATCAACTGCAAGGAGCTCGATTTTTCTCTAAAATCGATTTAAGGTCAGGATATCCTCAATTAAAGGTACAGGAAGAGGACATTCCTAAGACCGCATTTAGAATAAGGTATGGTCATTATGAATTTACTGTCATGCCATTTGGTTTAACCAATGCCCCAGCTGCATTTATGGACATGATGAACCGAATATGTAAGCCATATTTGGATAAATTCATAATTGTTTTCATAGATGATATTCTAATTTACTCTAAGAGTAAAGAAGATCATGCAAGACAATTGCACGCACTTTTAAGTTTATTAAGAAAGGAAAAGCTTTATGCTAAATTCTCTAAGTGCGAATTTTGGTTAGAACAGGTACAATTCCTTGGACACCTAGTCAATCATGAAGGAATTCATGTAGATCCAACAAAGATTGAGGCAATTACTAAATGGAAAACCCCTGAATAACCAACCGAGGTTAGAAGTTTCTTAGGATTGGCCGGTTATTATAGAAGATTTATTCGAGATTTCTCTAGAATAGCCATTCCCTTAACTAAGCTAACCTGTAAATCTGTTAAGTTTGAGTGGGGATTAAAACAAGAAGAAGCCTTTAGAATTCTTAAGTAAAGATTAACCCATACACCCATACTAGCATTACCATAAGGAACTGAAGACTTTGTAGTCTATTGTGATGCTTCTAGATTAGGTTATGGATGTGTATTGATGCAACGACAAAAGGTTATAGCTTACGCATCTAGACAACTTAAGAATCATGAAGAGAATTATTCAACCCATGATTTAGAGTTAGGAGCTATAATTTTTGCTCTTAAGATTTGGAGACATTACCTTTATGGTAGTAAGTTTACTGTATTCACCGATCATAAGAATTTAAGGTATGTTTTCAAACAAAAAGAGTTGAATATGAGGCAAAGACGCTGGATGGAATTTCTTAGTGACTATGACTGTGATATCCAGTATCATGAAGGAAAAGCAAATGTAGTGGCAGATGCTTTAAGCCGAAAGTATCATGAAAAGCCAAGAATGGTACGTTCTCTTAAATTAAATCTGCAAGTAGATTTAAATGATCAAATAAGAGAAGCACAAGAATCAGTAATCAAGGATGATTCTGAAAATATAAAAGGTATGCTAAAAGAATTAGAACAATGAACAGATGGAATATGGAGATTCCATGAAAAGAGAATGTGGATACCTAAATTAGGAAACCTACGTCATCGTATTTTAGAAGAAGCCCATAAGTCTAAGTATACTATGCATCAAGGAAGTGATAAAATGTACCAGGATTTAAGGAAAAATTTCTGGTGGATAGGAATGAAGAAGGACATAGCAGCCTATGTTTCTAAATGTTTGACCTGTTCACAAGTCAAAGCTGAACATCAGAAACCCTCAGGTTTGTTACAGCAATTAGAAATGCCAGTTTGGAAATGGGAATTGATAACAATGGATTTTGTTACTAAATTACCCAAAACTAGGAAAGGAAATGATACAATCTGGGTGATTGTAGATAGGCTCACCAAGTCAGCTCATTTTCTACCAATGAAGGAAACAATTAGTATGGAACAATTATCTAAATTGTATCTAAATGAAATTGTTTCTTTACATGGTATTCCTTTATCGATTATTTCTGATAGGAATAGTCGATTCACCTCTCATTTTTGGTCAAGTTTCCAAAAGGCAATGGGAACCAAGTTAAAACTAAGCACAACTTATCATCCTCAAACGGATGGACAAAGTGAAAGGACAATTCAGACAATGGAGGACATGCTTAGAGCTTGTGTAATTGATTTCGGAGGTAATTGGGATGATCACTTACCTTTAATAGAATTTTCTTATAATAATAGTTATCACACAAGTATCAATGCTGCACCATTCGAAGCACTTTACGGACGAAAGTGCCGAACCCCAGTCTGTTGGGCAGAAATTGGGGAAAAGCAACTATCTGGACCTGAGATAGTGCAAGAAACAACTGACAAGATTATTCAAGTCAAGGAACGACTGAAAGCAGCACGTGATCGACAAAAGAGCTATGCCAATAACCGATGCAAACCATTGGAATTTCAAGTAGGAGATAAAGTATTATTGAAAGTCTCTCCTTGGAAAGGAGTGGTAAGATACATCAAACGGGGAAAGCTAAGTCCCAGGTATGTTGGACCTTTTGAGATTATTAGAAAAATAGGACCTGTAGCCTATCAGCTACAACTGCCAGAGGAGATGGCAGGAATACATGATGTGTTTCATGTATCAAATCTCAAAAAGTGTTTAGCTGATGAATCACTGATAGTACCTCTTAAGGATATAGAGGTAAATGAACAACTCAAGTTTGTAGAAAGGCCTCTACAGATTGAAGACAGAAAAGTCAAGAACCTCAAACATAAGAGACTAGTTCTAGTCAAAGTGAAGTGGGACTCCAAAAGAGGACCTGAGTACACATGGGAACTTGAGTCAGAAATGCAAAGGAAATATCCGCACTTATTCCAATAGATCTCGAGGACGAGCTCTAAAACAAGGTGGGGAGAATGTAACAACCCTCGGTAAAACCGACACCCTCATAATATTTCTGACACTCTAGTATATTATAGAATATCCCAATATGTCTTATATTACACCCCGTATGTGAAAACCGAGCCCGAATTATGTTATAGCATTTAAAATAAATAAAAAACAAGAAATATTGAGTTGAGGCGGGCCGCGTAGACCCACCCCAACATCTCACGCGGGCGGTATGAATGTTAGAACCTGACTCCGCTGATTTCTTTAGTTCAAGCGGGCCGCGTAAGCTTAAGCTTACATTGACGCGGGCCGCGAGAGATCATCAAACGCGGAGACATCCGGAGCCGACACGTGTCGACATCGTGGCGGGTCTACTTAGTGACCGGGACAAGCTATACGTTGACTGGGTATTGACGCGGGCCGCGTAAGGCTTAGCCTTACCTTACGCGGGCCGCCTGGAAGTCGTATATCAGCACTATAAATAGAACGCATCAGTTTTCATTTTCCGTCGCTCACAATTCATTCTCAATCTCGAATTTCTGAATTAGAGGCATTATAGTCGGGTATTATACCACTAATTAGCGAGGTTCTGCTCCGTTGTAAGTATTATAACCCTAGTTTCGTAATAGTTACGCTGCCCGATTGATTTAGGGTTCCGTAACAACTGTCATGGTTCTGCCCGACGTAGTTCTTGGAATGCCGTCTCGGGGAGGGTATCATTAATAATTTCAAAGGGTTATGATACTAACCAATGTACATTTGTATAAATTATAGATTATTCCCAGGAAACCCTTACGCGAAGTCTAAGATAGCAATGTGAGTAATCCTTCTTTTGGTGTAAACCTTTTTGTGAGTTTATCATCCTTTTGATAATCTTTTTGGTAATGTTTTACCAAACCTTAAATGTTTTACTATGAAATTTAGCAGTGATTGAGTCTTTGTAGTTCTTCAATTACTGTCGGTATGTTGGGGTTTTGTACACAAAATGTACTACACTGTAAGTAGTAAGTCGAGGATGACAATACGTTACCATTGGACAATGAGTTAGCCAATGGGTAATATGACCCACAAGTCAGGGTTGACAGTACTAATGGAGTAATTGTGTAGACATAAACAATGTGATCGCTCTCAATACTGTTCACTGTGACTTTTTATTTAAACTTGATTAAACTGGGATTCACTCACCAGTATTTCCGACTGAAAATGTTTTTAAAACACGTTTCAGGTAACCCAATGTGACATCCAATTAGTAAAAAGCCAGCTGGAGAGCACTGAAGGCTTGGGAAAATGTGGCTATAAAAGTTACTAAATAAACGATGTTTTAAAATTCAATAAATTAGGGTTTATCCCTATAAATGTATTGTACTAAGAAACTGGGGTTTTACCCATGTGATTATTAATATTAAATGAGGTGGTTTTACTCTGATAAACATTTCCTAACTACGGTCCTGATGTAAATTCCGTTGCAAGATTAAATAACCCTGATACCACCGAAACTCTGTGATCGCGTCCGCCCGTTCCCGGGAATCAGGGATCGGGGGTTGCGACATATACTAATTAAGTGGCGAGTATAGATACCTTAACTTTGTGAGCAGATGAAGAACATCCAATATGATCACTTGTGTCGACAACTAAGTCAGCATTTCCCTTAGTCCTATTCTTGACCGTCTCCTTCCTCTCAGAAGTAAGTTTACCTTTCTTCTTAACCTGTTGTCATAGAGTAACTATAATAACCATAGTAATATAACAATCTTTAAGATGGTAAACTTACATCTTGTGTTTTATTCAATCGTGAAGACATGCGTCTCTTCGACTTGCATTCGGCATTGGTTGGTAACTTCTTCTAAATAATACATTATTGGATAAATGTAACATCAGTAAACAACATTACTAATAGTCGTAAAAACATTAAATTCTTATATGTGTTAAATTAAAAATAAATATAAATAATTTTAATAATTTAGTAAGTACCTGAGTAATGGTTCTTCCTTCACCTACAGACACAACCTCTTCATCCTCATAGATGTCCTGGTCAACATTAATGAAATAATTAATATAATGCTAAAATAATTAAAACTTTTACTGCTAATGCTAAATAGATACGTACCTTGAATGCATTCTCAACATAATCAGCCTTCGATATCTCAAGTACACTATCATCGTCAGATTCAGGTTTCTTCGAAAAGCAAATCTCAGTCTCATCTCTATAAACTACTACCTCAAAAACAACATCATCAATTCTGCTAAACACAAGCAAATCATCCTCAAGTATCCCAACATCTTTGCACATTTCAGGCCATCCTCTAGCAAATACGAAGTTTGTATCAACCTTAGACACCTCAACATTCCAATAGGAACCCTTATAACAGATTTGAAATTTGCCACTTGGTGGGTTGTTTACGTAAAATTGTTTAATGAAGCCGTCTTCGATTACCTGCATAAAATTAAAAATAATGAATACTATACGTGAAGTATGTAACTTATGAGAATAAGTGTTGACACGTATAAGATGCAAAAGGATTGAAGTTAAGATCAATAGTCATACCATAAAACCAAATCTTGCATAACGATTAAACATGAAATAAGATTCACCACACATGCCATCAACAAAACATGAAAGTTCAAGCCCAAAATCACCTAACGCTTTGAAAACCAACAAAGTATCCCTCGGCAGATTGAGATCTTTAACAACATTGTCCCAACCGTCAGTTATTATCGGTGTTGAATTTTATGTTCTGACCCTCACAACCCATTTTTTACCAGACTCATGATAGATTCGCAACTTATTTTTTTTGCCAACAATCTCCCTACTTTTGATTAGCAAAGGCTATAGGTACATCCTGTATATAATTTTTAAGTAGTGTAAGAAAATATAAACCATAACAACTGTTAAATATATATCTCAATAAAAATAAATTATGTATATAAAAACATGTCATACCAGTTTCAAAGATTCTGGGTTATCAAGAAACTTGACAAATGTAGTATACATGATAAAACCTGAATCAGTAAAGATGTTAAAAGATTGAAATTAAAAAGTTGGCTTCGAAGATGAACATTAACTTTTTGTATTAACAGAGTATCTACTGAAATTAATCATAGAAACAAAGTATGAGTTAAAATTTTTACTATTTTAATATGTTCTCAACAAATGATTCAAACACCTAACTAAACCCTTCTTGAATGTATAACAATAAACGTTTAAAATCGTATTTGTAGCAAGATAGGATTTAAATTAAAATCGGTTAAACAATATAAAGTTCATTACAATATGAATGTACATACCAGTTGCTGAAGAAAAAACAATAAAACCTCCAGTAATTGAAGTGTAGAAGACGGAGAATAAGAAAGTTGAAACCCTAGAAAATGACTGGGAAGAAGAGATTTTTGAAAGAAGTCAGATGATAGATGTTTGATGTGTAATGATGCTAAAGAAATAATGACGGTTGTGTTTTCGTTTTCCCATATTTTTCAGCAGCTGTAAAATATTTACACATACACCCCTTATTGAATTTGTTATTTACATTTACATTGAAAACCTTGCATAACACATATTGATAGAACATATAGATACATGTATAGATATTGTACGAAAATGTGTTATCTATTATAGCTAAAAGACAACTATAATAAGTAAATATAAAAGATATTTAACAAACTTAATAGCAGATGTCTAAAAGATGTCTAACAAAATGTATTTGGAAACCTCTGTTGGTCGTTGGGAACAGTGTGAGTCAAACAGACGTTAGATAAACAGAAGTTATGAGAACAGATGATAACTTTCAGCAGTTGTTTTATTTTTAGCTAACATCTGTCCATGTCAGAACCTCTGTTGTCATAATGGATGACAATCAGCAGTATAGTAAATCAACAATCATCAGGATAAACAGAAATTATGACAACAGACGGTACCATTTAGCAGTGGATGTATTTTTAGGCAAGGATAAGTTTCAAAAACAGTTGTTTTCAATCGGTGTAACTCAACAGTCGTAAGTCTAACATCTGCTATTAGCCTAACCACTATTAGTATCAAATCCTCTGTTAAACATTTTAAGATTGAAAACAGACCTTTTATAACAGCAGATGCTCTCTTTTGTGAAACTTTAGCTACAACACACCTTTTATAACAGCAAAATATACCGTAAATTCTTCCAAAAAACTGTTAATGACATACAGAATTATATAATAATACTTATAGCAGACCTTATATAATAATACTTATTCATCATTAGCCCAACCACTGTTAGTATCAACTCCTCTTTTAAGCATTTTAAGATTGAATATCATCTGTTGCTCGTTAACATCTGTTAACCAAAAGGAATGACTGAAATAATTAAAATTAAGATGCAACAACAAAGATTAATACTATTAAAATTTATTCATTTAGCCAACAGTGGTAAATCAAATAGTCGATAGCATACACAGTTGTTTCATCATCAGCAGATGTTCTCTTTTACCAAACTTTACTACAACAGACCTTTGAAAACTCCAAATATTGACCCCTATTGACTTACCAAACAGATGTTCAGACACAACTAAACATCAACATAATCTAAATCAAACTCAAACTCTAAATAAGTAAAACTAAAACGCAGATTAATACTATTAAAACTTAGGAATGACTGATAAAAAAATTATAAAATAATACTTAGGAATGACTGAAATAATTAAAATGAAGATGCAGCAACAAAGATTAATACTACTAAAATTTATTCATTTAGTCAACAGTGGTAAATCAAACAGTCGATAGCATACACAGTTGTTTCATCATCAGCAGATGTTCTCTTTTACCAAACTTTAACTACAACAGACCTTTGAAAACTCCAAATATTGACCTCTGTCGACTTACCAAACAGATGTTCAGACACAATTAAACATCAACATAATCTAAATCAAACTCAAACACTAAATAAGTAAAACTAAAACGCAGATTAATACTATTAAAACTTAGGAATGACTGATAAACAAAATTAAAAAATAATACTTAGGAATGACTGAAATAATTAAAATGAAGATGCAACAACAAAGATTAATACTATTAAAATTTATTCATTTAGTCAACAATGGTAAATCAAACAGTCGATAGCATACACAGTTGTTTCATCATCAGCAGATGTTCTCTTTTACCAAACTTTACTACAACAGACCTTTGAAAACTCCAAATATTGACACCTGTTGACTTACCAAACAGATGTTCAGACACAACTAAACATCAACATAATCTAAATCAAACTCAAACTCTAAATAAGTAAAACTAAAACGTAGATTAATACTATTAAAACTTAGGAATGACTGATAAAAAAAATTATAAAATAATACTTAGGAATGACTGAAATAATTAAAATGAAGATGCAGCAACAAAGATTAATACTACTAAAATTTATTCATTTAGTCAACAGTGGTAAATCAAACAGTCGATAGCATACACAGTTGTTTCATCATCAGCAGATGTTCTCCTTTACCAAACTTTAACTACAACAGACCTTTGAAAACTACAAATATTGACCTCTGTTGACTTACCAAACAGATGTTCAGACACAATTAAACATCAACATAATCTAAATCAAACTCAAACACTAAATAAGTAAAACTAAAACGCAGATTAATACTATAAAAACTTAGGAATGACTAATAAACAAAATTATAAAACAATACTTAGGAATGACTGAAATAATTAAAATGAAGATGCAACAACAAAGATTAATACTATTAAAATTTATTCATTTAGTCAACAGTGGTAAATCAAACAGTCGATAGCATACACAGTTGTTTCATCATCAGCAGATGTTCTCTTTTACCAAACTTTAACTACAACAGACCTTTGAAAACTCCAAATATTGACCTCTGTTGACTTACCAAACAGATGTTCAGACATAATTAAACATCAACATAATCTAAATCAAACTCAAACACTAAATAAGTAAAACTAAAACGCAGATTAATACTATTAAAACTTAGGAATTACTAATAAACAAAATTATAAAATAATACTTAGGAATGACTGAAATAACTAAAATGAAGATGCAACAACAAACATTAATACTGTTAAAATTTATTCATTTAGTCAACAGTGGTAAATCAAACAGTCGATAGCATACACAGTTGTTTCATCATCAGCAGATGTTCTCTTTTACCAAACTTTAACTACAACAGACTTTTGAAAACTCCAAATATTGGCCTCTGTTGACTTACCAAACAGATGTTCAGACACAATTAAACATCAACATAATCTAAATCAAACTCAAACTCTAAATAAGTAAAACTAAAACGCAGATTAATACTATTAAAACTTAGGAATGACTGATAAAAAAATTATAAAATAATACTTAGGAATGACTAAAATAATTAAAATGATGATGCAACAACAAAGATTAATACTATTAAAATTTATTCATTTAGTCAACAGTAGTAAATCAAACAGTCGATAGCATACACAGTTGTTTCATCATCAGCAGATGTTCTCTTTTACCAAACTTTAACTACAACAGACCTTTGAAAACTCCAAATATTGAACTCTGTTGACTTACCAAACAGATGTTCAGACACAATTAAACATCAACATAATCTAAATCAAACTCAAACACTAAATAAGTAAAACTAAAACACAGATTAATACTATTAAAACTTAGGAATGACTAATAAACAAAATTATAAAACAATACTTAGGAATGACTGAAATAATCGATAGCATACACAGTTGTTTCATCATCAGCAAATGTTCTCTCTTTTACCCAACTTTAACTACAACAGACATTTGAAAACTCCAAATATTGACCTCTGTTGACTTACCAAACAGATGTTCAGATACAATTAAACGTCAACATAATCTAAATCAAACTAAAACACTAAATAAGTAAAACTAAAACGCAGATTAATACTATTAAAACTTAGGAATGACTGATAAACAAAATTATAAAATAATACTTAGGAATGACTGAAATAACTAAAATGAAGATGCAACAACAAAGATTAATACTATTAAAATTTATTCATTTAGTCAACAGTGGTAAATCAAACAGTCGATAGCATACACAGTTGTTTCATCATCAGCAGATGTTCTCTTTTACCAAACTTTAACTACAACAGACCTTTGAAAACTCTAAATATTGACCTCTGTTGACTTACCAAACAGATGTTTAGACACAATTAAACATCAACATAATCTAAATCAAACTTAAACACTAAATAAGTAAAACTAAAACGCAGATTAATACTATTAAAACTTAGGAATGACTGATAAACAAAATTATAAAATAATACTTAGGATGACTGAAATAATTAAAATGAAGATGCAACAACAAAGATTAATACTATTAAAATTTATTCATTTAGTCAACAATGGTAAATCAAAAAGTCAATAGCATACACAGTTGTTTCATCATCAGCAGATGTTCTTTTTTACCAAACTTTAACTACAACAGACCTTTGAAAACTCCAAAGATTGACCTCTGTTGACTTACCAAACAGATGTTCAGACACAATTAAACATCAACATAATCTAAATCAAACTCAAACACTAAATAAGTAAAACTAAAACTCAACATAGATTCATAAGATTAAAATTTATTCATGACATTAAAATTCCAATAATTACATCACATACTGAACAACATTAAAGTTCAAATCTAACAATAACAACAAGAATTAAGAAACTTTAGCTTCAACTCTAGCGATTGTTGAACCTCTCGATGTATGTCCTTCAGCATCGTCATGAACTCCACGTCTCTATCACCGCACTCTATATTACTGACAACACAAAGCTCACGAACGGAAGTTGAAGGCATCCGCATAAGATCTCTGGAAACCTGCTCTCTAGTGAACAGGCCAACTTGCAATCCATCAAAACATCTCTTCAGCTCTTGAAGAGTAGCCCTATCTTCATAAACCTGTTCCTCGATTTGCCTGACAAAACACTGCTTTAAATCATCTGATTTTGCATTTGTGAATGACGCCATTTGAATAAACTATATTACTCGACTTTCCTGAAAGTATGATATCTTCGTAGGAAGATTTTCTGAAAAATAGGTGAAGTGACTATGAGATTTTATACTGAAATTTGTAATTGTGTACATTTAATATAAACATATTAATGTATATTTCAAAACAACAGTCTTTTAATGCAAAAACCTTTTCAAACCTCAAGTTTTATGGAAAAACTGTAAAATTAAATACCAAGAAACCCAAGGGACAAAATATCGAAATTCAAAGAAAAAAAGCAGATTGTCACAATTACAATTAACCTCTTCATTTAACAGGTAGACGCGTTTTTAAACTCTATAAAAGAGCGATGATTACTTCTTGATTCAAAACATCAACAAATTGTCCTACAAATCACTTTCTGTCAAAAATTGTTCCAAATCAGAAAACCAACAAAAAATCTACATGGCAAACTTCAGCTTCTACCACTGGTCAGACACTAACAATGTTAAAACACAATTCTCGATGTGGTCACTCAAAGAACAAAGAACAGACCAAGAACTAAACAGGAAAGTCGACATAATCAATGACACTAATTACAACAAAGCCTGGAACATCATAGCATTGCTCGATGAAGTCCTCCACTCTCCTCCATCAGAGTTCCAGAAGAATGCAGAAGAGTTTCTGACACAACTTCTAGAACAGGATCTGAAAATCTGCAACATGCTAACTGACCTGAAATTCAAAAGAGAGCATGAAATCACATGGAGAAAGGCCAGAGTCTATGAAATCTTAGCAAGTGTTAACCCTAGCGTGTAATACTTTATAAATATTTCATTAAATTTGTATTTTTCTATGTAGTAGTTCATTTTAATAATATAAACATGCATCTTAACATATTCTAAAATGTCAGTGTAAATAAAAACTCTCAACATCATCAACAATTAATCAAAATAAGAAACAAACCTAAAATGCAAAGGTCTCTTCTCAACTGATGTAGCACAACTGACTTTTCACGATAGAAGATATATATCGTCCGTTCAAGTTGCAACTTTCCCATCAAAGAAGGTAGCACATGCAACCTTTCACGATGTTGCAACAATTATACTGCAACTTCGATATTGAAAGGTTGATATGTGATGGGAAACTTCATTGAAACGACGATGTTGGAACAATGATACTGGAACGATAACATGTAAACAGAATCATCAAACATTCGAACAAAGAAGTGTAATCGGATAATAGCGACTGAATCACGAGAAAGATGCATTTGAGAGAGAGAGAGAGAGAGAGACACGCTCGTAGATATCAGCGAGAGAGATTTGAATGTGGAGCCAGATAATTATGTCTTATTTATAGGATTAGAATATATGGTTTGAATTTTGAATGTGGAGCCAAAATTTTGAATTGGGAACTTGATTTGAGGGAGAGATGAAAATGTGGAGCCAGAATTTTGAACTGGGAATAGATGTTTGATTATAAAATTTTGAATTGAATATGGAGCCAGGATTTTGAATCGTCAGAGGTTTAAGGCAGTGGTTTGATGGCAGGCCTTTGGAATATGAATGTGGGCCAACTTTGAATTTTAAAGTCTTTTAATATTAGGCATTATGATGTAATAATAGCATAAGAAAAGCATTGTTGGACATGCTCTCTTGCTGACACATCAGCTTTTCTTATGTCATTGGGATTTCTCCTTTTATAGAAAGTATAGATATTCCAAAGTAAAATTGATAAAACTAAAACGATGATAAAAATCAAAACAGGTTAAATAAATAATAGCACATTATATTTTTTAATTGCATGAAATCCTTAAACTATTATATATTAATTGAGTATAGTTCTTGTATAAATAACTTTAAGGTACAAAACGTATGAATAACATATATTTGCATTTGCAATATCGTAATTATACAAACCCATACCATTTCGCTTATTTCTACACTAAATCAAGAAAATACTCTCATTTTTTTAAGATCAAAGCCCTAAATCTCCAAAATTCTCTGATTCAAAATCTACGAATCTCTCAAATTCTCTGATTCTACCCTAAATTATGTCTACAAATGGTAAATTTCAAATTGTTTGTAGCGTAATATGTTATATAGTGTATAATTTTTGGAATTAAGTTTTTTCAAATTGATTATGCGCTATTCATTTGATTTTCATTTCGTTTTTACAAAATACAGATGCTACAACGAGAAAACATCGAAAACCGCCAACTCTGGTATTATTTTTGTTGAATTATAGATAATTTGATGCACTTGTGGGGTTATTTTTTTGAGTGACTTGTAGCTTGATGCAACTGTAGAGTAATTTTGAGTGTTATTTTGATTTAGTGTATTTTTATGAGGTTGTAAAGTAATTATGATGCCCTTGTAGGGTTATTTTTTTAATGAGTTATAGCTTGATGCAACCGTAGAGTAATTTTGAGTGTTATTTTGATTTAGTGTATTGCTGATAAGGTTGTAGAGTAATTATGATGCACTTGTAGGGTTATTTTTTGAATAAGTTGTAGCTTGATGCAGCTTTATAGTTATTTTGATTTAGTGCATGTTGATGAGGTTGTAGAGTAGTTATGATGCACATGTAGGGTTATTTTTTGAATGAATTGTAGCTTGATGCAACTATAGAGTAATTTTCAGTGTTATTTTTATTTAGGGTATTGTTGATGAGGTTGTAGAGTAATTATGATGCATTTGTAGGGTTATTTTTTCAATGAGTTGTAGCTTGATGTAGCTGTAGAGTTATTTTGAGTGTTATTTTGATTTAGTGTATTGTTGATGAGGTTGTAGAGCAATTATGATGCACTTGTAGGGTTATTTTTTGTATGAGTTGTAGCTTGATGCAACTGTAGGGTAATTTTAACTGTTATTTTGATTTAGTGTATTGTTGATTAGGTTGTAGAGTAATTATGATGCACTAGTAGGGTTATTTTTTGAATGAGTTGTAGCTTGTTGCAGCTGTAGAGTAATTGTGACTGTTATTTTGATTTAGTCTATTGTTGGTGAGGTTGTATTATAATTTTGATGCACTTGTAGGTTTACTTTTTGAATGAGTTGTAGCTTGATGTAGCTATAGAGTAATTTTGAGTGTTATTATGATTTAGTGTATTGTTGATTAGGTTGTTGGTAATTATGATGCACTTATTGGGTTATTTTTTTGAATGAGTTGTAGCTTGATGCAGTTGTAGAGTAATTTTGAGTGTTATTTTAATTTAGTGAATTGTTGATGAGGTTGTAGAGTAGTTATGATGCACTTGTAGAGTTAATTTTTTGTGTGAGTTGTAGCTTAATGCAGCTGTAGAGTAATTTTGGCTGTTATTTTGATTTAGTGTATTGTTAATTAGGTTGTAGAGTAATTATGATGCACATGTAGTTTTATTTTTGAATGATTAGTTGTCTATTAAATAATATATGTCTTATGTATATTTTGTTTCTATTTAAAGGAGGAGGAAAAGTGATAGAATTTATTCGAAATCACTTAAAAATAGGGAAATGTTGCAACAAACCCCGTTTGCTTTGATGTTGATCAAATTGATGACGGAGAAATATTAGCAGGTTAGAAAAGCCTAATTTATGTAGAAAAAAAATAATGTATAACAAATATAGCAATTGATGATTTTTTTACTCTATGTTGATATAGAAAATATAGCAAAGAAAAGGAAGACAAAAAGGAAAACAAATCTTCTTAATAAAAAAGAAACAGCAGTTCCTGATGCGAAGAAGGATGGCATGAAAGAGAAGGATGGTGCAAAAGAAAAGTGTAGGATCGTTTTGTGACCCAAACGAGTCGATCAGAAGAGTTCTTATCAATTCAAGAGGCGGAAACAAATGAATTGACTTGGAAAACAGCTTGATACACTTTTAAATGTCTTGTATATTGATAATAACAAGTTTTCAGATCAGTAGACACGTCGGCAGCACTTCGGTACCGGAAACATGAATGTTACAAATGATTTCGTGTGAAAGCTATATATAGGGGAGATGATTCCGCTTGAAAGTGGCAGTGTCCATTTCAAGCGGAATTAACCATGTTAATTTCGCTTAAAACAGCACATGACACTTTCAAGCGGAATTAGCTCAAACACACCCAAAACCCTATTTCTCGTACAACGTAACCTGATCTAACAATTCTAGTACAAGACTCGATACAAGACGAAGTCGACAGACGTAATGCACCAACAGACTCCCCTCGGATGTTGACGAGTCTTCAGTGTCGAGTCTTTAACGTCTTCAGTCTTTATCAGTCTTCGGGCTCTTTTCAAAATATTTGACAAAGTAAGCATCCTCAAACTTTATCTTTCTTGCCCAGAATCTCAACCTGACTCTATATTCTCTTGATCAGGATTCGATTCTGGCTCTTGCATCTACAGACTTTTCTCTCTCTCGAATGTTGATCTACTAGCAGACTCCCCCTTGAATTGTGCTGGGATCGAAGTCTAACTTTCACAAATTTAAAAACATGACCTAACTCACATTTCTTCCCACAGGATCAGGACCAATTCCTGGCTCTTCTGATTCCTGCACAAATCTCTACCTAAAAATAAATTTCACAAATTTAAAATTTGACAAATTTTATTCTATGTTTACCACTTGTAGACACAAGCATACAAAATGATTTAACATTTACAATCTCTGATGAACCACTTGTAGAAATACTCTTTTCCTTTTCAAAACAATTTTTCATCTTCAATAATTTCAAACAAAAACTCCCAAACCTTTTGTTCATCATGTTTAGCACTTGGAATTTTGAAAATCAGCTTTTCAACATCAGTTGTCTAAAAACTTTTTGAATTTTTCAAAATTTATGCTAAAACACACCGAAAATCTTTTTGGATTTTTGATATAACAGAAATGCAGTAAAGAAATATTTACATACAATATTTTTGTGAGTTTATGTAAGAGGATCATATCAGTTTATGAGACAAATCACCAACACCGTTAAGCTTTAAACATTTTAAGTTCTAAACGATTCACTTAGATTATCAGTATACTGATCCACTTAAATTTTCACACAAAGTTCAACTGTTTCGAGATACGATATTAATGTCTTAGAGACTTAAACTTATTCGCGTGTCCCACCTCAAAATATACTCCCGTATCCAGATCCCAATATTCAGTCTTACAGGTGAGTATACCTAGATGATATCTGTAAGGGTTTAAATTGCGAGGGCCGTGAGAGCTCGGGTCAGAACTTCCGTTCAGCAAAGAGATGACGGCTTCGACTTTTGGTGGGTTCCCTTTAGAGAATCTTTTCTTCAACAGCACATGATTAGCATTTTGCAATGTTTCATCATTTTTTTATGCTGAGGGCGGTGCTATATTTCAAGCAAGTGAAAAGTATTATACGGGGACTAGGTCATTGCTTCCGCAAAATAAGAAGTCCCGGGAAAATACCCCAGATATCACTAAGCATAAAGACCTAGTATCTCAGAAAGAGGGGTCCTTCAAACAAGATTTCGGGGGTTACCCATATATCAGAGAGATGTTCCCCACGATATAAGCAAGTTTGAATTTAAAGTTTATATCTCGTCACAATCTACTAAATGTGCAAAAACCTACTGGCACATCATCAGTGAGACCGTTTATCACATTTTTAACTTTCCATTTCTTTAGCATGCTGTGATTGCCCACTGATGTACTATCATTTCCTCTTTTATACAACAAAACTCATCTTTGATTTTATCATGTTTTTGACTTTTCAAATTTTTTAATGTTTTTGGATTTTCAGAAATTCTTACTCCCCCTAAAATTCAAAAATATATAAAAAAATTTGAAAACAAACTGTACAAGAAAAACGACAACTGTTGTGAATTGCTTCAAATCGCCATCCACTTGGCATAAACAATCAAGAACTCCCCCTCACAACAAACAATTTTCCCATTGTGATTTCAAAACACTTAAGTTTGTTTTAATCAAATGGTTTTTCCGGAAAATAAGTTTTGTTGATATTACAAACCACTTGTAGGTTAGGGGTTTATCACATTGTTCTCTAAAATACCACTTGTAGGAAAAACAAGTACAACTTAATGTCCTTGATTTACCACTTGTAAGTGAACATCTTCTTCAACCACTTATAGGTTCACTTCACCAAAAACACTTGTAAATTAAAATATAACAATTTAAAGATATCACCTGTAGATTTACCAGCCAATATATTCAAGAATGATGCCGATTCATGCTCCACGATTAACAACTTAGGAGCTCCGGCAAGTCAGATTTTTAGTTTGTAAATGCTGTCACCCAAGCCTGATGTAACAACCCTCGGTAAAATCAACACCCTCATAATACTTCCGACACCCTAATATAATTTAGAATGTCTCTATATATATCTTTATATACGCCCCGTATGTGAAAACCGAGCCCGAATTATATTATAATATATAAAATAAATTAAAAACATGAAATATTAAGTTGAGGCGGGCCGCGTAGACCCACCCCAACATTTCACGCGGGCGGTATGAAGACTAGAACCAAACTCCTCTGATTTCTTTAGTTAAAGCGGGCCGCGTAAGACCCCGTTTAAGTTGACGTGGGCCGCGAGAGAACTACAACGCGGAGACACCAGATGCCGACACGTGTCGACATCGTGGCGGGTCTTGATCATGACCGGGACAAGCTATATGTTGACCGAGTATTGACGCGGGCCGCGTAAGGCTTTGCCTTACCTTACGCGGGTCGCCTGAGAGTCGAGTACAACACTATAAATAGAAAGCATCAGTTTTCGTTTTCCGTCGCTCACAATCTCAATTCTCAATCACAATTTCTGTAGTAGGCTTATAATACACGGGCATTATACCCCTAATTAGCGAGGTTCTGCTCCGTTGTAAGTATTATAACCCTAGTTTTGTAAGAGTTACGCTGCCCGATTGATTTAGGGTTCCGTAACAACTGTTGTGGTTCTGCCCGACGTAGTTGTTGGAATGCCATCTCGGGGAGGGTATCATTAATATGTTCAAAGGGTTATGATACTAACCAATGTACATTTGTATAAATTATAGATTATATCCAGGAAACCCTTACGCGAAGTCTAAGATAGCAATGTGAGTTTATCCTCTTTTTGTTAACCTTTTTGGAATGTTTTACAAAACCTTAATTGTTTTACAATGCGATTAAGCAGTGATTGAGTCTTTGTAGTTCTTCAATTACTGCTGGTATTATGGGGTTTTGTATACAAAATTTATTACTTGCGAGTAGTAAGTCGGAATGACAGTACGTTACCATTGGACGACGAGTTAGCCAATGTGTAGTATGACCCACAAGTCAAGGATTGACAGTACTGAATGAGTAATTGTGTAGAAATAAACAATGTGATCGCTCTCAATACTGTGTTAATTGATAAAATGTTTCTTGATTAAACTGGGATTCACTCACCAGTATTTCCCGCTGACAAAATATTTTTTAAAACATGTTTCAGGTAACACAATGTGAAAGCCAACTGGGAAAAAGCCAACTCGAGAGCATTGACGGCTTGGAAAATAAGTGGCTATAAAAATTACCTAATAAACGATGTTTTAAATTCAATAAAATAGGGTTTGTCCCTATAAATGTACTGTAATAAGAAACTTGGGTTTTGCCCATGTGTTTATTAATATTAATTATGGTGGTTTTACTCTGATAAACATTTCCTAACTACGGTCCTTATGTAAATTCCGCTGCCATATTAACGAAACCTGATACCACCACCACTGCGTTCGCGTCCGCCCGTTCCCGGGACAGATAAGGGATCGGGGGTTGCGACAGAAGGTGGTATCAGAGCCTAGCCACTGGTCTGAGCCAAAGAAGTGTTCTGCTGATACTTGAATTCTATATTTTGTGTTAGGAAATAAATTACGGAGATACGTGCATAACTGTATTTATCTGTTATTTGACTATTTGTTAGTTTACAGTATGAGTGATCAAGGACCCTCAGACATGAGTCGTCAGTTGTCTGATTCACCTAGGAGTGAAGGTACCTCTTCACAGCCTGCCCTTTCTGGGTATTCTGCTGATCAGGAAGAAGGAGTGTTTGCTTTTAAAGCTCAGTCAGAAGAGCCATTCCCTCATAAGAAACGAGGATGGTTCAGTAAGGAAGCCTTTGCTCGTAGGAAGAGAATGCGAAAGTTGCAACAGCAAAGAGTTTTAGCAGCCGCTAAGCGAAAGACAGATGCCCAAACACAGGATATGCTTAGTATAAGCCTAGCCAATTTCCATATCCTAGCTACAACTGCTGCTGACCCAAGTCTGGAACAATTAGTAGCCCCACAACCACAAAACCCAGAACAACCCATGGAGATAGAAAATCCTGAAAACCAAGTGGAGATGCATGACTTTAACCTAGAAGAAATCCTTAGGATACCTGCACCAAACCCCCTAGACCCAAATTACGACCCCTGGTGGGACGATAATAGGGACTTTGTGCAACGTTACCCTATCCATGAAGACACACCCATACAGAAAATAGGAGCCTACCCAGGTATGGACCCTTTAGATCCCTATTACCATGATGATTATATTAGGGAGATCTTAGAAGATCCTTACCGATTTCAGGCACTATCACCCCCATATCAGGAACCCGCACCCCATATTCCAAACCCAGTCCGAGAACTTGCACCTCCAATGAGTGCAGAAAACGTCCAAGAACTTAGGACTTTTGGGGAGGAAATTTTAGAAAGCAGTGAGAGAATGCGTCAGGTGGGAGAGCATCTCGTATGGAAATACGATGAGCGCAATATGGATTTTTGGATAAATCCATATCCGTGAATGAGATGGTGAAACGATGGTAGTAATAATAATATAATAAAATAAAATATGTGTGTACGGATGCATATTATAATTTTCTTTCTGTTGGTATTGTAAATCTTTATTTCAGTACTAGTGTGTAATAGACGCATAGTATATGAATAGAGTAAAAGTAGCAATGATCTACGTTTTTTGCTAGATTGCGTGTCATGTGATTAACTATATTTATTATTATCTTGTGACATTAATATGGAATAAATGTTTAAAATTCAGATGGCCGACGAAGGAAATCTGAATAACGATAACCAGAGTAACATTAACGTGGTTAATGAAAATCCGAGCATCAATAACAATGGAAACCAAGTGGATAATAGTGCTATCCAACACATAGTGGCGCAAGGAATTATAGATGCAATGCCATTTATTCTTCAAACTGTTAAGGATGCTGATAATAAAAGTAAACATAGCAGTAAGCGACCAGTTGAACCAGAAAACAGCATGAACAATGGACCTGTACTTCAAGTGCCTATTCCCAAAAGAAGAAGAACCACGCCTTATGGTTGTTCTTATAAAGAATTATGGTCTTGTAAACCAGTGGAATTCTCTGGCAATGAAGGTGCCATTGCAACTCTACGCTGGATAGAGAAGACTGAGGCAGTCTTAAGGATAAGCAAGTGTGCTGAAGAAGATAAGATATTGTTTGCTTCTAATATGGTTAAGAATGCAGCACTAGAATGGTGGAACACTATCCTCCAGACAAGAGTAAGTGATAGAACCTACAATATGGAATGGGAAGAATTTAAGAACAAGGTAGAAAGGAAATTCTGCCCACCCAATGAGAAGGAACAGATAGCAAACAAATTCCTAAACCTTAGGATGACTGGTGTGGATAGTAAGGGATACACTAAAATATTCTTTGAATATGCTAGAATAGTGCCAACTCTTGCTTCACCAGAACCAGTGTTAATCTCCCGTTATATTTGGGGATTAATTGGAGAAATTAGACACGTAGTCAAGGCAGCTAGACCTAAAACTATAGAAGAAGCGGTAGAATTAGCAAATACCTTGACAGATGAATTAGTCCGTACCCGAGAAGAGGATCAAAGAAGGAACCTAACCCAAAAGCTCACACAAGAATTTCGTTCTGGAAATCTTAATCGTGGGAAAAATATAGGTTCTACCTCTACACCTTACTGTAGGAATTGCAAAAGAAAGCATTCAGGAAGATGCTCTATATATTGTAACTTTTGCAAAATATCGGGACACAAGGAAGAAGACTGCAGGAAGAAAAACAGCAGGATATGTTACAACTGCGGAGGACAAGGTCATATCAAGCCAAATTGCCCAAAATTAGCTCCAGCTCCAGACAACAAGAATACTAAAAATGCTAGAGCATTTGTTCTGACTGCAGATGAAGCCAAGATGATTCCAGATGTCATAGACGGTACGTTTTTAGTTAATGATGTTTTTGCTAAAGTATTATTTGACTCTAGTGCAAACCAAAGTTTTATTAATAGATCATTCTGCAAATTTCTAAATCAGTCATTAACTAAACTACCACAAGAATGCTTAGTAGAGACAGCCAATGGAGAAACCGTTAGGATTTCTGAAATCTTGCAGGGAGCAAGCATAGAAATTTTAAATAAGAAGTTTATTGCAAATCCTTATCCCATGAATCTGGCAGGATTTGATGTTGTTTTAGGAATGGATTGGTTAATAGTCAATAAAGCCAGTATTTTATGTGATCAAAAGTTAATTCAAGTAAATTCACCAAAAGGTAAAGCGATCATAATTAAAGGAGATAAACCCTCTAGGTCTACTAAATTTATCTCTATGATGAAAACTGCAAGTTGTATAAGAAAAGGTTCTATAGTGTATTTGATTTCCATAATCACTAACACTAAAGGAAAAGAAATAAAAGACATTCTAGTAGTATCTCAGTTTTCAGACGTTTTTCCAGAAGAATTACCAGGACTACCTCCGGATAGAGAAGTTGAATTCAGAATCCATTTGATACCAGGAACAACACCGATTGCCAAAGCACCTTACCGTTTGGCACCCGCAGAAATGCAAGAATTGAAGAAACAATTAGATGAATTGTTGGAGAAAGGATTTATACAACCAAGTTCGTCGCCATGGGGAGCGCCGATACTGTTCGTTAAAAAGAAGGACGGATCAATGCGTATGTGCATTGATTACCGTGAATTAAACAAGGTCATGATTAAGAATCGGTATCCATTACCAAGAATCGATGATCTGTTTGATCAACTGCAAGGAGCTCGATTTTTCTCTAAAATCGATTTAAGGTCAGGATATCATCAATTAAAGGTACAGGAAGAGGACATTCCTAAGACCGCATTTAGAATGAGGTATGGCCATTATGAATTTACTGTCATGCCATTTGGTTTAACCAATGCCCCAGCTGCATTTATGGACATGATGAACCGAATATGTAAGCCATATTTGGATAAATTCATAATTGTCTTTATAGATGATATTCTAATTTACTCTAAGAGTAAAGAGGATTATGCAAGACATTTGCACGCACTTTTAAGTTTATTAAGAAAGGAAAAGCTTTATGCTAAATTCTCTAAGTGCGAATTTTGGTTAGAAAAGGTACAATTTCTTGGACATTTAGTTAATCATGAAGGAATTCATGTGGATCCAGCGAAGATCGAGGCGATTACTAAATGGAAAACTCCTGAATCACCAACTGAGGTTAGAAGTTTCTTAGGATTGGCAGGTTATTATAGAAGATTTATTCGAGATTTCTCTAGAATAGCCATTCCCTTAACTAAGTTAACTTGTAAATCTGTTAAGTTTGAATGGGGATTAAAACAAGAAGAAGCCTTTAAAATTCTTAAGCAAAAATGAACCCATACACCCATACTAGCATTACCAGAAGGAGCTGAAGACTTTGTAGTCTATTGTGATGCCTCTAGATTAGGTTATAGATGTGTATTGATGCAACGACAAAAGGTTATAGCTTACGCATCTAGACAACTTAAGAATCATGAAGAGAATTATTCAACCCATGATCTAGAATTAGGAGCTATAATTTTTGCTCTTAAGATTTGGAGTCATTACCTTTATGGTAGTAAGTTTACTGTATTCACCGATCATAAGAGTTTAAGGTATATTTTCAAACAAAAGGAATTGAATATGAGACAAAGACGCTGGATGGAGATGCTTAGTGACTATGATTGTGATATCCAGTATCATGAAGGAAAAGCAAATGTAGTGGCAGATGCTTTAAGCCGAAAGTATCATGAAAAGCCAAAAAGGGTACGTTCTCTTAAATTAAATCTGCAAGTAGATTTAAATGATCAGATAAGAGAAGCACAAGAATCAGTAATCAAGGATGATTCTGAAAAACTAAAAGGTATGCTAAAAGAATTAGAACAAGGAACATATGGAATATGGAGATTCCATGAAAAGAGAATGTGGATACCTAAATTAGGAAATCTACGTCATCGTATATTAGAAGAAGCCCATAAGTCTAAGTATACGATGCATCCAGGAAGTGATAAAATGTACCAGGATTTAAGGAAGAATTGCTGGTGGGTAGGAATGAAAAAGGACATAGCAGCCTATGTTTCTAAATGTTTAACATGTTCACAAGTTAAAGCTGAACACCAGAAACCCTTAGGTTTGTTACAGCAATTAGAAATGCCAGTTTGGAAATGGGAATTGCTAACAATGGATTTTGTTACTAAATTACCCAAAACTAGGAAAGGAAATGATACAATCTGGGTGATTGTAGCTAGACTAACCAAGTCAGCTCATTTCCTACCAATGAAGGAAACTTTCAGCATGGAACAATTATCTAAATTATATGTAAATGAAATTGTTTCTTTACATGGTATTCCTTTATCAATTGTTTCTGACAGGGATAGCCGCTTTACATCTCATTTTTGGATAAGTTTCTAAAAGGCAATGGGAACCAAGTTAAAATTAAGCACAGCTTATCATCCTCAAACGGACAGACAAAGCGAAAGGAAAATTCAGACAATGGAGGACATGCTTAGAGCTTGTGTAATTGATTTTGGAGGTAATTGGGACGATCACTTACCTTTAATAGAATTTTCTTATAATAATAGTTATCACACAAGTATCAATGTTGCACCATTCGAAGCACTTTATGGATGTAAGTGCCGAACCCCAGTCTGTTGGGCAGAAATTGGGGAAAAGAAACTATCTGGACCTGAGATAGTGCAAGAAACAACCGACAAGATTATTCAAGTCAAGGAACGACTGAAAGCAGCACGTGATCGCCAAAAGAGTTATGCTGATAACCGACGCAAACCGTTGGAATTTCAAGTAAGAGATAAAGTATTATTAAAAGTCTCTCCTTGGAAAGGAATAGTAAGACTCATCAAACGGGGAAAGCAAAGTCCCAGGTATATTTGACCTTTTGAGATTATTAGAAGAATAGGACTTGTAGCCTATCAGCTACAACTGCCAGAGGAAATGGCAGGAATACATGATGTGTTTCATGTATCTAATCTCAAAAAGTGTTTAGCTGATGAATCACTAATAGTACCTCTTAAGGATATAGAGGTAAATGAACAACTCAAGTTTATAGAAAGACCTCTACAGATTGAAGACAGGAAAGTCAAGAACCTCAAACATAAAAACTAGTTCTAGTCAAAGTGAAGTGGGATTCCAAAAGAGGACCTGAGTACACATGGGAACTTGAATCTGAAATGCAAAGGAAATATCCGCATTTATTCCAGTAGATCTCGAGGACGAGCTCTAAAACAAGGTGGGGAGAATGTAACAACCCTCGGTAAAATCAACACCCTCATAATACTTCTGACACCCTAATATAATTTAGAATGTCTCTATATATATCTTTATATACGCCCCGTATGTGAAAACCGAGCCCGAATTATATTTTAATATATAAAATAAATTAAAAACATGAAATATTAAGTTGAGGCGGGCCGCGTAGACCCACCCCAACATTTCACGCGGGCGGTATGAAGACTAGAACCAAACTCCTCTGATTTCTTTAGTTAAAGTGGGTAGCGTAAGACCCCGTTTAAGTTGACGCGGGCCGCGAGAGAACTACAACGCGGAGACACCAGATGCCGACACGTGTCGACATCGTGGAGGGTCTAGATCATGACCGGGACAAGCTATATGTTGACCGAGTATTGACGCGGGACGTGTAAGGCTTTGTCTTACCTTACGCGGGCCGCCTGAGAGTCGAGTATCAGCACTATAAATAGAAATCATCAGTTTTCGTTTTCCGTCGCTCACAATCTCAATTCTCAATCGCAATTTCTGTAGTAGGCTTATAATACACAGGTATTATACCCCTAATTAGCGAGGTTCTGCTCCGTTGTAAGTATTATAACCCTAGTTTTGTAATAGTTACGCTGCCCGATTGATTTAGGGTTCCGTAACAACTGTCGTGGTTCTGCCCGACGTAGTTGTTGGAATGCCGTCTCGGGGAGGGTATCATTAATATTTTCAAAGGATTATGATACTAACCAATGTACATTTGTATAAATTATAGATTATATCCAGGAAACCCTTACGCGAAGTCTAAGATAGCAATGTGAGTTTATCCTCTTTTTGTTAACCTTTTTGGAATGTTTTACAAAACCTTAATTGTTTTACAATGCGATTAAGCAGTGATTGAGTCTTTGTAGTTCTTCAATTACTGCCGGTATTATGGGGTTTTGTATACAAAATTTATTACTTGCGAGTAGTAAGTCGGAATGACAGTACGTTACCATTGGACGACGAGTTAGCCAATGTGTAATATGACCCACAAGTCAAGGATTGACAGTACTGAATGAGTAATTGTGTAGAAATAAACAATGTGATCGCTCTCAATACTATGTTAATTGATAAAATGTTTCTTGATTAAACTGGGATTCACTCACCAGTATTTCCCGCTGACAAAATATTTTTAAAACATGTTTTAGGTAACACAATGTGAAAGCCAACTGGGAAAAAGCCAGCTCGAGAGCACTGACGGCTTGGAAAATAAGTGGCTATAAAAGTTACCTAATAAACGATGTTTTAAATTCAATAAAATAGGGTTTGTCCCTATAAATGTACTGTAATAAGAAACTTGGGTTTTGCCCGTGTGTTTATTAATATTAATTATGGTGGTTTTACTCTGATAAACATTTCCTAACTACGGTCCTGATGTAAATTCCGCTGCCATATTAACGAAACCTGATACCACCACCACTGCGTTCGCGTCCGCCCGTTCCCGGGACAGATAAGGGATAGGGGGTTGCGACACCTGACCAGCCTTGGGTGATTTTGGCAAACATCTGTCCCACCATCTTTTTTATTTGTAAAACTCTTTTACATCCTTCACTTTCCCATCAACCATCTTCCCAAATATATGTTTGACTTTCCCATTGAAAGCCTTTTCAGCATCAAATTCTCCTTTACCAGAGAAGAATTGATCTGAAATCTCAACTTTACCAATTTTTAACTTCAAATTTTCTTTTAACATCAAATTCTCCTTTACCAGAGAAGAATTGATCTGAAAGTTTTCTTCGTTCATCTCTGGAACGGGATTCTCATTCTTTTTCTCAACAAATGACTCCTCTGATTTTATGGAATCAGATTCACTGTCAGAACTACTTTCAGATTTTACAACCCATCTTTGTTTGTTCAAATCAACTTTTCTTTTGTAAAAACATTTTGAAACATCACTAGTTTCGAAAGTTGAATTTTCAAACACTTTAGATTTCTCAGTTGGTTGTTTCTTTTTATCAACACATTTTTCTTTCAATTTTGAGTTAAAAGAAACTCCCTGTTTTGTGTTGTTGAACTGTTGGCAATTCCAAGCAATGTGTCCAACCTTTTGACATTTGAAACAAGTTCTTCTGTCAACCCTTCGTTCAGATTCTTTCAACATATTCTTCTTTATTTCAGCAAGAAACTCTTTGTTTGACTGTTTCCAGAATGGTTTCTTCTGCTCTTCTTCAGAACTTCCTCCTGCAACAAATTTCATTTTTGGTTTATAATTTTTCTCATTTTTATATTTTTCCGGGGGAATGAAACCTAATCCTTGCTTTTTGAAATTACCGTTATGGTTTGGTTTCTTTCGATAACCTGAACCAGAACTGTAACCCTTTTTCTTTTTGTTCAATCTCTGTTGAACTCTTGAAGTGTACTTTTTAGGTTTTTCAGCAAGATTCAAATCTTTTATTTCAGAAATATTAATTTCTGTTAATTTGAAAACATGTTTAATCATTTCAGATTTGACACTTCTTATTAGAAATTCCTCATCAGAATATAATTTGTCTGAATCATTCAAAGTATATGCCACTTTGATTGGTTCATCATTCAAATTAGATTTTGATAACAGGAATTCTTTATTGTAAACCCGTTTAACCGGTGAACTCAGACTCTTTTCTGACGAACTCGAACTTTCAGATCTAGACTCCGACTTTGACTCTTCATCCATATCCAACACCTGATCGACAACTTTCTTTAATAACTCAGACTCATAATCAGTGTCAGACGCTGTGAATGTGACATCAATATTATCTGGTAATTCATCAATGATTTCAGACTTTAACTTGATGTTGAGAGCCTTATTTAAACATTCCTCATTTGGTTACTGGTTCATCATTTGCTTCTTCAACTTTCATCTTTCATCTTTCATCTTTACCTTTTCTTCTTCTTCAATTTTCGTTGTTGAACTTTCTTCAACTTCAGTTTTCTCAGCTTTCAGTTTTTCCTTTTCTTCAGCAATTCTTTGTATCCCTAATCCTTTCTTCAGACGAGCAGCTCGTTTTTCTTTCAACACTTCAATTTTATCTACAAAAAACAAATTAAAACTAAATGAGTCTAAATTTTTTCTTGCATTATTAATGTATTCTTCCTCGTCATCAGTATCATCATCACTTTCTGATGATCTAAAGATCTTTGTTCTTTTGACTTCTTGCTCTTCCAAGATCCTAGCAACAAGACCTGAACCAGGTGGAATGTATTTATCCCAGCTAAATCCCTCTGCAACAAATTCATCATCTTGATCAATTATCCCAAAACAAGCTCTTTTCTCTTCAATGGTACGTGCATGAGCAGTTTATGGTTGTTTATCAATCCGATGAAAAACTGACTTTTGATAATAATCATTATTTCCATCTTGTCTTCCTGTTGCTTCTTTGTTTTTTGCATTCTCGTTTAAAATGTCCATTTCCTTTGCAACGAAAACAGGTAACTTTTGATTTGTCAAACCCTATCGGAGATTTAGACAATTCATTAAAGTCATATCTTCCAGTGATTTGTTGAAACTTTTCAACTCTTCGAACAGCAATGGCTAAACACCACTTTATATCCATCAACTCAAGTTCTTCTGCATCAATTTGGTCATAATCCTCTTTGGTAAGCATCGGATTTCCAATTCTGCCACCAATCAAGCTTTCATATGATTCCAACATAGCAACGAGTGATGCCATGTGTTGCTTTGCTATTTCAGGAGACATATTTTGACCATTTTGAATGTTCAAGGTAACACTGCACTGCATATTTGTAGAATTCTGTTGTTGAGGACTTGGTATTGTAAAATTTGGATCAAAGCTTGAGTACGAAGACGAAGGTCCACCACATTGAGTCACAGTACTTCCCTTTGTTCCAAAAGAACTATCAGCACTGAAACCAGTTTGAATCTTTGGGCTTGGAGTAACTTCAAATTTGTTTTCTCTGTAATACAAACTGGCATCTTGTTGTGCATTTGGTTTAGACATGATAGCAGTTTTCTGAACATCCAATTCATGCTCTTCAATCTTCTGAATAAACTGTGCTAGATTCATATTTTCCGATTTTCTCATGTGTTTTAGAATCAACAAATAAGTTCCCCATTTCTGCTGTGGTAATGCATCTGCTAGCTTATCCACCCATTCTTCATCATCTTTCTTTATTTCCAATCTTCCCATTTCCAAAACCAAATGGCAATATCTATCTATGGTCTTTTTTATCGTTTCACCTTCTAAGGCTACAAACATATCAAATGATTTCTTCAATAAAGCTCTTTTGTTCTTGATCATATCTGCACTTCCTTTAAACTTTTGAATCAATGCAGTCCAAATTGACCTAGCAGTACCCTCATGCTGGAGTAAAACAAATATGTCTTCTTTAATCGTTTGTTGAAGAATACTGATCATCATTTTCTCACTTGTATACTTCAATTTATCATTCTCTGAAAAATCACAAAATGCTTTTTCAAGCCCACGTTCATTTTTCGGTTTCTCGTAATCTTTCTCTAATGAACACCATGCGTCAAACTTGTAAGCTTGCACCCAGTTCTCAAATCGATTCTGCCATCCTTTAAAATCTTCAATGTACATAAGCTTTGGCGGTTTTTGATGAGTACCCGTTTCATTCTCACTGTACAATGTTTCAGCAGTTGTAACTGGTGCAACTGGTGTAGCAAACGCATTGTAGAATTCCTCTTCCATGTTTCGGAAAAAAATGTTTCACAAAAACTCAAGTTTCACACGGAATACCAAACTCAAATGGAAGCAACCTCAAACGGAATACCACGTTGATGCGAAATAACACTTCCAAACGGAATCACTTTTCACACGAAATCACCTTGAAACGGAATACCCCTATTCAAACGGAATAGCTGATTCAAGCGAAATTCTCAAACGGAATTACCACTTGGAGCGAAATTACTAATTTCGTGTGGAACGGTCTCAAACGGAATTACACTTTGAAACGAAATCAGGTAATTTCGTTTGGAATCAAGGACACTTTTCAAGCGGAATAGCAAGTTCAAGCGAAATTAAGTGCTAATTTCGTGTGAAATGCTGCTGACGTCACCTTTTTCGATCTGATTTTCAAGCGGAATTACGATTTTTACCAATTTTAAGCTGAATTAAGGTCCAATACTTTCAAGGATTCGTTAAAACACTGTTTTGTATGACATGTGTGAAATTCAGACCATTTTGACCGTAAAATTTTGTGAATTTTGTAAAAGAAGGTGTAGAAATCAGAAAATAAGGCTGTTTTGGCAAGAACTCTTCCTCCTGGGCTCTGATACCACTTGTAGGATCGTTTTGTGACCCAAACGAGTCGATCAGAAGAGTTCTTATCAATTCAAGAGGCGGAAACAAATGAATTGACTTGGAAAACAGCTTGATACACTCTTAAATGTCTTGTATATTGATAATAACAAGTTTTCAGATCAGTAGACACATCGACAGCACTTCGGTACCGGAAACATGAATGTTACAAATGATTTCGTGTGAGAGCTATATATAGGGGAGATGATTCCGCTTGAAACAGCACATGACACTTTCAAGCGGAATTAGCTCAAACACACCCAAAACCCTATTTCTCGTACAACGTGCCCTGATCTAACAATTCTAGTACAAGACTCGATACAAGACGAAGTCGACAGACGTAATGCACCAACAAAAAGGATGGTGTGAAAGAGAAGAAGGATGACATGAAAGAGAAAGATAGTAAGGGAGAAAAGAAAAAAACACTAAAAAAGATAACAAAGTTTGTGAAAAAGAGAGTGGGAAAAGAAAACAACTGGACTCACAAGACGATTTTGAGTCACTGGTTAAACAATCAAAAACTACAAAATCTACAGAGGAAAAGATTGCTACGAAAGAGAAAAAAGAAAAACAGTAAAGATAACAAAGTTTGTGTAAAGGAAAGTGGGAAAAGAAAACAAGTGGGCTCTCAAGACGATTTTGAGTCACCGGTTAAAAAAACAAAAAGTGCAAAATCTACGGAGAAACAAAATGCTAAGAAAGAGAAAAAGAACACTAAGAAAGAAGCTACGAAAAGAAAACAAGTGGACTCTCAAGACGATTTGGATCACCTGTTCGGAAAAGAAAAAGAACATTTCAGAAAGGATTCCTAGAAAGAAACTTTGTACAGTTCACTAGCAATTCGCTACGCATGAAATGCAAGTCGTCGGGTCTGTTGGGTGCTATACGTTCACTTTTGGATTAACAAAAAAAGGCGGTGATAAAAATGGGGTTTGAATCTCTACTTTCGCTGAAGATAACTATTGTGCCAATAATGTTAGGATGTTGGTTGGTAATAAACTATGACTGAAGACAGACAAGAGCTTAATACATGAAATCATCGTATAAAAATAACATCAGAGTTAGTAGAAGAATGTCTCGGAGTACCAAGGGGTAACCTATAAAAGGTGTTGGTGAAAGAGTCGATGAATTTAAGAATCAGTTTAAAAACCTGAAAATTAGTGTGATAAAAGTTATTGACTTGATAAAAGACACTTCACAAGCAGGAAAGTTATTCAACACAAACTTTCTTGTTATGGTCAATACTTTGTTGGGAGAATCAACCCAATCAACAACAGTCAACCAGAGGTTTATAATTGGTATTGAAAAAGATTCAGAAATACCGAATATGAACTGGTGTGGCTACATGCTCAAATGTTTAAAAAGAGCAAAAAAAAAGGAAAGGAGGAAACTATTAATTCACTGGCCCGATAATATTACTTGCGGCATGATAATTATTATACTTATAAATTATAACTAATTTAGTTATTAAGAAAAAAGATCAAATACAAAATACATTACAAAACTTTGTTATTAAAACATGATTTTCGTTACTTAATGACAGGTAATATTCGCACATTCATACTTCAAGAGGCAAAAAAGATCGGGTGTTAAAGTTGAAACCCTAGCAGTAAAATACATCACAACGGAGATACTGAACAACTTGCAAAAACATTTCTACAATAATGGCCCAATGACAGACGATGAAGAAGCAGATGATGATGTAGAAATTAATGAAACTTCAAAGAATTTGAATGTGATGTCGAAGACAAAAGCAAAAAGAATGTTGAAGTGTCAAATGTTGAAGCACCTGTTATTGTTGAAAATAGAGGTGAACAAGGTGGCAATGAACCAAATGTTGATATCATCACATTGCTTATGTAATTTCATATAATTACACTATTATGGAATCACAAATTTCAAATTTTTTTAACCATTTGTTATTTTACTTGTTCTATGTAGTGCCTTATATGAGATTGTCCAACTCAGTTTTTGTGACAACCCGCAATTTCAGGTTAATACTTTAACCTAACCACCGTTACTTTAGACATACATTCATAGCACTGCCTTTAACTAGGGTGGGGTTGGTTAAATGAGTCTACTATGGTAATTCGGGGAATTACCGGAACAACCACTAGCAATACCAGTTTGTTACCAGTACGGTTGCCGTGAGCCTGAGAAACTTTTAATAAGCTGTCACAGTTGTCAAATTCGTTGCATGCATTCTTATTGTTTGAACAGACACACCCCAGTAATTAACATCCATTAACCATACTGTTATTACATCCGAGACGATTCAAGTGAGTCCTATGAAGCAAGTGTTAGTCTATTCAATTGAGAGGAATCATTGCATTACATCCCCGTTGAAAAACAGAATCGCAGTAATTTTCCTTCAATTTCCAGAACAGTCACCAGCAATATCAGTTTGTTACCAGTACGGTTGCCGTGAGCCTGAGGAACTTTTAATAAGCTGTCACAGTTGTCAAATTCGTTGTGTGCGTTCATATTGGTGAGACAACAACAGATAATGAACGAATTGTTGGACATTATAACAACCCTCCAGAATTTTTCTGACACCCTAATATATCTTAAATGCCCTAATATGTCCTAAAATACACCCCATGCGTGAAAACGGGCCCTGAATACCTTAATTTTCATTAAAATTAATTAAAAACAAATTTTTATGGTCTCTCGCGGGGCGCGTAAGCCACCCCCTTGACTTACGCGGGCCGCGAAAGCTCCAAGACGGGGCGACACCTGGTGCTGCCACGTGTCGTGCAGCGTGTCGAAGCTAGGGCTGAGTCGGACAAGCTAGGGCCTACCCTAGCTTCCCTGGCGGGCCGCATAGCCCCATGCTACGTCTCACGCGGGCCGCGTAAAACCCGAAATCAGCCCCTATAAATTTGGAGCTCGGGCCTTCAGTCGAAACTCGCTCACGATCTTTTCTTTCTATCAAAATTCACATAGTAGGCATAATTCTCGGGTATAATACCCCCCCTAATTAACAAAGTTCTGCCACGATGTAAGTATCATATCCCCGGTTACGTATTAGATACGCTGCCTGATTGATCCATGATTCCGTAACGGTTGTCGTGGTTCTGCCTGACGTAGTCGTTGGAATGCTTTCTCGGGGAGGGTATAACTAATGTAAATACAAAGGGTTATTATAGTAACGCGTGTGCATTGTGTAAATTATAGATAATCACCAGGAAACTTTAGAAGAAACCTAAGACAGCAATGTGAGTAATCTCCTTTTTGTAAATTGTTTTTACAAAACCTTAATTATTTTACAATGTGATTAAGCAATGATTGAGTCTTTGTAGTTCTTCAATTACTGCCGGTATGTTGGGGTTTTGTATACAAAATGTGGAACACGTTACCATTGGACAAAGAGTTAGCCATGTGTAATATGACCCACCAGTCAAGATTGACAATACTAAATGAGTAATTGTGTAGAAATAAACAATGTGATTGCTCTCAATACTGTTAATGGATAAAACTCTTCTTGATTAAACTGGGATTCACTCACCAATATTTCCCACTGAAAAATTGTTTTTAAACGCATTTCTGGTAACAAAATGTGAAAGCCAGGTAGAAGCCAGCTGGACAGCACTGAAGGCTTGGAAAAGTGGCTATAAAAGTTACCTAAATAAAAGAAGATGTTTTATTCAATAAAATATGGATTTTCCCTATGAAAATATTTTCCCTATGAAAATGTTTGTAATGAAAACTTGGGTTTTATCCCAATATGTTTGATATTATAAAAGGGTGGTATTTACTCTGATAAATATTTTCTAACTACGGTCCTGATGAAATTTCCGCTGCCAAATTGATAAACAAATGATACCACCAAAACTGGTCTCGCGGCCGCCCGTTCCCGGGACAGATAGGGGGCGGGGGTTGCGACAGAAGGTGGTATCAGAGCTAAGCCACTGATTCAGCCATAGAAGTGTTCTGCTGACACCATTATATTATTCAAATTGTTAGGAAATTAATTATGGAAATATGTGCATAATTGTATTTTATTGTTGTGTGTTATTTGACTATTTGTTAGTTTACAGTATGAGTGATCAAGGACCCTCAGACGCATATCGTCAGTTGTCCGATTCACCTAGGAGTGAAGGTACCTCTTCCCAGCCAGCCCTCTCTGGGTATTCAGCTGACCAGGAAGATGGGATGTTTATTTTTAAGGCTCAGTCTGAAGAGCCATTCCCTCAGAAAAAGAGAAGATGGTTCAGTAAGGGAGCATTCGAGCGTAGGAAAAGAATGCGAAAGTTGCAACAGTAGAGAGTCCTAGCAGCAGCTAAGTGAGAGTCAGATGCCCATACACAGGATATGCTTAATAGAAGCTTAGCTAATTTTCATATCCTAGCAACAACAGCTGCCGACCCAAACCTGGAACAACTAGTAGCCCCACAACCCTTACCTTTGTTTCCCACGCAGCAGATGGAGATAGAAAACAACCTCGAAAACCAAGTTCAAATGCATGATTTCAACCCTGGGGAGATACCTAGGATACCAGCCCCTAATCCCTTAGACCCAGATTATGATCCATGGTTCGATGATCATAGGGATTATGTGCCACGCTACCACCTAAACGACGAACCCATGCCGAACTTAGTAGCCTATCCAGGTCTGGACCCTCTAGATCCCTACTATTACGATAACGATGAATACATTATGGAGATCTTAGAGAATCCGTACCCTCAGGAAGATCCCATGCCCCAGTACCCAGTACCAGCACCAGCACCTGCACCCCCAATGAGTGTAGAAAATGTGCATGAGCTCCAAACTTTCGGAGAAGAGATTTTAGAAAGTAGTGAGATGATGAGGCAGGTAGGAGAGCGACTCGTCTGGAAGTACGATGAGCGCAATATGGATTACTGGATGAATCCAGATCAGTTAAAATGATAGAAGAGTTGGTAATAATAATAATATAATAATATATAATATGTTTATATAAAAAAAATATATATATGTGTAATAATAATAATATATGTTGTAGTATAGACCACTTTGTGGTTAACGATGCATAGTAGTGTTGTAATTTTAATTCCAGTCTTAGTGTGTATTTGACGCATACTATAATAGAAAAGAGTAAGTCGCAATGCTTGACTGATGTGTTAAAAATGCAACATATAAATTTCATCAAATAAGGCATAAAACTAACCCTTTTTTAGTACTAATGTTGGAACAAGTGTGCTTTTGTCTTCCTTTTGTATTTTCAGGATTAAATGAGCTCAAATTAACAAAAGAAGCAAAAAGACATCAAAATCTAACATAAATACAAGAAAAGGAACAAGACGTGACTTGTACGACCCCACGACAGCATCTTCCCAAGCAAAACAAGAGATCAGAAGACTGAACACGCCCCGTGCTCAGCCAGCACGGGGGCGTGCCCAAGTGTCAGCAGAAAAGACAAAGTGGTAGAAGCTTCTATTGCCCACCACGGGGCCGTGCTCAGCGGACACGGGGCCGTGGTCAACTATAAGATTCGCACAATCCAGCAAATCTGCATAGTACAAAGATTCTTCTGCACCACGGGGTCGTGCTCAGCGGACACGGGGGCGTGGTCAACTAAAAAGATAAAACTGCATTAAATGAAGAAAGAGAAGGATGTGGACACGGGGCCGTGCCCGAGCTTCTGTTCAGCCTATAAATAGAAGTGCTTGGCTAAAGCTCAAACCATCCCTTGGCACACCACCTCTCTAACACTTCACCCACCACCCACCACCACCATAACACCATCATCCACCACCATCATCCATTGTCCATCATAGAGTGTGTGAGTCGTCTCGGGATCCAAGATTGATCGTAAGAGTTCTTGACAATCAAGGCCATGTTTGCCTAAGTCTCTTACATCACTTGGTGAAGACAAAGTGTCTAGTGTAATACTTTTTATTTCTAATCTTCTCGCACTTTTTACTTGGTTTTGTATTAATGACTTTAATAACTAGTTGCTTATGTTGAAGGTGATCTTTCCTTATCGTTTGTCCCTGGTGTCTTGGCATTATTTTACTGTCTATATAAAATAAAAGATTTTCACCATTCATATCTCCACGGTCTATATGGAGGTATGTTGGCTACCTGGTCGGGGGTTAAGGGAACGGTTTGGTAAAGGTCTTGCCATTGTTCAGCGTTTAGAGGTCCTGCAATGGACCTGGGTCAAATTTAGTAGGACCTCCTTCAATACTTAACAGTATTGGATGGCGGGGGTCCAAACTCTTTGACCCCCTCATAAGTTAACTACTATTAATACTATAACCCGGCTATTTAGGACTGTATCCCTGCTGACTCAGACTACTTAGTCGAGGGTAACGTCACCTCCAAAAGAGGGGCCTACCATAATTTGCATTAATAACTTAATTAATTATCTTCCAATAATCCACCCTTTTAGGATTGTATCCTTGCTGACTCAAACTACTGGGGTGAGGGTAACGTCACCTTCAAAAGAGGGGCCTACTACAATAACTAAGATAATCTCTTAATAAGTGCAAAAGTGCGGAAATAATCAAAGGTTACACTAGATACGAGTCGGAACCAAGTGATTCATCTTGTCTATCTGTTTTTTTCTTTTTATTTTTATTTTCAGCATTTTAGTTAGTTTTTATTTTTCTTAGTTTAAAACATTTTTCTAAACTTCTTTTTGATTTGATTAGACGTTGAGGATAAACCGGTACTAAAAGCTCTTGTGTCCTTGGACGACCTCGGTATCTTACCAACACTATACTACGCTCACGATGGGTGCACTTGCCCATATGTGTGTCTAGTGTTAGTAAATATCGTGTTTTATAAATTTAAAACTTGACTAAAAAGTGTTAAAGGGGCTTAAAATATACACCTAATATATATAACACTCGACTACGCATCAAGTTTTTGGCGCCGTTGCCGGGGACACAAAGATTTTAAGAAAGTTAGGAATCAACGGCCTAATCGTTTTTCTTATTTTTCATTTTTTTAGGATTTTTTTTTTAGTTTTTCAGCTTCTGCAGAACTCAGCACGGGTCGTGCCCGCTGAACACGCCCCGTGCCCAATCATTGGAACTGGCAATCTTGTTTTAAGTCAGACAGTAAGCTGAACACAGGGCCGTGCCCACTCACCACGCCCCCGTGCCCAAGTTTCAGTTACTGAAAATAGAACCGTAAGATCCCGACGGTTGGTAATTTCTGACACAAACATGACTGATACTGATACTTTTTACTTTCGGCACTCTTATGGTACTATGTGGTGGTAACCATAAAGAATTAGAATGCTTTTTTTCTAAATTATAAACCCCACTATATAGACCCATCATTTCCTAGTATCCTTAAGAGGGGCGAAAGTAAAAATAATCCCTATCGCTCCCTCGAATGCGCCCAACCGGATATTCTAGGAGAAATGCTTCTCGATGAATTATTTCAACTAGAAGATCTAATTATTAATTGGTTAAAAGAACTTAGGGAAGATTTCAATAATCTTTTCCAAGACGATAACCAAGAAGAGAGGTTGGAAACGCATTCAAACAACTTCATTGTTTCTAATGATACTTCTAACTCTAGTGAGGACTTGAGCGATAGTCGTCCCTGTGTCGATTGTGCCGTGAAGGACTCCACATCGACTTCGTTCGATGCATACATAGACCTGAGCGATTCGACATACACCTTCTTTAACGAGAGCCCGGGAAAGGGTTGGACTTGTCCACCTACATATAGCATAGGAATCACCCTCACCGACAACCTCTTGCGTTCTCGTCTTAATCTAGATCAATTAAGGTATCTTAGGCACTTTGGGGTTGTTCCATCTAGTAAGGAACCACCCGATCCGGGAAAGTTCCTTGAAATTTGAAGAATTCCTTAAGACAGCTTCTAGACACGGGGCCGTGTCCAGGTCAGCACGCCCCCGTGTCCACCCAAAAGATTCCCTTCTGATTTTGTCAGAATGCGGACAAAAATGTGTCAGGATTCCATCTGCACACGGGGTCGTGTCCAGCCGACATGGGGCCGTGCGCAACGTACTGTCGTTTTCTATAAATGCAGCCAAGAATCCTGCACATTTGAACCATTCCAGGGACAGAGATTTGAGGAATATTCTCACATACCATCCTAGGTATTTTCTAAAAGAAGTTTCTCAACTATCTTCTTGTCCTTTCCTCTTTTAACCACTTTCATCTTCTTCAATTTTCCTCATACTTCCATTAAAGCTTGAACCTTCTATAGTTTCAAGCCTTATTGAGATGTTTGTTAGATTTTTGTTCATGGAATCTTGATAAAAATAAGTTCTATAACAATGTTTTAAGTTGTTTAAGTTCAAAAATGCTTCAAAAATCATAAAAACAATTTGAAACCCCAAGATTCCTTGTCCATAAATCCTGCAGATATCTGAACACGGGGCCGTGTCCGAAGTACTGGACCCATAAAATTGAACTCTTTTCGGCATGTTTTCTCAGAATGGCAAGCAGAACAAGCGGAAACTCTTCGTCGCATTCCAGGAACAACCGGCAGGGGAGAAGATCATCTACGGTTGAGGATTCTCTTGTAAACTATGTTTACGCCTTAAGAGAAGCTCTTGATGAAATAACAAGTGTGGAAGAGGCATTGGTCGACCGCATTAATCATTTGACGGTGGGACTAGAAGGATGTCTCCGGGAGGTCAACCTTTTGCACCAAAGGTTGAACACTCTCGCCTCTCCTCCTTTGGTACCAATTATCACCCAAAGGGCATGGAATGTGGTGTCGGAAGTCATCATTCCGGCCGAATGGTACGCCCTACATCAGGAACCTCCTCGAGACATCCTATAAGGGGTTCCAATTGGTGTCGCTCCTCTTCCTCAAGATGTCGAGGAACATGAAGCCGCCTTCCTTCTCCCGAGGGAGATAGAAGAATGGCTCTAGCAACATCTAAGGAACACCGTTCGGCTTGGAGTTCTACAAGGCTTTTACACCGGAAGTCTATTTCCGGAATTTTGGTTCTTATTGTAGAAGTAGAACTCCTTAGGAAGATTTTACGGATCACTTGACCTATTTAATATTAGGACTTTTAACTTTTATTTTCTGCTTTATTTTTCATTTTTAGGACTATTATGTAATTCTCTCTATGATTAATGAATGATGGTTTTGGTTAATTTGGTGTTTTGGATGGTGTTGAAATGAATAAAACACACTTGAGATGGCAAAGGATGCAAGGGAAACTTGAACCAGCACTCCATGCAGGAAAAACAGAACCGTCCGACAAATTTCTTCGTTTACAGTAAGTTCGGCACGGGCCGTGTCCGCCCAACACGGCCCCGTGCTGCACAGTCTGCAGAAAAAGACCCAGTTCAGGTAACTGGACACAGGCCGTGTTCACCCAACACGCCCCCGTGTCCAGACTTCTGTTTCTCTTGTTTTAATTTTGTTACTAGCACTTGAACACGGGGCCGTGCCCGGATAACACGGGGCCGTGTTCAGCGCCCAGTAACACAAAAATTTTTGCTTTTTCACACCTTTTACACATTCAATCAACCTAAAAACTTATTTTTGGGACACATTGAGGACAATGTGTAATTTAAGTGTGGGGGGATGCTAAAACCTTGAATCTTACAAGTCCTAAATACAAGCCTTACACAAAACTCTATTGGAATCGCTAATCACCCCAAATTTTTTCAAAAAAAAATTTTCATTTTTTTTCTTGTCTAGGTTTAACTCGGGAATTTCAAGTTCTAAAAAGGTTATATTTTTACGAATTTACAACCGATAGCGTCGTGATAAAAAGAACCAACATAAGAAAATTATGAAAAGGCATGACAAGCTTAGTTAAAATTTGATTATATATACTTGATCACATAAAAAAACCCATTCCCACAAAAGTGAGTTTTGAGCCTTTATTGAGCATACAATTACATATCATTAGACTACATGCTCATTTTTCGTTTCTTGTGTGAATAGCCGCTTGGTTCTTACGACTCTAGAACTTGCCATGACGATACATTCCCGGTCCTTACCAACTTAAACCCGAGTAAGTAAATGATGGAGGCATTAGGACTAACCCTTTTTATTTTTAGACCATTATTTTTCTTTTCTTTTTTTACCACCTACCCAAAATCCCCCTAGTTAACCCCTTTGAGCCTAAACCTTTTCATTTCATAACCCAAACCAAACACCCCTTTTACCCACCAAAACCTTTTTATTTTTAACCTTTTGTTTTAGTAACAAGTTCAGTTTTTCGTATGACTTTCAAAAAAAATAAATAAATAAAAAAATAAAAAATATTTTTGTTGATGATGAAGCAAAAGAAAATAAACAAACAAGTTCATCAAAAATAACTTTGTTTGAATAATAGCTTCATCAAAATAAAAGTTACAAAAATAGAAAGTCTTACGAAAACCGACACTTGTTACGCTTTTCGCCCTTTTTCTACTAACCACTAACCACCAACCCAACCATCTACCTTTAATCCAAGCCTAACCCTTCACCCACAAAGTCCTCTTGATATTTACAAAGGTATATAAGTTAAAAAGGAGGAGGATTGATTGCTTGGCAAGCCTATGGTAGGAGTAAGTTCCATGCCGCTCTCGAGTGATCCACAAAAATACATTTTCGGCCGAGTGTTGAGTGATCCCCGTGAGGTATGTGAACTTGTATATAAATAGAATTTTAAAGAGGCATGTTTTGCCCTAATAAGTAATTTTTCTTATGAAAAGTTTTAAATAAATCATGACGAATATGATTGTAAATAAGTAAAAATAAAATTAAATAAAGAATCTTGGAAATCCCGACACTCTACGACAAGCCCAAAAACCTTCTTCTCTACCCATTCCATTTGGGAGTGTAATAGCCACATATTAAAGAGTTTTGCTTGAGGACAAGCAAAGATTCAAGTGTGGGGGTATTTGATGTGTTAAAAATGCAACATATAAATTTCATCAAATGAGGCATAAAACTAACCCTTTTTTAGTACTAATGTTGGAAAAAGTGTGCTTTTGTCTTCCTTTTGTATTTTCAGGATTAAATGAGCTCAAATTAACAAAAGAAGCAAAAAGACATCAAAATCTAACATAAATACAAGAAAAGGAACAAGACGTGACTTGCCCGACCCCACGACAGCATCTTCCCAAGCAAAACAAGAGATCAGAAGACTGAACACGCCCCGTGCTCAGCCAGCACGGGGGCGTGCCCAAGTGTCAGCAGAAAAGACAAAGTGGTAGAAGCTTCTATTGCCCACCACGGGGCCGTGCTCAGCGGACACGGGGCCGTGGTCAACTATAAGATTCGCACAATCCAGCAAATCTGCATAGTACAAAGATTCTTCTGCACCACGGGGTCGTGCTCAGCGGACACGGGGGCGTGGTCAACTAAAAAGACAAAACTGCATTAAATGAAGAAAGAGAAGGATGTGGACACGGGGCCGTGCCCGAGCTTCTGTTCAGCCTATAAATAGAAGTGCTTGGCTAAAGCTCAAACCATCCCTTGGCACACCACCTCTCTAACACTTCACCCACCACCCACCACCACCATAACACCATCATCCACCACCATCATCCATTGTCCATCATAGAGTGTGTGAGTCGTCTCGGGATCCAAGATTGATCGTAAGAGTTCTTGACAATCAAGGCCATGTTTGCCTAAGTCTCTTACATCACTTGGTGAAGACAAAGTGTCTAGTGTAATACTTTTTATTTCTAATCTTTTCGCACTTTTTACTTGGTTTTGTATTAATGACTTTAATAACTAGTTGCTTATGTTGAAGGTGATCTTTCCTTATCGTTTGTCCCTGGTGTCTTGGCATTATTTTACTGTCTATATAAAATAAAAGATTTTCACCATTCATATCTCCACGGTCTATATGGAGGTATGTTGGCTACCTGGTCGGGGGTTAAGGGAACGGTTTGGTAAAGGTCTTGCCATTGTTCAGCGTTTAGAGGTCCTGCAATGGACCTGGGTCAAATTTAGTAGGACCTCCTTCAATACTTAACAGTATTGGATGGCGGGGGTCCAAACTCTTTGACCCCCTCATAAGTTAACTACTATTAATACTATAACCCGGCTATTTAGGACTGTATCCCTGCTGACTCAGACTACTTAGTCGAGGGTAACGTCACCTCCAAAAGAGGGGCCTACCATAATTTGCATTAATAACTTAATTAATTATCTTCCAATAATCCACCCTTTTAGGATTGTATCCTTGCTGACTCAAACTACTGGGGTGAGGGTAACGTCACCTTCAAAAGAGGGGCCTGCTACAATAACTAAGATAATCTCTTAATAAGTGCAAAAGTGCGGAAATAATCAAAGGTTACACTAGATACGAGTCGGAACCAAGTGATTCATCTTGTCTATCTATTTTTTCTTTCTATTTTTATTTTCAACTTTTTAGTTAGTTTTTATTTTTCTTAGTTTAAAACATTTTTCTAAACTTCTTTTTGATTTGATTAGACGTTGAGGATAAACCGGTAATAAAAGCTCTTGTGTCCTTGGACGACCTCAGTATCTTACCAACACTATACTACGCTCATGATGGGTGCACTTGCCCATATGTGTGTCTAGTGTTAGTAAATATCGTGTTTTATAAATTTAAAACTTGACTAAAAAGTGTTAAAGGGGCTTAAAATATACACCTAATATATATAACACTCGACTACGCATCATTGACGCTTTTGACCAATATGTGTGTTGTGTGATTGTTGCCTAAATTATTAATTATTTTGTGATATTAATAATTTATAAATGTTTAAAATTCAGATGGACGACGAAGTAAATCAGGAAAACTAGAATAATGATAACCAGAGTAACATTAACCTAGATAACGAAAAGCCGAACAACAACAATAATGGGAACCAAGTGGATAACAGTGCCATGCAACATATAGTGGCACAAGGGATAATAGATGCGATGCCATATATTATCAAAACGGTTAAGGAAGCGGAAAAATAAAAGTAAACATGATAGCAAACGACCCTCTGAACCTGAAAACACCTTGAACAATGGAACCGTACTTCAAGTGCCCATTCCCAAAAGAAGAAGAACCGTGTCTTACGGTTGTTCTTATAAAGAATTCTGGTCTTGTAAACCAATGGAATTCTCGGGCAATGAAGGGGCCGTTGCATCTCTAAGCTAGATAGAAAAGACTGAGGCAGTCTTAAGGATAAGAAAATGCGCGGAAGAGGATAAGATAATGTTTGCTTCCAATCTGTTTAAGAATTCAGCACTAGAATGGTGGAACACTATCCTCCAGTCGAGGGGAAGTGATAGAACTTACAATCTAGAATAGGAGGAGTTTAAAAACATGGTAGAAAGGAAATTCTGCCCTCTTAATGAAAAGGAACAGATAGCCAATAACTTCCTAAACCTTAGGATGACTGGAGTAGATAGTAAGGGTTATACTACATTATTCTTTGAATATGCTAGAATAGTACCAACCCTTGCTTCACCTGAACCAGTATTAATCTCCCGTTACATCTGGGGATTAATTGGAGAAATTAGACATGTAGTCAAAGCTAGACCTCAAGCCATAGAAGAAGCAGTAGAACTAGCCAACACATTGACAGATGAATTAGTCCGTACATGAGAAGAGGATCAAAGGAGGAACCTAACCTAGAAGCTTACCCAAGAATTCCGTTCTGGAAATTCTAACCGTGGAAAAAATGTAGGTTCTACCTCTGCACCCTACTGTAAGTATTGCAAAAGGAAGCATTCAGGAAGATGCTCCATATACTGTAACTTTTGCAAAATATCTGGACACAAGGAGGAAGAGTGCAGGAAAAAGCCTAACAACAGGATATGCTACAACTGCGGAGAACAAGGTCATATCAAGCCTAATTGTCCAAAGCTAGCTCCAGCTACGAACACCAAGAATACTAAAAATGCTAGAGCATTTGTTCTGACTGCAGAAGAAGCAAAGATGATCCCGGATGTGATCACTGGTACGTTTTTAGTTAATGATGTTTTTGCTAAAGTATTATTTGACTCTGGTGCGAACCAAAGTTTTATTAATACTTCATTTTGCAAACTTCTTAATTAATCATTAACTAAACTCCCACAAGAATGTCTAGTAGAGACAGCAAATGGGGAAACCATTAAGATTTCTGAAATCTTGCAGGGAGCAAGAATATAAATTTTAAATCAGAAATTTATTGCAAATCTTCACCCAATGAATCTGGCAGGATTTGATGTTGTGTGAGGAATGGATTGGTTAATTGCCAATAAAGCCAGTATTTTATGTGATCAAATGTCAATTCAAGTAAATTCACCAAGGGGTGAAAAGATCACAATTAAAGGAAATAAAACCTTTAAATCCACAAAATTCATCTCTGTGATGAAAACGGCAAGTTATATAAGACAAGGGTCATTAGTGTATTTGATTTCTAAAGGATATTCCAGTAGTATCCCAGTTTTCAGATGTATTTCCAGAAGAGCTACCAGGACAATCTCCAGACAGAAAGGTTGAATTTAGAATCCATTTGATACCAGGAACTGCACCAATTGCCAAAGCACCTTACCGTTTGGCACCCGCAGAAAGGCAAGAACTAAAGAAACAATTAGACGAATTGTTGGAGAAAGGATTCATACAGCCAAGCTCATCACCATGGGGAGCACCGATTTTATTCGTTAAAAAGAAGGACGGATCAATGCGAATGTGCATTAACTACCGCGAATTAAACAAGGTTACGATTAAGAATCGGTATCCATTACCAAGAATCGATGATCTGTTTGATCAATTGCAAGGAGCACGATTTTTCTCTAAAATGGATTTAAGGTCAGGATATCATCAATTAAAGGTACAGGAAGAGGACATTCCTAAGACCGCTTTCAGAACAAGGTATGGCCATTATGAATTTACTGCCATGCCATTTGGTTTAACCAATGCCCCAGCTGCATTCATGGACATGATGAACCGAATAAGTAAACCATATTTGGATAAATTCATAATTGTCTTTATTGCTGATATTCTTATTTATTCTAAAAGCAAAGAGGAACATGCAGCCCATCTGCACGCACTTCTAAGTTTACTAAGAAAAGAAAAGCTTTATGCTAAGTTTTCGAAGTGTGAGTTTTGGTTAGAACAGGCACAATTTCTTGGACATCTAGTTAATCATGAAGGAATTCATGTAGATCCCACCAAGATCGAGGCAATTACCAAGTGGAAAACCCCTGAGTCACCAACCGAGGTTAGAAGTTTCTTAGGATTGGCCGGTTATTATAGAAAATTTATTCGAGATTTTTCTAGAATAGTCATTCCCTTAACTAAGTTAACCTGTAAATCCGTTAAGTTTGAATGGGGACCAAAACAAGAAGAAGCCTTTAAAATTCTTAAGCAAGGATTAACCCACGCACCCATACTAGCGTTACCAGAAGGAACTGAAGATTTTGTAATCTATTGTGACGCTTCTAAGTTAGGTTATAGATGTGTATTAATGCAACGTCAAAAGGTTATAGCTTACACCTCTAGACAACTTAAGAATCATGAAGAGAATTATTCAACCCATGATCTAGAATTAGGAGCTATAATTTTTGCCCTTAAAATTTGGACACATTACCTATACGGTAGTAAGTTTACCATATTCACCGACCATAAGAGTTTAAGTTATGTTTTTTAGCAAAAGGAATTGAATATGAGACAAAGACGCTGGATGGAGATACTTAGTGATTATGATTGTAATATCCAGTATCATGCAGGAAAGGCAAATGTAGTAGCTGATGCTTTATGTCGAAAATATCACGAAAAGCCAAAAAAAGTACGTTCTCTTAAGTTAAATCTGCAAGTAGATTTAAATGAACAGATTAGAAAGGCACAAAAATCAGTAATCAAGGATGACACTGAAAAGTTAAAAGGAATGATTAAGGAATTAGAACAAGGAACAGATGGAATTTGGAGATTCCATAAGAAAAGAATGTGGATACCTAAATTAGGAAACCTATGCCACCGTATATTAGAAGAAGCCCATAAGTCTAAGTACACGATGCATCCTGGAAGTGATAAGATGTATCAGGACTTAAGGAAGAACTTCTGGTGGATAGGAATGAAAAAGGATGTAGCAGCATATGTTGCAAAGTGTTTAACCTGTACACAAGTCAAAGCTGAACATCAGAAACCCTCAGGTTTATTGCAACAACTAGAAATGCCTGTTTGGAAATGGGAATTGATAACAATGGATTTTGTTACCAAATTACCAAAAACAAGAAAAGGTAATGATACAATCTGGGTGATTGTAGACAGGCTAACTAAGTCAGCTCATTTCCTACCAATGAAAGAAACTTTCAGTATGGAACAGTTAGCTAAATTATATGTAAATGAAACAGTTTCATTACATGGAATTCCTCTATTAATTGTTTCTGACAGAGATAGTCACTTTACCTCTCATTTTTAGACAAGTTTCCAAAAAGCCATGGGAACCAAGTTGAATCTAAGCACTTCTTATCATCCTCAAACGGACGGACAAAGCGAAAGGACAATTCAAACAATGGAAGACATGCTTAGAGCTTGTGTAATTGATTTCGGAGGTATCAAGTATCAATGCTGCACCATTCGAAGCACTTTATGGACGAAAGTGCCGAACGCCAGTCTGTTGGACAGAAATTGGAGAAAAGAAACTATCTGGACCCGAGATAGTACAAGAAACAACAGACAAGATCATTCAAGTCAAGGAACGACTGAAAGCAGCACGTGATCAACAAAAGAGTTATGCTGATAACAGACGAAAGCCATTGGAATTTCAAGTACCCCAGATGACCTTTTGAGATTATTAGAAGAATAGGACATGTAGCCTATCAGCTACAACTGCCAGAGGAAATGGCAGGAATACATGATGTATTTCATGTATCTAATCTCAAGAAGTGTTTAGCTGATGAATCACTTGTAGTACCTCTTAAGCATATAGAGGTAAATGAACAGTTAAAGTTTGTAGAGAAGCCTCTACAGATTGAAGACAGGAAAGTTAAGAACCTCAAGCACAAGAGATTAGTTCTGGTCAAAGTGAAATGGGACTCCAAAAGAGGACCAGAAAACACATGGGAGCTTGAATCAGAAATGCAAAGGAAATATCCACACTTGTTCCAGTAGATCTCGAGGACGAGCTCTAAAACAAGGTGGGGAGGATATAACAACCCTCCTGAATTTTTCTGACACCCTAATATATTTTAAATGCCCCAATATGTCCTAAAATACACCCCATACGTGAAAACGGGCTCTGAATACCTTAATTTTCATTAAAATTAATTAAAAACAAATTTTTATGGTCTCTCGCGGGGCGCGTAAGCCACCCCCTTGACTTACGCGGGCCGTGACAGCTCCAAGACGGGGCGACACCCGGTGCTGCCAGGTGTCATGGAGCGTGTCAAAGCTAGGGCTGAGTCGGACAAGCTAGGGCCTGCCCTAGCGGGCCGCGTAGCCCCTTGCTACGTCTTACGCGGGCCGCGTAAAACCCGAAATCAGCCCCTATAAATTTGGAGCTCGGGCCTTCAGTCGAAACTCGCTCACGATCATTTCTTTCTCTCAAAATTCACATAGTAGGCATAATTCTAGGGTATAATACCCCCTAATTAACGAAGTTCTGCCCCGATGTAAGTATCATAACCCCGGTTACGTATTAGATACGCTGCCCGATTGATCCAGGATTCCGTAATGGCTGTCGTGGTTCTGCCCGACGTAGTCGTTGGAATGCCGTCTCGGGGAGGGTATAACTAATGTAAATACAAAGGGTTATTATACTAACGCGTGTGCATTGTGTAAATTATAGATAATCACCAGGAAACCTTAGAAGAAACCTAAGACAGCAATGTGAGTAATCTCCTTTTTGTAAATTGTTTTTACAAAACCTTAATTATTTTACAATGTGATTAAGCAATGATTGAGACTTTGTAGTTCTTCAATTACTGCCGGTATGTTGGGGTTTTGTATACAAAATGTGGAAGACGTTACCATTGGACAAAGAGTTAGCCAATGTGTAATATGACCCACCAGTCAGGATTGACAATACTGAATGAGTAATTGTGTAGAAATAAACAATGTGATTGCTCTCAATACTGTTAATGGATAAAACTCTTCTTGATTAAACTGAGATTCACTCATCAGTATTTCCCACTGACAAAATGTTTTTAAACGCGTTTCAGTTAACAAAATGTGAAAGCCAAGTAGAAGCCAGCTGGACAGCACTGAAGGCTTGGAAAAGTGGCTATAAAAGTTACCTAAATAAAAGATGTTTTATTCAATAAAATAGGGATTTTCCCTATGAAAATGTTTGTAATGAAAACTTGGGTTTTATCCCAATATGTTTAATATTATAAAAGTGTGGTATTTACTCTAATAAATATTTCCTAACTACGGTCCTGATGAAATTTCCGCTGCCAAATTGATAAACAAATGATACCACCAAAACTGATCTCGCGGCCGCCCGTTCTCGGGACAGATAGGGGGCGGGGGTTGCGACAGACTTCTTGTTCCAATGCAGCTGTAGGATCTGTACTTAAAGGTCTCACTCTAAAAGATGCAACTTTACGGCACGCTTACCTTAATCACATCTTCCGGGTCGAATATTCTAACATGAAATTTTGATTTTCCTAGATGTTTGAATACCAACAAATGTCCAAAGTGCTGCTTCTTCTCCCGTGTGACAGAAAGCTACCGCGTGACAGAAAGCTACCTTGGAACATTAAATTGACGCCTTCAATAAGCATCTTATAGGCCCTATACGATGCGTATTACTTTTTATAAGGGGGACATTGTCAGCCTTTGACTGACCTAGAAGTGTGAACCAACCTTAATACGTATCGTATAGGCCTATACGATATGGATTGAAGATATCGATTTAATTTCTAAAGGTGTGCCGACCCTTATTAATTGGGAAGAACAAAATTTATAGTGTTGAATTGATAGCATGTGACGACAGTAACCCCTTCAATTATGGGCACATGGTTCACGGCTATTCAAGGAACTCTTATATGTGTCATGTTACATACTCTTTGACAAAATATTTTACGATCGATTTATATTGTTGTTAATTTTGATGACGGGCCAATGGAAATCCCATTTTACCCGCTTGGGCTACCCTCATGCAGGCCCAACTACAAACAAGCCCAAATAACAAGCTGCCTTGCCCATTAAGGTTCCCTTCGTTTGTAATGAGCGGGAAAACCGTAATCAGAAGGGGCAGGCCTCATTTAATGTTTGATAAACAGAGGATCTTGGATGGGCAATCGTACTTCTCTAGCCAGAGTATTAAATAAGGTTACCATCATACCATTAGGGGTCAGACACGTGTCCTGAACCCTCGAGAGCCCACAGAATCCGTTGGATCACCTTGATAAAATATCTCACATGTGGAAGAAGGGCCAGGGATTATATAAGAACAACAGAGGATGGTCACAGGGGAGATCGGAGGTATCACATTTAATATTCTCTCATTTACTCTTCTCTCATTAATTCCGACCAACATTCCTACACATTCAATTCACACACACGTATTTATTGGATTCACACAAAGAGGAAACATTCCGGTGATCACACTCATCGGAAGAAGCTCCCTCTCACTCTCCGGCAAGTTTACTTACTCTCACGCCGGAGGTTGGTCACGGATCCCCCTCCCGGGGCCCCTCCGTGACGAGGCTAACGGTTTATTCTTTTGTAGCATTCAAGGAACGGACTATCTTGACGTCAGCGAAGATCCATTTAACGTCAGCCGGGATTGGGGTATTCGAAATTGGCGCCATCCGTGGGACATCAGCCTGACCGGTGTCTCCACACTGAACTCCGACGTTATAGATAACCCGTTTCGTGAAAAGCAACATGGACACCACACCCCGGTTCACAGGTCACCCAGACAATGCAGAGTGACCATGACAAAGTCACGGTAGAAGATATAACTCATGAGGAAGAGAATGAGGACCGGGTAGAAGTGTTGGAAAAAGAAGAGACCATCACTCCGGATTTCGTGGCCATGCACAAAGAGAAACTGAAGAAGTGTCTCAAAGACCTAGAAAGACAGGAAAAACTCGACAGTATCAGGGCCAAACTATCATTCGATACACCCCCTAATCAAGAAAAGGCGGCCCTCAAAACAAGGACAGTGGAAGCGACCCACTGGAGACGTTCATGACAGCCCTTAGGACCAATGTCCTCGGAAGAAAGGGAGGATCTCATCACGGGAAAGAAACCAAAAGGAAAAAGAAAAGGAAAAGGATAATCCAAGCAACGATGGCCTGTATCAACCCTACCTCCCGCGGGACTTAGCTGAAGTCTCAAAGTTCACCCGGAGGATAGCAGAAGCACCAATGCCCCCTAAGACGAAGCTACCCCCAAACTTTGACCGGTACGACGGAACAAGAGGATCCTGAAGATCATCTCCATGCTTTCAGGGGTGCGGGACAACTGGGGCGGTGGCCCATGGCTGGTTTGGTGCCACATGTTTGTACAGACCTTGACGGAGGGGGGCCCGACTCTGGTTCGACAGCCTCCTCCTGGGGGGATTGACAGCTACGAAGAACTAAGTGAAAAGTTCCTCAGGAACTTTGGTCAGCAAAGAAAGGTGGCCAAGAACCCCAAACGAGATCCTACACATAAGGCAGAGGGACAATGAGCGGATAGACCAATATATGGAAAGGTTTGTCAAGGAGAGCATGAACATCAAAGACGTCCCGGAGGTCCATGAAGATCGGCAGTTTCATAACGGATTGAAGCATGCACAGTTATGTGAGAAACTGGGGGAAGAGTTCCCACACTCATTTGACAACCTCATGGACAGGGTCAAAGCCCTTTGTCAGAGGCAAAGACACAGTTAGCAAGGCTAAGGAGACCAGATACCCTACCCCGAAGGTCACCTCAGTTGCAAAATCTCTTGATAAAGGTACATCTTACCTCAGAAAACCTGCTTTTGATAGAATGTTGCTGATAGGGAAAGACCCTCATACTCCCCATATAGACCTCGGGGAGAGGTCCATCCCCCTACTCGACAGCTTCACCCCTCTCACCAAGACCCCAAGTGAAATATTGGCCACTGAGAGGGTAAGAACTCCTTCCCGAGGCCACCACCCATAAAGCCCGGCCAAAGGCACAACCAAGCGAATATTGTGGACTTTCACAAAGGATTCGGCCATAAAACTGATGATTGCATGTACTTAAAGAGGAAATAGAAGCCGCGGTGAAAACGGGGAAAACTGGCCCATTGGTTAAGGAAATTAAAGAAGGAGGGGGGATCGCAGAGGGAAAGATGCAAGGGAGCCTGGGAGGGCAGATGTAGATATGATTAGAAGGATGAATGATTTGATACCACCAGAAGTGTAAAGGCTAGGATCCTGGGCTCCCCGGACTGCATGAAAGCTCCCATCTTAATGCCACACCTGGAGGAAAGTGAGGTGCAGCGGCTCCCACTAAACATCTCGGCCATAATAGCTGGCCACAAGGTGGCCAGGATACACGTGGATGGGGGATCTGGGGTAGACGTTATATACAAACACTGTTTCCTCAGATCGACAGGGATGTAAGGGATAGGCTTGAGGAAGATTCCATCCCTCTAGTAGGATTCAACAACAGTGTGTCACACCCCTTGGGAAAGATCAGGCTCCCATTCACAGTTGGGGTAGGAGATCGAGTTCGAACTATAAAACCTAACTTTCACAGTTTCCGAGCACCCTCAAAGTACAAACGCATCCTGGGAAGACCTGGGATTGGGGATTTGCAAGCACCATTATCCACCCCACACGGGGCCTTAGTGTTCCCAGACGCCAAAGGGCTTGGCTTGGGTAAAATCTGCATATGAAGTAGTCTCTTCCGTGTCTGAGGGGGAAGCATCCGAGAAGCCCCCGAAGGAGGGGGTTGAAGAATGGGTCCTCTGCGACAGGTTCCCGGAACAGACGGTTAAAGTAGGAAGCCACCTGAGCGACAAGTGCAAGAGTGCTCTCAAGGAATTGCCCCTTCTCAACATTGATGTGTTTGCATTTTCAACATGGGGATATGACAGGGATCCCAAGAAGCCTAACCGAACATCGACTCAACACGTACACCTGGGCAAAACCAGTAAAAACAGAAAAAACGAAGCATGGGCCCCAGTAAAAGGAGGGCCCGCCTGTGAAGAAACTAGGAACTGCTTAGAGCCGGAATAGTACGGGAAGTGAGGTACCCATCTGGGTGCTAACCCGGTTATGGTCCAGAAGAAAGACGGAGGATGGAGGATGTGTATAGACTTTCAAGACCTGAACAAAGCATGTCCAAGGACTGCTATCCTCTCCCTGAGATAGACGTCCAAGTAGACTCTTTATCCCAGTATCCCCTGAAGTGTTTCTTGGATGCTTACAAAGGGTACCATCAGATTCAAATGTCCAGTGGAAGACGAGGAGAAAACTGCCTTCATTACAGATGAAGGGACATTTTGTTATACACAAATGCCCTTCGGTCTAAAAAATGATGGGGCCACGTATCAAAGATTTATGAACACCCTTTTCGGGGAACAACGGGGAAGGAACTTGGAAGTATACGTTGATGACATCGTTATCAAGAGCCTAACCGAGATGGCCATGATAGATGATATAGCTGAGACCCTCCGCACCATGCAAGATGTGAATATGAAGCTAAACCCCGGAAGTGTTATTTTGGGGTAGAGGAAGGAAAATTCCTGGGGTAGTGGTTACCAAGGGCGAATCAAGGCCAACCCGAAAAAAACTCAAGCTGTGGCTGAAATACGATCTCCCAGGTTCCTGAAAGACATCCAACAGCTGAACGGGAGGTTAATCGCGCTAAACCGTTTTTTATCGAAAGTAGCTGGACAGGACCCTCCCCTTCATGAAAGTGCTGAAGGACTGCCTCCAGACAGACAGGTTTAAATGGACCCTCCGAGGTGGAGGCAGCCTTTCAGAAATGAAAGCTTATATTTGTAAACTCCCAACATTGGCCACTCCAGTGCCCGGAGAGCAATTGCTCTTATATCTGTCCGCCTCAAAAACAACCATAAGTGCGGTCATGATGGTGGAACGGGAGGGAAAACAGATACCAATATACTTCATCAGTAGAACGCTTAAAGGCCCCGAGGAACGCTACATGCCTCTGGAGAAGTTAGCATTGGCCCTTGTTTTTGGCATCCCGGACGCCAGGAGGTATTTCCAAGGGCACAAGATTACCCTAATGACAGATCAGCCCCTCCAAAAGGTGCTCAAGAGGCCGGAGCTGTCGGGACGGTTGGCTAAATGGGCCGTGGAACTGGAGAACACTCTTAGAGTTCAAACCCAGGACAACCATGAAAGGACAAATACTGGCCGATTTCTTAGCAGAAGTCCCGGAGGATGAAGAAAAAGAACTCCTAAAGTGGGAGGCCTTGGAGAAAGAAGAGAAAGAAAGGGAAGACGAGGCTGTGTGGGAAGCTATTCACAGATGGAGCCTCCAGCGAAGAAGGGAGCGGAGCGGGCATTACTTTGACAAGCCCTGAAAGAGTTGAGCTTACTTATGCCATAAGACTGGGATTTTGAAAACACCAATAATACTGTAGAGTATAAAGCCCTTCTAGCAGGGATGAGGTTGGCAGAAAAAAATGAAAGCAAAGCATGTGGAAGCCAGTACTGACTCGCAGCTGGTAGTCAAACAGTACCAAGGAGAGTATGAAGCCAAAGACAACACCATGGCTCAATACGTGGCAAAAGTAAAGGAAACAGCTGAAGCTTCAAAACCTTCAAGTTAGAATACATCCCCCGAGGGAGAAACAGAAAACCTGACGCCCGCAGTAAGCTGGCCTCGGTAGCATTCGACCATCTAGCAGAGAAGTCAAAGTGGAAGTCCTGACTTCCCCTTCCCTCAGCACAAAGGAGGTAGCTGCAGTTGAGAATGTACAGGGAACTTGGATGACACCAATCGTAAACTTCCTCCAGGACGGGACACTACCTGAGGGAGACTGGGCAGCTAGGAAGATAAGGGTAAAAGCTTTGCAATACGAGATGGTCCATGAAGAACTATACCGGAGGTCATACCTAGGCCCATCCTTGAAGTGTGTTGACCATGGAAGAAGCTGAGTACGTGATTAGGGAGATACATGAGGGAATTTGTGGAATGCATTCGGGACCAAGGACGATAGTAGCAAAAACGATGAATGCGGGATTCTATTGGCCTCGAATGTACGAAACAGCATCCGAAGAGATTAAAAAATGTGATAATTGCCAGGTGCACGCACCTATGACCCATCGACACACACACCCAATGATACCAGTCTCAACATCCTGGCCCTTCCAGAAGTGGGCCATCGACATAATTGGGCCATTTCCGGAGGGTCAGGAGGAGTCAAGTATGTGGTTGTCGCTATTGATTATTTCACCAAGTGGATCGAAGCAAAGCCCTTGGCAAAAATAACCAGGGAACAGATGAGGTGATTCGTACTAGATAACATCATCTGTAGGTACAGGGTCCCAAAAGAGCTGATAAGTGATAACAGTGTCCAATTTGCTGGGAGAGCCTTCAAGCCATGGTGCGAGCAGATGCACATACAGCAGGTGTTTACCTCCATCACTCATGCCCAAAGCAATGGACTGGTAGAAAGAGCCAACCAGAGCATTATCAAAGGGATGAAGGGAAGACTAGGGAGGAAACAAAAAAGGATGGCTGGAGGAGCTACCGTTTGTACTATGGGCATACAGGACCACCCCCAAAAACTGCACGGGGAAACTCCTTTTAGCCTGACTTACGGGACTGAGGCAGTCATCCCAGCTGAGATAGGCTCCCCAACTGCAAGGATGAAGCTCAGGGAGGCGGAGAACGAACAAGACCTCCGGATGAACCTGAACTTACTGGAAGAAAAGAGAGAAGTGGCAGCGGTCAGGGAGGCTAAGTATAAGAAACAGCTGGAAAGCTATTACAATGCCAAGATGAAGAAGCTTAACCTCGTCCCGGGAGATTTAGTCTGCAGAGCAAATGAAGCCAGCCTGCAGGAGAGCACTGGGAAAGTTAGGACCCAATTGGGAAGGGCCCTATCGGGTCGTATGGGCAAACGGAAAAGGAAGCTGCAAATTAGAAACTCTCCAAGGCAAGGAGGTCCCCAGAACGTGGAACCTCATGCAACTTAGGAAGTACTACCTATGAGGGGCTTATCCCCAGGAAAAACGGCCAAGAGCCACTTTTGTAATATTTAACTATTAGTCTGGGGCTCCCCCAAGAACAAGTCTTTTGTAACAACTTATGCTGGGAAGTTTAACTCCCCAAGAAGTAAATGACAAACGAACAGCTAACCTCTCCCCTTTTGGTAAATAACAAGTATTATAACCAGGCAGACGTGCCCAGGAATACTATAAACCTAACCAATAAATGAACACACGTGTATAAGGTATATCAAACATACCAAAAGCCCGGTCGTGGTGCAAAATAGGGTCTAGCTAACCCAAAGAAAGCGGACAAAACAAGTCAAAAACATAATATCACATTATCAACTTGTCCAGCGATTGGCTCGAACAGACAATCGCGGTTTGACAAACCAGCTAAAAATATAACACACTTCTATAAACAAGCCACAAAAAGAAGTTTTTTTTCTTTATTTATGAAAAATAATATACAAAGAAATAGCAAGTACAATAAGCAAAGACCAAAATACAGCCTCTTGCAAAACAGCTCAAAGGTCTTCAGGGAAGCACCAACTTGATCCTCGGTAAAGACCCCTGCAAAACAACAAACAGGAAACAAACACAGACAAGAAAGCGATACACAGTCATAGCGACATGATTAGATACCAAGGAGGCCCCCCGAAACAAAGGAGCTCCTTCCAAACAACCAAAAAGTTTAAAGGTATCCTAGGGCTGGTAAGTTATCCATATCGAAAGATGTTAATGTTTGGAATTCACTGGGGATCACCCCCAGATAAAGACGGTGGAGACGAAGGACCAGCGGAGGAAAACAAGGCTTTCAACTCGTCAATTGATATCAGGGGATGCTCCAGGATTTTCTTGAGAATGGCCGGAGTTCTACGCCCAAACTCCTCATCCAGCTTGGATAGCCTCTTCTTCGCTTTGGAGTTGTAAAGCGGAGTCTCCTTTTTCTTTGCCCTTGGCCCTGAGCCCGACAGAATAGATATAACCATCCTTCAATCCAGCCTGGTAGCCAACATCCCGATACGCCCTGTACACCTCCTCCAAGCCACTTTTAAAATCCTCTGACTGGGCAACGACGGCAAGGAAGGCTCCAAAACCTTCAGTAATTAACCAATGTTTTTCCTTTGCCAACCGCTGATTATCATCAGAAGTTATCCCATAATCGCATACATAGTGTTAAGTTGCTCCTGAGAAACGGAGCCAACTTCCTTCAAATACTTCAACTCAGCAGCCAACCCTTCTTTCTCTTCCACCAACACAGCCATCTCCCGCTCCCAGGCTCGCTCTTTCCTCTCCAGCATGGCTCCAGCCCCCTAGACAAGAAACATCACAAAAAATCCAAAAAAAAGGGGGGGAGAAGGGCTACATACCTTCTCTTCCTGCAGCTTTCTCTCAGCTTCAACCACTTGGCACCTAAGTTCGGCAGCAACAGACTGGGAAGTTTTAAGCTCACCTTTGAGACCCTCGTTGGCCCTCCTCAAATCATCAATCCGCTGCAGCATGCCAGCACCCCTGAAAAAGCTCTCACAAGAGACATGCTATATTGATCCTCGAAAAGATCATCCCTTAAAGCAGAATTTACGAATTTATGGGAGGGAGGAACAGCATGACTCAGGAAGTCCCTAGCAGCCTCAGGACGTTCCTATCACTGAGGAATGAGTTACTTTCCATTTGGGGACATAGGTAAAGGGGATAGCATCAACGAACAGAGGAGCCAAAGGGGACCGATGGATAAGACCCCTCAGGTTCAGTGGGCTTACTGGTCCCCGTAGCATGAAGAGGAGAGAGTTCAAAGGCTGAGGTAAAATGAGTCAGACCTACTTCCGGGGTTTTGTCCCGAACACGGGAAGAGGAGGGGACCAGTAGGGATCTCTATGGGATCACGAGAACTCCCTTGCACCAAGAGAAACATCAGAAATAAAACAGAAATAAGACAGAGTAGACAAGAAGACAAAAGGACTCACCAACAAAGGTGCACTCACAAGACTTGAAGACCTCAGATGTTTGGACAAAGAACCCTTCACCCCAACGAGGGGAAGTTCGGAAGCAGCCTTCGAAGGAGGGGGGAGCTTCTGCCCACTGGCACTCCGGAGCCTTTGCCGGATATCACGGGGAACGGGGGCTGGCTGAGGACTTGCAGCTGTCCTCTTGCGAACTAAACGAATTTCCAGATCTTCATCATCACTCCTATCAGAAGGCTTAACAGGGGCAGGATCAGGGGAACTCTCCTCCCATCAGAGGAAGTGTCCTCACCCCCCTCAACAGCAACAGATCCCCCCACCTGGGCAGACCCCCCGGTAACTTGCACTACCCCACTCCGGTTCACGCCCGGAACAACTTCACCATCAACCACAAACTTTACATCCTTAGAGTCTCCCTGGAGCAACCCTCCGCAAAGTCAACTCTGCGAAAGGAAGGCACTAAAAGTGACTACACAAATACCAAGAAACAAAAATAAACAAACGCAGGTCCGAGGCAAAAAGATACATTTTTTACCAAAGAAAGCCTTGGGTCGCACAGGATAGGAAGGACTCAACCCTCCCATGGCCAAGATACCCTCAGAAAAGGTGAAAGCCCTGGTGGGGTTCTCACACATGCGTTTCCATTGAACAGTCTCATTAGCCGATAGGGTAGGAACAGTATCTTCAATGAGAGCATCGACATCCCTAGGCAAAGGAGATTCTGACATCATGGCCAGCAGAGACAAAATAAACCTACTTTTCCAATCCTTCGGGTCAGTGGAAGTTGGCATAAAGGTGTAACAGGGGTTTGACACGTTGTTCTGTCTCTTGGCGAAGGTAAACCAATCTCCGTCGGAGATCAGTTTGTAAAACATACAAAATAAGGGAATGGAAGGTTCACCGAAATGGCCGCGCAGGACAACTCAAAGTGCACCACTCTCATCAACCCTATGGGATGCAACTGAGAAAAGTGAACCCCAAAATGACGAAGCAGAGCAACCTTGAAAGAGGAAAGGCGATATCGAACTCCGCAGGAGGAAAAAGTCAAGGTATAAAGAGGGATCCCTATCCGGTGTGAATACTGCCGATTCGTTAGGACCCGCAAGGTGGGGGAAAACTGTTCAGGGATGTTATACGTCTTAACGAAAGACTTTAAGTCCTTTGCCGTCAAGACAGGCTTGATTACAGAACGGCCGGAGCGACTCATGATCGGAGAAGAAATGATGATCGGAGGAATTATGACGGAAAAAGAGAAGGAACCAGAAGGGTCTAGATAGGAAATTCGAAAAGGTATGGGGTATTTAAGGAGGATAACTGACACACAGGAAACCGTCCCGTCATCAGTCCCTTCAAAATTCAAAATGCACGTGTCCTCTAGGGGATTAACTCCCGCTATAGGCGGCCGGCGACATGATGGCTGATGGGAGCAGTTAATTATAACTGATCAGGAGTGGGCCCACACTCGAGCCCAAAGAAAAGAAAAGCCCCTTTTGAACAGCTATGATTCAGCCCCGGATCATGAGCCTCGGGTCTCAGAACCAGGGACTAAAGATGACTTGACGACGGGCCAATGGGAAATCCCATTTTACCCGCTTTGGGGCTAACCTCATGCAGGCCCAACTACAAACAAGCCCAAATAACAAGCGCCTTGCCCATTAAGGGTTCCCTTCGTTTGTAATGAGCGGGAAACCGTAATCAGAAGGGGCAGGCCTCATTTAATGTTTGATAAACAGAGGATCTTGGCTGGGCAATCGTACTTCTCTGGCCAGAGTATTAAATAAGGTTACCATCATACCGTTAGGGGGTTAGACACGTGTCTGAACCCCTCGAGAGCCAGCAGAATCCGTTGGATCACCTTGATAAAATATTTCACATGTGGAAGAAGGGCCAGGGATTATATAAGAGCAACAGAGGATGGTCACAGGGGAGATCGGAGGTATCACATTTAATATTCTCTCATTTACTCTTCTCTCATTAATTCCGACCAACATTCCTACACATTCAATCACACACACGTATTTATTGGATTCACACCAAAGAGGAAACATTCCGGTGATCACACTCATCGGAAGAAGCTCATCTCTCTCCGGCAAGTTTACTTACTCTCACGCCGGAGCTTGGTCACGGATCCCCCTCCCGGGGCCCTCCGTGACGAGGCTAACGGTTTATTCTTTTGTGCATTCAAGGAACGGACTATCTTGACGTCAGCGAAGATCCATTTAACGTCAGCCGGGATTTGGGTATTCGACATGTGTCATGTACATACTCTTTGACAAAATAATTTTTACGATCGAGTTATATTGTTGTTAATTTTGAGGCAATTAGCCACAAAATACTTTTACAATGAAAATATAAAAATTATGTTTTGATACCTTTTGTAAAACAATATTTTTTTTAAAGTTTTGCTATATACAACACAGACGGGGAGGGAGGGAGAGTCCAGTTCATAGACAAAGTGACTTTTGCATGAAAACCGTAACAAGCAATAAGGATGCCCTATTTGTACACACATGTGGGATTCATGAGCGAGAGTATCTGCATCCATGAATCCATTTATGAAGGTATGTTCTGACACCCATACCAACACTAGTAGTCTAGTACGATACCAGTATTAAAAAAATCTTTTCAGCACATGATTTTCCTATTAGTCTAGTACGATACCAGTATTAGTTGAATTTTTAAAAGTGTTCCTCGGTTCCCCAATTTTTTAGTGTTCCTCAATGAACTCTCTCCAATATATATATATATATATATGAGAGAGTTCATTGGGGAACACTAAAAAATTGGGGGAACCGAGGAACACTTTTAAAAATTCAACTTAATATGTTAAAAATCAACTTTTGTCTAAAAAAAATTGCGACGCTTTTCCTTATAAATACACGTAGAAACAGTTTTAATAAAAAACTAAAAAATATAAAAAAATGTTTAAAATCCAATTTAAAAAATATATCTTATAAAATTAACTTAACATGTTTAAAAATCAATTTTTTTAATTTTTTTCAGCGCTTTTCCTTATAAAAATGGGTAGAAACTATTTCAATAAAAAATTATTTTTTGTAAAAAAAATTAAGCCTTTGTTAACTTTTTTTATAGTTATAGTTTTTGATTTTTTTTTATTAAAAATGTTTATAAAAGTATATATAAAAAAGCGCAGATTTTGTTTTTAAAAAAGAATGATTTTTAACATGTTACTTTTTTAGTGTTCTCTAATGAAACTCACTATATATATATAGGGTAAGGGTCATGCGAGAACCACCTTTATTGCGAGAACCGCGAGAACCAATGTAAACACAACCTAAAATAGCTAAAAAACCTAACCCCCCCCCCCCCACCAAAAAAAAAACCTAAACCCCCCCCCCCCCCCCCCCCAAACTAAATGCTAAAAACTAAAACCCCCCAAAAAAACTAACCCCCCTCCCCCACCCCCCAAAAACCTAAACCCCCCCCCCCCCCCACCCCAAGCTAAAATGTTAAAAACTAAACCCCCCAAAAAAAACCCTTAAAAAATCTAAAAAATTTAGAATTTTTTTGTTATTTTGTATGTTAAAATCGCTACTTTTAGTATTTTTTTGGCTACTAAAAGTAGCGATTGTAACATAAAAAATATTAAAAAAAAATGTGTGTGTTTTTAGCTTTTTTTAGGCATTTGTTTTTTGTGTTCACAGTGGTTCTCGTAATAAGAGGTGGTTCCTAGGGCTGTAAACGTACCGAACGAACACGAACAAGACATTGTTCTTGTTCGTTTGTTAAGAAATATATGTGTTTTGCGAACAGTTCACGAACACTTATCAAACGAGATTTTATGTTCGTGTTCGTTTGTTAAGGAAATGAAATGGTTCGTGTTAGTTTGTGTTTGTTTGTTAATTTTAGGCAACGAACAAAAACGAACGTTGACGAACACAAATGAGCACAAACTAATGTTCATGAACACAAATGGAAACAAACGAACATAAACAATCGTTCATAAACAGATATATAATATACGGACACTTATTAGATATTTATTTTGTCAGAATTTTTGAAGTATTTAAATAGATATAAAAACTAAAAACACTAATGAACTATCGAACACAAACAAACACGTTACCGAACGTTCACGAACATAAACGAACGAACACGACCTTTGTTCATGTGTGTTCATTTAACTAAATGAACGAAATTTCTTGTTTGTGTTCGTTTGTTTAATAAACGAACGAACACAAACGAACTTCCCGCCGAACGGTTCACGAACTATTCGCCGAACGTTTGGTTCGTTTACAGCCCTAGTGGTTCCTAACGGATCTTTGTCCTATATATATATATATAGGACAAAGATCCGTTAGGAACCACCTCTTATTGCGAGAACCGCGAGAAACCAATGTGAACACAACAAAAAATGCCTAAAAATAGCTAAACAATCACACAAAATTTGTGTTTAATATTTTTTATAAAAGATAGCTACTTTTCGAAGCAAAAAAAAAATTAAAAAAAAGTTTTGTTTTTGTTTGATAATAAAGTAGCGATTTTAACATAAAAAATATTAAAAAAAATTTAGATTTTTTTAGATTTTTTTAGGTTTTTTGGGGGTTTAGTTTTTTAGCATTTTAGCTTGGGGGTGGGGGGTGGGGGGTTTAGGTTGTTTGTTTCTTGGGGGGGGGGGTTAGGTTTTTTTTTTAGCTATTTTAGGTTGTGTTCACATTGGCTCTCGCAATAAGGGTGGTTCTCGCATGAACCTTACCCTATATATATATATATATATATATAGGGTAGAGATATGGTAAAAAGTGTCTAAAATGTGAGAAGGGTAAGAAGTGTTTTAAACCATTGGATATTTGATCTAATGGTTGAGATCAATAGGGTATAAATGTAAATTGTGTTTTAATTAGAAGGACCTTATGTAAAATTAAAGGGCAATAGTGTTTTTTCCAATGTTTCAAATATGGTAACCGCCATCAATCTCCTAAAAAACTAGCTATTGCAAATTTAATTGCTAAATTATCTCGATCCTAAATTCTAAAAATAGAAAAATATGTAACTGCTGCAAAGAAACGTATAACACTATACATCCATCATATAACACTATACATCTATCATAAAACACTATATAACAATATATAACACTATATATCCATCATAGGCATGCTACCAGAAAAATATAACACTATATAACACTATGCATCCATCATATAACACTATATAACCAAAGAACACTATATAACACCATGTAACACTATATAAAAAAATATATAACACTATACAGTTCTAAATGATGGGTTGCACTACAGAATTAATAATTGATGGTGTTATATAGTGTTTTTTGATGGTTGCGCTACAGAGTTATATAACACTACAGAATTATATAACACCAAAAACCATATTATAACACCATATAACACCAAGTAACACTATATAACACTATATAAAAAATATATAACACGATGCAGTTCTGAATGGTGGTTGCACTACAAAATTATATAACACTACACACATTCGTAGATTAATTCCTAAAAATCGAATTCCTATAATAAAAGGGTGGAAGTTATTTTGGGCAGTTATCTTTAAATCAATTAATGAAAGAAAATAGAAAATTACTAATTCACCCTTTTAAATTAATTTAGATATAGGACACTTGTCCATCACCACAATTATTTCTTACCCTTCTCACACTTTGGGCACTTTTTACAGGATCCTTTACCTATATATATATATATATATAGGAGAGGTTCATGAGAAAACTTATATAAATGAGAAAACCAAAAAACTAACCAAAAAGCACTAAAAAGGAGGGGGACTTTTAGGAGGGGGACTTTTAATGAATGAGGGGGGGACTTTTAATGAAGGAGGGGTAAAATTGGAAAAAAATATATATAACTTTTCAAACATTTCCCATTTCTCCATACGTTATCATTTTAAAACAAAAATGGCACCATAAGATCACAAAATTTTGTATCTTTCATTCAAGTATATTCGAGCATATTTTTTATGAAATAAAAAAAGATTTATGGTGTCGTCTTGTTTTCAATACTATTATTATAGTAGTGCACATGTGCAATATAACATGTACTACAATTGCATTACATGCTTAAAATTAGTTTTTTGAGTCTAGTTTAGCTTTTAGTGTTAGTTTTTTTGGAGGTTTAGGATTAGTATTAGGTTTTTGGGTGTGGGGGGGAGGGGGTTTAGGTTTTTGGGGGGTGGGGGTGGGGGGGTTTAGGTTTTTTTTGGGTTTATGTTTAGGGTTTAGTTTTAGGTTTTCAGGAGGGTGGGGGGTTTAGGTTTTTGGGGGGTGGGGGTTAGGCTTTTGGTGGGAGGGTGAATTTAGGTTTTTGGAGGGTGGGGGTGGGGGGTTTAGGTTTTTGGGGGGTGGGTTAAGTGGTTTAAGCTTTATGTATTAGTGCACATGCGCAGTACAACAACAAAAAAATTTGAAAATTTTTTTCCATACATAAAAGGTAGCGATTTTTTTTTTAAATTGTAAAAAAAAAAAAAAATTGGTATGTTTTTAGGTTTTTTTAGGCTTTTTTTGTTAGTTTTTTGTTTTTCTCATTTAAACTAGTTTTCTCATGATCCATCCCCTATATATATATATATATATGTGTGTGTGTGTATGTGTGTGTGTGTGTATACACACACATATATTTAGGCCCATCCTCCACACCATAGGTCCATCCCCTTTAGGGCCATCCTCATACCCGCTTACGTATACGTCTACGTGGCGTAGTATCCTTTGAAAACTACCATCCTCCACACCGAGTATTCTTACCTTTTTCAAGCATGGATCGGAGACTCAATACAGGGATAAATTCCATTAGACCGTCCGTAGTGGGCGGTATTTTTTCAAAAAAGCCCCCAAACACGCCCCAACACACCACGTCCCCACCCCCTTGGACGTTTTTTGGGCGTGATTTTCGATAAAAGGTCCCCAGCGTGTTTAAAATCACACCAAAATTGCACAGGTTTTCATATTTGACCGTTTTCAAACGGTAAAAAACATTTAATGATTTTAAATTTTTTTAAATTCCCATTTAAATCTATATATACCCCACTTTTCATCCAACTTTTTATAAAAAAAATCCCACTTTCTATCTATCTTTCTCTCTACTTCTTCCAATTTTTATAAACTTATTTACCATGCATCCATTCCGACCCCCGTTTGGTGTTCCGTCAAGACCCGGGAACCCAAATACCACCCAACCGAAACAAAACTTTAACGTTCATGACATGGACCCGAATGTGTTTTTGTACGCGGCTTACTTGAGCGGCTCTAATCCCTTCATACCACCCACTTACGGCTTTGCCCCACCGGGCGCTTCGCAACCATCCCAAGAACAAGCCGAACCCGAGGTGGATACCGTGCCAAAGACGCAACCCGAACCCGATCGCGAGACATCCAAACGCGGTAGAAGGTCACATAAAAAAGGACGCGAACCAACCTCGTCGTAAGCATACTTATGTGGTTTGGATGAAGGACGAGGAATACACGTTGGTTCGGGCGTGGGTCAATGTTTCGGAGGACCCCGATGTGGGTAACTGTTATTAAACTACACGTCGAATTTATTATTTTTTTAACGTATCACTTTTTTTTTTTTTTGTAGCAAACTTTCAAACCGGTCCAGAATTTTGGAACATGATTCGTGAGTTTTTTTTAGTACGATGGGAAAAGGTGAACATCGTAACAAAGATTTCATCTCTAGCAAATGGACTGATATCAACAACAAGGTAGCATTTGGTATGGAGGAATGAGGGGTGGAATGGAATGGACCATTACGAGAGAATGAAAAAAAGTGTGATTGGTTGGTCGATGGAATGGAACCGCCAATTCCAAAATGCATTCCATTCCCTCAAAATCATTCCATCTACACCCCCTGTTTTTTTTTTTCATTCCATTCCCACTTCATCCTTCATTAAATACACCACAACCCACCATCGTTGCCACCACCCACCATCACCACCGCCATCCACCATCGCTGTCCACCACCGTCGTCTGCCGTCGTCGCCCACCTCCGCCGCCACCCACCCACCCACCGCCGCCAGCCAACTCCGACCACCACCTTCAACCGCCACCACCCGCGACCCACCGTTAACACCACCACTGCCACCGCAACCATCGCCACCACCACCTTCGCCACTACCGCCACCCGCCCCCACCCGCCACTGCCGTTGCCACCACCCACCTCCGTCCCCACCACCGCCACCTATTGTCACCACTAACACCTCCGATCACCGCCGCCACCCACCTCCGCCATCGCCGTCGCTGCCACTACTGATCACCGCCGCTACTCACGTCCACCACCGCCACCCACCATTGCCACTTCCGATCACCGCCGCCACTCACCTTCGCCATCTTCGTCAACCACCAACGTCGCCACCCACCTCCGCCATCGCCGTCGCTGTCACCACCGATCACCGCCGCTACCCACATCCACCACCGCCACCCACCATTGCCACCTCCGATCACCGCCGCCACTCACCTCCGTCATCTTCGTCAACCACCACCGTCGCCACCCACCCCCACCACCACTGCCGCCACCACCCACCGTCGTCACTGCCGCCACCCAACTCCACCGTCACCCACCTCCGCCGCTATTACCACCCGCCGCCACCCACCGCTGCCGGTACAACGACCACCTATCACCACCCACCATCATCACCCACCACTGAGCACCGCCATCCGATTTTATTCCTTCGTCTTTTCTTGCCAACCAAACAACAAAAATTAATGATTCATTTCATTCTCACATGGTAACCAAACAAGACATGGAATGGTAATGATCAATTCCATTACCTCATCCATTCCATTACCTCGTCGATTCCATTCCACCGTCCATTCCATTACCCCATACCAAACATACCCCAAGTGTCACGCCTTCCAAGAAGTTTATCAACGAAACTACGATAATCGGCCGAGCGGAGGAGGTGACGTCGATGTTTTAACGAGGGTTATGGAAGAGTACGAGAAAACTAGAGGCATTTTCACGTACTATAGATGTTGGGAGCTTCTAAGAAAAAGTCCAAAGTGGGCTAGTGTACCGACGATGACGTCTAGTAGTAGACGTAAAGCTGAACGGTCGAAAACGTCATCCTCGGTTGACCCGGAAACACCAACTTCCGATGCGCGCATCGTCGATTTAAATGTTGTTGTGCACGATGACGAGGAAGTTGAAGAGTTGGCATGACCGCCGGGTAGAACAAAAGATAAGCGAACCGGAAAAAACGGTGGAGTCGTCTTCCGATAATCTCGAGTTGAAGGAAGATTTCAAGGAGATGAACCGTCGTCTCTAAGACATTCGAGACCTCGGCCACAAACCGTTGGGAGACAATGAAAGAACAAGTCGCCGAAAACAAAAAGTTTAATGAGATGCAAGCGGCAAGGCAAACGGAAAAGGACATAGAGTTTTTGTCCAAACCGATCGATCACCTCCAAGGCGACGCATTGGTTGTTGCGCAAATGCACCGCCAAAAACTTCCGGAAAAATACGGCCTTTAGATTATCATTTTTTTTAAGTTTAGTCGTTTTTTTTTTAAGTTTAGTCGGTTTTTTTTATTTTTTATTTTTAGTATTGTAATTTTTTTATTTAATGAAGTATTTAATTTTAAAAAATTTAATAATTGCGTAATGATTGGATGAGGCGTTATTGGGCATTATTCCACTATGCGTCTTTTGTAAAAACGCTCAATAATGCCCCCTTGCTGACTGGACTGCCACGTGGCAGAAAACGCTCAAGGATGGGGGCATTATTGATAAAACCGCTACGCATGGTCTTACAAGAATAACTAAAAAGGATGATGACGTGTAATGCAAATATGCTTTTATAAGATACATCAGTTTATGAAAATTAATTTTTCTTAACAATAAACACAGAATTAAAATCTATTCCTAAAATTCACATAAAACAGTGACTCATTAACTGAAACATAATTAACCATGTAATAGCGTACGAAAATAATTTAAATGGAGATTTTGGTTAATTATTATCAGCAAATGAGGTGCATATCAAACCTCAATATTCCATAGCAGTTTTGTATTTGTCCAATTAAAGTCAAAATTGCTTAAAGGTGCAAGCATGCAAGAATCATTACTATTTCCAACCAGGTATCAAGAAACACACCAATGCTTTTGCAGTTCTAGTGTTGCAAGTATAGATAGCCTTGTTTAATTGTTGAAATATACAAACGTTCAATTCAATAACTAACATATTATTTTTCAGTATTTTATTCTAATAATTTCTTCTATATGTTTTGCATATTATTTTGTGTTTGGATGCTGCATTGGAGTTATGATGGGCTGAGTTTTATGATCTAGTAGGCTTAACAACTTGATACTTGGATTGGGCTTAGAGATATGGGCTCTATATGTGACTTCTATATTTGGGCTTAATAATCTAACTTTTTTTCTTATTGCAAAATTTCCTTTTCTAGGATATTCAAAAGATAAACAAGGGAACCAATCTTCCAGCCTGTTAATAGACGAGTCATTGCTGATTTCCTTCTACACTATCCCTACCATCACTATCTAAATGGTCACTGATATTTATATAGATGGTTCTTGTTGCATTGGAGTTATGATGGGCTGAGTTTTATGATCTAGTAGGCTTAACAACTTGATACTTGGATTGGGCTTAGAGATATGGGCTCTATATGTGACTTCTATATTTGGGCTTAATAATCTAACTTTTTTTCTTATTGCAAAATTTCCTTTTCTAGGATATTCAAAAGATAAACAAGGGAACCAATCTTCCAGCCTGTTAATAGACGAGTCATTGCTGATTTCCTTCTACACTATCCCTGCCATCACTATCTAAATGGTCACTGATATTTATATAGATGGTTCTTGTTGCTTTGGTGTTATTTGAATCATCAATCAGCCATATCTGTCTTGATGTTTGTCTTTTATTAATCCCCGGTTCTTTAGCAAACCGGGCTTACTAGTTTGTTCTTGTTTTGAATCTGTATTTCATCTTTTTGTATTTTGATAGCATGAATTTTGACATTGATGTCTAAAGTTATAAACACTTCAAAAACATTTATATACAAACAACATGACATATTGAATATTGTTTAAAGTACCGTCACTTTATGCTAAAAGCCTTGTTCTAACTTACAAACAGATCCATACTATATTGCACAAAGGTCCTTCCAACTTGGGATAAGTCATGACTACCTTGCTCGAAGGCCATTTAGCAACTAGACTAAACATACAGTGAAACAATAGAACACACATTATGACTTCAAAAACATTGAAATTGCATGTATTCCAACCCAAAATAAAAAAATAAAAAGATAAATTCAATAGAACTATGTCAAACTATCAAATCTTTACTGTTACTCTTGTTTATCAAGATCAAAACTATCCACAAGTAAAATCTAACACAACTATGATCAATTTCGGAAAAGATGAATTTCCGGAAAATGACAGCATGCTTACAAATAAGAAAAGTACAGCAGTCCTTCTTGAAACAGTGGTCCAATTCGAAATCAGGTCGATTCGAAATCTCAATTCGGAACAGTCCTTCTCGAAACAGTGGTCCAATTCGAAAAACCCAGCAGCAATTCAAAGTAGTGTAAATCCGAAAAGTAATCCGAAATGTCTTATCCAAAACAGTGCAGTGTATCCGAAACAGTCACTCGAAAAGCTATTCGAAATGGTGTGTTCGAAATGCTGAATTCGAAACAGTGGATCTGAAATGATTCGAAACCTGCAAAACAAAATATGTCAGTAACAAACATCTGAATTGTTAGGGATTCAAAATCTAATAAACTTGTTAACTGATATCCCGAAAAATCATGTAACAAATTTTTCGAGATCTTCCAAGCAATCTTTTCGAATTCTTTGAAGAAACTCTTAGCAAATCTTCAAAGATTATCCAAAACAGCAGCAGACTCAGGCAATCTTCAAGCAACTTTATCCAAAATGCTCAAAAGATGATCCGAAATCAACAATGATCATCCGAAATTGATGAAAGATGAACCGAAATCAGCAATGATGATCAGAAATCGACGATTCTTCACAGCAGACCTTGAACATCGTATCCGGAATAGTAGCAGAATTTCTGAAATCAATTTTTCTTCCAAGTAGATTCCAAACACAACAACCCAGCAACTTCCAAAATCAACCAGAATTAGTGTGATATCAATCTGAGCCTAGAAACATGTTCAATAGGCTCTGATACCAATTATAAGTCCTGAAAACCAGATCTAACAAGATATCACAACTAGTTTGATTGGTGGCGGAGTCACACAATCAAACTGCTTCAGTAATAATCACAAGAAATAAGATGAAGCAGAGAAATTGTCTAAAAAGCTTAACTTGCATACAATGATTGTCAGATACAAGTTACAACAGAAATCAATAAGAGTCAACAACCCTAAACAGAAAAACTAAACAAGTATTTATAGGAGAGTTAAGCCCACAACTCCCCCTAAAACCTAAGCCCATGCGCCACCACCTAAGCCCACAATCAAGCCCAAAATAACTAATTAGCAACAATCAAACTACGTGAAAAGGATATATGTTATTGTCTCTAAAATATTGAGAATACAAATCCCTATATATAGAGTTGCCAATTACAATTAGATACACTCTACAATAATAAGTTTGTCTAATAATAAGAACATAGTCTAACATTCCCCCGCAAGTTGAGGGCGGGGAACGACCTGCAACTTGGATCGTAGAAACTCAAGTCTTTGTGAGGACAAGGGCTTCGTAAAGATATCAGCGATTTGGTCATCAGTTGAAATGAATTTTATATCTAGTTCTCCTTGAGTAACTTGTTCACGAATAAAATGATAATCAACTTCAACTTCGTACGGGCATGAAAAACCGGATTGACAGAAAGGTAGGTTGCACCAAGATTGTCACATCAGAGTGTGGGTGCCTTGCTATCCAAACCGAGTTCACGAAGGAGAGACTTTAACCAAATTAGTTCCGCAACAGTATCAGTTATTGCCTTGTATTCGGATTCTGTTGAAGATCGAGAGACAGTTCGTTGTTTTTTTGCAGACCAAGAGATGAGATTGGATCCCAAGTAGATAGCATATCCCCCCGTGGATCGACGATCAACTGGGCAACCAGCCCAGTCAGAATCCGAAAAAGCAATAAGAGTAGAAGTCCAATTAGTGTCAGAGAAAGCTTGCAGCTGATAACCTGTGTTGTGACGAAACAATAAACCATAGCTGACCGTGCCTTTTAGATAACGTAAAATTCGTTTCATAGCAGCCCAATGATTCTCGGTAGGAGCATGCATAAACTGACAAACTTTGTTAATGGCAAAGGCAATATCGGGACGAGACAAAGTGGCATATTGAAGAGCCCCGACAGTCTGTCTATATCGGGAAGGACCATCAAGCAGAGGACTATCATCAGGTAACAACACTTGAGAAGTAGCCATAGGAGAGGAAACGGGTTTACAATCTGCAAGAACAGCACGCTGAAGAATGTCAAGCACATATGTCCGTTGAGAAAGGACCAGATCCGAACAGTGATGGATAACCTCAATTCCCAAAAAAATAATGTAGCTGACCCATATTCGTAAGAGCAAAGAGAGAGTTAAGACGCTCAACAATGCTGGTGATAGCGCCCAGATTATTGCCAGTGATTATAATGTCATCAACATACACAAGCAGATAAACAAGCGTGCCCGATGAGTTGAGAATAAATAGCGACAGATCAGTTTTGGACCCATAAAAGCCCAGTTGACGAAGAGCAGTAGATAGCTTAGTAAACCATGCACGGGGGGCTTGTTTGAGCCCATACAAAGATGTGTTCAATAAACACACATGATCAGGCCTTGTAAGGTCAACAAAACCAGGGGGTTGGCGCATGTAAACTGTTTCCTTAAGATCACCATGTAAGAAAGTGGTTTGAATATCCAGTTATCTCAAAGACCATTTGTTTGTGACTGCCAAAGATAAGACAGTTCTAATAGTAGCAGGTTTGATAACTGAGCTGAAGGTCTCGTTATAATCAACATCATGCTGTTGATGAAAGCCCTTTGCAGCAAGACGGGCCTTGTACCTGGTAAGATTGCCATCCCGGTATGTTTTTAACCTGTAAACCCACTTACAATCAACAACGTTAGTATTGGGTACAGGAGGCACTAGTGTCCACGTCCCATTCCTATATAGCGCAGCCAATTCGTCGGCCATAGCATGGCACCATTCTAAAGACTTGTTAGCAACGGTAAAGGATATGGGTGTAGTAGGTATAGCAGGGTGGGTGGTGGCGGTGTAAGCAGCGGGATCATAACGGGCAGGTTGTTTGGGATTAGGACGAAGATTAGGAGGACAAGTCCTGTGTCACACCCCCAAAATCCACACGCGGAGTATCACCGCTTGGAGGCGTGACATGACCAGGATCAAGCCACCAATCATATTGAACCATGTATGTAGTAAAAATAATTCAACCAAACAATATGAAAGGTGTTCAAAACCAAAGCATAGTTAAGTGTTTAGCGGAAGCATAATTGTAAAACCCATTGTCAGTATTAAATACGAAATAAGGTAATGTTCATAGTATGGCACACACTGCCATACCCCACAATGACTGCTCCTCCCTATGCAAGCTCCATGAGTACCTAATGACCTGCAAGGCATGTAGCAACGAATCAACAACAAAGTTGAGCGAGTTCACAGTTGGTTGTTTGGTTATAGTATTCATTTCGTAAATCGTATGTTCGTTTTGTAAACCATATATCGTATTAATCCGTATCGCGGCCAATCCAGGCATGTGTGCGATGATTAGTGGGGGCTTCCCATGTGTTACTAGACCACGCGTATCGACTGCTACGAAAATGTAAGAGGTGCCCCAAGTCAATGTCTATCAGCATTGACCCTTTGCCCATAGTCCATTAGTACACGCCCGTCCGACTGGCACGGTGTGAGGTTTGTTAAACCTAATAGCGCTATTAACTAATGACCCGCTCGCCATAGGCCTCGGCAATTAAGTTGATAAATGAGGGACTTCTTTTGATAGAGTTGATGGTCTTATGATCGTGTACGTAGGCTCTACGTACGTGCCCTTCAATCCGAGGACAGTAGTAAGTATAACTGTACGTAGGTTTTACGTACGTGCCCTTCAATCTGAGGACAGTAATAATTTGTTTAATAGTAATAGTTGTACGAGTAGTTATTCAATCCCATTCCCAACCCCTGGGAATCCCATGCCTTGGCTAGTGTGAACTCACCTTGGTTTGCTCGGCACATACACAGAAAGGTCAATCGAGCTAGTTGAGGCTAACCACGTCCTAACATGGTTACCATACAAGTCAGGTTTTGGTTTCAAGTAGTGCACATAAGTCTCACATAAGTTAGCAGGTGATTAACACATATAGATCATAGCAAACACACAATGCACGTTAACATACTAGCAGTCAATTACATAACATCTTATACTTGTACGATCCCAAAGGTAAAGCCCAATAAACAAGTGGCCCAACCCCTTGTGCGATCCGCATAGCTTGTGCGATCCACAATGGGTTGTGCGATCAGCCATAAACCCGGCCCAAATGACAAGCAGATCCAACATACATACAGCCCAACAAGTAAACTAGTAAACAACTTGTGCGATCCAATATATCTTGTGCGACTGGGGACGTCTTGTGCGACTGAAGACGTCTTGTGCGACTGGACTTGTTCGATCGGACCACATCTTGTGCGATCAATCTTGTGCGACCGACAAGCTTGTGCGATTAGTTTTTACTATCCGGGTATTATGCCATTCGGTTACAATCATTCAATAGTTTCCAATTTTACAATTATCAATCAACAGTTTCTATCCTAGCTAATATTCGATCAAACTAAGCAATCATCATCACTAACAGTTATGAGTTTCCCCAAAACCCTAAAATAATTCTAACAGTTACATCGATTACATCATATCATCATTCAATCGTCAATTACACACAACAGGAAACCCTAAATATGCTAACATTCGTTTTACATGCCATCACCGAACCAGCAATTAACATATAACAACATGATCACTAATCATATCACTTCTGTAATCGATACCCTATGCATCACATTTGATTTTCAGTTTGTATTTGTAAAAAGCCAACACATGTATATCTAAATCAATCAACTCAAATAAAGTAAAAGGATCACATGTTTACTGACAATTGCATGCAAATCCTAAAGACAATGGCTGACAATAATTAAATGATCCTTATCCCATTTGACTTTACTTTCAAACATCTCACACGCACATATCATAACATCACAATTAGTTCATCATTTACATCAGATCATATATGAATTCATAACCGAAAGATCGATTCCATAACAGTCATACGTTATAAGAATAGCATGCAACATCACATATTACAGCAACCAAAATCATTCACAATCTAATCCAAATGTGAAGATCTAATTACTTAATCATCAATTATCATCAAATCATATTATCGCAAACATTACATAATAACAGTTATTTCGTGATGTCAAATGAATAGTCAACAAGTGTTTTCAATCAATTAATCGAATAAGGGTTAACACTAACCGTGATGAACAGAATAATATCTAGATCGTCTTGAGAGTTTCCGGGGAACCCAAGGTTGCCGTCGGGTTTGAAAGGAGAGAGTAGGGTTGCGGGTGTTTACGATTGAGAGTAATAATCTAGGGTTAGTCACGGTTACATTAAATACCAAGAGTTTGGGCCGAAGCCCATTTGTTGTTTTTCGCCGGTTAGTAGTGGACGAAAACACTTTAGTGTTTTCGCCACTTGAGTGTTTTCGTGGGGTAGTATGCTCATTGCACGGAAAATATATCTAACCAACTTGTAAGCAACTTATAACTAAAACACATATCAATAACAAGACACATATTAATGTAAACAACTTATGAACAAAACATAGTATACAGTTCAATGCAATGAATCACAAGACACCGCAAGTAACGTATAGAGGAGAAACCTTGGAAACTCGAGTTGTCACATTATCCCCAACTTGAAAGAAATTTCGTCCCGAAATTTAGCATGCGGTTACTGAGGAAGCTAGTTATGTTGTGTAGTTTACTGGTTTTCCTGGGGTGTCACATCATCCCCCGTTGATTTGGAATTTCGTCCCGAAATTCTGTAGTAGTTTCAGCCTCAGTAGTGGTTGCACTGTTTCCGAATAACTGGGGATACTTGAGTTTCATTTGATCTTCTCGTTCCCAGGTAAACTCTAGGCCACGACGGGAGTTCCAACGAACTCGAACAAGAGGTATTCTAGTGCGTTTGAGGACCTTAACATCCCGGCCCGTGATTTCAACTGGTTCCTCGACGAATCGTAACTGCTCGTCGATAGTGAGCTCCTTCAAAGGAACTATGTGGGTCTCATCTGACAGACACTTCTTTAGATTCGACACGTGGAAAACGTTGTGAACTGCACTGAGCTCTGCTGGTAAGTTTAGTTTGTAGGCCACCTTGCCTATTTTCTCGATGACTTCGAAAGGTCCAACGTATCGTGGGTTAAGTTTGCCTCGTTTACCAAAACGAACCACACCCTTCCAGGGTGAAATTTTGAGTAGCACTCGCTCCCTAACCTGGAGCTCGAGTGGTTTCCTGTCCTTATCGGCGTAACTTTTCTGACGGTCACGAGCTGCCGCCATTCGTTGTCGTATTTGAGCGATTCGTTCTGTTGTGTCTACCACAAGTTCTGGGCCAGTGATCTGACTATCCCCCACTTCTGCCCAACAAAGAGGTGATCGGCATTTACGTCCGTACAATGCCTCAAATGGAGCAGCTTTGATGCTGGTGTGGTAACTGTTATTATACGAGAATTCCACTAGTGGCAGATGTTTTTCCCAACCATTGCCAAAGTCAATCACACATGCCCTAAGCATGTCTTCGAGGGTCTGGATGGTGCGTTCAGACTGCCCATCCGTTTGCGAGTGATAAGTTGTGCTCATATCTAAACGTGAGCCAAAGGACTTGTGCATTGCTTGCCACAGTTCCGAAGTAAAACGTGCATCTCGATCCGAGATAATAGAGGTGGGCACTCCGTGCCTCGGGACAACTTCCTTAAGATATACGTCTGCTAGTGTGGAGAACTTATCCGTTTCCTTGATAGCCAAGAAGTTAGCAGACTTTATGAGTCGATCCACGATCACCCAAATAGTATCGTTACCACGTTGAGATCTAAGCAGGCCAGTAACAAAATCCATGGAAATTTGCTCCCATTTCCATTGTGGTGTCTCTGGTTGTTGGAGTAGGCCTGAAGGTTTCTGATATTCCGTCTTGACTCTCGCACAAGTCAAGCACTTGCTAACGTAAGTTGCTATGTGAGCCTTCATGCTAGGCCACCAATACGTAGTTTTGATATCGTGGTACATTTTATCCGAACCATGATGTACCGAGTAGCGAGACTTGTGTGCCTCATCCATCACAAGCTCTCGTAGGTTGCCATAGAGTGGGACCCAAATGTGTCCTGTTACGTAGTAAGCACCGTCTTCCTTTTGTTTTAATCGTTGCCTTGAGCCGCGTAGGGGAAGGACCCCAAACATCGCAATAAACAAGATCCAAAACATTTTTACTACGAAACGTAGAGTCTGACAATGATAATTTAGTAGATTTGCCTAATTGACATGAAGAACATAAATTGTTGGAAAACTTGTACGAAACAGGTAAAGAACAATTTGAAATAATAGAATGAAAAACTTGAGCATGTGGATGTCCCAGTCGTTGATGCCAAGTGTTGGAAGACGCTTTGACAGCAGTGAATGCAACTTTGGGTAAGGTCTTGAGTTGAGGAAGACGGATGGAGTACAATCCCTGTTCACTGGGGCCCATTAGGAGGGTAGTGCGTGTAGACTCGTCCTTCACAACAAAATAAGAGGAGTGAAATTCAAAATAAACATTGTTATCTTGACAAAATTTTTGGACGGATAAAAGGTTATGTTTAAGTTTAGGGACATGGAGGATATTTGATAATTTAAAGGTTTTTTGAGGGGAGGCAAAAGAGGTGGATCCAATATGAAAGATAGGTAAAGAGTCACCGTTACTAACAAGTAAAGAATCCTTACCAAAGTAGGCCTCCGAGTTGTCCATGCTAGATAGATCTGGAGTGGCATGACTATCGGCACCAGTGTCGGGTTTCCATGAACTGGATCGAGAGGCAGCATCTAAGTAACTTGCATAATTGGCTTGAGTTGTGGCACGAGGTTGATTAGGACATTGGTAGGGTAGATGACCTATCCCACAACGGTTGCAATGACCATATACTATTTTGAGTGGAGGCCCAAGCAAATTAACGGCTTCTTGTAGAGTCCCGACTGTGAGAATTTGAAGTTGCCCGAGAATTACCACGAGATGAACCACACGCACCACGATTACCTCGGTTGTTGTTGGATGACCAAGGGGCAAAGTAAGCCTGTGGTTGGGGAGAGGCTGTAGGACTACGTTGATAACCCAACTGAGATGCCATTAGCTGAAGATTATTAAGTTGCTGCTGAATCGAGTCCACATTGGGCTGTTGATAACTCAACTGCGATGAGGGTGGTACAGCAGCCATAAATGGCTGCTTGGAGACGTGTCTAAAAGAGCTTGTGGAACCTGCGGGTTCGAGGCCAAGAGTCTTGTGATCATGTAATCATTATCACTCAACAGTCTGTGAAGCTCGTTAAAGTTAACCGGAGGAGAACGAGCGAGAAGGTTAGTTTTAAGGCCATTATATTCCTCTCAAAGTCCTGCAAGAGTGAGCATAACAAGTTCTTTATCTTTCATTGGTTCACCTATATTAGCCAGGGCGATTGTATACTCCTGTGCTCGGCTGAGATAGTCAGCGGGTTTTTCATCACCCTTCATGGTGATCCGAAGTAACTGATTTTTAAGGGTGAATTCATGGGAAGATGTGACAGGGGCATATGCCCGTTCTAAGGATAGCCAAACTTCACATGATGTTTTGCCCTGGATGTGCTGAAACAAATCCTCAGAAACAGTAGAAATAAGAAGCATACGAATATGGGCAACTTGGGTTGTCGGTTGTGGCAGATTCGTTGGTGACTTTCTGTTCTGGACAGGGAATAGTGCCATCTACATAGCCAAATAAGTTGTGAGAAGTGAGGAAAGACTCAATCATTGATCTCCAATAACCATAATTTGTAGGTTTTAGGGTAAAAGCAAATTTATGAGAGTTGCGGGTAGTCTTTTCTTGATTGGTGAAGGTGAGAATGGTTGCCATGAGTAATTAGAGAGGGTTGATTGCCTGGAGTTGATTTGACAGTAGCAGGGTTTTTGGCCGTAGGTTTGATTTGGCGGCAGTAGGAATTTTTTTTTTTTTTTTTTTTTGGCCGCAGGTTTGATTGGCTCCGATACCAAATCTGTGACAACTGGCACCAAACCGGTAAGACACATTGTTTAATGACTGCAATTATGTGCTTAAATGTCAACATAGTCTGATTACATACTACACAAGTGAATTCATGCACGTTTTATACTACAAAATGTTGCATTATGCATTAACAAGAGCGTTGCGTCAGAAATACTAGTAAACTCACCGGTAAGACACATTGTGTCAACAGAACTGCAGAAAGCAGTCAGACATTAGAAGTGAGGCCTAGGTGTAGGTCCAACAACAAGAATACATTAAAACCCAAGAATACATACAAGGGTTTACATATATGCCATTCGGAAGCTAAATTACGCACTAAAAAGCACCCGAAATGCACTTTAAGTGCAGGATTTTATATAATTCAGCAATAAATCAGCTTTTAACAACATAAATATTATGCAGAAATTATGATTTATCATTCAGAATACTTCCCCAAGTGTTGGGAATTGAAAGGGTACATAAAAGACACTAAACGGTGCAATTTAGCACTTTAACGAATCGGTATCTAACCGAACAACCGGACATTACCCGGAACATCGAAATATTATTTGAAACATTGTTTTATTAATTCTGAGCTAGTAATGATGCCTGAACACCCTAACACACACTAAAATACTTAGTAACAAACTACACTAACTAGATACTTAGATTATGATCACAAGTAACCACATGGTCCAACATTTACACATTACCCCCCACCCCACCTTAAATAACCGTCCCCTATGGGGGACCCCACCATAAAATCCCCTTGATCTCATATGATCATGTGTGATCTCTTGGAAATGTAATGAAGATTAGATGAAGGATTTGTCTAGTACTTTGCCAACATAATACACTTTGGATAATACCCTAACATGGATATAAGCACACATGGTCATCCTTCATTTTCACCACACCATTCACTTCACTCCCTTCCCCTCCCTCCTCTCGGCTGCAATTAACACCACCACCATCACCATATTTTGATCTTCATTCATCCAATCCAAGGTTCACTCAAGGTGTAAGGAGGCGTTATAGGAAGCTTGGTGTTTGCGGATCATCAAGGACCTCATTCGTTTGCCTTTATCCACCACATTTGCAACCTTGATCTTCCCTAGCTTAAAAGCTAGTAGTAAGTCTCTTGAATCCTTATTTATGCCATGTTTATGGTGGTTAATAGTTAGATTATGGTGAAAATACAAGAACTCTAAAGGATTATAAACAAAAGTCATGAACATAAAGCTTTGCATAAATCGGGAGATGAGAGATGGTAATACATGATAAATCTGAGTTATATAAACGATAATCTGCTGTAAATGACTTACGTAATGATATAAATCGTTATTAGAATGAATGGTAATCGTATGTGTACATATTAGTGGCATTTAGACTATAAAAAGCATGCTGAGTAAAGTTTCCAGCCAACTTCAACTGGCTGTAACCGGACCATTATAAATCGAAAAACTGATTTTTTGAAGTCTAAATTATGTATTTTCGAAAAACGAAGCAAATGGCACTGGAATCATATTTTTTTTTTAGGTCGTTTACTATTTTTAAAGACCCGTTTTGTAACAGCAGCTAAAGCTGAGTTTTTACTGCAGTGAATGGGTGATATGTTTTTAGTCATAACTTGAAATCTACGTTGAATCAGCTCATAAAAATGGTACTGTAGATGACCACTGATGTCGTAGTAATTCTCCCACTGGAATTTCGACAATCGGACTTACGATAAATTTTAGATGAATTATTTCGTAGACTGCAATCAGAAAATGACAAATCTGATTACAGTCCGGTAAATAAATTTTTATAAAATATTAATAATGAACTGGACCCCGATATTTTTACACAATAATATTTGGTTCGTATAAGACAATCTGTAAAAATTTGGGAATTTTTGGAATAAGATAACTATTTTATTAAAATTCCCGAAGACAGCCCAGTTTTGTATATTAAAACTGAAATGGAGAAATTAATGCATATTGTTGATGATTGTTGTTGAAATTGAGTGATGATGATTTTAAAAGAAAATAAACACATGTTTTGAAAACATGGGAAACCTCCATTTTTAGGGGAAACTCTGTCAAAATTTTTATAAATTTTGACACTTAGAAAAATATAAGTTTTGAGAAACTTATTCCCTAAAAATGTGTCTAGAAAATATTACCAATGTTTCCCTAATTTTTGGTGATAAGAAATGATGATTTCTTCAAGATTTAAAATTTATATTAAGTATGTAAATTTTTGAGGAAAATATATGTATTTATTGGTCACCAAACTTTGTGCTAAGTGTATGTAGTATGTACTATACGTGATAGTGTATTAGGATTTGAAAATACACTAATTACTCATGAGAAGTAAAAACACAAAAATACACATACAACATACAAGATACATAATTCGGGTGCAAGATACAAAAAGCTTATATTTATTTTTGAGAAAATAATATAAGTAAGACACTTAGTTAAAAATATAAAATATTTTTAACACAAGAATATATACATAAAAGATAGTAACTTGTACTTGTGCGATACAAGTCTAGTGACTAACGTTAAGAAAACACGTATAGGTCACGACGTTAATTAAGCAAATCCGGTGAAGTTTACGACGCAAGGAACGCAAATTTGTGAGTTCATGCCCCCCCCCCCTTTTCTTTTAACTGTTTTCAGTTCTATAACTTCGGGGGTGAAATACATGTACAAATGTTACGATGTTTATAAATGGTATGATACAAAAATAAGAAGCACTCTTGGTGAGAACGAGTACCAAGTATGATGCGTTTTGAGAAATGATACGAGAAATCGTGTCACGAATAGGGAACCATAAGCACCATTAATCAACAATATACCTAGACCGCATAACAAAAGGTTAGATCTAACGGGTGTCGGGTAGCCACACTCTTGGTGAGAACGAGTACCAAGCAGTGCTTTTGTGTCTCAGAATATGCCAACTAGAAAAATGCCTAAGGTTTGGTGACTTCCTATGTCGTGTCACATGTTAATGGCCTTCCAACCCATTAACAACCCTGATACATACAAGAATACTTTATTTATACAAGAATCATACCACAAGAATACTTGATTTATGCATGAACACTTGATTTTACATGAGTACGTGGTGTACACAAGAATACTTTATTTTCACAAGTTACTCATCATGTTTTCATACAAAGTATACAAACGTGTTCAATACAAAAAAAAACTGCATGAATTCACACCAACATTATGTTGACGTTTTTCCAAAACTCACGTGTATTTCAGGTAACTAAGGTGTTGTTCGCGCGGTCTTACTTATGCTCTTGGATGTCGTCTATTTTAAGTTTAAATAAAGTTGTAAACTTTCAGACAATATGTCGCTTCGTGATGTAAACTCTTAACTATGTTTTCCGTTATGTAATGGTAATGATGTTTGAAGTTATTTTTATGAGCATGTAGTAAGTTTACCTTTCGTATGCAATGAGAACCTTTCAATATCACACCTCGTGCTTCCGCCGCAGAAAGGGGTGTGACAAAATCAAACTACGTCCAAAGGATATCTGTTATTGTCTCTAAAATATTGAGAATACAAAGCCCTATATATAGAGTTGCTAATTACAATTAGATACCCTCTACAATAATAAGTTTGTCTAATAATAAGAACATAGTCTAACAGCAACTAGCCCACATTACAAATTAATAACTAATGTATAAATCTTTAAGGAAATACCTTGTATTTCCTTGTATGTGTTATTTCAAAAGTTGTACACGATGAAAAGTTGCATTTCTATCAATCAGATTTTGCTACTATGACTATCTGAAATATGAGGCGTCTACACGGTGTTAAGGATAATCAAAACTATTTAAGTATATAATAATTGAAGAAACACTGACCTTACTGGTAAGCTCCGGGTAGAACTTCAACTCTTTGACGATCCGAACAACTAACTGCAAAACAGAACACCGTTAGGACTCGTTACAGGAATGGGGTTATTCCTGTAACCACCCTCCGGCGTGAGAATAAGTCTCGGTTTGGGAGTAAGAAAGTATGAATAGAGAGAGAGTTAACGAGAGCAGAATGAATCGTACCTTTGATGTTTACCTCTATTTATAGTTTACCATTAGGGTTTTTCCTAACTTAGGATGGATTCCGATAAGTTAGGGATTTGCATGATATTCCCAAAAGTTTGGGGATTTGGTTACGTGGTTTATCCATGTAGAATGGAACATTCTAGAATAAACATGTGTAATTAAGTATTTGTAACAAAATAATAGGCGATGATCGGGTCGGGTTGACCGATCCGGATCATACCTCGTCATGTCCCCCCAGTCCGAAGTTATGAAATTATGTTCATGAAATCGGACTAGAAAAGGAAAAAGTCAAAATTCCCCCTTTGAGTGTAAATTTCTCGAGTGGGGTATAGTTATATTTTTGAAAAATGGCGGCGATGGGAAAAGACGTGACAGTTAGGTCATCATTAGGATGACAATTGTATCTCCCATGTCTTGACACGCCTTCCCATCCATTTACCTTTTTGAATTCGAAAAGTTGCAATCCCTTATAAATAGTTTTCTCATTTAGGGTTTGGGATTTCATTTCCATCCTTGTTCACGACCTCTTTCTTCTTCAACTTCTTGATTTCAAAAAATGGCCTCCAAAACTGGCGAATCGTCTTCCTCTGCCCAAGCAGGTTCCGATGCCCTACATGTCAATTGGGGGCTTGTATCCTTCAACAATATTATTCAAGATTACAACACTAGGGCAGAGTGGAATCCGGTACTGCCATCAAAAACAGACACGGCGTTTCCGTTAAAGGAGGGCAAATTCACTCTTTTCAGTGATTTTTTCAAATTCTGCAATTTTCGGTTGCCGATCACTAAGTTCTGTAAGTCTGTGCTTGACCATTATCCCATTCACATCTCCCAACTGCATCCATTAGGGCTGGTCAAGCTTCGACATTTTGAATTTTCCTGCATAGCCCTGGGTCATATCCCTAAACTTACCGTTTTTAGGGCTTTTTTCGTTCTTTTGTGGAAATCCCCCTTTGTGAGAAATCTGAGAATTGGGGTATACCAGCAGGGTTCCTCCGCTGTGATGGCGGATACTTCTCTGGGTTCTATGGAGGGTGATTGTAGTGTTTCCACCGTTACTTCCTTTTCCATGCCTGAGGTAGCTAATTTGCTCAGAGCATCAGGTATTTGGTTTTTTCCTCGATGGACATGACTAAGCGTGACACTGTCAAAAGAAGCTATACGTTCTTTGGTCTTAGCCAGGTACTTTGCCATCTTCTCATCCTTGGCTTCATAGGTCTCGTTCACCTGGTTATTGACTAATAGAGAGTCAACGTATGCATCAACCCTGGTTGCTCCCATAGACTGGGCCATTCTTAATCCCGCTAGCAGCGCTTCATACTCTGCTTCATTGTTAGAGCATTCAAAATCAAAGCGCATGGCGTACATCAATCTTATTTCGTCTGGGCTGATTAGCATGAGACCCGCCCCGGAGCCTTTTCCACTAGAAGACCCGTCTGTGTATAACTTCCAGGTTTGCTTGGCTGTGCTGCACTCGGGTATGTCTTTGATCACATGGTCTTGTATCACTTCTCCGTGTGGAATCTCAGCTAAGAAATCGGCGATCACTTGCCCCTTGACTGCTGTTCGTTTTCGATATTCAATATCTAGGGCTCCCAACTCAATCTCCCACTTGGCCAATCTTCCAGAGATTTCCGGCTTGTGTAAGATTAGTTGTAGGGGATAATTTATTAGGACCTGCACGTGATGCCCTTGGAAGTATCTTCGGAGACGCCGCGTAGCGTGGACCAAAGCGAGCACCAATTTTTCAAGGGTTGGGTACCGCGTTTCCGGTCTCGCCAATACTCGACTGATGTAATATATCGGCGTTTGCCTACCATCTCTTTCTACCATGAGTACCGCGCTTATAGCGTTGTGAGCTGCCACCGGGTACATCTTTAGGATTTCCTCTGGGTGTGGTGCTGTCAACATGGGTAGTTTTTCATTGAAACGCTTCATGTCTTGCAAAGCCTCTTCTGCTTCATTGGTCCACTTGAAATTTTTCTTGTTAAGGCAGTCTTTCAACATTTTTATGAACGGCAAAGACTTCTTGGCGTGTCTTGCCAAGAATCGATTTATGGCCACCAAGCGCCCATTCAATGTTTGTGCCTATTTTAAAGTCCTGGGGGAGGGCATTCGTGCTATCGCGTCTACCTTTTCTGGGTTAGCTTTAAAACCGTCCCGGATCACTACTACCCCCAGAAACTTGCCTTTTTCTACCCCGAATGAACACTTCTTGGGATTGAGCTTGATATTGTATTCCCTCAGTTTTTGGAAGGTTTCTTCGATGTCTTCGAGCATTTGTTTTTCCTCTCTGCTCTTGATCACTAAATCATCGACATATACTTCCAAGTTTCTGCCTATTTGTTTCTCAAAAGCCTTGTCCATGAGGCGCTGATAAGTGGCCCCAGCGTTTCATAGACCAAAGGGCATTTTGGTGTAGCAGAAAATGCCTATATCGGTGTGAAACGTCGTTTTTTCTTCTTCTTCCCTTGACATTTTGATCTGGTGGTAACCTTTGTAGGCATATAAAAAGCACTTGTACCTAAAAGGGACCAGAGAGTCAACCTTGAAGTCCATCTCGGGCAATGGATAGGCGTCTTTCGGGCAGGCTTTGTTTAGATCTTTGAAGTCAATACACATCCGCCATGTGCCATCTGGCTTTTTAACCATCACGGGGTTTGATACCCATGTATGATACTTGGTTTCTTTGAGGATTCCTGCTTCGACCAACTTTCTTACTTCTTTTACTACCGCTGCTTTTCTATCAGGGGCCATACTACGCTTTCCCAGGGCGACAGGCTTAATGCCTGGGAGCGTGGCTAATTTGTTTTCCGCCTTATCTCGGGGTATCCCGGTCATGTCGAAGTGTTCAAAGGAGAAGATATCAGCATTCCTCCTTAGCAATTGTTTTAATTCGTTTTTAACTTCAGGAGAGAGGTTGTCTCCTATTGTAACTGTTTGCTCCGGGTGGCGTGTGCTTAGAACCCATCTTTCCAGGCCAATGGCACCGGTGGGTCCTTGACGGCACCTCTTGGTATCCAAGACCTCTCCCAGCTTATCTCGGTATACCGTTGCAATCCCCCGCATGGTGGGGAACTTCATGAACCCATGCGACGTGGAAACCACAGCGTCTAATTTTCCCAGGGTGAACCTTCCGATGATTACATTGTGGTAAGACTCAGCGCGTACCACAAGAAAAGTGAGGAGTATGGTCCTTTCACGGGGGACGTGTCCAAATGTTACTGGAAAGGTGATTTGACCGATTCGATCAACCTTTTCTCCGGTAAACCCCTTAATGGGGGCATGTACTGACTCTAGTAACTTTTTGTCTTCTGGTTGCATTCTGTCAAAGCAGTGCTCATAGATTATGTCTTCGGAACTCCCGGTGTCTACCAGGATTCTTCTCATATTATAGTCGCCTACGACGGCGGATATGAATAGGGGGTCAGTGGTGAGGTGTAAATCCTCCAAACGTGGTTCAATTGTCATGGTTACCAGCATCCAGGGTTCGAGTGTGGAGAAACTCCGTTTCGCTCCCTTTCCTTTATCGGCATATACCATATTCAGCTCCCGCTGTCTCTTTCCCGCCCCTTTGTCAGCATCTTCTTTGTTGGGGGGCGGACCCTGTTTTATGTCTCGAACCAGGTGAGCCAACTTACCCGCCTTTACAAAGTATTCAATTTGCTTCTTCAACTAAAAGCAATCGTTTGTGTCATGGCCGCTGCCCTTGTGATATTCACAGTATTTGCTGGTATCCTTGTTAGGAGTATCCTTCAAGGGCTTGGGAGGATTAAATTTTAGGTTTTCGGAGGCCAGGATTTCTGCCAACGTTTTGCTTAAATTAGGGTAATCAGACCTTGGTTTGGAGGAGGATTCGTTTCTTGAATATGAACTCCTTGATCTATCATACCGCGAGTCTGATCTATCACTTTTTGGGTACCTGTCTCCTCTACCTTTGCCCTTAGAGCTCCGTTGTTCCCTATCATCTTGGTTTTTCTGGGCTTCCTTCTTTCTGTTGGCCGCGTGACTGGCTGCCACAGTTTTTTCTTATGTAACGTACACCTTGGCTATCCTCAGGATTTCATCTATGGTGGAGGGCACGCCATCCCTACCATAGAGCGTCCTTAGTAACTCGTCATCGTTTACTCCTTATAGGAAAGCGCTGCAACCCAGATCGTTTGTGATACCTGGGATCTCCAGGCTTTCCTTGTTGAATCTAACAATGAAACCCTCCACCGTTTCATTGTCGCACCTACGGATATGGAGGAGTTCCTTTCGATCTTTTGTGTGTCGCCTTTGCTGGCTGAATTGCAACGTGAATTTGGACTCGGGGTCTTCGAAACTGTCAATTTCTCCAATAGGGAGACTATCCAACCAAACTCGCGCTAACCCCACCAGCGTTTGGACAAACATCTTGCACCAAAGAGGCATGGGCCAGCAGGCTACCTCCCGGCACTCTTAAACAAGTTGAGATGGTCATCAGGGTCCCCTAAACCATCGTACTTGCCCACTGTCTGAGGCATCTTGGGCTTTTCTTTAATTGGGGCCTCGGCTATTCTCCTTGTAAACTTGGACCTGAAAGTAGCGTCCACAGGTTTATACGGCCGAGTGATGTCGTCATCCTCTACGTTAACAGGTTGTATTGGTTGAGTTACTCCGCCTTGCACTGTACCTTGAGTAAAAGGGGGCTGAGCTGAAGTGATGTTTAGTGTGGAGCTGGGCCCCCCGTTCGGAGAGAAACGAGGTCTTGACGGGTTCCCTTTGTCATAAATAGGTTCCGCTGTAGGTGGGGATTGACTGTAAGTCGGTTGTGACGTTGGGAAGTCCACCAAGGCGGCATATAGGCCGCGTATGGTGACTGTTGAGCGTAACTCTGTGTTGCCATTTGTGGTGTGTACGTTTGTGTATTGTATGGGGGTAAGTACCCGTAACGGGGTGCGTAGTAATAACCTGGGAAGTAAGCTTGATTCCAGGGTGTGACTGGGGCGTTCATGATCCCGGCAGGCATGATAGCTGGTTGATGTGGCGGAGTGGATAAAGCTGCTGTAAGGGCCGCCGTATACAGTGGTGGCATAGCGTATGTGGCCGACGGCTGATAGTATTGAGCCATGCTCATCTGCGGTGTAGTATGACGTAGACCAGTGGATGTGATAACGGGCATAGTGCTATGACGTATTGTCTGTGCACTTGCTATCGATGTCGGGGTGGAGGCAATGGTGGTTGTTGTGGTTGGTATCACCGGTCGTATCTGCCAGGAGGTGTATGAAAGAGGATCTACTGCTGTTGCTCCAAAGGGAGTAGCAGAAACGCTTGCGAATCCTAGTGGTGGTGTTTCTGCTTCAAACTCCAGGTCAAGAGACCTTGTTACAGCGGGTGAGGTCGGCACAGTAGTGGCCACAGAACTCGCTACCAGCAACAGGTTGCTGGTTATTACTGCCTGATTCGATGCTATAGTTGTGTTCTGATCGCTTGCGCCATTGGGTTTAATCTCGCTGTTGTTACCAAAAGGTCCCACGGATGGCGCCAATGCAGAAACACTAACCTTACTGGTAAGCTTCGGCTAGAACTTCAACTCTTTGGCGATCCGAACAACTAACTGCAAAACAGAACACCGTTAGGACTCGTTACAGGAATGGGGTTATTCCTGTAACCACCCTCCGGCGTGAGAATAAGTCTCGGTTTGGGAGTAAGAAAGTATGAATAGAGAGAGAGAGAGTAAACGAGAGCAGAATGAATCGTACCTTTGATGTTTACCTACCATTAGGGTTTTTCCTAACTTAGGATGGATTCCGATAAGTTAGGGATTTGCATGATCTTCCCAAAAGTTTGGGGATTTGGTTACGTGGTTTATCCATGTAGAATGGAACATTCTAGAATAAACATGTGTAATTAAGTATTTGTAATAAAATAATAGGCAATGACCGGGTCGGGTTGACCGATCCGGGTCATACCTCGTCAATAATGATAATAAGTATTAAAATAGATTAGTGGTGCACGTGTGAATGTGGTGAGAGTTATCAAAATAAAATTGTGACATCTCCATATTTCAAAATTGGTTCAGTTTACCGGCATAAGAAGTCAGTTATGTATCCAAGTAGATTAAGTTCATTCAATATTTCATAATTTCAACCTTCTCTCGGTATGTGTTAAGGCATGGTCTTCAGCCTTAAAGTTTAATATATAAACTAGGGTTAAAACCCGCCCGCGTTGCGGCTCGGGTACATCGTACATATTGAATGGATTAGTCCAAATGTTATATGATGCATTAACCATATGAAAATGATACGTGCCAATCTCCCACGTTTGCTCCATTACCTCCATGTTTCCCTATTTATTGCATTAAATTAGGAATAGTAATAGTTTCATGTAGTTAATCATCTGCACGTTTGCTCCATGTTTGTAAGCCTATATAAGGCATTCTTGTTTTGTTAAATGAATTATGAATGAAAATCTAGAGGTTATCTCAAGTCTTGCATCTTACTAATTTCTTTTGAGTTTGATCCACTCAACGGATTATCTATCAACCGATTGGTACATATCAATTGGTATCAGAGCGGTCTTGATCCCCTCATGGACGCTCACGAATGGAACGAGTCGTTGGATCGAATCATATCAACGATTGCTGAGATGATCGATCTTCTAAAAAACGAGTCCCGGAGATGGGCAACTTCACCCATTTTTTCTACACCGCTACCGTCACCCGCTGCCCCATCACCACCATCAACACCCATATCAACCCCAAAATTCACCACCTTCAGCCAACCTACTGCCTCATCGAAACCATCCTTGCTTCGAGCATCACTACCCGCACCATCTGGTCCGAAAGCCGCACCACTGTCGGCTTATGCTACCACACAAGCCCCATATTCTTCCTTAAATGTAACTATATCATTTAAGGATAGTAGAGCGTGGAAGATCAGCAAGTATGATTCGGAGCAATTGTTGAAGTCTTGTGGCTACTCAATATGTAACCATTTTATACAAGTGGACGACAGTGTTCTAAAAGCTTCAAATTTGTTGATGTATTTTGTTGTATTTGAAGAGCCTTTTGATATAATTGAGGAAAGTCATAAGAAACGGGTATCAAAAAGTGGAGCCCAGAAACATGAGTGGCGCCCACCATGGTGTTCCGTTAAGGGTTCGCCAAGCGCTGCCGGAAGAACCGAGTGGCGGCCACCGTGGCGAAGTCACTTTCGTTCTTGAGGACAAGAACCTTTCGAAGCGCGCGGGAATGATACGTGCCAATCTCCCACGTTTGCTCCATTACCTCCATGTTTCCCTATTTATTGCATTAAATTAGGAATAGTAATAGTTTCATGTAGTTAATCATCTGCACGTTTGCTCCATGTTTGTAAGCCTATATAAGGCATTCTTGTTTTGTTAAATGAATTATGAATGAAAATCTAGAGGTTATCTCAAGTCTTGCATCTTACTAATTTCTTTTGAGTTTGATCCACTCAACGGATTATCTATCAACCGATTGGTACATATCAATTGGTATCAGAGCGGTCTTGATCCCCTCATGGACGCTCATGAATGGAACGAGTCGTTGGATCGAATCATATCAACGATTGCTGAGATGATCGATCTTCTAAAAAACGAGTCTCGGAGATGGGCAATGATGTGTGTAAAATGCAACATATAAATTACATCAAATGAGGCATAAAACTAACCCTTTTTTAGTACTAATATTGGAAAAAGAGTGTTTTTGTCTTCCTTTTGTATTTTCAGGATTAAATGAGCTCAAAAACGCAAAAGAAGCAAAAAGACAGCTAAATCCAACATAAATACAAGAAAAGGAACATTAGTGGATTGCCCGAACCCTCAACGGCACCTTCCAAAGCAAAATAGAGAAAACAGAAGGCTGAACACGCCCCGTGCTCAGCCAGCACGGGGCCGTGCCCAAGAAGCAGCAGAAAAGACAAACCTATAGAAGCTTCTATTGCCCACCACGGGCCGTGCTCAGCGGACACGGGGGCGTGTCGAAAGTACAGCAGGCGCATTAATTGTAATTGCGAATTACAATTAATGAGGAGAGAGAGTGTCAGACGGGCACGGGGCCGTGTCCAGCGGACACGGGGCCGTGTCCAGCTATCTGTTCAGCCTATAAATAGGAGTGCTTGGATTCATTTCATCTCATCCCTTGGCACACCACCTCTCTCACACTTCATCCACCACCCACCACCATCACAACACCATCATCCACCACCATCATCCATTGTCCATCATAGAGTGTGTGAGTCGTCTCGGGATCCAAGATTGATCGTAAGAGTTCTTGACAATCAAGGCCATGTTTGCCTAAGTCTCTTACATCACTTGGTGAAGACAAAGTGTCTAGAATAATACTTTTTATTTCTAATCTTTTGCACTTTTTATTTGGTTTTGTATTAATGACTTTAATAACTAGTTACTTATGTTGAAGGTGATCTTTCCTTATCGTTTGTCCGTGGTGTCTTGGCATTATTTTACTGTCTATATAAAATAAAGGATTTTCACCATTCATATCTCCACGGTCTATATGGAGGTATGTTGGCTACCTGGTAGGGGGTTAAGGGAACGGTTTGGTAAAGGTCTTGCCATTGTTCAGCGTTTAGAGGTCCTGCAATGGACCTGGGTCAAATTTAGTAGGACCTCCTTCAATACTTCACGGTATTGGATGGCGGGGGTCCAAACTCTTTGATCCCCTCATAAGTTAACTACTATTAATACTATAACCCGGCTATTTAGGACTGTATCCCTGCTGACTCAGACTACTTAGTCGAGGGTAACGTCACCGCCAAAAGCGGGGCCTACCACAATACTGCATTAATAACTTAATTCATTATCTTCCAATAATCCACCCCTTTAGGATTGTATCCCTGCTGACTCAAACTACTGGGGTGAGGGTAACGTCACCTTCAAAAGAGGGGCCTACTACAATAACTAAGATAATCTCTTAATTATGTGCAAAAGTGCGGAAATAATCAAAGGTTATACTAGATACGAGTCGGAACCAAGTGATTCATCTTGTCTATCTGTTTTTATTTTATTTTTATTTTCAGCATTTTAGTTAGTTTTATTTTTCTTAGTTTAAAACATTTTTCTAAACTTTTATTTTGGTTAGACGTTGAGGATAAACCGGTATTAAAAGCTCTTGTGTCCTTGGACGACCTCGGTATCTTACCAACGCTATACTACACTCAACGATGGGTGCACTTGCCCATATGTGTGTTTAGTGTTAGTGAAATATCGTGTTTTATAAATTTAAAACTTGGCTAAAATAAGTGTTAAAAAGGGCTTAAAATATACACCTAAAATATACGACACTTCACACGCATCAAGTTTTTGGCGCCGTTGCCGGGGACACAAGGATTTTAAGCAAGTTAGGAATCAACGGCCTAATCATCTTTTATTTTTCTTTTTTATTTTTTTTAGATTTTTCTTAGTTTTTCAGCTTCTGCAGAGCTCAGCACGGGCCGTGCCCGCTGAACACGCCCACGTGCTCAATCATTGGAACTGGCAATCCTGTTTTACATCAGACAGTAAGCTGAACACGGGGCCGTGTCCACTCAACACGCCCCCGTGCCCAAGTTTCAGTTACTGAAAACAGAACCGTTAGATCCCGACGGTTGGTAATTTCTGACATAAACATGAGTGATAGTAATTATTTTTACTTTCGGCACTCTTATGGTACGTGGTGTCAATTATGTGGTGGCGAACATGAAGAAGTAAAATGCTACTTCCTAAATTATAGGCCCCACTACATGAACCCACGATCTTCTCACAACCTTAAGAGGGGCGAAAGTAAAAATAAGCACTATTTCTCCCTCGAATGCGCCCAGCCAGATATTCTAGGGGAAATGTTCCTTAGCGAATTATTTCAACTAGAAGAGCTAATTCTGAAATGGATAGAAGAGCTTAGGAAGGATTTTATTAATCCGCCCCAAGACGATACCCATGAAGAAATGTTGGAACCGCATTCCGACAACCTCGTTGCTCCCGAAAATACCTTTGTACCTAGCAAAGACTTGGACGATAGTCGTCCCTGTGTCGATTGTGCCGTGAAGGACTCTCCATCGACTTCGTTCGGTGCATATATAGACCTGAGCGATTCGGCATATACCTTCTTTAACAAGAGCCCGGGAAAGGGTTGGACTTGTCCACCTAGAATGAAAATAGGAATTACCCTCACCGACAACCTCTTGCGTTCTCGCCTTAGTCTAGGACAATTAAGGTATATTAGGCACTTTGGGGTTGTTCCAACCAGTCAGGAACCACCCGATACAAACAAGTTCCTTAAAAAACTAGACAACTTCATAAAACAGTCCGTAGACACGGGGCCGTGCCCAGCCAACACGCCCCCGTGTCCATCGAAAGATTCCTTTCTGATCAGTACGTCAGAATACGGACAAACTGTGTCAGAACTCCACCTGCACACGGGGCCGTGTCCACTGAACACGGGGCCGTGTCCAGGTTGCTGTCATTTTCTATAAATGCAGCCAAGAATTCTGCACATTTGGACCAACTTGGGGCAAAGATTTGCAGGAATCTTCTCTCAAACTATCCTAGGTAAGTCTAAAAGAAGGTTCCAACAACCCATCTTGTCCCTTCCTCTTTTAGTAATTTCCTTCTTCTTCATCTTTCTCCAAGAACTACCATTGAAAGTTTGGAATTCCTCCAACTCTATGGTAGGGATAAATGAGTTTTGTTCAAAGAATCTTGGTAAAAACATGTTATGAAACATGGTTTTAAGTTATAGTAGCCAAAAAGGGCCTACAACATTCAGAAAATAACTTAAAAATACAAGTTTCCTTGTTCCAAAACTCTGCAGAAAGATGGACACGGGGCCGTGTCCGGTTACTGTTTCATTAAATAAGCTATTTTTAGTTTATTTTTCGTAGGATGTCGAGTGAAAACAGCGATACATCTTCTGTGCATTCGTCAAACAACCGAAGAGGAAGAAGACCCTCCATTGAAGCTACACTTGTTCACTATGTGATAGCATTAAGGGAGGCTCTCGACGAAATGACTTCAGTAGAGGAGGTCCTTATCGACCGTATTAACGAGCTTACGATGGGACTTGAAAGCAGCTTCCAAGAAATTAACCTCTTGCACCAGAGGTTAAATATTCTTGTAGCACCTCCAATGGAACCAGTCCTTCCTCAGCAGGATTGGAACCTGGCTCTCGGAATCAACAACCCTACCGGGTGGGAAGACTTTCCGGCGGAACCTCCCATGGAACACCAACAAGAGATCCCGGTGGAAGTTGAAACTCCTCAAACTAATGCCAACGAGCCTTCTTTTCTCCTTCCAAGGGAGATAGAAGAATGGCTCGCCGACATTTGAAGAGAACCGCACTCGGAAGAAGGAGTTCACTAAGGCCTTGTTTAACCAAGATTAAGTATTTCTTGGAAATTTTGCTAAATTAAAATAAAGTAAAGGCTAGGACTCTATGGTTTGTTATTTCTTTTATCTAGTTTAATTTAGGATTATGTCAGTTCTCTCTATGATGAAATGAAATGATGGTTTTAATGTTTGGATGGTTTGTAAAACACACTCATGGTGGTAAAGGATGAAAAGGGGAACGAGAAAAATGATCCCATGCACAAGAACGAGGCAACCCGACAATTTTCTCCCTTTCAGAAGGTTCAACACGGGCCGTGCCTAACCAACACGGCCCCGTGTCGAACCACCTGCAGAAAACGCCCAGTACAGGTAACTGGACACGGGCCGTGTTCACCCAACACGCCCCCGTGTCCAGACTTCTGTTTCTCTTATTTCAATTTTGTTACTGGCACTTGAACACGGGGCCGTGCCCGGATAACACGGGGCCGTGTTCAGTGCCCAGTAACACAATTTTTTGCTTTTTAAACACTATTTTACACATCTAATCAACCTAAAAATTTATTTTTGAGACACATTGAGGACAATGTGTAATTTAAGTGTGGGGGGGGATGCTAAAACCTTGAATTTTGCAAGTCCTAAATACAAGCCTTACACAAAACTCTATTGGAACCGCTAATCACCCCAAATTTTTCAAAAAAATTTCAATTTTTTTTTACTTGTCTAAGTTTAACTCGGGAAATTCAAGCTCTCAAAAAGGTTATATTTTTACAAATTTACAACCGATAGCGTAGTGATAAAAAGAACCAACATAAGAAAATTATGAAAAGGCATGACAAACTTATTTAAAATTTGATTATATATACTTGATCACATAAAAACCCATTCCCACAAAAGTGAGTTTTGAGCCTTTATTGAGCACACAATTTCATATCATTTGACTAAATGCTCATTTTTCGTTTCTTGTGTGAATAGCCGCTTGGTTCTTACGACTCTAGAACTTGCCATGACAATACATTCCCGGTCCTTATCAACTTAAACCCGAGTAAGTAAATGATGGAGGCATTAGGACTAACCTTTTTCATTTCTACACCATTATTTTTCTTTTTCTTTTACCACCTACCCAAAAAATCCCCCTAGTTAGCCCCTTTGAGCCTAAACCTTTTCGTTTCATCACCCAAAACAAAAACCCTTTCACCCACCAAAACCTTTTTCATTTTTAACCCTTTATTTTAGTAACAAGTTCGGTTCTTCGTGAAAAAAAAAAAAAAAAAAAAAATGAAGCAAAAAGAAAATAAACAAACAAAGTAATCAAAAATAACTTTGTTTGAATAAAAGCTTCATCAAAAATAAAAAGTTGCAAAAATACGAAAACCGACACTTGTTACGCTTTTTAGCCTTTTTTCTACTAACCACTAACCCAACCACCTACCTTTAACCCTAGCCAACCCTTAACCCACAAAGTCCTCTTGATATCTACAAAGGTATAAAAGTTAAAAAGGAGGAGGATTGATTTCTTGGCAAGCCTATGGTAGGAATAAGTTCCGTGCCGCTCTCGAGTGATTCACTAAAAATACACCTTCGGCCGAGTGTGAGTGATTTCCCCGCGAGGTATGTGAACTTGTATATAAATAGAATTTTAAAAAAGGCATGTTATGCCCAAATAAGTAATTTCTTTTATGAACAGTTCTAAATAAATCATTACGAATAGGAGTGTAAATAAATAAAAATAAAACCCCAAAAAAATCTTGGAAATCCCGACACTCTATGACAAGCCCAAAACCTTCTCTTCTACCTATTCCATTTGGGAGTGTAAGCCAAATATTAAAGAGTTTTGCTTGAGGACAAGCAAAAGTTCAAGTGTGGGGGTATTTGATGTGTGTAAAATGCAACATATAAATTACATCAAATGAGGCATAAAACTAACCCTTTTTTAGTACTAATATTGGAAAAAGAGTGTTTTTGTCTTCCTTTTGTATTTTCAGGATTAAATGAGCTCAAAAACGCAAAAGAAGCAAAAAGACAGCTAAATCCAACATAAATACAAGAAAAGGAACATTAGTGGATTGCCCGAACCCTCAACGGCACCTTCCAAAGCAAAATAGAGAAAACAGAAGGCTGAACACGCCCCGTGCTCAGCCAGCACGGGGCCGTGCCCAAGAAGCAGCAGAAAAAAGACAAACCTATAGAAGCTTCTATTGCCCACCACGGGCCGTGCTCAGCGGACACGGGGGCGTGTCGAAAGTACAGCAGGCGCATTAATTGTAATTGCGAATTACAATTAATGAGGAGAGAGAGTGTCAGACGGGCACGGGGCCGTGTCCAGCGGACACGGGGCCGTGTCCAGCTCTCTGTTCAGCCTATAAATAGGAGTGCTTGGATTCATTTCATCTCATCCCTTGGCACACCACCTCTCTCACACTTCATCCACCACCCACCACCATCACAACACCATCATCCACCACCATCATCCATTGTCCATCATAGAGTGTGTGAGTCGTCTCGGGATCCAAGATTGATCGTAAGAGTTCTTGACAATCAAGGCCATGTTTGCCTAAGTCTCTTACATCACTTGGTGAAGACAAAGTGTCTAGAATAATACTTTTTATTTCTAATCTTTTGCACTTTTTATTTGGTTTTGTATTAATGACTTTAATAACTAGTTACTTATGTTGAAGGTGATCTTTCCTTATCGTTTGTCCGTGGTGTCTTGGCATTATTTTACTGTCTATATAAAATAAAGGATTTTCACCATTCATATCTCCACGGTCTATATGGAGGTATGTTGGCTACCTGGTAGGGGGTTAAGGGAACGGTTTGGTAAAGGTCTTGCCATTGTTCAGCGTTTAGAGGTCCTGCAATGGACCTGGGTCAAATTTAGTAGGACCTCCTTCAATACTTCACGGTATTGGATGGCGGGGGTCCAAACTCTTTGATCCCCTCATAAGTTAACTACTATTAATACTATAACCCGGCTATTTAGGACTGTATCCCTGCTGACTCAGACTACTTAGTCGAGGGTAACGTCACCGCCAAAAGCGGGGCCTACCACAATACTGCATTAATAACTTAATTCATTATCTTCCAATAATCCACCCCTTTAGGATTGTATCCCTGCTGACTCAAACTACTGGGGTGAGGGTAACGTCACCTTCAAAAGAGGGGCCTACTACAATAACTAAGATAATCTCTTAATTATGTGCAAAAGTGCGGAAATAATCAAAGGTTATACTAGATACGAGTCGGAACCAAGTGATTCATCTTGTCTATCTGTTTTTATTTTATTTTTATTTTCAGCATTTTAGTTAGTTTTATTTTTCTTAGTTTAAAACATTTTTCTAAACTTTTATTTTGGTTAGACGTTGAGGATAAACCGGTATTAAAAGCTCTTGTGTCCTTGGACGACCTCGGTATCTTACCAACGCTATACTACACTCAACGATGGGTGCACTTGCCCATATGTGTGTTTAGTGTTAGTGAAATATCGTGTTTTATAAATTTAAAACTTGGCTAAAATAAGTGTTAAAAAGGGCTTAAAATATACACCTAAAATATACGACACTTCACACGCATCAAGTTTTTGGCGCCGTTGCCGGGGACACAAGGATTTTAAGCAAGTTAGGAATCAACGGCCTAATCATCTTTTATTTTTCTTTTTTATTTTTTTTAGATTTTTCTTAGTTTTTCAGCTTCTGCAGAGCTCAGCACGGGCCGTGCCCGCTGAACACGCCCACGTGCTCAATCATTGGAACTGGCAATCCTGTTTTACATCAGACAGTAAGCTGAACACGGGGCCGTGTCCACTCAACACGCCCCCGTGCCCAAGTTTCAGTTACTGAAAACAGAACCGTTAGATCCCGACGGTTGGTAATTTCTGACATAAACATGAGTGATAGTAATTATTTTTACTTTCGGCACTCTTATGGTACGTGGTGTCAATTATGTGGTGGCGAACATGAAGAAGTAAAATGCTACTTCCTAAATTATAGGCCCCACTACATGAACCCACGATCTTCTCACAACCTTAAGAGGGGCGAAAGTAAAAATAAGCACTATTTCTCCCTCGAATGCGCCCAGCCAGATATTCTAGGGGAAATGTTCCTTAGCGAATTATTTCAACTAGAAGAGCTAATTCTGAAATGGATAGAAGAGCTTAGGAAGGATTTTATTAATCCGCCCCAAGACGATACCCATGAAGAAATGTTGGAACCGCATTCCGACAACCTCGTTGCTCCCGAAAATACCTTTGTACCTAGCAAAGACTTGGACGATAGTCGTCCCTGTGTCGATTGTGCCGTGAAGGACTCTCCATCGACTTCGTTCGGTGCATATATAGACCTGAGCGATTCGGCATATACCTTCTTTAACAAGAGCCCGGGAAAGGGTTGGACTTGTCCACCTAGAATGAAAATAGGAATTACCCTCACCGACAACCTCTTGCGTTCTCGCCTTAGTCTAGGACAATTAAGGTATATTAGGCACTTTGGGGTTGTTCCAACCAGTCAGGAACCACCCGATACAAACAAGTTCCTTAAAAAACTAGACAACTTCATAAAACAGTCCGTAGACACGGGGCCGTGCCCAGCCAACACGCCCCCGTGTCCATCGAAAGATTCCTTTCTGATCAGTACGTCAGAATACGGACAAACTGTGTCAGAACTCCACCTGCACACGGGGCCGTGTCCACTGAACACGGGGCCGTGTCCAGGTTGCTGTCATTTTCTATAAATGCAGCCAAGAATTCTGCACATTTGGACCAACTTGGGGCAAAGATTTGCAGGAATCTTCTCTCAAACTATCCTAGGTAAGTCTAAAAGAAGGTTCCAACAACCCATCTTGTCCCTTCCTCTTTTAGTAATTTCCTTCTTCTTCATCTTTCTCCAAGAACTACCATTGAAAGTTTGGAATTCCTCCAACTCTATGGTAGGGATAAATGAGTTTTGTTCAAAGAATCTTGGTAAAAACATGTTATGAAACATGGTTTTAAGTTATAGTAGCCAAAAAGGGCCTACAACATTCAGAAAATAACTTAAAAATACAAGTTTCCTTGTTCCAAAACTCTGCAGAAAGATGGACACGGGGCCGTGCTCAGTGAGCACGGGGCCGTGTCCGGTTACTGTTTCATTAAATAAGCTATTTTTAGTTTATTTTTCGTAGGATGTCGAGTGAAAACAGCGATACATCTTCTGTGCATTCGTCAAACAACCGAAGAGGAAGAAGACCCTCCATTGAAGCTACACTTGTTCACTATGTGATAGCATTAAGGGAGGCTCTCGACGAAATGACTTCAGTAGAGGAGGTCCTTATCGACCGTATTAACGAGCTTACGATGGGACTTGAAAGCAGCTTCCAAGAAATTAACCTCTTGCACCAGAGGTTAAATATTCTTGTAGCACCTCCAATGGAACCAGTCCTTCCTCAGCAGGATTGGAACCTGGCTCTCGGAATCAACAACCCTACCGGGTGGGAAGACTTTCCGGCGGAACCTCCCATGGAACACCAACAAGAGATCCCGGTGGAAGTTGAAACTCCTCAAACTAATGCCAACGAGCCTTCTTTTCTCCTTCCAAGGGAGATAGAAGAATGGCTCGCCGACATTTGAAGAGAACCGCACTCGGAAGAAGGAGTTCACTAAGGCCTTGTTTAACCAAGATTAAGTATTTCTTGGAAATTTTGCTAAATTAAAATAAAGTAAAGGCTAGGACTCTATGGTTTGTTATTTCTTTTATCTAGTTTAATTTAGGATTATGTCAGTTCTCTCTATGATGAAATGAAATGATGGTTTTAATGTTTGGATGGTTTGTAAAACACACTCATGGTGGTAAAGGATGAAAAGGGGAACGAGAAAAATGATCCCATGCACAAGAACGAGGCAACCCGACAATTTTCTCCCTTTCAGAAGGTTCAACACGGGCCGTGCCTAACCAACACGGCCCCGTGTCGAACCACCTGCAGAAAACGCCCAGTACAGGTAACTGGACACGGGCCGTGTTCACCCAACACGCCCCCGTGTCCAGACTTCTGTTTCTCTTATTTCAATTTTGTTACTGGCACTTGAACACGGGGCCGTGCCCGGATAACACGGGGCCGTGTTCAGTGCCCAGTAACACAATTTTTTGCTTTTTAAACACTATTTTACACATCTAATCAACCTAAAAATTTATTTTTGAGACACATTGAGGACAATGTGTAATTTAAGTGTGGGGGGGATGCTAAAACCTTGAATTTTGCAAGTCCTAAATACAAGCCTTACACAAAACTCTATTGGAACCGCTAATCACCCCAAATTTTTCAAAAAAAATTCAATTTTTTTTTACTTGTCTAAGTTTAACTCGGGAAATTCAAGCTCTCAAAAAGGTTATATTTTTACAAATTTACAACCGATAGCGTAGTGATAAAAAGAACCAACATAAGAAAATTATGAAAAGGCATGACAAACTTATTTAAAATTTGATTATATATACTTGATCACATAAAAACCCATTCCCACAAAAGTGAGTTTTGAGCCTTTATTGAGCACACAATTTCATATCATTTGACTAAATGCTCATTTTTCGTTTCTTGTGTGAATAGCCGCTTGGTTCTTACGACTCTAGAACTTGCCATGACAATACATTCCCGGTCCTTATCAACTTAAACCCGAGTAAGTAAATGATGGAGGCATTAGGACTAACCTTTTTCATTTCTACACCATTATTTTTCTTTTTCTTTTACCACCTACCCAAAAAATCCCCCTAGTTAGCCCCTTTGAGCCTAAACCTTTTCGTTTCATCACCCAAAACAAAAACCCTTTCACCCACCAAAACCTTTTTCATTTTTAACCCTTTATTTTAGTAACAAGTTCGGTTCTTCGTGAAAAAAAAAAAAAAAAAAAAAAATGAAGCAAAAAGAAAATAAACAAACAAAGTAATCAAAAATAACTTTGTTTGAATAAAAGCTTCATCAAAAATAAAAAGTTGCAAAAATACGAAAACCGACACTTGTTACGCTTTTTAGCCTTTTTTCTACTAACCACTAACCCAACCACCTACCTTTAACCCTAGCCAACCCTTAACCCACAAAGTCCTCTTGATATCTACAAAGGTATAAAAGTTAAAAAGGAGGAGGATTGATTTCTTGGCAAGCCTATGGTAGGAATAAGTTCCGTGCCGCTCTCGAGTGATTCACTAAAAATACACCTTCGGCCGAGTGTGAGTGATTTCCCCGCGAGGTATGTGAACTTGTATATAAATAGAATTTTAAAAAAGGCATGTTATGCCCAAATAAGTAATTTCTTTTATGAACAGTTCTAAATAAATCATTACGAATAGGAGTGTAAATAAATAAAAATAAAACCCCAAAAAAATCTTGGAAATCCCGACACTCTATGACAAGCCCAAAACCTTCTCTTCTACCTATTCCATTTGGGAGTGTAAGCCAAATATTAAAGAGTTTTGCTTGAGGACAAGCAAAAGTTCAAGTGTGGGGGTATTTGATGTGTGTAAAATGCAACATATAAATTACATCAAATGAGGCATAAAACTAACCCTTTTTTAGTACTAATATTGGAAAAAGAGTGTTTTTGTCTTCCTTTTGTATTTTCAGGATTAAATGAGCTCAAAAACGCAAAAGAAGCAAAAAGACAGCTAAATCCAACATAAATACAAGAAAAGGAACATTAGTGGATTGCCCGAACCCTCAACGGCACCTTCCAAAGCAAAATAGAGAAAACAGAAGGCTGAACACGCCCCGTGCTCAGCCAGCACGGGGCCGTGCCCAAGAAGCAGCAGAAAAAAGACAAACCTATAGAAGCTTCTATTGCCCACCACGGGCCGTGCTCAGCGGACACGGGGGCGTGTCGAAAGTACAGCAGGCGCATTAATTGTAATTGCGAATTACAATTAATGAGGAGAGAGAGTGTCAGACGGGCACGGGGCCGTGTCCAGCGGACACGGGGCCGTGTCCAGCTCTCTGTTCAGCCTATAAATAGGAGTGCTTGGATTCATTTCATCTCATCCCTTGGCACACCACCTCTCTCACACTTCATCCACCACCCACCACCATCACAACACCATCATCCACCACCATCATCCATTGTCCATCATAGAGTGTGTGAGTCGTCTCGGGATCCAAGATTGATCGTAAGAGTTCTTGACAATCAAGGCCATGTTTGCCTAAGTCTCTTACATCACTTGGTGAAGACAAAGTGTCTAGAATAATACTTTTTATTTCTAATCTTTTGCACTTTTTATTTGGTTTTGTATTAATGACTTTAATAACTAGTTACTTATGTTGAAGGTGATCTTTCCTTATCGTTTGTCCGTGGTGTCTTGGCATTATTTTACTGTCTATATAAAATAAAGGATTTTCACCATTCATATCTCCACGGTCTATATGGAGGTATGTTGGCTACCTGGTAGGGGGTTAAGGGAACGGTTTGGTAAAGGTCTTGCCATTGTTCAGCGTTTAGAGGTCCTGCAATGGACCTGGGTCAAATTTAGTAGGACCTCCTTCAATACTTCACGGTATTGGATGGCGGGGGTCCAAACTCTTTGATCCCCTCATAAGTTAACTACTATTAATACTATAACCCGGCTATTTAGGACTGTATCCCTGCTGACTCAGACTACTTAGTCGAGGGTAACGTCACCGCCAAAAGCGGGGCCTACCACAATACTGCATTAATAACTTAATTCATTATCTTCCAATAATCCACCCCTTTAGGATTGTATCCCTGCTGACTCAAACTACTGGGGTGAGGGTAACGTCACCTTCAAAAGAGGGGCCTACTACAATAACTAAGATAATCTCTTAATTATGTGCAAAAGTGCGGAAATAATCAAAGGTTATACTAGATACGAGTCGGAACCAAGTGATTCATCTTGTCTATCTGTTTTTATTTTATTTTTATTTTCAGCATTTTAGTTAGTTTTATTTTTCTTAGTTTAAAACATTTTTCTAAACTTTTATTTTGGTTAGACGTTGAGGATAAACCGGTATTAAAAGCTCTTGTGTCCTTGGACGACCTCGGTATCTTACCAACGCTATACTACACTCAACGATGGGTGCACTTGCCCATATGTGTGTTTAGTGTTAGTGAAATATCGTGTTTTATAAATTTAAAACTTGGCTAAAATAAGTGTTAAAAAGGGCTTAAAATATACACCTAAAATATACGACACTTCACACGCATCAAGTTTTTGGCGCCGTTGCCGGGGACACAAGGATTTTAAGCAAGTTAGGAATCAACGGCCTAATCATCTTTTATTTTTCTTTTTTATTTTTTTTAGATTTTTCTTAGTTTTTCAGCTTCTGCAGAGCTCAGCACGGGCCGTGCCCGCTGAACACGCCCACGTGCTCAATCATTGGAACTGGCAATCCTGTTTTACATCAGACAGTAAGCTGAACACGGGGCCGTGTCCACTCAACACGCCCCCGTGCCCAAGTTTCAGTTACTGAAAACAGAACCGTTAGATCCCGACGGTTGGTAATTTCTGACATAAACATGAGTGATAGTAATTATTTTTACTTTCGGCACTCTTATGGTACGTGGTGTCAATTATGTGGTGGCGAACATGAAGAAGTAAAATGCTACTTCCTAAATTATAGGCCCCACTACATGAACCCACGATCTTCTCACAACCTTAAGAGGGGCGAAAGTAAAAATAAGCACTATTTCTCCCTCGAATGCGCCCAGCCAGATATTCTAGGGGAAATGTTCCTTAGCGAATTATTTCAACTAGAAGAGCTAATTCTGAAATGGATAGAAGAGCTTAGGAAGGATTTTATTAATCCGCCCCAAGACGATACCCATGAAGAAATGTTGGAACCGCATTCCGACAACCTCGTTGCTCCCGAAAATACCTTTGTACCTAGCAAAGACTTGGACGATAGTCGTCCCTGTGTCGATTGTGCCGTGAAGGACTCTCCATCGACTTCGTTCGGTGCATATATAGACCTGAGCGATTCGGCATATACCTTCTTTAACAAGAGCCCGGGAAAGGGTTGGACTTGTCCACCTAGAATGAAAATAGGAATTACCCTCACCGACAACCTCTTGCGTTCTCGCCTTAGTCTAGGACAATTAAGGTATATTAGGCACTTTGGGGTTGTTCCAACCAGTCAGGAACCACCCGATACAAACAAGTTCCTTAAAAAACTAGACAACTTCATAAAACAGTCCGTAGACACGGGGCCGTGCCCAGCCAACACGCCCCCGTGTCCATCGAAAGATTCCTTTCTGATCAGTACGTCAGAATACGGACAAACTGTGTCAGAACTCCACCTGCACACGGGGCCGTGTCCACTGAACACGGGGCCGTGTCCAGGTTGCTGTCATTTTCTATAAATGCAGCCAAGAATTCTGCACATTTGGACCAACTTGGGGCAAAGATTTGCAGGAATCTTCTCTCAAACTATCCTAGGTAAGTCTAAAAGAAGGTTCCAACAACCCATCTTGTCCCTTCCTCTTTTAGTAATTTCCTTCTTCTTCATCTTTCTCCAAGAACTACCATTGAAAGTTTGGAATTCCTCCAACTCTATGGTAGGGATAAATGAGTTTTGTTCAAAGAATCTTGGTAAAAACATGTTATGAAACATGGTTTTAAGTTATAGTAGCCAAAAAGGGCCTACAACATTCAGAAAATAACTTAAAAATACAAGTTTCCTTGTTCCAAAACTCTGCAGAAAGATGGACACGGGGCCGTGCTCAGTGAGCACGGGGCCGTGTCCGGTTACTGTTTCATTAAATAAGCTATTTTTAGTTTATTTTTCGTAGGATGTCGAGTGAAAACAGCGATACATCTTCTGTGCATTCGTCAAACAACCGAAGAGGAAGAAGACCCTCCATTGAAGCTACACTTGTTCACTATGTGATAGCATTAAGGGAGGCTCTCGACGAAATGACTTCAGTAGAGGAGGTCCTTATCGACCGTATTAACGAGCTTACGATGGGACTTGAAAGCAGCTTCCAAGAAATTAACCTCTTGCACCAGAGGTTAAATATTCTTGTAGCACCTCCAATGGAACCAGTCCTTCCTCAGCAGGATTGGAACCTGGCTCTCGGAATCAACAACCCTACCGGGTGGGAAGACTTTCCGGCGGAACCTCCCATGGAACACCAACAAGAGATCCCGGTGGAAGTTGAAACTCCTCAAACTAATGCCAACGAGCCTTCTTTTCTCCTTCCAAGGGAGATAGAAGAATGGCTCGCCGACATTTGAAGAGAACCGCACTCGGAAGAAGGAGTTCACTAAGGCCTTGTTTAACCAAGATTAAGTATTTCTTGGAAATTTTGCTAAATTAAAATAAAGTAAAGGCTAGGACTCTATGGTTTGTTATTTCTTTTATCTAGTTTAATTTAGGATTATGTCAGTTCTCTCTATGATGAAATGAAATGATGGTTTTAATGTTTGGATGGTTTGTAAAACACACTCATGGTGGTAAAGGATGAAAAGGGGAACGAGAAAAATGATCCCATGCACAAGAACGAGGCAACCCGACAATTTTCTCCCTTTCAGAAGGTTCAACACGGGCCGTGCCTAACCAACACGGCCCCGTGTCGAACCACCTGCAGAAAACGCCCAGTACAGGTAACTGGACACGGGCCGTGTTCACCCAACACGCCCCCGTGTCCAGACTTCTGTTTCTCTTATTTCAATTTTGTTACTGGCACTTGAACACGGGGCCGTGCCCGGATAACACGGGGCCGTGTTCAGTGCCCAGTAACACAATTTTTTGCTTTTTAAACACTATTTTACACATCTAATCAACCTAAAAATTTATTTTTGGGACACATTGAGGACAATGTGTAATTTAAGTGTGGGGGGGATGCTAAAACCTTGAATTTTGCAAGTCCTAAATACAAGCCTTACACAAAACTCTATTGGAACCGCTAATCACCCCAAATTTTTCAAAAAAATTTCAATTTTTTTTTACTTGTCTAAGTTTAACTCGGGAAATTCAAGCTCTCAAAAAGGTTATATTTTTACAAATTTACAACCGATAGCGTAGTGATAAAAAGAACCAACATAAGAAAATTATGAAAAGGCATGACAAACTTATTTAAAATTTGATTATATATACTTGATCACATAAAAACCCATTCCCACAAAAGTGAGTTTTGAGCCTTTATTGAGCACACAATTTCATATCATTTGACTAAATGCTCATTTTTCGTTTCTTGTGTGAATAGCCGCTTGGTTCTTACGACTCTAGAACTTGCCATGACAATACATTCCCGGTCCTTATCAACTTAAACCCGAGTAAGTAAATGATGGAGGCATTAGAACTAACCTTTTTCATTTCTACACCATTATTTTTCTTTTTCTTTTACCACCTACCCAAAAAATCCCCCTAGTTAGCCCCTTTGAGCCTAAACCTTTTCGTTTCATCACCCAAAACAAAAACCCTTTCACCCACCAAAACCTTTTTCATTTTTAACCCTTTATTTTAGTAACAAGTTCGGTTCTTCGTGAAAAAAAAAAAAAAAAAAATGAAGCAAAAAGAAAATAAACAAACAAAGTAATCAAAAATAACTTTGTTTGAATAAAAGCTTCATCAAAAATAAAAAGTTGCAAAAATACGAAAACCGACACTTGTTACGCTTTTTAGCCTTTTTTCTACTAACCACTAACCCAACCACCTACCTTTAACCCTAGCCAACCCTTAACCCACAAAGTCCTCTTGATATCTACAAAGGTATAAAAGTTAAAAAGGAGGAGGATTGATTTCTTGGCAAGCCTATGGTAGGAATAAGTTCCGTGCCGCTCTCGAGTGATTCACTAAAAATACACCTTCGGCCGAGTGTGAGTGATTTCCCCGCGAGGTATGTGAACTTGTATATAAATAGAATTTTAAAAAAGGCATGTTATGCCCAAATAAGTAATTTCTTTTATGAACAGTTCTAAATAAATCATTACGAATAGGAGTGTAAATAAATAAAAATAAAACCCCAAAAAAATCTTGGAAATCCCGACACTCTATGACAAGCCCAAAACCTTCTCTTCTACCTATTCCATTTGGGAGTGTAAGCCAAATATTAAAGAGTTTTGCTTGAGGACAAGCAAAAGTTCAAGTGTGGGGGTATTTGATGTGTGTAAAATGCAACATATAAATTACATCAAATGAGGCATAAAACTAACCCTTTTTTAGTACTAATATTGGAAAAAGAGTGTTTTTGTCTTCCTTTTGTATTTTCAGGATTAAATGAGCTCAAAAACGCAAAAGAAGCAAAAAGACAGCTAAATCCAACATAAATACAAGAAAAGGAACATTAGTGGATTGCCCGAACCCTCAACGGCACCTTCCAAAGCAAAATAGAGAAAACAGAAGGCTGAACACGCCCCGTGCTCAGCCAGCACGGGGCCGTGCCCAAGAAGCAGCAGAAAAGACAAACCTATAGAAGCTTCTATTGCCCACCACGGGCCGTGCTCAGCGGACACGGGGGCGTGTCGAAAGTACAGCAGGCGCATTAATTGTAATTGCGAATTACAATTAATGAGGAGAGAGAGTGTCAGACGGGCACGGGGCCGTGTCCAGCGGACACGGGGCCGTGTCCAGCTCTCTGTTCAGCCTATAAATAGGAGTGCTTGGATTCATTTCATCTCATCCCTTGGCACACCACCTCTCTCACACTTCATCCACCACCCACCACCATCACAACACCATCATCCACCACCATCATCCATTGTCCATCATAGAGTGTGTGAGTCGTCTCGGGATCCAAGATTGATCGTAAGAGTTCTTGACAATCAAGGCCATGTTTGCCTAAGTCTCTTACATCACTTGGTGAAGACAAAGTGTCTAGAATAATACTTTTTATTTCTAATCTTTTGCACTTTTTATTTGGTTTTGTATTAATGACTTTAATAACTAGTTACTTATGTTGAAGGTGATCTTTCCTTATCGTTTGTCCGTGGTGTCTTGGCATTATTTTACTGTCTATATAAAATAAAGGATTTTCACCATTCATATCTCCACGGTCTATATGGAGGTATGTTGGCTACCTGGTAGGGGGTTAAGGGAACGGTTTGGTAAAGGTCTTGCCATTGTTCAGCGTTTAGAGGTCCTGCAATGGACCTGGGTCAAATTTAGTAGGACCTCCTTCAATACTTCACGGTATTGGATGGCGGGGGTCCAAACTCTTTGATCCCCTCATAAGTTAACTACTATTAATACTATAACCCGGCTATTTAGGACTGTATCCCTGCTGACTCAGACTACTTAGTCGAGGGTAACGTCACCGCCAAAAGCGGGGCCTACCACAATACTGCATTAATAACTTAATTCATTATCTTCCAATAATCCACCCCTTTAGGATTGTATCCCTGCTGACTCAAACTACTGGGGTGAGGGTAACGTCACCTTCAAAAGAGGGGCCTACTACAATAACTAAGATAATCTCTTAATTATGTGCAAAAGTGCGGAAATAATCAAAGGTTATACTAGATACGAGTCGGAACCAAGTGATTCATCTTGTCTATCTGTTTTTATTTTATTTTTATTTTCAGCATTTTAGTTAGTTTTATTTTTCTTAGTTTAAAACATTTTTCTAAACTTTTATTTTGGTTAGACGTTGAGGATAAACCGGTATTAAAAGCTCTTGTGTCCTTGGACGACCTCGGTATCTTACCAACGCTATACTACACTCAACGATGGGTGCACTTGCCCATATGTGTGTTTAGTGTTAGTGAAATATCGTGTTTTATAAATTTAAAACTTGGCTAAAATAAGTGTTAAAAAGGGCTTAAAATATACACCTAAAATATACGACACTTCACACGCATCAGGCAACTTCACCCATTTTTTCTACACCGCTACCGTCACCCGCTGCCCCATCACCACCATCAACACCCATATCAACCCCAAAATTCACCACCTTCAGCCAACCTACTGCCTCATCGAAACCATCCTTGCTTCGAGCATCACTACCCGCACCATCTGGTCCGAAAGCCGCACCACTGTCGGCTTATGCTACCACACAAGCCCCATATTCTTCCTTAAATGTAACTATATCATTTAAGGATAGTAGAGCGTGGAAGATCAGCAAGTATGATTCGGAGCAATTGTTGAAGTCTTGTGGCTACTCAATATGTAACCATTTTATACAAGTGGACGACAGTGTTCTAAAAGCTTCAAATTTGTTGATGTATTTTGTTGTATTTGAAGAGCCTTTTGATATAATTGAGGAAAGTCATAAGAAACGGGTATCAAAAAGTGGAGCCCAGAAACATGAGTGGCGCCCACCATGGTGTTCCGTTAAGGGTTCGCCAAGCGCTGCCGGAAGAACCGAGTGGTGGCCACCGTGGCGAAGTCACTTTCGTTCTTGAGGACAAGAACGTTTCGAAGCGCGCGGGAATGATACGTGCCAATCTCCCACGTTTGCTCCATTACCTCCATGTTTCCCTATTTATTGCATTAAATTAGGAATAGTAATAGTTTCATGTAGTTAATCATCTGCACGTTTGCTCCATGTTTGTAAGCCTATATAAGGCATTCTTGTTTTGTTAAATGAATTATGAATGAAAATCTAGAGGTTATCTCAAGTCTTGCATCTTACTAATTTCTTTTGAGTTTGATCCACTCAACGGATTATCTATCAACCGATTGGTACATATCAGAAAACACACATTTCGACATATCCAGTTGAACTCAGTGTAACCTGTATAAGCATTGTTATTGGATCAAATGTAAAGTAAATGGAATTCATATCGAACAATCATAACGTATTATATGTGACCCAACTCATACATAGATAACGTAACAGGTATGAAGGAAAATATGCACATGTAATCGAAAGAGATTAATTAGAGCTTTCGAAAAAAAGGGAGAAAAAGAAACCATAATTTGACTCCACTCGGTTCGAAACTAACTTTACGAAACATACATAAAATAAACACGAAAACATATTATATTTGAACTAAATCATTTCCCAAAAAAGTTTACGTCAAAACGTAGAACAACTTGAATTTATACCAAAACGTATGTAACAATATGCACGTAAAAATGGTTTCTTTAAACGAAAACGTATTATATTTGACCTGACTCGTCTATAAAAAAAAGTTTACATCGGAATATAGAACAAATCATATTTATACATACCCGTACATAAAAATGCACATAAAAATAGTTTTTAAGTAAAGGAATAATAGGGGTAAATCGAAAGAAAATATTAGTAAAAATTTAATAGGTTAAAAACGTTCGTAAAAGCGTGCCAAGTAGCACCAATGCTACAACGACATCGACTCTCAACATCGTAAAAATAAAATAGATAAAATGGTAAAAATTACACATAACGAAAATGAGACTAAAATCGTTGAACCACGCACACCCGTTATAGTGTCTTAATGCGAAAAAATTAAGCAGAAACGTAAAACGTAGAAAAATAATAACTTAGTTGATCTACGACCCGCCCGTTGCGGCGAACTTTTCAAAAGGGAAAAAATAGATGCGTTGTAACGGGTCTGTCAAATATGAAAAATAGAGCAAAAATGTTGAACCTCACATACACGCTACGACATGTTAACTCGCAAAATTTAGATCGAAACGTAAAACGAAAAACTTGCGAAAGATAAAAAGTATGAGAGACCAAAGTTGTAAATAGCAAAGTGTTGTGTTAAATTATAAAAGATGGAAAACTTTGAGTTAAAAGTAAAAAAAATTAAAAGGGGTTAAAATGTAAAAGATAAAACTTTTAGGATGAAAGTGGAAAATTAAGTTTTTTTTTTTTTTTTGAAAAACTCCCCAAGCACAAGTTACAAGTGCTAATGCACAAAAAAGTTACTAACTTATACATGGAATAATTATATGTTTTAGTATAATAATAGGAGTAGGGTGTAGGGTCATAGTAAGGGTAGACGTTTGGTGACTCCACTCTAGTCTTTTTGTTTGTTTTTTTTTAACGGTAAATCACTTTATATATATATATATATATATATATATATATATATATATATATATATATATATATATATATATATATATAGGGAGCCGCTAGAATGAGAACCACCACGAGTTATGAGAACCGCGAGAACTACGTGCCACGGAGGGGCGTTGACCACGATTTTTTTTTTACAACTAGATCCGTATATTTTAACAACATTCGTAAAAAAAAATTTCAAATGGCGCGCCCGAGGGGGTAGTTTTTTATACCCAAAGTTTGTAAAAAAAAAAAAGAAAAAACAAAAAAATAATAAAAACACCAAACTTTGGGTGTAAAAAACTACCCCCTCGGGCGCGCCGTTTGAAATTTTTTTTTTACGAGTGTTGTTAAAATATACGGATCTAGTTGTAAAAAAAAATCGTGGTCAACGCCCCTCCGTGGCACGTGGTTCTCGCGGTTCTCATAACTCGTGGTGGTTCTCATTCTAGCGGTCCCCTATATATATATATAAAGAGCCAGCTAGAAACTGGGAAACAAAACAGGAAAAACAAAAAACGACAGAAACACAAAGACGATTACAACGACCCTACAGAATCAAAAATTAACCAATACCATCCGGCTCCCAAATCGACACCAAACCCCCATTGATATTGATTGAAACAAAATTCATTGATCCCGGTTCATCTCCATCTCCTCACAGATCAATTTTTTCACGTGATTCTCAAAACCATCCACATCTATCCCCAGACAGGCCCCAAATTCCAATGTAAGAGAGACTTCTTCCTCAAAATTAAGGCGAACCTGCTCTACCCCCGCAATTTCTTCCGACTCCTCCCTGTATATTCTACAACTTGGACCAGTTTCCCTCATCCTGTTGACCTACTCCTCCAAACGGAAGATCTCCTCAAGGTTGAACGGGTCCGAAGTGTTTGAAATCTCTGGCTCCTGATTAAGATTAGGGATAATTAAGTTTTGGACCTTTTTCTTGGGTTTATTACCGCGTTTTGGCCTGCATGTGATGTAACTGGGCCTATTATCTGCATCCCGTGGCCCACCCTATTCGGCTTCTAGGCCATTGCTCAACACAGGCCCCTCTACTTCTCTCTCTTCATTAAGTCTAATTTGCGGCAGTTCCGGATTCCCAAAAAACTCAACCTGCTCGTGCTCATCAACAGAGGGTTCAACATTAATTCCCTCAGCGACACACTCTCTCTCCTCGTGAGCCGCATGAAACTCTTCCACCTCAACACTGACAGATCTAGGACTTCGAGCCACATGGGGATTCACTGTATTCTCAATATTTGAATTACTCATGCAAAACTTTTCCCCAATCTTACTCGAGCTCTGTGCCACTTCATGTTCCAAGGCTGGAGAGACATCATGCATGTTTTCCATGCAAAACCTTTCATTATCCCGATTACACCCATTCGTCTTCTCCACCTTGGTTGCCATCGACCTAATCTTTGGCGTTGCCGGTTCGACATCATCCAGAGTGTCGTCTTCAAGGAATGCTGGAAACCAACGGCCGTCGATCTCTTCTATCCACACTCGTAAGTCATGCCCACCCCAAGTAAGGTTTATCTCTTCAGACACACGTTTACCCGAATGAACAATGATAGCCATTCGATCTTCGGTTAGGTTCCCATCGTCGACCGAAGCTTCTGATTTTACCAGGAGTTTTCCGCATCTCTCCCCTATACGGTTGAAAACATGCCTATCCCAAAGGCACGCTGGAACTCCGGTAACCTTTATCCACGCTACCCTTTCGAAAACTGGTGGTAAACCTTCCCAAATGTAGAGTCTTGAAAACCAATTCGACCAAGAATCCACCTGTTTTCTTAAGAACTCGTCTGCCTGCTCCTTGTTTATGAACGTAATAAGAACTTTTACGCCTCCCATGTACCTTAACATTGGCCCGTCATCAACCAGACCTGACAACAATGTTTTAAGATTATTTAGGATCTCCAGGTCTTTTGCTTCCTCAATTAGAGACCTAAGTTCCCGTTGTTTTTTGGCTTCCGTATTCATAGGAGGGAGCTCCACGGTGAACCGTTTCGGCTCAGTTGATTTTTCTGACCTCCAAGCATTCTTCACAAGGTTGTTTGGTGCCAAGTTCTCGTTCAGATTCCTTTTTGATTCCACCTGTTTCATAGATTGCAAATCTGTTCGTTCTCCCAACCTTTCGAACACCGACTTCTGACCCCTGTTGATGCTTTGGACAACCTTTGAGCCATCTCTATTAAATTTTGCAACATTGACACCAATGACTGCCCCATCTATTGTCACATCCTTTAGTCTATCCACCCATGTTTCCGCATCTCCCGCATTTGAGAGTCTAAGAAAACCAAACTTATTTTCGGCGCCATCTCTTTTACATGGCACAAAAGCGTCTTCCAGGTTACCGAAGTGCTGGAAAGCCTCCCATAGTCTTTCTCTCGAGCATCCATCTGGAAGATTGGAAATGTAGAAAGTCGTAGTGTTTCGGAATCTACTATCCAGGTTGTTGAACCTTTTTTTCTTTCCTTGCAGCACTCTTGCTAATCACTTGGTGCCATCTTTCTTCTCTCCGGTATTTCCCTTCTCTGATGTTGTTAAGCTCCTCTTGTTTCCTTCTTCGTTGATCTTGAAAAGCCGCCACATTCTGTGTAGAACCCTCCCGACTCCACTCTAGTCTAGGAATGGATTGTGCACCTATGCTTAAACTAGGTAGGATTACCTACCCAAAGCCGACCACGGTAATGACTAGCTAGTACCCCACCACTTACTTGGCTGTTGTCTAATATTGCCTTGATCTTGATCAAGGTCAAAGTTTTAATCAATTATAGTATCGCATAGAGCTAAGGTGAGTTTTATGAATGTTTTTATTACGTTAACATGCTTGTCCTAAGAAGTAACTATTTATGATTACATCTTGAAATCTCATAACTGTGTGATACATGTCTATAGCCTGGGCATACATATACATGCATATAAGAGACCCTTATACGTGTTGTCATGAACGACCTTATCGGTAATTATACTGGCTCATTTTAAGAGCGCTTGTGGTGTAATTTGGTATAAATTCTTATCATTGGCTCATGGAAAGCGTGCCTGTGTGTAAGAATTCAAAGCTTGCCTTCTCATTAAACAAAACCAACTATATAAAGGGTACAACCAAATCTCCTCATATTGAGGAGAGATATACATGACAATAATAAGAGATATTTTCCTATTATATACAATTGTCTATTACACCCCCGCAGTCGAAGCGAGAGGTGGTCGAATGCTGAGACTGGATCGAAAATCGTCAAATAACACTTTAGGTAAGCCTTTCGTGAAGATGTCCGCGACTTGAAAACGTGTGGGGATATGCAAGATCCGTACAGTACCTCGTTGAACCAGGTCACGAACAAAATGAATATCCAGCTCGATGTGTTTAGTGCGTTGATGCTGAACCGGGTTCCCGGATAAATAGATGGCACTAATATTATCACAATATACCAGACTAGCGGTGGTTAGAGGCCTGTGTAATTCAAGCAAAAGATTGCGAAGCCAACAAATTTCTGCAACCACATTCGCTACCCCCCAATATTTTGCTTCAGCACTGGATCGAGAAATAACGGATTGACGTTTAGAGGACCATGAAATAATATTAGGGCCTAAGTAAACACAATAACCAGATGTTGACCGCCGTGTATCCGGACACCCCGCCCAATCAGCATCAGTGTATGCTCGTAGCGAGAAATCTGTAGATGCACCAATAGTTAATCCGTGAGTGGAGGTGCCTTGAAGATAGCGAATGATTCGTTTAAGAGCATTCCAATGGTCCACTTTCGGTGCATGCATGTACATACACACCTGTTGAACTGCATAACAAATGTCGGGTCTCGTGAATGTTAAATATTGAAGAGCTCCCGCAAGACTACGGTCCAATGTTAGGTCTTCATAGTCGAGACTAGAGGTCGAACCAAGCTTAGGTATCAACTGGTGTGGCAGCAGGTTTGCACGAAGACATGCCTGCCCTGTCTATAATTTCTTTCGTGTATACCTGTTGAGAAAGAAACATCTTGTTACCTTGCCTGGTTACGTGAAGACCCAGAAAATGACTTAGCGGCCCGAGATCCTTCATGGCAAATTCAGCTGCCAGACGAGACATGAGCTGAACACGAAGAGAGTCGGTCGATGTCGTAAGGATGATGTCATCGACATATATAAGAAGATACGCAGTGTTTCCATTGAACTTGTAAGTGAAAAGAGAATTGTCACATTTACTTTGTTGAAACCCCAAAGAGAGAACGAAATCAGTAAAGCGTTGGTACCATGCACGCGGAGCCTGTTTTAATCCATAAAGTGATTTTTGTAGTAAGCACACGTGATCAGGGTGTTGTCGATGCCGGAACCCCATGGGTTGATACATATAGACAGTCTCGTGGAGATTACCGTGAATAAAGGCGTTGGTAACATCCAGTTGATGAATCGGCCATGACTGTGACAAAGCCAGAGATAACACAGTACGTATCGTAGTGGGTTTGACAACAGGACTAAATGTCTCACCACAGTCTACCCCAATCTGTTGATTACTTCCGTCACAAACGAGACGAGCCTTATATCTTTCCAACGTACCATCTGACCGAAATTTGTGGCGGAAGAGCCACATGCTACGTAATACATGCATATGAGGTTGCCTCGGAACTAACACCAAGGTCTTATTTTTAATAAGAGCATTAAATTCAGTGTTCATGGCGTTATACCATTCCGTGCTGGACAAAGCATCCTTTGGGTTTTTAGGAATGGGTACAATGAACGAGGAAGTGAGATTAAAAATATGTTTTGGTTTACTTATACCATCCATAGAACGGGTACGGATAGTACGAGTAGGTGGTGGAGGGGGTGGGGGTGGGGGTTGGGTTGGGTTGGGGTGGAGGTTGAGGTAGACGAGTGAGTTGACAGGTTAGAAGGGTGATCGAAACTGGATGGATGAGTGGGAAACGGGCTGGGAATAGGTGACAGTGGGTCAAAGGAGGAGGAGAAAGATGGGCCTTGGGGGGGGGAGATTCTGGGCCGAGAGGAGATGTAGGTTGGGGGCTGTTTGGTGTAGGTAGTGGATTAAGAGGAGTGGGTATAATATTTAATGGGGAGATGAGTATGGGGTCAGGAGAGATGGGTTGGGCCGAGGTTGAAGTAGAACAAGCTGGGGCAGGTTGGGTGTTGGGATGGGAGCCGAAGATATGAAGTGGATGTATGGGGTCAGTGAGAAATCATATGTAGATTGGGTAGGTGTAGGATTATTTGCAAAAGGAAAGATGATTTCCTCAAAAATAACATGTCGATTTATAATAATTTTTCGGGTGGCAAGATCAAGGCACTTATAGCCTCGATGGTTAGGAGGGTAGCCAAGGAAGACACACGGCATAGAACGGTATTGAAGTTTGTGAATGTTAGTGTGAGGGATGAGTGGGTAGCACAAGCATCCAAAAACGCGAAGATGCGAATAGGAGGGGATGTGTTTATATAGTTTCTGAGTGGGAGAGATATTGGAAAGGGTTTTGCTAGGAAGAATATTGTGTAGATAGGTGGCAACTTCCAATGCATGATGCCAATATGTGTTGGGTAAAGAAGAATGGGCGAGAAGGGTTCGAATAATATTATTAATGGATCTAATCTTTCGTTCGGCTTTTCCGTTTTGAGAGGAGGTATATGGGCACGAAAAACGAAAGTGCATACCGTTTAATTTGCAAAAATGGTGAAACATGGTATTATTATATTCCTTTCCATTGTCGCATTGAAATTGTTTTATTTTCCGTTCAAATTGGGTATGGATCATGTTATAAAAGGTAGTAAAAGTGGAGAATACATTCGATTTAGTTGTAAGTGGATACGTCCATAGAAAGTTCGAAAAATCATCTAGAAAAAGTATGTAGTACCGGTGACCCCCCGCACTAAGTACTGGAGAGGTCCAAAGATCACTGTGTATGATATCAAAAGGCATGTTTGTACTATTATTAGAATCAAAGAAAGGTAACCGAATATGTTTTCCGAACACACAAGATTGACAAACATTGTTTTTCAAAGTTCCACAAGAAATAAAACTAGAATTCTTAAGTGAATGCAATAAAGAAGATCCCGGATGACCGAGACGTTGATGCCATGTGTCTTAAGAAATTGCGGTGAGAGCGGTGGGAGACATGATCTTGGTGACTTGGGATGGATCAAAAGTGTAGAGTCCTTCCGAGCTATTGCATCATAGGATAGGGGTTCGAGTCTTGAGATCCTTCACCAAAAAACCATAAGGGTCAAATTCAATGGACAATTTATTATCGGTAGTAAAACGGCGAACAGAAAGTAAGTTTTTAATTAGGGATGGGGAGTAAAGGACGTGATTTAATTTGAATGGTGGGAGGGGAGGGGGTAGGGTAAGGTCGCCTTGTCCAACCACGGGAATGGTTTGACCATTGCCCACAATTATGTTTTTGTTAATGCTATTATTAAAAACAGATGAAAGGTGAGAGTTAGAAGACATATGACCTGTGGCCCCGGTATCCATAGTCAAAGATGGGTCGTGAAGCGACATTGCATACATGGCCTGATTTAGATCCGTGGGCATGTGAGTGGCTGCAAACGACTGAGCGGGTCGAGGGCCGAGAATACCCGCTGAAGAATTGTTGGATCGATTCATTGTTGGGTATGGGCAAGGGGGTAAGTGGGCCCAAGATGCCCAAGAAGCATGTGGAGGTATTGTCTGTTGTGGGCCGACATATGGTGCAAAGGAAGCCCAGGGGTTGTAAGTTGTATTGTTGCCGCCACTATGCATGTTGCCGCCACTGTGCATGTTGCCGCCACTGAACTGACCGCCGAAACCATTCCTGCCGCCACGTCCTCTACCCCGGCCGCGACCGCGGCCACGGCCGCGACCCCGGTCAGAAAAATCTATTCGTTGACCAGCCGATGTGTCTGGCCGGTCACGAGTGTCTTTTTTATTGGTGTCAACAGATGCGGTGAGAGCCGCACCGGCCGACTGGGCCGCATGACGAACTTGATTGAGTTTGCGAGATTCCGCCATACATAACCGTGAGCGGGTATCGTAGAAATCTGGGAGAGGCTTCATCTGTTGAATCACCGAGGCAGTGTTCTCGTATTGTTCGGTAAGACCGGAGAGAAGTTGCAGGACCAGTTGCTCGTCGGTAACGGGAGAGCCAAGATTTGTGTTGGACCGATCTACGACCTTAAAATGTCAGTTAAGGCAGTTCATCTTTGAGTACGAAGGCGGAATCAACGTAAACAAAGTCATAACAGCTAGTTTCCTTTTAATCTTTCTTTTCTGATTGATTTACGTGCTTTTACAACGTATTCTGATACAAAACCGGCAGCACTTTGTCTCTCATACAATGACCATCCCTCCTAACAAATGAATCACACAACCTATTTATAACCATGATGATTTCGCTTGAGTTGGTTTCAAGCGAAATCTTATGCTGTTGATTTCGCTTGAACTGATTTCAAGCTAAATCATGATTTCCCTTGAAACAGTTCAAGCTAAATCTTCAATGTTGATTTAGCTTGAAACACACATAAACCCTTTCAAGCAAAATTTACAAGATAAACATGTAAAACCCTAATGTGTGTTCATTCAACCTATCTAGACACAAGACTTAATGCAGACGAAGTCAACAGACATTCCATGCACCAACAATTTGTGAGTTGGTCGAAAATCACCTTAAGTGCCTGACAGTATGCAGACATGTTCGGAAACTGGTCCAGATGAGTATTTGCAAACTTGTTATTAAGATCAATCGTGCGGGTGGCCTTGTTGTCTTGGAAGATATTAGCATTGGTAGTCCAGGCATCGTAGGCAGTTGTATCAGGTTTGAGGACTGTATGTAATAGATCAGTAGATATGGTGCTGTAAATCCATTGTAAAACAATGGAGTCAAGACGCTCCCACGTTTAGGTAGGGGGAGTCATGTCTTTTCCTTTGTCTTTACTCGTATCAGTTGAGGATGATGTCTCAGCAGCCGATTTGGGTTGAAGATGGTCATAAACCAGATGAGCTTTGCATTGAATTTTGAACATCTCTGACCAGGTGGTGTAATGCCCGGTTTCGATATCCAATGTAACAGGTATAAGGTTTTTGATGGAAGTGACTGTGACAGCAGGGTGAGGTGTAGAAGACGTCATGGTGGTATTGTGAGAAGGCAGAGAACGATTCAGGTTTGAGGAGACAGAACTCGGCGCAGGGAAGAAGAAAAGAAAACTAGGGATCGGCTAGGGTGATACCATGTAAGAATTCAAAGCTTGCCTTCTCATTAAACATAACCAACTATATAAAGGGTACAACCAAATCTCCTCATATTGAGGAGAGATATACATGACAATAATAAGAGATATTTTCCTATTATATACAATTGTCTATTACTGTGGTGAGAGCGAGTTATAATAACATGGGCGGGTGTAAGTCATGTTTGTGTTAATGTGATTGAAAACTGTGTATATTCATGAGCTCACCAATAAGTTAACGTCTATTTGAAGCATGTATTATAGGTAGGGATGGGCGTGTTACAGGTACCATACTTAAATTATGGTACCAAAATCGTCAAAATTGGGTACCGGTACCGAAAATGTTCAGTACAGTACCGGTGTTTGAAGGTGATAATCAGTATTGTACCGGTTTCGGTACCGAAAATGGCAAAAAGTGAGTATCGAATCGGTACTGGAAATTTGGTACAAGTACCGGTACTCAGTACCAAATGATCATCCCTAATTATAGGTCACTATTGACTGAGTCGAGAGGAATGTCGATAAACGGTGGAAGTGATGACTGCTTAGACATCAGACTAGAGATTAGTGTGATTGACAATTTCTTTGTGTTTCCATGTAAAATATGTTTGTGTCATATATAAAATAGTTTGTTCACTCCACATAAGTTGATATCAATAGTTCAGTGGCATTTGTGTTGGGTGTCGTGTTACAATTTTCCCCTGGTAAGCCATTTTGAGTTTTTCCTGTTTTTGTTCACTACCCACATTTTTATACCCACTTAACAAAATTTGCATTGTTATTTTCATGAAACATTATTTTTGTTGAAAGTCAAATGTTGTCAAAATGGCTTTACTAGTGACTCTGTAGCTTTATGTTTAAAAAATAGAAAATTACGAAAATAGCCAAAGGCCAGGGTTGACTTACGAAAATAGCCACCACATGCGTCCTTGGAGTGGCGCATCACGGATTCAAATGCACGGGATGCGTCTGGAAACAATGGGATGCGTCTTTGGAGTGAAGCCCAATAGAAAATGGACATGTGGCGGCAGATAAGTTGTAGACTACAATCGACGTGACTCGTTTCCGAACTAAATTTACGTTGAAATGTAAAGTAATCCGAATTCATACCGTTGAATGAAAATGTATTTTATTTGACCTGACTTGTTTTCAAAGAAAATTTACGTCGAAACGTAAACCAACTCAAAACGTATATAAAATAAACAGGTACGTTGGCATCATACACGACGTGATAAAATATAGACTACAATCGACTCGTTTTTGAACTAAAATTACGTCGAGACGTATAGCAACTAAAATTTATATCGTTGAATGAAAACGTATTATATTTCACCCGATTTGTTTCCAAACAAAATTTACGTCAAAACGTAGTCCAACTCCAAACATACATAAAAACAAAACATTATATAATTGACCCAACTTGTTTCCAAACAAAAATTACGTTAAAGCGTAGTTGAACTCAAATTTATATCGACACATACAAAAAAATATAAACGTTAAGAAATTAGTTTTAGGGTAAACACGAAATTTTAGAAACTTGTAGGTGTTAAAGTGACATTTACAAAATTAGAGGGATTAGTTTTGAGATTATCACAAAGTTTAAGGGTAGTAAAACAACTCGTTTCCAAACAAAAATTATGTCGAAATGTGGAACAACTCGAATTTACAAACACATATATAAAAATAAGCACGCAACAAATAGTTTTTTTTAAGTTAAGAACGAAAGTTATTAATGAAAAATCAGATTATATATACTCTTGAGGGGGTTAAAGTGACATTTTACAAACTTTATAGAAAGTTACGGGGTGAAAATAATATTTTCTAAACTTAAGGGGTGAAAGTAAGATTTGACAAAAGTAGATTTTTATTATGATTTTTCATTGGTTTTTAAGATATAAGTAAAATTGCATGCTAAGAAAATAAAAGAGTTAACTATTATTTTCGTCCCTGTGGTTTGTCAAAAATCACTATTTCAGTCCATTAGTTTAAAATTTGCGATTTCAGTCCCTGTGGTTTTACTTTCGTAACCATTTCACTCCACCTCCGTTAACCCCGTCCATTTATTCTGTTAAGTACATGTGAATTGACCATAATGCCCTTATTAATAAAAAACAAAAAGATATCTAAATGAGTTAATTACTGTTTTCGTCCATGTGGTTTGTAAAAAATCACTATTTCAGTCCCTGTGGTTTCACTTTCGTAACCATTTTAGTCCAGTCTCCTAACACCGTCTATTTTACCGTTAAGTTTTTAATGAAATACCTAAATTACCCTTGTGTTAATTAAATAAAAAAACCACGGAAATTTAAAAGACTGTATTCTAGGACCCACTTGTTAAAACACAACCCCACGCTACGCCACCCCACCCCAGTCCATCCCTGCTCTCATTTCCGGCAAAAGTTTTCGGTCATCTTCTCTGACATCACAACCCCACCCTCTTAGTGTCCGGCGACCCATTACCCCACCCCAATTAATATCTTCCTAGCAGCATCAATTAACATAATAACTTTGAAAAATAATGATTACCTGGACATTTTCTGATTCTAAAATCCAAAATTAAAATTTTAACCATATATGTAAAAATTAGTGCTAGACTTCTACTTCTACTGAAGTCATGGTGGGTCGAACCCTACAATCCAATTTAAGTCCATATGTCATACAACAATTAAATCATATAAATCCAATAATAAAATCATATAAGTCCATATTTAATTAAGTAATTTAGGTATTTCATTAAAAACTTAACGGTAAAATAGACGGTGTTAGGAGACTGGAATGGACGAAAGTGAAACCACAGGGACTGAATCGCAATTTTTAAACTAATGGACCGAAATAGTAATTTTTGACAAACCACAGGGACGAAAACAGTAATTAATTCATTTAGATATCTTTTTGTTTTCTTATAATAAGGGCATTATGGTCAATTCATGTGTACTTAACAGAATAAATGGATGGGGTTAACGGAGATGGACTGAAATGGTTACGAAAGTGAAACCACAGGGACTGAAATCGCAATTTTTAAACTAATAGACTGAAATAGTGATTTTTGACAAACCACATGGACGAAAACAGTAATTAACTCAAAATAAAATAACAAAATTGGGCCAAGCCCATAAAAGCAAAATTGAGCAAAAAAAAAATTAAGATGGGGAATGTCCGGATCGATCTCGGGTGGAGCAAGAAAAGGTAAACTCATTAACCACTGCTGTTATTTAAGAACCTTACTTTTAATAACTAATTAAGGAAAAGTCGGTGGAGTGATGTCCGCCGACTTCTCTTTTAAGAGTATATAAATAAACTAGTAGGGTGCCCGCGCGATGCGACGGGGGCGACACTTTGGATTGCGGCACTCGTTGCTGGTAGTTTTCTTATTTGTATATGATAACATTATTGAGGTGGATATATGTCATAAGTGTTACACATGGGAGCCTAACACCTATAATGTCTTGCAATGTTCGATCAACTGCCTCTATCGCCTGACCGTTTCGCCATCGATGCCTCATCCCATATAATTAACTTGGAGGACCTAATTAGTTGACTTATAATTCCTAAAATTTTGGGACATAGTTTACTATTTATCTACTAAATATCGTAAATTAGTATTAAATAATTCCTAAAATTTTGGGATATAGTTTACTATCTATCTACTAATATCGTAAATTAGTATTAAATAATTCCTAAAATTTTGGAACATAGTTTATCTTCTATCTACTAAATATCAAAGTTTTGTTTTGTTATAAAAATTAATAATAAATAAAGTATAGAAAAACTGTTTTAAACATGTAAAGATTCGTTTGTTAATAAAAAATACTAAACAAATGACAAAAAATAAAAGATAAGTTGTTATCGTTATAAAGTAAGTTTATTTTGTTGGTGAAATGATAAAGTTTATAAATTTATTATTTAAAGTCTATAACTTTTTTAAATATCCACATCATACTCATCCAATAAACTTTAATTTTAAAATTTTCGTTTTTGAAAAAATAAAAAGTAAAAAATAGTATGTGACTTGTAGGTACGTTTTAAACACCTTTAACTAATGTTAAATTTCATTTTTATAAATATTTAAAAAATCATATTTTTATAAAACAATTTTTATAAAAAAAATAGGATGTAAAAGTTTATATCTTTATTAACTTTATCTTTTTATTTAAGAAATACAAATTATTCGAAAAATCTATAATATTATATAATTATTTTTTCATATCTCGTGTCGTCCAACAGTTTTTTTTTTTATAGAAGGCACTAATGGATATATACGAAATCCTCGTGGAACATGACTGTTAAATTGAATAAGTTTAGTGTGCTTTGTAAATACAATCTTGAATTTACTCCAAACCAAGAGGTAGTTTTCATGTTTTGGCCATTCTTGGTAATCGAATTTATCTCTTTGGAAATGATCAAGTACGAACATGTAAATTATATAATACGAACATGATTAAGTACTAAAGTATATTAGTTTAATCGAGATGTAAATTATAAGTGCAATAAAATAACACAAAACATAAACTTCAAATATAAAATAAACTTTATTATTCATGGGATAGTCTAGATCAAACAAAAACAACTGAAAATGAAAAAAACATAAAAACACTTGATATATTTCATCTAATTTCTCTTCTTTTTTGATCCGTTTTTCTTGTTTGTGCTCGAATCAGCAGTATCATCTAATTCATCTTCTTTCTCATCATCCTCAGAATCATCTAAATTTATAACATCGACCCATTTCCATTCAGAGAGTCTCTTAGATCTTTTCTTTTGATTCTCATACTTCCGATCCTTAAAAAAACAAAAAATTAATAAAAAAGTTAAAAAATGATTAAATAAATTTTATAAAAAGAACAAATATTGAATTAAAAAAATTAAAAAAGATTAAATAAATTTTAAAATTACCTCTTTACTAAATTGACGTTGAAGATTAGACTTGTATGGACTGAACATTGCACCATAAGAAATAATTTCAACACTATTATCACCATCATCCTACAATAAAACACCAAATAATAACATAACGAACTTGTTAATATGAAATATTATAAGTGAAAATATTACTTAAAAACTAACAAAAGCTTGTTCGACAACTGGGGTGTTTAAATTGGTGTGTTGAATCTGAAAAATCAAATAAGTTAGTATTCACATAAAAGTAAATAAAAGAAAACAATTATTCATTATTGCGATATAACAAAACTTATCATAGAACCGACCTTAGATTTTTCAATATCGCATGCTTGTTTTTTCGCATCAAGTGAATTCAGAACTGGCTTCATATTTTAAATCTGTTTAGCAATAGAAATGTAGAATTGTGAGTGTTTGCTAAGTATTTATAGTAGTCCATTAGGGTTTAGTTTTAGATTGGTCATCCATTTATTTAGGAAGTTTGTTGTGAGTTTTAAGTTTTTAAAATAAGATGCACATATCCTGTTTAGTTTGTTGTGGCATGTTTAATAGGAAGTTTGTTGTGAGTTTTATCTATACTATATTAAACATGCCACAACAAACTGACTCTGTACAAGTAAAATTAGGGAATATTTTAGTTTATTAATGCCGTTTAAAACAAAAAACTTGGGTAAAAAACAAATGTTAATGCACGGTAGCTAGGTAATGGTCAAAGCTGGCTTGGGTAAAAAACAAATGTTAGCTTTAATCAATTGTACATTTACGCATCGGCTATTTGTACTTTATGAACGCACGGAGAAACAAAAAAAACAACTATCGAAACGTTTAAAAAAATGTGTCGATCGTCATGGTACCTTCGGATTTTTTTAAAACATTACGGGTTGTAAGATATCGCAGGAATACATTAAAGAATTAAAGAGGGGGGGAAGTGTAACTAATTACCCATAATTATGTTAAATGTCAAGGATTTAAATGTAATAGATTGAGGGACTAAAAAATAATTATGGTTTAAAAGACCACTTTACCCTCATTCTAGGGGTTTATTTATAAATAATAGGGGAAGAAGTTCTTAACTTTTGGGAATCCTTCCCTCATGTATTATAATATAGTATAGATAACAAAGATTCTATATAGAAAGTTAAGTTTTCGAAATGATAAATTTTTTAACAAATTTTAATGTTTAAGGATACTATATCTTTCGCATTTGAAATATAACTTTAATTTGTTGTTTCGATATGCTTTTCATTGACTGTTGTACACATTGACCGATTTGTTAACAATAAAAAGTTTCGATTATCAAATTGTTACGAGATTGTATTCTGAGACATTTTATTGTCAAGCATTATTTCGGTCTTAGTTATATTATGTAACAAAATAATTTCATCTCACACTTAACAAATACTAGATATGTTTGTAATTCATAACATAGATAGATATCATATGTACCACTTGGTTCGGATAAATTAGAAAAGGGATTCAAGAGGACCAGAAGAAATTAAAGAAAGAACTAGACCATTTGCATAATTTTCATTCATAATCTAAACAAAAGCATACAAATGATATTTATAGCTATTTAAACAAAAGCATACAAATGATATTTATAGCTATTTACTAAAATAACTAAACCCACTACTCAAACAACTACCTATTACTTAGAAGTAACTAATAAACAAAGAAAATGTAGAGAACATGCAGGCAACGTGGCACTGTAGCGATGTAAAGAATTAGCACGTAACAAAATAATAAGTTTTCGATTCAACTCAACCTGTCCCGTATGTTAAGACCCGGGTTATTTTTTTATTTTATACCTGAAAATTTTGGGACATCATTGTTTTCTTAGTTGACACATTCATAAAAATCAGACAAGCTTTGACCAAACAGACATCAAGTAACAAACAATGTTAAAAGCAAATTCAAAGATGATACCATCATGCAGTCTAGCTACCACAAAGATGAACTCACTTCTCTGCAATTTGTTCTTACCTCACCGCTTAGTCCAGTCAGCACTTGGGTACTGGAAAGCTTCATCATCACCTGTGCAAAATCTTTATGAAACATAGAAACATCTGATGCATATTGCCTGACCCAACTTGCAGTTTCCTCCCCAGCTGTTAGCTGTTGATCTACAAACAGGATTCCCCTGCCCTGCAAAAGACCGCGGTAATACAAAATCCCAAATCCTGATCCTCTTCCTTCATAGTCCATCTTCATGGATCTTTCTTCATCACTTTTTGTTGAAGTTGTTGATGGTGACGGAGATGCTGATGGTGATGCTGAAGAAGACTCAGATTGGCTTTGGGTTTGGGTGCTGTTGCATACGGATCGTAGGAGTTCTGCAAATTCAGGATCCAACGATGGGTCTGGCTGATCAGTCCCACCAAATTTGTAAAGCCGTCTTTCAAAGAACTTGCAGTGAATCATTCCAGTACTATGGGCACCTGCAAATAAATCAAGTTGTGAATCCTCTAGTGTTAGGCAACAATGATGCAGACAATAGGTGGAAATAGCTATAAATTTAGTTCTGAATGGTTTGGTTTGGGTTGGCTTATTTATATACTTAAACGGGCCAAAATAATCTACGCAAAAACGAATGGTCAAAAGGGATGGGGTGTTTAAAGTTTGCTGGAGCGTATGTTTAATGCAAACAGCCTCCTAAACTGTTTTACTCGAAGTTCAGATTACCATTATTACGATAATGTTTCTAAAATCTGTTAATGCACTATTTGCAGTCTATTACCCAACCAAACTCTTTGACCTTTTGCCCTACCCGCCGCCGGTCACCCTATCTGACCACCAATAATGCAACAAGAAAGAATGAAATGCAGGAAAAGAACTGAAGGATGGATTTATAAAGGCTAAAAGATAACATTAACCAAGGAGACAATGTCTGTAGTTCTGTGTTGTTCGAACATTTTACCTTAAACCTGGTGTCTACCAGAGATGCCATTTTAAGAGGTAAGTTCTAAGTTAATGTATTGAACCTAATTCCCATGTGCTGCAAGTTAGATTACATGGGATCACTAATTCGGTTATTTCAATAACTAAGCATTGAAGAACAACATCAATGATTCATAGAACTAAGTTTTTCAAACTGGAATAGTACTTCTGACTGGGATTAAAAACCATAAAAAACGGAAGACAGTAGTTCTCCAACCAAAAAGACTAGAGAATTAAAATCAACATTGGGAACTTGAAAGAAACAATAAGCACAACATATGATTGATGCGTACCTAAAAGAGTGACTGTTTCTTTTACAGTAAATCCCCTTGACGCAAATCTCGCAATGGTTGTAGGAAGATCATCTAAGGGGCTGGGAAGCTCATATGAAATTTCAGGGAAAGAGTGATCACTGTCTTTCCTACCAGTGTGTACAGGATAAAATGGTCCACCAGCCTATAAACAAAAGATCAAACATTAGTAATCAATATGCTATATAGTTATATCCTCTCAGATATAACTAACTATAAGAGGAATAAGCTAATTACCAAAACCACACTCTCACGAGCAGCCACCACAAGAAGATCAGCACAAGAAACCACACCAGGGCAAACGTTTTCCAATTCGGACTTGATAATGTCAATGTGATCAAATCCCCTCAACGACTGATTTGGTAGAGTGTCTTTCTCACTCCCCATAAAGACAGTACGATCCAAAAGCACCGATGCATCACATCCCTACATCATGTTTCACTGTAATTCACTTAAAACTGAAGTCTAAACATAACAAATGCATATAATACATCTGTGTGTCTACATATGTTTGTGTGACGCGTATATGCATACACAAACATACATATGATTATATGAATATTTATTTATACATCCTCTGTCTCAAAAGAACATTTTACATACATCAATTTCCATGTGAATTGCCACTTTCCACTAGTAGTGTGTCTACTATTCACAGAATATGATCTAAGTAAGCTATACAACTGGCATCAAAACCTAGAACTACTGTATTAATTTGCAATAACAATACAAAATCTCATCAAGATCTAGCCGCTCAATATCCTATTACACGTAACAAAATCCTATTCGCATCAAACACGATTCGAAATTACAACATCGATACAAAATAGATAAGCACAATAACCAGTAGATCATCAACAGTTGATAAAAATAATAACATACGAAATCGATAACAATTAACACATCAAAAGAAGCATAACAAACCTGTACAAAACAATCGTGAAAAACGAGACGAAGAATAGCAGGAGCGACGGTGGAATTCTGGTCGTAGATCCGGCGTAACGTGGATCTGATAACTTGTTGCGCTTGAGGACATGATTCGTGATAATAGTCGTACTCGAGCGATGAATGAAATGGAGAAATGAAAGATATGAGAAGAGAGTATCCGATTAGAAGAAGAAGATGAAGGATTTTAGCATCGTGTTTCATGGCTAGCTAGGGTTACAGATGAAGAGACTGGTGGTTGTTGGTTTAAGCAGTCGAGAAAATGAGCGGGAAAGTAACAGGGATTGATTATATGTGAGATGGATTCTAACAGAAAGTTTGTTTTTGGTTCAATTTACTATGATGCCCTCGGACTCTATGCATCACTAATGTGATCAAGTTTGTATCGGATGGGTACTTTGGTAATCTACTATTGTCTTCACCTATTCATTTCTTAAAGAGTTAAATGTAAATTTTAGTTTTTGTGATTCAGGTCATTTTGTCAGTTTAGTTTAAAGATTTTATTTTTTGTATGTGGGTCCAAAAAAGGTTTTATCGTTGGCATTTTACTCCACTGGGTTAACTTCATTCATTTTTTCTGTTAACGAGAAGGGCAATTCGGTCATTTTATATGTAATTCTGTGAACTAAAAGGGTAATTTGGTCATATAAAATGACCGAATTGCCTTTCTCGTTAACAAAAATAATGGATGAAGTTAACTCAGTGGATTAAAATGGTAACGGTGAAACCTTTTTGGACCCACATAAAAAAAATGAAACATTTGGACTAAACTGGCAAAAGGGTCCAACTCACAGGGGCTAAAATGGCATTTAACTCTTTCTTAAATAAGAAATTGTGAAATTTCAATACGTGTTTTCGTTTTTATATTTATTTATGCTCGTTTGTTAATTTTATTTTCTTTATCTTTGTTTATTTTTTTAACCGTTAAGCTTGCCTTCTCTAAATCTTATATTAGTTACATTTTTAAGGTTTAAGTCTTAGTCTTCTCACAAAAGGTAATTCTTCTTGACCATAGTCCAAAGCCTAAGTGATGCATATATATTTGTGTATGCATTTGTTTGTGTATACTTGTGTTTGTTTAATGTATTAGGGTGTCCGGGGCGTACAGCGGGGACCAATTCGGTGACCACCTTCCCTGATCGGGAACGCCGCCGCCATCACCGCGGGGACCCGATTCGGGGGGTGGTTTCGGCACTTGTTCACCGCATTGAATTGGCACGATAATTGAGGAACGGTCGTTTAAACGGTCGAATTTTTAAAAAAAAAAAAATCACTTTTTAAACAAATATAAATAACCACACCCACTTCACTATTTTTTATACTCTCAAACCACACCCACTTCTTATTTTTTATACTCTCAAACAACACCCACTTCACTAAATGGATCCCAAGTTCCCGTTTTTTCCTCCCCTACCCGACTTTCCCGACGATGAAGGTTCTCCGTCAAACGATAGTAGTTTAATTTTCTTCCAAAATCTCATTCAACAAGCGGAGGTCCTAGACACGGCATCGTCTAGTAAAAAAAAAATTGTCCCTCGAGATCGTGAGGGTGGCCACGAAACACTAATGGCCGATTATTTTGTAGAAAATCCAAAATTTAATGCCGATATTTTTCGTCAGAGGTTTCGTATGTCCAAGTCTTTGTTCCTAAAAATTGTTAGTGACGTCGAAGCGAACGACGAGTGGTTTCAAGAGGGCTTGGACGGGAGAATGAAGAAAAGTTTCACGCCGTTGCAAAAGGTTACTTCTGCGATTAAACAACTTGCAACCGGTAACCCACCAGACGAAAACGACGAGTATTTAAAGATGTCTGAAAGGACCTCTCGTGAGTGCCTTGAATATTTCTGCCAGACGGTCTGTGCAATGTATGCCGGTGAATTCTTACGTAGACCAACGAGCCACGACGTTGCGCTATTATATCAGGCTCATGAGGAGAGACATCATCTACCTGGTATGTTGGGTAGTCTGGATTGTACACACTTCGTCTGGAGAATGTGCCCCACAGAATTGCATGGACAATATATGAGAGGCGATCATCAATACCCGACGGTTATGTTAGAGGCGGTGGCGTCTCAAGATTTGTGGATTTGGCATGCTTTTTGTGGCCCGGCGGGTTCACAAAACGACATCAACGTGCTCCAACAATTTCCGTTATTTCTTACTCAACGAAACGGAACGGCGCCATATTGTCTATTTCAGGTGAACGACCACTTATACAAACGCGGGTATTATCTTACTGATGGGATCTACCCTAGCTGGTCCGTGTTTGTGAAGTCTTTTCCATATCCTCACATCCCGAATGAAAAAAAGTTCAAGAGGCAACACGAGGCCGCAAGAAAAGATGTGGAACGGGCGTTTGGTGTGTTAAAGGCGAAGTGGGGAATACTAAATCGTCCAATGCGTTCCAAAACGGTGAAAACGATAAGGTTACTCGTGTATACGTGCATTATTTTACATAACATGATTATAAAAGACGACGGAAGGGCGATAGCACCGGTACACATTCAAGATCCTCCAGTCGAACCCGTCTTCGCTGATACAGCTTATAGCGAGCTCATTGACGAAGACACGCATTGGAGACTAAAACACGATCTCGTTGAGCATCTCGGACGTTTAGATCTACCTCACCTTGAAGTGAGTTCCGACGACGAGTAGTTTGTTTTTATATTTTTCTAGTTTGAATGTAAGTTTTATTTTTCTAGTTTGAATGTAATTTTTATTTTTCTAGGTTGTTTTTTTTTTTAATTTAATGAAATGTCTTTTATTTAATTTTTTTTTTATTAATATTTTTTTAATTTATAAACATGCATAATTTTACAACAAATAAAAAAAAAAAAAAACCCCCAAGTCCCCTAACAGGGGAGTGCAGCCATCAAAATGGGGTGTTAGGGGAGTTTAAGAGGGGAGTTGACGTGGCACTATCTGATTGGTGGTGTGTAAGAGAGGGGACTCCCCTCTTAGGGTGTCCGGGGCACATTCAACACGATAGCACCGGTACACATTCAAGATCCTCCAGTCGAACCCGTCTTCGCTGATACAGCTTATAGCGAGCTCATTGACGAAGACACGCATTGGAGACTAAAACACGATCTCGTTGAGCATCTCGGACGTTTAGATCTACCTCACCTTGAAGTGAGTTCCGACGACGAGTAGTTTGTTTTTATATTTTTCTAGTTTGAATGTAAGTTTTATTTTTCTAGTTTGAATGTAATTTTTATTTTTCTAGGTTGTTTTTTTTTTTAATTTAATGAAATGTCTTTTATTTAATTTTTTTTTTATTAATATTTTTTTAATTTATAAACATGCATAATTTTACAACAAATAAAAAAAAAAAAAAAAAACCCCAAGTCCCCTAACAGGGGAGTGCAGCCATCAAAATGGGGTGTTAGGGGAGTTTAAGAGGGGAGTTGACGTGGCACTATCTGATTGGTGGTGTGTAAGAGAGGGGACTCCCCTCTTAGGGTGTCCGGGGCACCAAGCGGGGACCTCATCGGTGACCACTTTCCCCGATCGGGAACACCGCCACCATCGGTGCGGGGACCCGATTCGGGGGGTGGTTTCGGCACATGTCCACCGGTTTGAATTTGGCACAATAATCGATGAACGGCTCTTTGAACGGTCATAAACAAAAAAAAAAAAATCATTTTTTATACAAATATAAATAACCACACCCACTTATTTACACTCTCATCAAACCACACCACAACTTTACTTAATTTTTATACTCTCAAACCACACCCACTTCTCAAACCGAGCAATGGAGAACCAACCCCGCGAAGCCAAGAAAAAAACTAAGGGACGAGGCAAGCAACCGTCTCGTGGTGGTTCGAGCGGTGCAAGTGCACAATCACAACCCCCTTTCGGATATACTCCACAACCCCCGTTTTTTTTCCAACAACCTTCACACCCCTCCTTTTACAACACTCAAGCAACCAACCTTCAACCCAATTTCGGCTATGGTTTTCAAAATTTGTTATCAATGGATGCTCCTCCTCACTCCCCCGCCTTCGACCCATATGGTTTTCGTTCCCCACAACTTCCATCGGTCCAAGAAAATGTTGAACGTCCTCTACCTGTTTGGGACGACGAGGACGATGAGGTAGTGCCCGAAACTCAAAATTTTGGCGACGAGGACGATGAATATAATGTGGATGCAGATTTGGGCAACGAAGAAGATGACGCTCGGGAAAAAAAGGGAAAAATGACGAGCGAAAAATGGACAAAGGTCCAAGAAGAGGCGTTGGCGAAGGCGTATGTACATTGCTCTACCGACAAAAAGAAGGGCAATCAACAAAACCGCGATAGTTTTTGGCGTAAGATTTTAAATCATTTTAACGCCACCGTCGGTGGAAGTAACCGGACCGTGCATCAAGTACGGTCTAAATGGGGCCCGATGCAAACGAAAATAAACTTTTTCAACGGCCTATACCAACAAGCGGTAAAAATTATATTTTTTAACATTGTATATTTTTTATTTTTCTTTACTAAGTTTATATTTTTTTAACATGTATATTTTTTATTTTTCTTTACTAAGTTTATATTTTTTTTAACATGTAGGATCGCACACGAGGAAGCGGAGTCAAGGATCTCGACGTGATGAAAGTCGCTTTAGGAGAATTTAAAGATAGATTTCCGAACGGTTTTCAACATATCGAGGCGTGGGAGGTCCTTCGAAAACACGACAAATGGGCCCAAGTCCCATTGTTGGGTGAGGAAGGGGAAGGTTCGGGACATAAAAGAAAGCCCGTTGAGGTGGACCCTTCCATACCCGATATGAACGAAGACCCCTCGCCACAAAGAGCACAACGGCGAGACAAGCGTCAAGCGACATCGTCCGAGGGAAGCTCGGCCGAGTTGGCGGCACAATTCAAAGAGTACACCGCCATGAAAGAAAAGAAAAACGCGATTGAATATAAGGCGGTTGAATTGAGGATGAAAAGAGAGGAGCAGGCTCTCGAGCTCATATCGGAACAACGCGAGACGATGAAAAACTACAATTACGATCGAGATATGGAAATATTCATCAAGCCGCACGACGATGCTCCGCCAAGTATGTTGCCGTTCATCCTCGCCCGAAAACGCGACATCGCTAACAAGTACGGGTGGCCGTGCGATTTCTAAAATTATTATTTTCTAGTTTTAATGTAATTTTTATTTTCTAGTTTGAATGTAATTTTTATTTTCTAGTTTGAATTTAATTTTTATTTTTATTTTCTACTTTGAAATGTCTTTTGTTAAATTTTATTTAATTTTTATTAATATTTTTTTATAAACATGCATAATTAAAACAAAAAAAAAAAAAAAACCCAAGTCCCCTAATAGGGGAGTGGCGCCATCAAAATGGGGTGTTAGGGGAGTTTAAGAGGGGAGTTGACGTGGCACTAGCTGGTTGGTGGTGCGTAAGAGATGGGACTCCCCTCTTAGGAGTGCCCCTCTCACCCTTAGGGAACAAAACAAGGAGCAGAAACAACTTCATTTGCCTATAAACAAACGGTGTGTATATAGATATGTTGTATGTAGGGGAGTCCCCCTCTCACCCTTAGGGAACAAAACAAGGAGCAGAAACAACTTCATTTGCCTATAAACAAACGGTGTGTATATAGATATGTTGTATGTATATAGGAGAGATTTTTTAGAAGAGTTTTAAAATTGAGAATAAGAAGAAATCTCAAGCCTCCATTTATTAGATCAAAGGTTATAAATGGTTGTGACAGTTTTGTAATTAGTTAATATTTTTAAGTTTGTTTTCATTAAAAATAATGGTAGTTTAGGGATTTTTATGTAGGAAATAATCCTTGATACCACAGTTACACATTCGTTTATTCATTCCTTACCAGATTTCCTCCCAATATCTTTTCTCAAATAGATTGATCTCCTAACACTCCCCTCCCCCCCCCCCCCCCCCCCCCCCCCCTCAAAAAAAAAAAAAAAAAAAAAAACAGTTTAATCACTCTTATATTAAAAGAAATTGCAAGGCTATGAACAGATTATCCCCCCACCCCCAAAAAAAAAAACAGTTTCATCACTCTTATATTAAAAGAAATTGCAAGGGTATGAACATATTATCAGATTGAGATTCGTTCACATCCGTTCAGCCACGTCCACCTTTTCTAAGTGAAGTTATTCATGCATTTAAGGGTAGTATAGTCATTTTTTTCTATGAGAGATCTTCCATAGTACAAGTCACTTTATCACCAACCTTTCACATTTTTTCCTTCACTCACCAACCCCTCTTCTTCTACCTTTTTTTCCTTCACACAGCATTCCGTATTCTCCTTCCTTTCAAGTTTCTCACATTAGTTTCTCTCACTTGAGAATGGATCATCCTCATGATTTTGTTGCAGATATTGAAGAGGATTCCCCTCCTTGTGGTTCATTGTTTGGTACTCCGTTGAAGGAGTACAACGTATCATCAGGTTTTTCGACTTGTTTATATTTTCTTGGCTGCTATATCTTTTCGTGTTGATGATAGTGTGTTTGTGTGTACAAATCTTGTAGAGTATTCTCCTTCTTATATGGTTCATCGTTCGTTACTCCGTTAAAGGAGTACAACGCATCATCAGGTTTTTCGAGTTGTTTATATTTTACAGTTTTCTGAGTTGTCTATGATGTCTCTTTTTTGTTTGTGTTTTACCTGTATCCACGTTTGTTGAGACATCCCATGCATAGTCTGAAATGCTCATGTTCTTTTTTACTATTTTTTATCACTCGTAGTTTTGATTGTCTTTTTAAAGTTTTTGACTTTTCATGAGGATGGTGTTGTTTTCTACTCCCTCCGTCCCATTAAAAGTGTCCTATTTTGAATTTTCAAAGTCTTAATTTATAAACTTTGATTTTAATTATATATTTTTGTGTTATATAAAACTTGATGAAAATTAACCCGATAAAAACACTTGTAAAACACACTCAAATCATATAACTTTCATCAAGTATTATCTATCACAAACAAAATTATTTAAGGTCAAAGTTTATATATAAAGACTTTGAAAATTCAAAATATGACACTTTTAATGGGACGGAGGTAGTATAATCTTTTTTGTGTTATAACTTTTTCATGAGGATTTTCCATTTTATAGACATAAAATTTCGTGTTTTCTTTTAAAAAAAAACTAACAGAACACATGTTTTTTTGGTATAGGTTTCATGTTTGCTTCATGACTTGTTTGACAATTTTTTGTTTGGTTTAGAGTTTTATGTTATTTTTCCTTTAATGTTTTTGCGTTTGTTTCCTCACACCTTAGGTGGTCATTGTAACAACCCGACTTTTAGGATCGTTACTTATCGTTGTCTTTTCTCTCGTAATCGCTTGTACTCTTGGGATTCGATTACCGCAATGGGTTTAAACTATATTTTCAACGCGTTTTAAACACTTATTGCAACACTTATTCAAAACACAGTTATCGCATTTAAACGTTGTTTATAACGCTACTATTTAAACGCATTTTATCGCATGTTACATCGCTTATTTAAACCAAACGTTATCGCAACACAAACGCAACGCAAACTCGAAACACGGATTTACTTTATGCATTTATCTTATGTGTGTTGTTTGTGTGATTATTTGTTTAAATGTTATGTGGTTATCAACGCAACGCTTACACGCTCAACGCTCACTCGCAACTCCATTAAACACAACGCAACGCTTAACAAACGAAACGAAAGTTGGAAAACTAACAAACACAACTCGGTCGTCCGAATGGACATCCGACCGGATGGCCATCCGACCGAACACAACCCTCGCGCAACCGACTTATCTCTCGCACCTCTACTATAAATACTACTCGTACACATCATTTCTCTGATTTGACACTCCCATCCGCTCACAAGCTCTCAGTTGCTCTCAATCGCGAATCAAGGCCATTTTGTAAGCTTTTCATCTCAAATATTGTACAATCTTCATCTTTAATCACTTCTACATCATCTTCTTCATAAAAATCACACACAAACACTAACTTTTTCTCTGAAATCACTGATTCGGACCTCTTGAAGGTGGTTTCCACCCGTTTTGCTCAGGCAAACTGTTGTGGAACACTATTTGATCGAGAATGGTTCGAGATCTAAAGGATTTCGCGCTTTTGAACTTAATCTTAACAAGATTTCAACGCTTTAATCTGTTTTCAACTTTTTCTTCACTTTTCTACTCAAAATCGATGGAATCTGGACTCAATCAGACTCTCGACTCGTTCCTTAGTCAAGAGCCGGTTTGAAAACGGATTTCCACCGAAGAGATGACCGATTAACGGGTCAAACATAAATCTTCATCAAAAACAGTGCATCTGACTGAATGGGCTGTGACCATTCGACCGAATGAGCTGGACTTGGTGTTTTTTCCGTTGTTTGACACGTCGTCACGCCGTCTCCGTTAAACGCAAAACTTTTACTTAGAAAATTTTACAAATTTTCAACTACAGATCATCCCGCTCGAATGGCCATCCGTTCGGATGACCATCCGACCAGATGACCTGACCTTTATAATTTTCATTGTTTTGAAACAAACTTCGAATTTCAACGACTCACAAACACCCACTCACTGTTCGAATAGCCATCCGTTCGAATGGTCATCCGCTCGGATGACCATCCGTCCGGATGACCATCCGTTCGGACAAACTGTTGAACACTTAGCCCGCTCGACACACTGTTTACACTCTGTTCAACGATTTATGCTACTGTTTCCATGCTCAGGCTAACTCGAATTTCAACGACTCACAAACACCCACTCACTGTTCGAATGGCCATCCGTTCGAATGGTCATCCGCTCGGATGACCATCCGTCTAGATGGAACCCATCCGTTCGAATGGCCATCCGTCCGGATGACCATCCGTCCGGATGACCATTCGTCCGGACAAACTGTTGAACACTTAGCCCGCTCGACACACTGTTTACACTATGTTCAACGACTTATGCTACTGTTTCCATGCTCAGGCTAACTCAACGCGCTCCCTTCAATCCAATCAAGCTTGTGTTTACTTGTTAAACACGCACTGTGAGTATACTCGAACCCATTTTCATTTAACGCACTTTTGGGTGTTACATACGTTCTATATCAAAACACAACACACAACACAAACACTTTAAACGCTAACCGCTCCCGCATGTGTGATCTATGAATGCTTGTACTATGCTTATACAGTGTTACACTATACCGCCTCTAGCAACGATAGTGCTATAGTTTGGACTCAGCACTTGTCGTGGACAGGGGTTGCTAGGGATCACATTACTTTACTTCACGGGTTCCCTGAACATGTATCGCGCATACTCTACAACGCAGTCTCGTGGTTAAGTTGTAATCATTGTTAGTTACTTGCTTCGCCCATTACGTGATACATGTTGGTTATGCGTAAAACGCTTTTACTACTATATGCTATGCAAACTTGTGTACTCACCTTTACATTTTATGTATTGGCCTTATTTTAACGTATGTGACAGGTTGATTTGGATGCTATGCTGAAACAAGCTAGGAAGTCTAGAAACCACTAAATAAATCTGAGTTGTCAGAATGGATTTGTTTATGAGACTTAATATCTGTAATGACTGTTTTTGCTTTATCAGTTAGTAGTATGGGATATTAACATTAAAGATATGGTCATTTAATAGGTGTTGTGGATTCTCTTGAACAATTTGTTTCGCTCAGTGTCACGCCCCGATGATTCTGCCACCGGTTGGGGTGTGACAGATTGGTATCAGAGCCATAACTATAGGGAATTAGGTCGAGTCTTGTAGAATTGACCTAGTCTATAGTCTAAGTACCAACAGACTCGTTTCTTGCGAACCCAGTGGGGGTTTTGTACGAACCTACTTTTGATACTCTAGTCCGAACTCGCGAAAACTACATCTTCGTGCGAACCCGCATACTGTAGCTTTGTACGAAGGGAAACCTTTCCTAAGGTTCCAACATTACTTGCCTTTCCTAAGTCTGACACAATACACATGCTTTTGAAAACGCTCGTATAACACAAACGAGTGATTGTGTAGAGATTAGGTGTGAAAACCAAGAACTCTCGACAAGATCGCTCACTCTACGCGTATTTTTACTCTCAGCACGAGAATCTCCATTGAGTTAGGAGTGATATCCACAATTGTAACACCCGTCTCATTTATTTATTATTTTATTGTAAAATACGCACCTTTTAAAAAAATGCATAATTATCAAAAACTTAGTTGATAAAACTAAGGCTACATGATTATGGTGTTCTAATATAACCAACTAACTAGTTTAAAAACATTCAACATTAAGTAGTGTTTACAAAACAAACATCGTCTAAAACATGATTAGATTAGCGCGGAAGCTTCAAAATTAGTGTTCGGTTCTTGGATTCTTGCTTGATCACCATCCGGGATATGACCAACATCACCTAAGGTCAAAACCACATCAATTGTTAGTTTTGACAACATTAAAATGTATGAAATAAGGTTCCAATATCAAACAACGGAAAAAAAATTCCAGCATTTGGGTCTGTCGCGCCCCGCGACAGATCCCCTATAAGCTTTCGTGGGCCGCGAGAAAGCCCCGCGTGTCGCGACAGGTTCAGGGTCTCCCTCCACGTGCCGCGGGGGAGACGGTTTTCCAGCGGATACAGGTCTTTTTCCAGCATTTATGCCCAGCTCCGAAATTTCCAAAAATTCTAACTTTAAAGGCTCATAACTTTTTACCTACGTGTCCGTTTTAGTCGATTCTTTTTCCTATGCGTCCGTAATAATATTAAGTATCCAATCATTCAAATTTCACACATCAAAACCTGGTAAATAAATGAATTGTTCACAAATCCTTGTTTCGATTATTTGACCCGTTTGTTTTTTGACATCTTTGTCATCATTCAATTTCATAAATTTCTAAGCTTTGTTACCCATTCCCCGGGCTTGTCAACTATGGCGTATCATTACCATCACATGTTTTTACGCACGCACTAGAATTTCATGCTCGTTTTCTATAATTCAAGCAAAACACTTTATGCAAATTTTGCAAGCAAATTCTAGACATTTAACCCAATATCACGGATTTATAAACATCAATTTGGTGCGTCCAATCTCTTGGCATATCACCTCCTATTGTTAACGTATAATGTGACTTCCAAGTCTCTACTTTCATTGTTATTTTGAAAACACAGTTTTGACCCATTCCATTGTCAAGTGAAAACCTTCACCCTGATGACTACAATGATTTATTCAAATTGACCCGTTTGATCTATTAAGTGAACTTCGTCACTTCAGTTATTCATCAAACATTCTTATCACACAAGGATATCATTTACAAACATACTAAACATTCTTTGTAACTAAGTAACGGAACTAATAGTTACGTACCTTTAATGCACTCCTTTCAAACGCGTATCCCCTCCGGCTTGTCCACTTAACGATCCGGATTCCTTGCCTATAGAGTTCAACCAAGTATTGTTTAGAACTCTTTTCACAATATATCACGCATAATTTGCCATATCGTACAAACATGCGTTTTTATCTCAAATTCACTATGTTAGCTTTCTTTTAAGCATTTTAACAAACACTTTAAGAGCATGGTTTTTAAATAACCATTACCAAGTTCATGTCTCAACTATTTAGCCGAGTGGTTATACTTTTTGCAAGTTCTTTGCTTCTAGCATGTATATCAATATCAAATTCGCTTCATGCAAACTGTTTAACATCAATTTTATGATTACTTATTTGGTTTCCTTTTTATTCACAAAACTTATTTAACACTTAGATAGGTAAACATGAATAGTCATAATTTGGACATCAATTTCACAAATTATTGGCTAGGGTTTTACATCTAAACATGTCTCCAACCCTATTTTCATCTAAACATCAACATATCAAGCTCAGATTTTGATTTCACAAATTATCAAGAATCTGAGATGGGACTAAAATGATGGAATTTAGCATACCTTATGATCACTTCGCTGAGATGATCACTAATCTATGCTTGAGATTCGATTTGGAACACTTTAGAGCCTTCAATTTGATCAAAAAGTTGAAACTAGGGTTTGAGGATGAACTTGGTCTCCCTCTGCGTTCTTGATCGTTCCAGACACACTCAAATGTGCGTTTGGATTTTAATTTTTTTGTTTTATTAAAACTAGTTTGATTTTTAACATTTTTGGCCCCTCAACTAAAGCCAAGTTAAACTTTACATGTTTTAATCAAGTTTCTTTGTTATTACTAGACTCATGACTAACTGGGTCATTTATTCCTAGTTAGTTATTCTCGTTTATTTTATACTTTATAATTCTAATATAAAGTTTTATATTTTCGGGGTGTTACAAGTCCACCCCCCTTAAAAAGGGTTTCGTCCCTGAAACCAGAGTACGTACCAAACAATGTAGGGTAGAGTCGTTGCATCTCCTCTTCGGACTCCCATGTGGTGTCCGAACCCTTTCTGTGCTCCCATTTAACCTTTACTTGGTTAATCTCTTTGTTCCTTAAACTTTTTACTTTACGATCTAAAATCGCAATCGGCTTCACTACGTAGTTAAGACTATTATCCACCTCAATGTTGTCGTAGTGGATATAAGCTGTCTCGTCGGCTAGACATTTCCGGATATGTGATACGTGGAATGAGCTATGAATTCCACTCAGTTCCTCGGGTAGTTCGAGACGGTATGCGACCTTACCAACCCGTTCAATGATTCTAAATGGCCCAATAAACCTTGGGCTTAATTTCCCCCTTTTTCTGAACCGAATAATCCCCTTCCACGGAGATACCTTTAGCATAACTTTATCCCCAACTTGAAACTCAATCGGTCTCCTTCTTTTGTCCGCGTACGATTTTTGTCGATCCTGAGCCGCTTTCAAATGGGTTCAGACCAAATCAATCTTCTCATTCGTGATTCGGACTACATCCTTATGTGCATGCTCACGTGGACCAACCTCATCCCAACACACCGGGGTTCGGCATTTTCTACCGTAAAGCATCTCGTACGGAGCCATACCGATGCTTGCATGGTAACTGTTATTATATGAAAATTCGACCAATGGTAGATAGACATCCCAACTTCCCCCGAAGTCAATAATACATGCCCGTAACATATCTTCCAACGTTTGTATTGTTCTTTCACTCTGTCCATCCGTTTGTGGATGGTACGCTGTGCTAGTGAACAATTTAGTTCCCATCTGCTCTTGGAATTCGCGCCAAAAGTTCGAAGTGAACCGAGTATCTCTATCGGACACGATGGATATCGGTACTCCGTGGCGTGCCACTATTTCATTGGTATACACCTCTGACATCTTTTTGGACATATAAGTCTCACGAATCGGAATGAATGGAGCACTTTTTGTCAATCTATCCACAACTACCCATATAGCATTGTATCCGCAGTTGGTTTTGGGGCAGTTTGGTCAATAAATCCATTGTGATTTGCTCCCATTTCCACACTGGGATGTCCAACAGTTGCAGTTACCATATGGCTTTTGGTGCTCTGCTTTGACTTGTAAACAGGTCAAGCACTTCTCTACATACTTTACAACATCTCTTTTCATTCCGGCCACCAATAGTTTTGCTTTAAATCGTTATACATCTTGGTTGCCCCCGGGTGGATAGAATAACGGGATTTATGAGCTTCGTCAAGTAGGCGCGTCTTGACTCTACACGAATTTAGGACCCATATCCTTCCGAAACGAGTCTTTAACCCGTTGTTACCATCCGCCAATTCTTTCAATTGGCCAACTATCCTTTCTTTCGTCAAATTTTCCTCTTTCATTGCTTCAACTTGAGATTTTCGGATTTGTTCAAGTAGACCCGATGTCACAATTAGTTGCATCGACCGTACTCGAATTGGTGTATAGTCTACCTTTCGGCTCAACGCATCTGCCACCACATTAGCTTTCCCGGGGTGATAATGTATATCACAATCGAAATCTTTGAATGTTTCTAACCACCGCCTCTGCCTCATGTTTAATTCCTTCTGATCGAAGAAATATTTCAAACTTTTATGGTCGGTAAAGATAGTGTATTTTACCCCATATAAATAATGCCTCCATATCTTTAAGGCAAATACCACCGCCGCCAACTCAAGATCGTGTATAGGGTATTTCTTTTCATGAGTCTTCAGTTGTCTCGAGGCATAGGCTATAACCTTGCCTCGTTGCATCAATACGCACCTGAGCCCCTAATGTGACGCATCCGAGTAAACTACCATATCATCAACTCCGTCCGGCAATGTCAATATCGAAGCGTGGGTCAATTTTTCTTTAAGCGTTTGGAATGTTTTTTCTTGATCATAGCCCCATATAAACTTTTCATCTTTATGAGTTAATTTGGTCAACGGCGCAGCAATCTTGGAGAAATCTTGTATGAATCTCCTATAATATCCTACAAGCCCCAAAAAGCTTCGGATTTCCGAAGGATTCTTCGGTGGATTCCATCTCGCCACTGCTTCTATTTTTTACGGGTCTACCAACACCCCGTTCGCACTAATAATGTGCCCAAGAAACTTCACTTTTCGTAACCAGAAAGCACATTTCGAGAATTTTGCATATAATTTCTCCCTTCTTAGCGTCTCCAACACTTCACGCAAATGACTTGCGTGTTCTACTTCATTCTTTGAATACACTAAGATGTCGTCGATGAACATTATCACCGACTTATCCAACATCGGTTTGCAAACCCGGTTCCTGAGGTCCATGAAAGTCGCAGGTGCATTGGTTAACCCGAAGGACATCACGAGGAATTCGTAATGTCCGTACCATGTACGAAAGGCCGTCTTCGGTACATCCTCCTCCTTGACCTTCAACTAATGATACCCTGATCTAAGGTTAATCTTGGAGACCCAACTCGCACCTTGTAGCTGGTCAAATAAATCATCAATTCTTGGGAGTGGGTATCGATTTTTCACCGTGAGTTTATTTAACTCCCGATAATCGATACACATTCGCATTCTCCCGTCCTTCTTATTTTACGAATAGCACTGGTGCACCCCATGGAGACACACTCGGCCTAATAAACCCCTTGTCGAGCAGGTCTTGAATCTGAGACATTAATTCTTGTAGCTCCGATGTCGCGAGCCGATACGGTGCCTTGGCTACAGGTTTCGCACCCGGAATCAATTCAATTTCAAACTCTACCTCCCGTTCAGGCATTATTCCCGGTAATTCCGGAAACACATATGCATACTCACGTACCACCGGTACGTCTTCGATCTTTAGCGATCCCTCCTCTGGTTCATTTGCGCATATCATGAATGCTCTACATCCGCGCCACATAAGTTTGTGAACCTTTAACATTGAGCATATTACGGGATTACCCCCTTTCTCGCCATAGATGGTAATGTGTTTTCCACTTGGAGACGTCAGCTTTATCTCCTTGCAGAAACACATAACCTTCGCGTGATGTCGGGATAACCAATCCATCCCGACCACTACTTGGAATTCCCCCATTGACATCGGGATCAAGTCTATTGAGTATTCTTCACCATTGATACTCATCTTACAATCTTGACACACGTCACACACGATAAAACTTTTGTTGTTACCTATTTCTACTTCTAAAGGCAAAGGTAATTTTGTCAATACAAATGAAGGATGTCGAATAAATCCATGTGAAATAAAGGACTTATTCGCACCCGTATCAAATAACACATGTGCGGGAATTGAGTTTATGGAGAATATACCTGAGACCACATCGGGTTCCATCTTTGCCTCGGCCGCGGTTAAATGGAAGGATCTGGCCTTTGCTTTTGGAGTTTCTGCTTGCGAATCCTTGCCATCCATCTTTCTGACTAATTCCGGGCATTCTGATTTCTTGTGACCTGGCTGGTAGCATTTATAACAAACCGACACTTTTCCCGGGCATAGTGTAGCCGTATGCCCTATCTTCCCGCATATAGGACACGACTTATCTTTGAACCGGCACTTGCCCTTGTGCCCTTTCCCGCATACCTTGCAACTCAGTGACCCACCTTTCACATCTTGTTTCCTAGACGACTCTGTTCTTCGCGCCTTCTTTGTTAGGCTTGGATTAACAACCTGTGCCCTTCGTTCACCACGCTCGATTTGCTTTTTCAGCTCTATCTCCCATTCTCGAGCGGTGTTTATGATTTCGGTGAGAGTTTCGTATTTCGAGGGAGTCATAAACTCCCGATATTCTGCACTCAGCATATTATAGTAATAATATACTTTCTGCTCTTCGGACGTCACCAACTCGTCACAAAATCTCAGTTTGACGAGAAAGATCCCCGTGATCTTATCAATAGATTCACCTTTTTGCCTTAGCTGAATAAATTCGTCCTTGATTCTGTTGACGACTGCCTTGGGACTGTGGTGTTTAAGGAATGGTGCCTTAAACTCGTCCCATGTCATCGCCCTCGCCGCTTCATTCCCAATCTCCTTTTTCTTGTTATCCCACCAATCTTTCGCTTGGCCTCTTAACTGACCCATACCGTAAGCTACGAAGTCGTTTGTGTGGCAGTGGGTACTCTCAAACACCCCCTCGATATCACTTAGCCATCGTTGGCATATTATCGGATCCACCTCTCCATTATAAAGTGGTGGTTTACATACCATGAATTCTTTGTATGAGCAACCCTTCCGCTCTCCAGATTTTTCCTTTGCTACGTTGGCACTATCTTCCAACTTCTTGATCCGCTCTTCGACTACCGAAAGTACCGTGTTTTGGATTTTATCTATAAAACCGGATAGGCTATTCTCGATTGCCTTTCCTACCTCCTCGGCAATCACTTCTTTCATGTGCTCGGTAACTATCGGCACCGCATCATTGTTACCTTTTTCCGTCATCTTGAAACTGAAATGTTTACACCAATCGATAAACATTTCATTTTTATAACACATACTTTATTTACTTTGGTTTAGCCAAGTTCGTAACTTACTTTAACCATTCTCCTTTAGTGCACTTTCCGGGTTCGAGTGTGTTAATACACTCTTCCCGTGCACATCAATTCATATTTCTCTTCTATATTTAATAAGTCTACTAAAGTAATTAATTCTTACCGAATGTTTGATCAAGCTTGAACCGAACACACTTTGTTAATAAAGCCCTGCGACAGATCCCCTATAAGCTTTCGCGGGCCGCGAGAAAGCTCCGCGTATCGCGACAGGTTCGGGGTCTCCCTCCACGTGCCGCGGGGGAGACGGTTTTCCAGCGGGTACATGACTTTTTCCAGCATTTATGCCCAGCTCTGAAATTTCCAAAAATTCTAACTTTAAAGGCTCATAACTTTTTACCTACGTGTCCGTTTTAGTCGATTCTTTTTCATACGCGTCCGTAATAATATTAAGGATCCAATCATTAAAATTTCACATATCAAAACCCGGTATATAAACGAATTGTTCACAAATCCTTGTTTCGATTATTTGACCCGTTTGTTTTTTGAAATCTTTGTCATCATTCAATTTCATAAATTTCTAAGCTTTGTTACCCATTCCCCGGGCTTGTCAACTATGGCATATCATTACCATCACATGGTTTTAGCACACACTAGAATTTCATGCTCGTTTTCTATAATTCAAGCAAAACACTTTATGCAAATTTTGCAAGCAAATTCTAGACATTTAACCCAATATCATGGGTTTATAAACATCAATTTGGTGCGTCCAATCTCTTGGCATATCACCTCCTATTGTTAACGTATAATGTGACTTCCAAGTCTCTACTTTCATTGTTATTTTGAAAACACAGTTTTGACCCATTCCATTGTTAAGTGAAAACCTTCACCCTGATGACTACAATGATTTATTCAAATTGACCCGTTTGATCTATTAAGTGAACTTCGTCACTTCAGTTATTCATCAAACATTCTTATCACACTAGGATATCATTTACAAACATACTAAACATTCTTTGTAACTAAGTAACAGAACTAATAGTTACGTATCTTTAATGCACTCCTTTCAAACGCGTATCCCCTCCGGCTTGTCCACTTAACGATCCGGATTCCTTGCCTATAGAGTTCAACCAAGTATTGTTTAGAACTCTTTTCACAATATATCATGCATAATTTGCCATATCGTATAAACATGCGTTTTTATCTCAAATTCACTATGTTAGCTTTCTTTTAAGCATTTTAACAAACACTTTAAGAGCATGTTTTTAAATAACCATTACCAAGTTCATGTCTCAACTATTTAGCCGAGTGTTTATACTTTTTGCAAGTTCTTTGCTTCTAGCATGTATATCAATATCAAATTCGCTTCATGCAAACCGTTTAACATCAATTTTCTGATTACTTATTTGGTTTCCTTTTTATTCACAAAACTTATTTAACACTTAGATAGGTAAACATGAATATTCATAATTTGGACATCAATTTTACAAATTATTGGCTAGGGTTTTACATCTAAACATGTCTCCAACCCTAATTTCATCTAAACATCAACATATCAAGCTCAGATTTTGATTTCACAAATTATCAAGAATCTAAGATGGGACTAAAATGACAGAATTTAGCATACCTTATGATCCCTTCGCTGAGATGATCACTAATCTTATCTTGGAATTCGATTTGGAACATTTTAGAGCCTTCAATTTGATCAAAAAGTTGAAACTAGGGTTTAAGGGTGAACTTGGTCGCCCCCTGCGTTCTTGATCGTTTCAAACACACTCAAATGTGTGTTTGGATTTTAATTTTTTTGTTTTATTAAAACTAGTTTGATTTTTAACATCTTTGGCCCCTCAACTAAAGCCAAGTTAAAATTTACATGTTTTAATCAAGTTTCTTTGTTATTACTAGACTCATGACTAACTGGGTGATTTATTCCTAGTTAGTTTATTCTTGTTTATTTTATACTTTATAATTCTAATATAAAGTTTTATAATTTCGGGGTGGTACAACATCTCAACGGGAATCTCCATCGCGACCTCGTGGTTTTGCCACACTTTCCGGAATGAAGTTGTTAAGTTAGGGGTGAAATTCGCATCTTAATGACTAGTTCCACTCCCTACTTTGATTTTACAAAACTCTCACCAAAGTCTCGATTGTTCTGATGACTTGAGTCACGTAGTAACTGGAAGGATGAGTGTCGTTCACCGTGTTTCGGTGAGAGCATAGTCTATTAGGCCAAAGCGTGCACTCGAGGTCATTGTGAATAATCGAATCACTTTGGGTAGTCGATGTCTAACACCCAAGACACTATATTTTATACAAAGCCTGCAATCGCCGATTTTATGCATTATTTTGATTTTATGTGTTTATATGTTTCGATTTTTGGAGATTTTACGCCTTATCACTTTTCCGCTCAACGCGCCGCAAAACGCGTACAACTCGCACAGCTCTCGTAATCTAAAACGCTAACTAATCGCAAACCAAACTAAGAAGCCTCATACGCTTATACCACTCGCTATACTACTCGCTATATCTCGCTTGCAGCACGCCTAGTTGAGTATGAGATCCCATACACTGTGATACACTACACCACGCATAACTCTTTATCGCGCTACGCGCCCTTGAAGGATAAGTGAATACGTGCAAAATATGTAGGTGAATACGTGTAAAATATAGGTGAACTATGTGCTCATACGTGCTTATGTGCTTATGTGTTGTGGTTTATGTGCCAACGTGACTAAGTGCCTATGTGCTTGACGTGTTGCTGGGCTTTACCTAATAATAATAATAATAATAAGTATGTTGGTTAAACGCTAAACTTTTCAAAACAAAACCCGATATTATCGAATCTCGTCTAAATCATATGACGAAGTCTGGTGCAGAATCTGCACTCGATAATGTCGTCATTTGGTTCCCACACTCAACGTGCTGCTCGACGAAACCATGCTGACAAGCATATTGCTTTTCTTGTGGCCAAAGAAATGGCCAAGGTCATACCTCAGATCGTCAGTGAGATCAACAAGGTCAATAGCAAATCTTATGTCGAGTCAAAGAGTGACACACCTCGAGCACCCTTCAGCTTTAAACAATTCAAGGCCTGTGGTCCTGCAAACTTCACTGGCAAAGATGGACCCTGTGCTATGTTCCAGTGGTTTGACTCTATCGAAGTCACCTTCAGGAAAAGCGGATGCCCAGAAAATCTGCGTACTATGAATGCTACTAGAGTCTTTCTGTCCAAAGCTCTGGATTGGTGGACTGCTGAGCGCAACAGGCGCGGTAACGTTGCAGCTTATGGACTCTCATGGGAGGAACTCAGGGAGCTTATGATGAAGGAGTTTTGTCCACCTCATGAAGTCCAGAAACTGGAGAATGAATTCTGGCACATCAAGCAGGAAGAAGGTGACAACGCTGGTCTCATCGCTCGCTTCAAGCAGCTGAGTATTACTTGTCCTAGTCAGGTGGCTATGCCTGATATGACGATCAAGAAGTACATTCGAGCTTTCCCAGACTGTGTAGCTGACTTTGCCCAAGCAGCTAAGCCTGCTACCATTGAGGAAACCTACCAACTCGCGGCTGAGATCGACGACAAGCGAGTTTTGGATGGTTATCTCAAAACCTCAACCAAGAGCCCCAATCAAGCAACTGCTACTCCCGATACTGACAATGTAGCATCTCAAGTTTCAAAGTCTTCACGCCAGAATCGTAAGCGAAAGGGAAACAACAGCAAGAACTATGCTACCACCGCCGCTCCTCCCAACGCTGTCCCCATACAACCCAACAACTAGAACTGCCAAGCTACTTTCACCAGCGCACCGCCTGCTAAGCGTGCGTATACTGGTGTTCATCCTCTGTGCCCAACTTGCACCTACCATCACCCTGCAGGGGTGAATTGTCGTTTCTGTGCAAACTGCAACATCTATGGGCACTTTACTGCTCACTGCCATTCGGCCCAAGTCAGCAAGCCGCTCAAGCTCCTCCAGCACCACCAGCTCCACTCCCTGCTCCTCAGGTCAACCAAGCAGCTCCTGCACCCACTGTTCATGCACGAGCTTGCTACTCTTGTGGTGACCCGAATCATTTTGCTAACGTCTGCCCTCTGCGCGTGGTGAAACAAGAACCACAGCAACCACCACAGCAACAACAGCAGCCACAACTAGCTGCCCACGGAATAACCTTCAACATCAACGTCTGCCAGGCTCAGACTGAAAACAAAGTTGTCAATGGTACGTTTCTTGTTAACGGTATTTATGCTTCGTGTTTATTTGATACTGGAGCCGATAACTGTTTTGTGTCATTTGAATTCGAAAAGCTCCAAAAACGTAAACGCGCTAACCTCCCAACGACGTTCGACGTAGAAATAGCCACTGGAAAAACTGTCACCGTCGGTTCCGTTCTCCGTCATTGTACTCTCGAACTCAACAATCACGTTTTCCTGATCTATCTCATTCCAATGCAACTCGGTAGTTTTGATGTCATAGTAGGCATAGAGTTCTTCGTGAAAATCGTGCCGAAGTCGTTTGCTTCAAACAGATGATTCGTTTCTCTCTTTCTAATGGCGACCAACTCTGTGTTTATTGCGAAGTATCCTCGAAAGAACTGAAGCTTATGTCGTGTATTCAGGCAAGCAAGTATCTCCGCAAGGAATATTTGGCTTTCTTAGCCCATATTGTAGTAGCGAAGGAGAAAAAGAAAACTGTGAAGGGCGTTCCCGTTGTTCGTGATTTTCCTAACGTTTTTCCTGATGACTTACCTGGTCTACCCCCTACCTACGATATCGAATTTCATATCGACCTCATTCCTGGAGCTAACCCTATTGCTAAAGCTCCTTATCGCCTCGCACCGTCCGAAATGCATGAACTTTCTAGTCAACTCCAAGAGTTACTTTAGGCTTCATACGCCATAGCACATCGCCATGGGGCACACCTATCCATTTCGTGAAAAACAAGGATGGATCGTTCCGAATGTGCATCGATTATAAGGAACTCAACAAGCTTACCATCAAGAATCGCTACCCTCTACCCCGAATTGACGACTTATTCGATCAATTACAAGGTGCTACGTGTTTTTCTAAGATCGATCTACGTTCTGGTTACCATCAGCTACGAATACAGGAGCAAGACATCCCTAAAACCGCTTTTCGTACCCGTTATGGCCATTACGAATTTGTGGTCATGCCCTTTGGTCTCATAAACGTACCCGCGGTCTTCATGGATTTGATGAACCGTGTGTGTAAACCCTTTCTTGATTGCTTCATTATCGTTTTTATCGATGATATCCTCATCTACTCGAAATCGAGAGCCAAACACGTGCAGCGTCTTCGTCTAGTTCTCGAGCTTCTCCAAGGAAATCGCCTCTACGCCAAGTTCTCCAAGTGTGAATTTTGGCTCGAGGAGGTTCAATTCCTCAGTTATATTGTCAACAGTCAAGGTATTCACGTTGATCCCGTGAAGATTGAAGCAGTTAAGAGCTGGATTACACCGAAAACCCAGTCCGAAGTTTGCTCCTTTCTCGGATTGGCGGGTTATTACCATCGATTTATCGTTGATTTCTCTAAAATCGTCGTCCCTCTCACCTCTTTGACGCATAAAGACAAGCCTTTTGTTTGGGGAACCGAACAGGATGATGCCTTTCTAACTCTTAAGTGTATGCTTTGCAACGCTCCCGTGCTCGTGCTACCCGATGGAAACGACGACTTTATTGTCTATTGTGATACCTCTAACCTAGGTCTTGGTTGTGTTCTTATGCAATGAGACAAGGTTATGGCGTACGCGTCTCGCCAACTCAAGGTCCACGAGAAGAACTACACAACCCACGATCTCGAACTCGGTGCAGTTGTTTTTGCATTAAAGATTTGGCGACACTACCTGTATGGTACCAAGTGTACGGTCTTCACCGACCATAAGAGCCTACAAGACATCTTGAACCGAATAAACTAAACATGCGCCAACAAAGATGGGTTGAACTTCTCAATGATTATGATTGTGAGATACGCTACCACTCAGGCAAGGCAAACATCATTGCTAACGCTCTTAGCCGATGAAGCTATTTACATAGTGTTCGTAACGTTCAAGCCAAACATAACCTCGAATCCCTCATTCGCGACGCTCAACACGCTTGTTTTCTCGAGAACACCTTGATCGAAGAAAGAATCAGTGGAACCGAAAACCAACGTGAATAAACCGAATGGTATTTTTCACTATCTGGACCGAATTTGGATACCTAGTCGCAATAATCTCCGTGAGATTTTGCTGACTGAAACCCATAAATCCCGATACTCCATTCACCCCTAAGCCGACAAGATGTACCAGGACCTCCGTGCCAGGTATTGGTGGTCGGGAATGAAGAAGGATATCGTTCTCTGCGTTTCAAAATGCCTAACTTGCTCGAAAGTTAAGGCCGAACATCAATGACCCTCTGGCTTACTCGAACAACCCGAGATCCCGATGTGAAAATGGGAGAGTATTGCCATGGACTTCATTACGAAACTCCCTCACACGCCATCAGGTCACGATAGCATTTGGGTTATCGTCGATCGTCTTACAAAATCCGCACACTTTATACCGATACGAGAAGACTTTAGCGTAGAACGATTAGCACGAATCTATACCGACGAAGTTATTTATCGACATGGGACCCCTCGTGACATCATCTCTGACCGCGATGGTCAATTTACTTCACGTCTCTGGTAGACTTTTCAATCCGCTCTCGGTCCTACACTTAACCTCAGTACCGCATTTCATCCTTAGACCGACGGTCAGACTGAGCGCACGATTCGCACCCTTGAAGACATGCTTCATTCGTGCGTTGTAGATTTTGGTGGTAATTGGGATTCACATTTACCTTTAGTAGAATTCTTGTACAACAACAGTTATCACGCTAGTATTCAAATGGCACCCTTCGAGGCATTATATGGTAGAAAATGTTGATCGCCAATTGTATGGCACAAGATCGGAGATGCTCAAATCACCGGTCCTAAGTTATTACAAGAAACAACTGACAAGATCCTCCAAATAAGAGACAATCTCTTGAAATCTCGGAGTCGTCAGAAGAGTTACGCCAATAAACGTCGCAAGCCCCTTGAGTTTGAAGTTGATGATCACGTACTCCTAAAGGTTTCACCTTGGAAGGGGGTGATCCGATTCGGCAAGAAAGGAAAGCTAGCGCCACGATACGTGGGTCCCTTTAGGATTCTGGAAAGAATTGGCAAAGTGGCCTACCGACTTGAATTACCGGAGGAACTCAGCAATGTACATCCAACTTTCCACGTCTCGAACCTCAAGAAGTGCCTAGCTGAGGAAAATCTTCATGTGCTTCTTGAAGATTTGCAAGTTAACGAAACTCTACACTTTGTGGAAAATCCAGTAGAAATCATGGATCGAGAGACCCAGAAACTTCGACGCTCTCGCATTCCTATAGTGAAAGTTCGCTGGGAAGGCAAACGCGGCGCCGAGTTCACTTGGGAACTCGAAATTGATATGACAGCTAAATATCCGCAACTCTTTGTTACGCCTGCTCCTTAATTTTGGGACGAAATTTCCTAAAGTAGTGGAGGCTGTAACAACCCGACTTTTCGGATCGTTACTTATCGTTGTCTTTTCTCTCGTAATCGCTTGTACTCTTGGGATTCGATTACCGCAATGGGTTTAAACTATATTTTCAACGCATTTTAAACACTTATTACAATATTTATTCAAAAAGCAGTTATCGCATTTAAACGTTGTCTATAACACTACTATTTAAACGCATGTTACATCGCTTGTTTAGACTAAACGCTATCGCAATGCAAACTCAAAACACGGATTTACTTTATGCATTTATGTTATGTGTGTTATTTGTGTGATTATTTGTTTAAATGTTATGTGGTTATCAACGCAACGCTTACACGCTCAATGCTCACTCGCAGCTCGATTAAACGCAATGCAACACTTAACAAACGAAACGAAAGTTGGAAAACTAACAAACACAACTCGGTCATCCGAATGGACATCCGATCGAATGGGCATCCGACTGGATGACCATCCGCTCGGATGACCATCCGTCCGGATGGCCATTCGACCGAACACAACCCTCACGCAACCGACTTAACTCTCGCACCTCCACTATAAACACTACCCGTACACCTCATTTCTCTGATTTGACACTCCCATCCGTTCACACGCTATCAGTAGCTCTCAATCACGAATGAAGGCCATTTTGTAAGCTTTTCATCTCAAATCTTGTACAATCTTCATCTTTAATCACTTCTACATCATCTTCTTCATCAAAATCACACACAAACACTAACTTTTTCTCTGAAATCACTTATTCGGACCTCTTGAAGGTGGTTTCCACCCGTTATGCTCAGGCAAACTGTTGTGGAACACTATTTGATCGAGAATGGTTCTAGATCTAAAGGATTTTACGCTTTTGAACTTAATCTCAACAAGATTTCAACACTTTTCATCTGTTTTCAACTTTTTCTTCACTTTTCTACTCAAAATCGATGGAATCTGGACTCAATCAGACTCTCTACTCGTGACCGAATGGGCTGAGACCATTCGAACCAATGAGCTGGACTTGGTGTGTTTTCTGTTGTTTGACATATCATCACGCCGTCTCCGTTAAACTCAAAACTTTTACTTAGAAAATTTTATAAATTTTCAACTACAGATCATCCCGCTCGAATGGCCATCCGTTCGGATGACCATCCGACCAGATGACCTGACCCTTATAATTTCATTGTTTAAAACAAACTTCGAATTTCAACGACTCACAAACACCCACTCACTGTTCGAGTGGCCATCCATTCGAATGGTCATCCGCTCGGGTGACCATCCGTCCGGATGGAACCCATCCGTTCGAATAGCCATCCGCTCGGATGACCATTCGTCCGGATGGAACCCATCTGCTCGGATGACCGTCCGTTCAGACAAACTGTTGAACACTTAGCCCACTCGACACACTGTTTACACTCTGTTCAACGACTTATGCTACTGTTTCCATGCTCAGACTAACTCAACGCGCTCCCTTCAATACAATCAAGCTAGTGTTTACTTGTTAAACACGCACTGTGAGTATACTCGCACCCATTTTCATTTAATGCACTTTTGGGTGTTACATACGTTCTATATCAAAGCACAACTCACAACGCAAACACTTTAAACGCTAACCGCTCCCGCATGTTATACGTGATCTATGAATGCTTGTACTATGCTTATACAGTGTTACACTATACCGCCTCTAGCAACGATAGTACTATAGTTTAGACTCAGCACCTGTCGTGGACAGGTGTTGCTAGGGATCACATTACTTTACTTTACTTCACGTGTTCGCTGAACATGTATCGCGCATACTCTACAACGCAGTCTTGTGGTTAAGTTGTAATCATTGTTTGATAGTTACTTGCTTCACCCGTTAGGTGATACATGATGGTTATGCGTAAAACTCTTTTACTACTATATGCTATGCAAACTTGTGTACTCATCTTTACATTTTATGTATTGGCCTTATTTTAACGTTGTGACAGGTTTATTTGGATGCTATGCTGAAACAAGCTAGGAAGTCTAGAAACCCAATAAATAAATCTGAGTTGTCGGAATGGATTTGTTTATGAGACTGAATATCTATAATGACTGTTTTTGCTTTATCAGTTAGTAGTATGGGATATTAACATTAAAGATATTGTCATTTAATAGCAATTGTGGATTCTCTTGAACAATCTGTTTCGCTCAGTGCCACGCCCCGATGATTCCGCCATCGGTTGGGGTGTGACATTCATTTTACTGAATGTTTAAATGTATACCAAAATACCGACCCACATCAAGCATATTTTAATTCCAGTACACCTCTCGAAGAAGGTATACCATCTTCTTTTTGCCTATTATAACGTGTCTTCTTTTCTTGTTTCTAAATATATTGTTTCCGCCCATATGTAGGTTATTTGATCGGCGTCGATGTACCAATCAAAGATAGAGAGAATTGTGTTTCTAAATACCTTAATCTAGTTAGGGCAAGTAGGGTGTCGAACCACGAAGAGCTTTTGGTTACTGTTTAGACTCAATTAATTCATGAACATAATGTAAACTTGATTCTTTGATTAAGTTGCTTAGATTAAGTAATTTGCAAAAGTAAAACCTAAATTGCTCAGATCCTTTCAAGCTTTCTTCTCTTCTACAAACAACAAAATAACAAACTTAAATCTAGATCTAACAAACTATATAATCGTTAAATTAACTCATGATTTCAAATTTTTAATCTATTTACCTTCAATTTAACGAAAATAACAGACTTTAATCCAGATCTAACTAACTACCTAACAAACTAATCGATTAATTGCGCAGATCTGAAGAGGAATCATATATATGAAGAAGAAACAAACACAGCTCTAAAGAGGAATCGCGTAGATCTGGTCTTCTTGAATCGCCAGAGAAGGAGAGAGTAGATGGAGGCGGATAAGAAATGAGAGACCCTGAAACCCTAATGTGGTACCCGTGTTTTTTTTTCAATTATGTGAGTGAGGGTATAATAAGGATTGTAAATTAATATTGTGCTTTAGAGGGTTGTACATTGTGCATTAAGGGTGTTTGAAGGGAATGGAAAATTACATTAAGAAGTCCTTCCTATATGCTTTTATATATAGTATATAGATATGTGTGGGCCATCGGGGGGGGGGGGGGGGGGGCAAAAGTGAAAGTGCACTAATTTTAACGTTATTTTACAAATTTCATGAAAATAACGTTTTAAGCTGAGGATGGTTAATCATGCATCATGTGGTGGCGTTGATAGCTGAAAGACAAAATGGTACATGCACTATTCGGTCTTTGTCCCGATTGCTGAGTGTTATGTGCCTTATGTCCAAGGCTTGATGCAAAACTACTATCGAGTTGGGGGTCTCAATGGAAGCAGCATCTATATTCCTACGGGGTAGAGGTAAGGCTTTCTACATCTTACCCTCCTCAGACCCTACCTTTGTTTTGCTATTGGTGGGATTTACTGAGTATGATGATGATGAGTTAGGGTGAAGGGGTGCACCCTTCATGAGATGGGGGAATTTTCAACCACCTAATTATGATGTGTCATGTCAATTCCCCTCTCATAACCACTCTTGCCCAAAAACCAGTGTTGTAAAAATCGTGACTTATTGGCGATTAATCGCTAGTCGGCCAGTAACTGAGTAATTTTTTGTTAATCAGTCCTGTCACACCCCAACCGATGGCGGAAACAACGGGATGAGACGAACAAACCGGTAATTTCCGTACAATTTAATTAATTTTAAATATATGCAGTTATGTGCTTAAATGTCAACATTGGTTGATTACATGCTATACTTGTGAATTCATACACGTTTTATACTACAAATATTGTTTTATGCATTAATGATAGCGTTGCGTCAGAAATACTAGTAAACTCACCGGTAAGACGCATTGTGTCAACAATTCTGCAGAAAGCAGTCAAACAATGGAATTGGGGCCTAGGAGTAGGTCCAAAGTCTAAAATACATTGAAACCCAAGAGTATATGTAAGGGTTAACATATAGACTTTCCGGAAGCTAAAATACGCACTGAAAAGCACCCGAAACACACTTTAAATGCTGAATTTCATACATTTCAGCAAAATTCAGCATTATAACAAGTTAGTGACATGTAAAAATATGACTAATTGGTCCAAAATACTTTCCTAAGTGTCGGGAATTGAAAGTGTCACAAAAGAATACTTAAAGGGCACTAAACGGTGCAATTTAGCACTTTAACGAACCGGTATCTAACCGAACAACCGGACATTACCCGAAACATCAAAATTATACTAGAAGGATTATTTTTTTATTTCTGAACTAGTTATGATCACCGAACACCCTAACACACGATATAACATATCATACACATAAACACTAAACATTACACTTGAAATCTAACTAATACGCATAACCTACCATCAAACTTACACTTTACCCCCCCCCCCTTTCATATTTACGGTCACAATGGGGTGGCCCCCATCAAAATCTTTGCTAGATCATACTAAATCCTCTAAAAATCTTGCCAAGATATTCTTATGAGATCTCAATAGATATTGTGTGATCTTATGAAGATTGGATTTAGATCTTGTCTTGCACAATAAGAGAACATCACCATCACCATCAACATCGCACTTCACAGCTCTCCTTCTCCTTTCCCTCTCTCTCCCCCACGGCCGTGAGCCACCACCCACATCACCACCACCTTCATCTCATTTACATCCATTCCAAGGTCATTACATGATGCAAGAAGGTGTCTAACGAAGTGTGGAGCTTGTGAATCTTGAAGGACCTTCTTCATTGGCTATTAACCAACCCATTTGTCATCTTCAACCTCTTGTGTTCTTCCCTAGACCTTGTGCTAGTTGTAAGCTTCTTATCACTTGATATTACTTCATATTTTGATGGTTAAAAGATGATGAATATTGTTAATCACAAGAACACAAAAGAACATGATCATGATACTTTAACATAAGCTTAAATATATAAGAATACATGTAAATGATGATGATTTGCATCTTGATGAATGATGATTTGTGTTAGTGATGTTAGACATCATAAGAAACCTACTAGATTGTGATTAAACACATGATCTAGTAAGTTAAAGTGGTGATCTTGTGAAAGACCTAGATCATCATGTTTTAAGTCTTCATGAACTTGAATGATGAAATTGGTTTTCATGTGAAAAGGTGATTTAAACATAATACAAATCTTGTAAATAGATGATTACAAAAAATAATTTTCTCAAGAAACCAATTTTATTTATGAGATTTACAAAGTCATGGTTTCTAAGTAAACTAATCATATTTTTAGTGTTTAAACAAGACTGGGAACATGATTGTAACAAGAAAAATACATAAGAAATATTTTTAGAAAAATCATCTTACAAGTTGTAAATGACTAAATCTTTTAATAAAGTAATTTACAAACAAATAACCATGTTTTTAAGGGTAACTAAACCTACTAAATAACATGGTAAGTTACTACAAGTTTTTACAAAAACTTCAAGTTCATGATGTAGTGTAATTTACTTGATTTTGACACTCGGTAAGTGTTGAATGAGTTGATGATTGTTTGTGATGATTTTAAAAGGAAATAAACACATGTTTTGAAAACATGGGAAACCTCCATTTTTAGGGGAAACCATGTCAAAATTTCTATAAATTTTGACACTTAGAAAAATACAAGTTTTGGTGAAACTTATTCCCTAAAAATTCACCCAAAAGTATTTACCAAGGTTTCCCTAATTTTTATGTAAACTTCAAGTTAAGAAATGATGATTTCTTCAAGATAAAAATTGATATTAAGTATGTATATTTTTTAGAAAAGTATATATATTTATTGGGCACCAAATTTTGTGCTAAGTGTATGTAATATGTATTGTATGTAATAGTGTATTAGGACTTGAAAATACACTGAATACTCCCAAGGAGTAGAAATACACAAAAATACACATACAACATACTTAGACAAATACAAGAACATATATTTATGAAAAATACATAACTCAGGTGAAAAATACAATACTTATATTTATTTTTGAGAAAATAATATAAGTAAGGTACATAGTTAATAATATAAGTTATTTTTAACAACAAAGAACAAATACATATAAGATGGTGACTTGTACTTGTGCGATACAAGTCTAGTGACTAACGTTAACAAAACACGTATAGGTCACGAAGCTATAAAAACTAACCGGTGAAGTTTACGGCGTAAGATACGCAAAGTTGTGAGTTCATGTCCCCCTTTTCTTTTAACTGTTTTCAGTTTTTATAACTTCGGGGGTGAAATAATGTTACAAATGTTTCGAACGTTTACAAATGGTATGCGGGATACAAAACTAAGGAATGACACATAGATCATGTGACGAATAGGGTACCATAAGCACCGTTAATCAACGTATACATTTAGACCGTGGAACAAAAGGTTAGATCTAATGGGTTTCAGGCAACCCCACTCTTGGCCTACTTCTACCAATGAGTGTTGCTGTGTCTCAGTCAAACTCGACAAAAATGCCTAGGGTTGGTGGCTTCCTATGTCGTGACACATGTTAGTGGCCTTGCAAACCACTAGCGATCTCATATTACTTACATTCACAGTACTCAGTTACAGATACGTTTTACAAGATATATACCATGTTTTCATTCAAGTATAAAACATTTTGTACAAATACTGCATGAACTCACACCAACATTATGTTGACGATTTTCCAAAAACTCACATGTATTTCAGGTAACTAAAGTGGATGTGTGCGCGGTCATACTCTTGCTCTTGGATGTTGTTTATGTTTATCGTTGAATAAAGTTCTAAACTTTTCATACAATATGTTGTCTTGTGATGTAAAACACTTAAACTATGTTTTCAGTTATGTAATGTTTGGCATTTGGAGTTAATTTTTACGAGCATGTAGTATGTTTACCAATCGTATGCAATGAAAGCCTTTGGATGTGACAGATTGGTATCAGAGCTACGCTTGTAGTGAACCAGGATTCCTTCTCGAGTCTAGACTACAATCTTTAGGATCCTTTCACGAAAACAATTTTTCAAAGAGTTTTCATTGCATAAAACTTTCCGCGACATCCACTACCTGAAACTGTTTACAAAGAGTCAAGAAAAGACACTACGAGACTTAGGGTGCACTGGAGTAGCACATGTCTTTGACTAGAAATTACTTGTGACTATGTGTGATAATTGATATACACATATACTAGAAATAGAATATCTCAGGTACTCGTGACTATACCTGAAAACAGTGGCCTATCTAAAGGAAGTGATCCGACGATGAAACGAACTGTGCGGACTGTGCAAGGACTTACGTAATTATGGATGCATACATAATTATGGAATTCAGTGCACATAAACCACAACAAGTCTTGTCACGTATCATAAGGGATTCCTTCAAATACAAGAAAAGGTCAAACGTGAATACCTTCACCCTTTCCCCAGCCTATTAATTCCTCTGTTGGAGTAATAATTTAGGGTATAAAGACAAGAACCGCCAATGTGAAGTAAGATATTTCGTCCTTTACATATATTAAACTTGTACTTTGGGGAGATGTAACCCTTATGCATTTTGTTTACCTCGCAAACAATGATGTAACAAGTTGTTCTGATATGTGTAAAGACTAGGTGAATATCTTATGACACATCTGTATTTATCTATTTATGCATGCTTGTTGTATGAATTGATTTATACGTTTGGCGGATTGTTTGATATCACTTATGTGGTATATGCCTGTGTATATATACTACTACTGCCTGGTATGACGATATCAAACAAATATCTAACCCTGTGCGTTGTGTTCTGACAGAACATGGCACCTAGGAGAGCTGTGAACAACCAAGATTCCGATCAACCCCCTCCTCCTCTTCTGCCGAGGACCGCTGAGGAACTGAACGCCCTATTGGAAGAAAGGATCTCCACAGCTATCTCTCAATATGAGGCGAACCGCACTGAACAAATTTGAGGACCAAGCAATGCTAGACGCAATGGGCAGGGAGATACATCTGGAGGAAACAAGGCTCAAGGCTGCACTTTCAAGCAGTTTCTCGACTGCAAGCTACTGAATTACGACAGCACGGGAGGTGCAGTGGCTTTTGTACGTTGGACGGAGAAGACTGATGCCACTATCCGTATGAGTAAGTGTTCCGCGGATCAGCAAGTCACTTTTGCTACGGGGTTGTTGTTGATGAAGCTTTGACTTGGTGGAATTTGCAAGTCCAGACTCTGGGTGATGATGTTGCGTACGGCATGACGTGGGATGAGCTAAAGGAGCGAATGAGAGAGAAGTATTGCTCTCGTGCTGAACTCCAAAGGTTGGAGACTGAGTTCTGGCACTTGACGATGGAAGGTGCTGACATTACTGGTTATACCCGAAGGTTCCACGATTTGTCTAGGGTGATCCCTTACATGGTGACTCCTGAATTTCTGGGGATTGGCTCCAGAGTTTCGCAGCATGGTAACTTTGGCTAAACCTGCAACAATCACACAGGATATAACTCTAGTTGTCAGCCTTACTGAAGATGTTGTCCGTATGAAGAAATTATCACTGAACCCTCCTGAGAAGACCGAGACGCATGTTGAGTCGTCCGGTGACAAGAAAAGAAAACATTCAAATCTGAACCAAGCAACCCGCAGCAACAACAAGGGTTCGAACAACAAGAAGCACGATACTAACCCACCTATGGAGGCAAAAACCTTCGCGGCTGCAAACGATACAGGAACTAAGAAGTATCAGGGCACTCTGCCCAAATGCAACCATTGTAACTTTCACCACATGGGAAACTGTCACGTTGGGAGATGCGAGAACTACGGGAAGTCAGGCCACAGTACCGAGGATTGTTGGGGAAAAGGTATTGGAGGCCGCAATGGTAATGGTAATAGAAATGGAAATGGCAATGGCAATGGTAACCGGAATGGTAATGGAGCTGGGCAAAACCAAGGATGCTTTGGTTGTGGAAGCAGGGATCATTTCAAGAAAGATTGCCCAAGGGAGAACAATGCTCAGGCTCGAGCATTTGTGATTGGAGCAAGGAACACACGCGAGGACCCTAATGTGGTCACCGGTACGTTTCTCGTTAACAATCACTTTGCATCCATATTATTTGACACTGGTGCCGACTATAGCTTCATGTCTGTGGAATTTAAACGTATGCTTGGAATAGAATCTAGTAGATTAGATATTCCTTATTCCATAGAAATAGCCAATGGTAAACTTGTTGAATCCGGCGAAGTTGTTAGGGGTTGCACATTAGAACTTGGTAAGCAAAGATTTAGCATCGACCTCTTACATATTCAATTGGGTAGCTTCGATGTAGTGGTCGGAATGGACTGGTTGTCCAAGAATAAAGCTGAAGTTGTTTATCACGAGAAAATCATTCGCATCCCTCTGGCGAATGATGAAACTCTCATCGTACATGGAGAAAAACGAGACGCCCCTCTGCGAATCATCAGTTGTATGAAGGCACAGAAGTGTTTGAGGAAAGGATGTGTTGCTTTCCTAGCGCACATTGTAGACAAGAAGGCTGAGGAGCCGAAACTCGAAGACATTCCTGTGGTAAAGGAATTCCCTTATGTTTTTCCCGAAGATCTGCCAGGACTACCTCCGCAACGACAAGTCGAATTTCATATAGACTTGGTTCCAAGAGCCGCTCCTGTAGCCAAGGCGCCCTATCGGCTTGCACCATCCGAGATGCAAGAATTATCTACACAACTCCAGGAGTTGTTGGATTAAGGATTCATAAGGCCAAGCTTCTCACCTTGGGGAGCTCCAGTATTGTTCGTAAAGAAGAAGGATGGAACACTGCGGATGTGTATCGATTATAAAGAAATGAACAAGCTCACTATCAAGAATCGGTACCCACTACCGAGGATTGGTGACTTATTTGATCAATTGCAAGGATCGAGCTACTATTCCAAGATCGACCTTCGATCGGGATACCATCAGTTAAGAATCCAAGAGGAAAGCGTGCCAAAGACTGCATTCAGAACACGCTATGGGCATTACGAGTTCCTTGTGATGCCATTCGGGCTGACGAACGAGCCAGCGGTATTTATGGATCTGATGAACCGCGTGTGCAAACCATATCTCGATATTCGTGATTGTATTTATCGATGATATCCTGATTTACTCACGAACAAGAGAAGAGCATGAGCAACATCTCAGAACCATTTTGGAACTACTGAAGAAAGAGAAACTTTATGCAAAGTTTTCAAAGTGCGAATTCTGGATTCGCGAAGTACAGTTCCTTGGTCACGTCGTAAACGAGAAAGGCATTCATATAGACCCATCCAAGATTGAAGCAATAAAGAATTGGGAAGCCCCCAAAACCCCAACTGAAGTTCGGCAATTTTTGGGCTTAGCGGGCTATTACCGACGGTTTATTGAGAATTTCTCCAATATAGCTCAACCACTGACTACCCTTACGCAGAAAGATAAGAAGTATGACTGGGGTGACAAGCAGGAAGAAGCCTTCCAACTGCTCAAAAATAAGTTATGCGATGCACCGATACTATCCTTACCCGAAGGCACTGAAGACTTCGTGGTATACTGCGACGCTTCGCGTCAAGGTTTGGGTTGCGTGCTCATGCAATGCCAAAAAGTCATCGCTTATGTTTCAAGATAGTTAAAGGTGCAGAAAGGAACTATACCACTCATGACCTAGAGCTAGGCGCAGTGGTATTCGCCTTGAAGATCTGGCGACACTATTTATATGGTACTCGATGCACGATCTTCACAGATCACAAAAGCCTACAACACATATTTGATCAGAAGGAACTAAACATGCGACAGCGACGTTGGGTCGAACTGCTGAACGATTATAACTGTGGGATTAAGTACCATCCTGGAAAGGAAAACGTTGTAGCAGGCGTGCTAAGTCGAACAGAAAAGGTTAAGACCCTAAGGGTTTGAGCATTGGAAATGACTATTCAAACGAACCTCACTGCACGCATTCGTGACGCACAACAAGAAGCCCTGAAAGGGGAGAATCGTAGAGCTGAATACCTCCGAGGTATGCTGAAGAATTTGGTGCCAAACAAAGAGGGAACCTTATACTTTAAGGGGCGTATTTAGGTTCCGCTCTATGGCGGTATTCGAGAAGTCATCCTTAACGAAGCTCACAAGTCAAGATACTCGATCCATCCAGGATCGGACAAAATGTATCAAGACTTGAAAGATTACTATTGGTGGCCAAGGCTTAAAAGCGATGTTGCTATCTATGTTGGAAAATGCCTAACATGTGCTAAGGTTAAGGCTGAATATCAGAAATCGTCTGGCCTACTGCAACAACCAGAGATACCTATGTGGAAGTGGGAGCAAATCTCGATGGACTTCATAATGAAATTACCCAGGACCCTGAGAGGGCACGATATGATATGGGTGATAGTTGATCGATTAACAATCCGAGAGAAGGATAGCACTGGAAAGCTTGCTGAGCTGTACTTGAAAGAAATTGTGGCACGTCATGGAGTGCCTATCTCAATTATTTCAGACAGAGATGGACTTTTTGTCTCAAGGATCTGGCAATCCTTTCAGGAAGCCTTTGGATCTCAATTAGATCTAAGCATGGCCTTCCATCCGCAAACAGACGGCCAGAGCGAATGAACCATACAAACACAGGAAGATATGCTTCGCGCATGTGTTATGGACCTAGGCGGCAGCTGGGATACTCACCTACCTTTAGTTGAGTTTTCCTACAATAACAGTTATCATACAAACATAAAAGCCGCACCATTCGAAGCTCTGTATGGCCGCAAGTGTCGCTCGCCATTATGTTGGGCAGACGCTGGAGACAAACGTATGGTTGGTCCTGAACTTGTTCAAGAGACAACTGACAAAGTCATGCAGATCCGAGAGCGCATTAAGGCGGCTCGAGATCGACAAAAGAGCTACGCTGATCGAAGACAAAAACCGTTAGAATTCGAGGTGGGATACAAAGTTTTGCTAAAGGTCTCACCTTGGAAGGGCGTAGTAAGATTCGGAAAGTGTGGAAAGCTGAATCCACGATACATCGGACCATTCAAGATCTTCGAAAGAATTGGTACCGTGGCTTACAAGTTGGAATTACCGGAAGAACTTAACGGAGTACATGATATGTTTCATGTATCCAACCTCAAGAAGAGTCCAACCCAAGAAACAGTGATCATTCCTGCGGACGAAGTGCATATTGACGACACCCTCCGATTTACAGAACAACCCGTTGAGGTTACAGACTGGAAAGTCAACAAGACCCGAAGGAGTAGTGTCAAACTTGTTAAGGTACGTTGGAACTCTAAGCACGGACCCGAGTACACATGGGAACGTGAAGACCAGTTTAAAGAAAAGCACCCCCACCTGTTCAAGAAAACTCCTGCGAGAGTTAGCTCAGCCTGAATTTCGGGACGAAATTCTTTTAACGGGGGGAGACTGTGACAACTGGCACCAAATCGGTAATTTCCGTACAATTTAATTAATATTAAATATATGCAGTTATGTGCTTAAATGTCAACATTGGTTGATTACATGCTATACTTGTGAATTCATGCACGTTTTATACTACAAATATTGCTTTATGCATTAATGATAGCGTTGCGTCAGAAATACTAGTAAACTCATCGGTAAGACGCATTGTGTCAACAATTCTGCAGAAAGCAGTCAGACAATGGAATTGGGGCCTAGGAGTAGGTCCAAAGTGTAAAATACATTGAAACCCAAGAGTATATGCAAGGGTTAACATATAGATTTTCCGGAAGCTAAAATACGCACTGAAAAGCACCCGAAACACACTTTAAATGCAAAATTTCATACATTTCAGCAAAATTCAGCATTATAACAAGTTAGTGACATGTAAAAATATGACTAATTGGTCCAGAATACTTTCCTAAGTGTCGGGAATTGAAAGTGTCACAAAAGAATACTTAAAGGGCACTAAACGGTGCAATTTAGCACTTTAACGAACCGGTATCTAACCGAACAACCGGAAATTACCTGAAACATCAAAATTATACTAGAAGCATTATTTTATTATTTCTGAACTAGTTATGATCACCGAACACCCTAACACACGATATAACATATCATACACATAAACACTAAACACTACACTTGAAATCTAACTAATATGCATAACCTACCATCAAACTTACACTTTACCCCCCCCCCCCCTTTCATATTTACGGTCACAATGGGGTGGCCCCCATCAAAATCTTTGCTAGATCATACTAAATCCTCTAAAAATCTTGCCAAGATATTCTAGGATCTTATGAGATCTCAATAGATATTGTGTGATCTTATGAAGATTGGATTTAGATCTTGTCTTGCATTATAAGAGAACATCACCATCAACATCTCACTTCACAACTCACCTTCTCCTCTCCCTCTCTCTCCCCCACGGCCTTGAGCCACCACCCACATCACCACCACCTTCATCTCATTTCCATCCATTCCAAGGTCATTACATGATGCAAGAAGGTGTCTAACGAAGTGTGGAGCTTGTGAATCTTGAATGACCTTCTTCATTTGCTATTAACCAACCCATTTGTCATCTTCAACCTGTTCTTCCCTAGCCCTTGTGCTAGTTGTAAGCTTCTTATCACTTGATATTACTTCATATTTTGATGGTTAAAAGATGATGAATATTGTTAATCACAAGAACACAAAAGAACATGATCATGATACTTTAACATAAGCTTAAATATATAAGAATACATGTAAATGATGATGATTTGCTTCTTGATGAATGATGATTTGTGTTAGTGATGTTAGACATCATAAGAAACCTACTAGATTGTGATTAAACACATGTTGAGACTCCTGATGAATGATGATTTGTGTTAGTGATGTTAGACATCATAAACACTGTGATGGTTGCAACAAGTCCTGAAGATGTGGAGACTCCTGTTGAATCGAGACCAAGAGTGAAGGAGGTTGTTGATTGCAACTCGAGAACAGTTGAGTCGAAACGATGATGGACTCGAAACCGTCAAAGTTGGAGAGATGTCGGACTCGAGACCTATTGAGAATGAGTCGAGACCTGTTGTAGTGACTCGAGACCTGCTGTTATCAACACTGTGGAACTCAAAATTGCGACTCGAGACCAGATGAAACAAGGAGCCTTTGTTCCTTTGAAAAATGGAGTCGAGACCTAATTGTTGAGATAACTCGAAATCTTTGTGACTTTTGAAACAAGATATTGGTCAACCAAAGAAATATTTTGAAACTACCTTTTAAAAGGAATCAGTTCCGAAAGTATTGGAAATTATTCAAAAATTTAAATCTTATCAAAAATAGAATATATTTCCAAATCAGTTTAATAAAAATTTTAATCTTTTAACACCTTTCAACAGAATCACTAAAGCAAAATATAATGATTTTCTTAAACAAACCCGATGAACACTTTGAATACCGCGAAGAACACGAAGAACACCAACTCAAAAATTACGAAAATCTCGAATCTTTGATATCACACCGAGCCTAGAAATAGGTTCTAATGGCTCTGATACCACTTGTAAATCCCGTAGAACGGATCTTTCAATGATATCAAACCTAATCTTGTGAGAGTGCGGAAACCAATCACAAGATGATTCAAGATAAACTGAAAACGAGAAACAGCAAGAACACCAAAATCACTATTAACTCACACACGTTTCGATTACTTTAACAAGCAAAAACGTCTGGTATGAGTACACAACCAAAATCGCCTCCCTCTCTAGCTCTCTAGAATTTCTGTAACAATGGAGGTTCAAACGTAAAAACAAGTTAGAAACTTGTTTATATACATAGACAAGCCCAATTCCCTACATGGGCTCCCCTTGGGCCTGCTTGGCCCACATGGCCTAAAGCTTGGCCCAAGTGACCTATAAAGATCCGCAACCTAATATAAACTAACTCGGTAAGGCCAGTTCGTAACCATAGCCCGTTGTATTAATTTGATGCGTCAGTCTCACACTTTAGGGCCTAACAGACAATATGTTGTCTTGTGATATAAAACACTTAAACTATGTTTTCAGTTATGTAATGTTTGGCATTTGGAGTTAATTTTTACGAGCATGTAGTATGTTTACCAATCGTATGCAATGAAAGCCTTTCATGATCACACCTCGTGCTTCCGCCTTAGAAAGGGGTGTGACAGATTGGTATCAGAGCTGCGATTGTAGTGAACCAGGATTCCTTCTCGAGTCTAGACTACAATCTTTAGGATCCTTTCACGAAAACAATTTTTCAAAGAGTTTTCATTGCATAAAATTTTCCGCGACATCCACTACCTGAAACTGTTTACAAAGAGTCAAGAAAAGACACTACGAGACTTAGGCTGCACTAGAGTAGCACATGTCTTTGACTAGAAATTACTTGCGACTATGTGTGATAATTGATATACACGTATACTAGAAATAGAATATCTCAGGTACTCATGACTTTACCTGAAAACAGTGGCCTATCTAAAGGAAGTGATCCGATGATGAAACGAACTGTGCGGACTGTGCAAGGACTTACGTAATTATGGATGCATACATAATTATGGAATTCAGTGCACAGAAACCACAACAAGTCTTGTCACGTATCATAAGCAGTGTTGCAAAAATCGGCCTAGGCGGCCGATTAATCGGCGCCTAGGCGCTAGGCGGCTACTTACTGACTAATTTTGAGCTAGTCGGTCAATTAATCGGAGTCGGTCAAAGTCGGTCAAAATCGGTCCTAGGCGGTCAAAAATCGGATTAATCGGACTATATTAATCGGTCAGAATCGGTCAAAATCGGTCCTAGGCGGTCCTAGGCGGTCAAAATTGGTCAGAATCAGTCAAAATCGGTCAAAATCGAACCATACTATCTGAAACTTGAAGTATTTATGTGAATTTTGAAGTATTATTTTTATATTATTGGGTATATATATATAATTTTGAAAAAATACATATAACAATCCCATTCCGATTAATCCCGATTAATCCCTAGGCGGTACCTCACCGCCCGACTAGAGCCTAGCGCCTTCTACAACATTGATCATAAGGGATTCCTTCAAATACAAGAAAAGGTCAAACTTGAATACCTTCACCCTTTCCTCAGCCTATTAATTACTCTGTTTGAGTAATAATTTAGGGTATAAAGACAAGAACCGCCAATGTGAAGTAAGATATTTCGTCCTTTACATATATTAAACTTGTACTTTGGGGAGATGTAACCCTTATGCATTTTGTTTACCTCGCAAACAATGATGTAATAAGTTGTTCTGATATGTGTAAAGAATCGGTGAATATCTTATGACACATCAGTATTTATCTATTTATGCATGCTTGTTGTATGAATTGATTTATACGTTTGGCGGATTGTTTGATATCACTTATGTGGTATATGCCTGTGTATATATACTACTACTGCCTGGTATGACGATATCAAACAAATGTCTAACCCTGTGCGTTGTGTTCTGACAGAACATGGCACCTAGGAGAGCTGTGAACAACCAAGATTCCGATCAACCCCCTCCTTCTCTTCTGCCGAGGACCGCTGAGGAACTGAACGCCTTATTGGAAGAAAGGATCTCCAATAAGGGTTCGAACTATCGCTCAATATGAGGCGAACCGCACTGAACAAAGTGGAAGACCAAGCAATGCTAGATGCAATGGGCAGGGAGATACATCTGGAGGAAACATGGCTCAAGGCTGCACTTTCAAGCAGTTTCTCGACTGCAAGCCGCTGAATTACGACGGCACGGGAGGTGCAGTGGCTTTTGTACGTTGGACGGAGAAGACTGATGCCACTATCCGTATGAGCAAGTGTTCCGCGGATCAGCAAGTCACTTTTTCTACGGGGTTGTTTGTTGATGAAGCTTTGACTTGGTGGAATTTGTAAGTCCAGACTCTGGGTGATGATGTTGCGTATGGCATGACGTGGGATGAGCTAAAGGAGCGAATGAGAGAGAAGTATTGCTCTCGTGCTGAACTCCAAAGGTTGGAGACTGAGTTCTGGCACTTGACCATGGAAGGTGCTGGTATTACTGGTTATACCCGAAGGTTCCACGATTTGTCTAGGGTGATCCCTTACATGGTGACTCCTGAATTTAAGTGCGTTGAACGCTACATTTGAGGATTGGCTCCAGAGTTTCGCAGCATGGTAACTTCGGCTAAACCTGAAACAATCACACAGGCTGTAACTCTGGCTGTCAGCCTTACTGAAGATGTTGTCCGTATGAAGAAATTATCACTGAACCCTACTAAGAATACCGAGACGCATGCTGAGTCGTCCGGTGACAAGAAAAGAAAACATTCAAATCTGAACCAAGCAACCTGCAGCAACAACAAGTGTTCGAACAACAAGAAGCGCGATACTAACCCACCTATGGAGGCAAAAACCTTCGCGGCTGCAAACGATACACGAACTAAGAAGTATCACATGAATGTAAAGAAATACAAATTTTTATTATGATCCAAGTCTCGGATTTTACAATGATTACAACAAAAAGGCGAATACAAGAATACAAGACTTACAAAAATAGAAATACAAACAACGCTTTCTAATTATGGAAAGTAAGAAAAAGCAGGGCGTTACAGTCTCCTCTCCTTTAGGAAATTTCGTCGCAAAATTTAGGAAGAAGTAACGAATAGTTGTGGATACTTGGTCTTCTTATCACTCTCGAGTTCCCAAGTAAATTCAGCGCCACGTTTTCCCTCCCATCGAACCTTAACGATAGGAATTTGACTGCGCCTCAATTTCTTGATTCCTCGGTCCATGATTTCAACGGTTTCTCCACGAAATGCAAAGTCTCGTTGATTTGAAAATCTTTGAGTGGGACTTGAAGTCCTTCTTCAGCTTGACACTTCTTGAGGTTCGAGACGTGAAACGTTGGATGAACATTGTTGAGTTCATGAGGTAAATAGAGTCGATAAGCCACCTTGCCAATCCTCTCGAGAATCTTGAAAGGACCAACATAGCGAGGGGTAAGTTTTCCTTTTTTACCGAAACGAACTACTCCAAACCATGTGAATTCCAACAATTAATCTTGTATACTTTAAAAATGAGTTGAGTAAGAGTTAAAACCTAGCTACTAAAAATATTTACCTATAAAAATATGTAGAATAAACATCATATACATTCAAAACTGTTAAAAAATGATTTGTTTCGGATCAAGATTTGATAACTTGGAACAGATTTACATTGATTTCGATTTGGTTGAACAAGATCAAGTTAGTTGAAAACAAAGTTTTTTATTCATAAACATCATATACATTCAAAACTGTTAAAAAATTACAACTGAATAACATCATAAACAGAAAAATTGGAATAAAAAATGCATCATCAGTTCTTATTACACGCACATATCAATCACTCATACGCATCACTATTCGTATTCTTCATACATTCTGAGTTGTAGATCTGTATCGAAGATTGCTTGTTTTGAGTGATTGTGATAGTTTCTAATTTGTTGTTTCAGATCTTTAGAAATTGATTCAAAATTGTACTTGAACACATTCTGATCTGGTTGTGAACTTCGAAAAACGAAGAAGAGAACTAAGCTGGATAATATTTGCGATTGTTAATTTCATGTTGCAGTGTTAATTTCATGGAAGTTAGGGTTTTGAATGTGATGGGGAAGCAGATAATGGGTTGTTAGGGTTTTAAATGTGACTCATTAATTAGGGTTGGGAAAAGACATAATTGCCCCTCAGGTGTTTTGCACGTGACATGCTTTAACTGCTTAAATGGATGACGTTAAGGGGTGGGGAGAAAAATCATGAAGGCCTTCAAAGATCAGGGAGTAAAATGGCTATTTTGAAAGGTTTGGGGCAAAACCGTTAAAGTGACCAAACCACAGGGAGCAAAACGGAAGTTTACTCAAATATGTATATGTATACATAAAACTAAAAATTACATATAAAAAACCCGATTTGATTAATCTCGAGTAGTCGCTAGTCCCCACCTCACCGGCCGACTAACGACTAGCGAGTTCTCCAACCTTGCCAAAAGCATAGGGGGTGGTTTCACCCAAACCATTTTTTTAAAAAATGAATGATTAGTTGAAAGAGAGTGAGGCCCACCACTACCCCATCTCCCTCATCTTCCCCATATGCGGTGACAAGTCCTCGCATTTACCTTCACCGCGCATACGTTTTGACCCTTGAACTATAATAGAGTTATCATTCGGCCTTTGAAGTTTAATAAAAAATAATTCGTTTTTTAACAAATATTTGTTCCTTTATTTGTTTTATTTTACTTCATATTAATTTAATTTTTTATCATTAAAGATAACTTTTAACTCTAGACATGTTTACTTAATCATGTTACTTGCTTATTTTTACTGTCGTTTAGATTAAAGCTTAGTCTTTATTAACCCTTTAATACACCAGGTAACAAATATGGTCATCTTTTATTTACCTTATTATAGTTTAAACTAACTTTTAACTCTAGACATGTTCAATAAACCGTAATGATTATTTATTTTTACCATCGTTTATATTAAAGTCTACATAATCTATGATAACTCATCGATGTATCATAAAGAGTTAACTGCCATTTTCGTCCCTGTGGTTTGGTCACTTTGGCCATTTTAGTCCATTTTTCAAAAATGCGCCATTTCAGTCCCCGACGTTCTGGAAAGGTGCCATTTCAGTCCAAAAATCATAACCCAGTTAAGTCGGTTAGTAAATAAGGACTGATTGTATAAATTTGTAACATAAAGGACTGATTGTGTAAATTTGTAACACCACCACCACTAGCCCTGCCACCACCACCACTCCGCTGCCACCACCACCGCCACCACCACAGCCACTGCCACCACCACCACCACCGCCACCACAACCACAGCCACACCGCCACCACAGCCACTGCCACCTTCCTACTACTCGTTGATTGTTCGTAATGTGACAAGATTCCGCGTTTCCGAATTTATCATTCAATCAAGAACCTAGACTATAACTCATCGAACCGTTTTCTTTTTCGGAAATCTTCGACATCCCAAAATACTAGGATTTTGGCATGTTATAAACACCTTAATAACCTTAAACTCGACAGACCCTCACAACACCCTTTTTATTATCATCACACCCTCTGTTCGATAACACCACGCCGGAAAATTCCCAGACGCGACCGGAGAACCCAGACACCACCGGAAGAAGAACGCGAAGCCGCCGGAACCCAACGGATTCTTCGCGACTCGTTACGTATGCGGTATACCTTTCTTTCATTCAAACCATTTACCCTACACTCCCTACGCTCTAATTCTTAACACATGTATTTGTTGAAGCACCCGCAACCTACCGGAGTTACGTAAAACTCGCCGGAGACGTCGACGGGGTTCACACCTACATCGTTTCGGTATATACACTTCCTCATTTCAATTCCTTTTCATTTTTCTGTTGATATAATTCCTGTCCCATTCAAATATTTAAGCTTGGGTATAAAACATTCAAAACATTTTACGTTCATGTATTATCATACTGTGGTGGCGGTGGTGGTGGTGGTGGCAGTGGCTGTGGTGGTGGTGGCAGCGGAGTGGTGGTGGTGGCAGGGCTAGTTGTGGTGGTGTTACAAATTTACACAATCAGTCCTTTATGTTACAAATTTACACAATCAGTCCTTATTTACTAACCGACTTAACTGGGTTATGATTTTTGGACTGAAATTGCACCTTTCCAGAACGTCGGGGACTGAAATGGCGCATTTTTGAAAAATGGACTGAAATAGCCAAAGTGACCAAACCACAGGGACGAAAATGGCAGTTAACTCTATCATAAAACAAATGCATCCTCACCAACAACCTCCAATAACCCACTGTGAAACACAGACGCCAATTCTGGTTAGGTTATAAAATGAAACACGTTGGTAATCTCTCCTGGTAACATTTGTAAGATGTTTTTTGGTAATACATGTGCGTACATCATATTGTATATTATTTCAGTCTAATTTACCATTAAAGTTAAAATTGTTAGATTAAAAATCTAGGCTTATTCTATACGCACCCCCCCTTGTGAGAGGAAAACTATCGGTCCCACGCAGGCCCCATATGTAAGTATGTGAAAGGAGGGAGGTGTAGAAAGTAATAGGGAGGGTGTGTATAGTAGCACCCATCTGTAGCACCCAAAATCTAATCTTTTGCGAAACTGTAATTAACATTAACAAGACTGAAAATCTCCAGCGTGTTAGATTGTTTGCACAGATAAATAAAGAAGATAGTATCCAATTAACATTTTGAAGACGACCAAAATAGTTACATTGCCAGACGACTAATTGAACAAAAGAGACTGTTTTGCTTCAACTTAATCTAACCAACTATAACCAGAAACATCTATCTAAGCAGCCTTTTTAGGCGACTTTTTAGATTTGGGGGTCTTCTCAGCAGCAGAAGAAGAAGAAGACTTCTTGGGCAAAAGAACCGGATTGATATTGGGCAACACACCTCCACTAGCAATAGTAACACCAGCAAGCAATTTCCCCAATTCCTCATCGTTCCTAACAGCCAATAGCAAGTGCCTAGGGTTTATCCTTGTCTTCTTGTTATCTCTCGCTGCATTTCCCGCCAACTCCAAAACCTATATTTTATAATTCAAAACACAAATCAATCGTTGATTTCACAGATCTGAAAATGGAATGAAACAATTCAAATTCATACCTCAGCAGCAAGGTATTCTAGAACAGCAGCAAGGTAGATCGGAGCTCCGGATCCGGTACGTTGAGCGTATCGGCCTTTTTTTAGAAACCTAGCGATTCTTCCGACGGGGAACTGGAGACCGGCTTTGACGGACTTTGTGACGGACTTCTTCCTCGCTCCGGCGCCTTTTCTTCCTCCGGCGGCTTTCGTTGCTTTTCCTGACTCCATTGATGGATGTTTGTGAAGACTGAAGAAAGCGAGTTAGTTTTTGTTTGAAATTGCGATGATGTTCAAGGAGATAATGAGTGGGCATTTATAGTGCGCGGGTAGATGAAAATGTGCCACGCTGGCGATCCCTGACTGAGCTTTTTTGGACGTCTATTTAAAGGTTTTGATCGGACGGTTCAGATGTTACATGTTGGCAATCTGGGATTAAGATGGCTCAACACGACAACAAATTAATCAATATTTATTTCTAAACTACTGTATAATATATTTAAGTTAGGCTTTAAATATAAACAAATAAAAATCAATATTTATTTCTAATCTACTGTCTGGTTCATAATTTGTTTTTGTTATTAGGGTATAACCAACCCGATAGCCGAGAACCCATTATAACACTACCTGAAATACCACCCTAAATAAATTCTCGGTTCTGGTTATTTTGTTATTTGGGTATAAGACCAACCCAGTGTTAGAAAATATTCAAGGAACAGAATCCTCTTCATCATCTCCTAGTACTAGTAGTATACCATCCAATTGAACTAAAGATACGATGAATCCATTACAGGTTACGTGATCACATATTGAATCGGATTGGTGTTATGTGATGTTGGTTATGTCATGTTTATGTACAAATTGATTGAATTGGTAGTTATGAGATGTATATATTGAATTGGATCGGTTATGCTACCAAATTGAATTGCTAAGGCGGATGAATTTAAATTCTTCGCCAATAAATTAAAAAACCAAGAGTGGCGAGACCGAAGTTCACTTGTCATGGCATCAACAAAATAAAAGAAAGAGACTTAGACATGATTGTGGCTCCGTTTTTTCATCGTGGAAGTAAAAAAAGGAGTTTGGGATTGTGATGGAGCCCGGACACCGGGTCCCGACGGTTTGATTTTAACTTCATTCGGTGTTTATGGGTTGGTTAGAAATGGATTTTGTTACAGTTTTGCAGGAGTTTCACAACTTTGGAACCATCAGTAGGGGATGTGTCTCAAGCTTCGTTGCATTAACTTCGAAAAAGGCGGCCCCGAACACCTTAAACGAGTTCAAACCAATCAGCCTTATGGGGTGTGTTTCGAAGATAATTTCTAAAGTTTGAGTGAACCTCATTAATCTTGTTATTGGTTAATTGATTTCCAGTAGCCAATCTGGGTTTATTGCGGGTCGTAATATTCTTGACAGGCCCATGATAAATAGTAGGGTGGAAGTTCGCTACAAAGTCCATTTTTCATACAAAGTGTAAAAATTCATAAATCACCATAATGTCAACCATAAAACACACTCAAACCCCATAACTAACAAAGTGAAGATTACTAAAACGTCATATTTGTAGGTTTTGTCTTTTGTTTTGGATGATAAAGCTTTGATTATCGAATCACTAACATTAGTGTATTTTATATTGATGATCATGTTGTGTTTTGTATTCATAGTTATACGATGGTGTGTTTGAAGTTATCATGGACTCTTCGGGTTTGGATGTTGTGTTTTGATGATCTTCACTCTATTATTTGTGAGTTTTAAGCGTGTTTTTAGGACTTTGTACACTTTGTAGGAAAAATTGACTTTGTAGTCGAACCCCACCCATAAATATGTGTTAAAAAATACATATTGTCCTTAATAATATCAATTTCATTATTTTTAGTATTGTAGTTATTATTGTTTTTTTATTTTGTGTACGGTTGGGCTAAGAGCCCGTTTAGGTCAAGATATACAAGACTATATGTGGGTAGAAGTTCAGGACTAAAAGATATTGTGACAATCCTCACCAAACCAGGTATCCGTACGAATTAATTAATATTTAATTACTGCTTAATTACTGTGCTTGCTTACAACTGTGATTAAACTGCTTACTAATTTCTGATACGTACATACTCATGCATCACATTTTATACTGTCACTCTATTATTTTTACACAAACATCAGTGACAACCTTGATGCACAAAAAGCACAGTGAGCACACTATACGGGATACCCGTTAAACATGCTGATATAACCAGCATCAGGCAGACACTGCCTCTAAGGCCTGTATGAGCCAGAGATAGTTTACTATACCAGTAGAGAGTGTAGGGAAATGAGGGTTGTAGAACTACGTCACTAGGTGATAATTATAGTGATCGGATGTGCCTAGAACGTACTTTGAGTACAAAATTCTGCACTTTAAATAAAAATTCAGCATTTATCTAAACTAGTAAAGTGCAAAAAGTTGGAAAAATATTACTAGACACTTTCCAAAGTGTCAGGAATAAATTGTGTCACTAAAAAATAATATTAACGACACTTTAAATAATTATTTGGCACTTTAACGAACTAGTATCCAACCGAACAACCGGACTTAACTCGGGACATAAAATTTTTGTCATTGACATTATTTTTTCTTTTTTCTGAGCTAGTTAGGGTCCCCGAGTACCCTAACACCCGTTATATTAAATAACACACTAATAACTTAGTTATTTATTTATTTATTTATTATTTTTTTTTCTTTCTAAAACTTAACTAACTAGTTATCTAACTACCAAATTGGAAACCAACCCATTTACCCCTCCCTTGAACCGAACTCGGTTCCCACATGGGGACACCCCACAAATTCTTTTTATTTGTTTAATCCCTCATGCTTAATATCTTTAAGACATTTAATCTAATGGTTAATAGTGGAGGGTGGGTTATAAAGTTACATGTAAGTCCACCAACTCATTTAATCCAACACTTCAAAAATTACATTCCTTCTTTCCCTTCTCTTTGTGCTCTGCCGAGAGCATTCACTTCCATCCATCACTTTAATTTTTTTTTCCATCTTGCATTTTATTTACACACAAAGGAGAAGGGTCACGCATAAGGAAGCCCGATGTTCACGGAATCGCAAGGACCTCACCTCAACGCTTTTAACCACTCATTTTTCGACTAGTTTCTTCCCTAGCCTTGAGCTAGCAGTAAGTGACTCTAAACGCCTTCTTGATCTATTCTAAAGTGGTTAATAATAATTTTGACGGTTGAATTTATGAACATGTTAGAACAAAATTTAAAGTCTACAAAATAATATAATCAAGTGGGTAATAGATGAATATTGGTGTAAAAATTTAAAACTTGTCTTATTATGATTATTTAGTGTTGTTTTATGCTAGTGTTAGTTCGGATCGTCATCTAACCCGACTAAGTCATGTTCATGGAACATGACCTAGTGTATGTTATAGTGTGAAAAGTGGTTAGATGAAGACCACTACTACTTATAACCATGAACTTGTGTAAAAACAATTTTTCTTACAAAATGGAGTTCTAAACTAGTAGATCTACGGATCTACAAGTGGTATTTTCGAAGGACCAAGTGTAAAATGAAATCATAATTTTAAAGCCGGATCCTTCCTAAACAAAAGTGATTTTTGTGAACACACAAGTGTGTAGACACTTGCGTAACAAAAAGTTTTAACAAAGAATTATTTTTATAAATTTTGGACAAGAAGTTGTAGAAAGGTATCTTCTTTAAAAACAAGGTTCTCAAAGAAACCGAGTCTATTTATAAAAGATCTACTAAAATATGGGGAAGGTTACTACATATCTTACACAAACCACAAGTTCATGTGTTATGCGATTTATATCTATTTTGGACTAGTTGATGTTGATATATCGTTTGTTAATGTTGGGAACATTGTTGACTTGAATTATAAAAGAAAATGATACGCTTGAAAGCGTGGCCACCTCCAGTTACAGAGGAAACTCTGGCGAAATTTTTCCAAAAATATAACACTTGTAAATATTTTTATCACAAGTGTTATGGATATATTTTAACTTGTTTTTCCAAATAAATTTCGTCACGATTTTTATTACAAATTAAGCAAGTGTCGGAGGTGGGATTTTCACAAAATAAAACTTGCTAAAATATATATTTAGAATATATATTTTCATAACAACACTTGTGTAAATTTTTGTGATTATTTTGTGAACTACGTAAATATTATTTTTAGGGTAAAAATAATATTACTAAATATTAACGGCTCCAAAGATAGAATTTAAATATGTTTTAAGTGAGACTTAATAATATATTTCGAAGTTATACGAACGCACATGTAATAAATCCCCCATCCTTGGGAAGGAATATATTTACCAAATAATTACGAAGTGTAAACACGAAATAGTTGCCTAACTATTTCCCAAAGACATTAAACCTTAAACTAAGGCACGGCCGTCCGTCTAATAGAAGTTAGTACGTGTAGGTCGTCGCACAGCAGATTTCTGGGAGATACTTTTAGAGACGCACTTCGGTGAGTTCATGCTCCCCCTTTTCTCTTAACTGTTTTCAGTTTTTAAACTGCAGGGGTGAAATACATGTTACATTTACTACAAACGTTTGATACACGGTATGATTAGCTAAGGAACTTACTACTAGATCACGTGAACGGATAGGCTATTATCGTAAGACCATTAATCCTTGTATAAGGACCGAGAGGCATGAGTGATAGATCTATCGGGTGTTGCGAGCCCCACACATGGGCCAGCGTGCGGCTGCATGTGGTGACTATGTCGTTCCGCCGGAAGGACCGGTATAAAATACGCGTTACAGGTTTGAGTGCTTCCTAATCCATGTCACTTATTAATGTATTAGCTACACATTAATCGATCTCTTTTTCCTTAATTGCTACATACCAGGGATTTTCATACATACAGACTTGTTTACAAAGGTTTATACATACTCACTTACACATGAACTCGCTCAACATTATTGTTGATTTTTCAACTTACATGTATTTCAGGGAATTAAAGGATCTGGCGCGGTATGACACGTTTTCCCGCTGCATTAGTTTCAAGGTCATCCGAGTTTAAGGGATGTGACTTTTTCCTGGACGAGTCACAGTTCTTAAGCTGTGCTTATTTCTTGTTGGTGTTGTGTCTTTTGAACACTGTTTATGTTTGTTAGGATGTGATATCCGTTAAGACAATGTAGTGGTTCTTTACTCTTCAAACTTATTTTAATGGATGATCTTGCATGGTTTTTATTTCATATAGCTTGTTATGGTTAAGCTATGGTATTAAGAAGTCACACCAAAATAACCACGCTTCCGCAAAGCCAGGGTGTGACAGATATGTTGTTAGGGTTCTGGATATGGGCTCGTATTGGATGCGTAATTTAGAAGGCTTTGTGAGTTCAGTATATATAAACAGAAGATATCTTCAGTTTGGATTCATTCACCTTGTAACAACCCGACTTTCGAAGTCAAAGTATAAGTCAAAGTCAAGTCAAAGGAAGAAAAGATTGCTAATTGAAATCTGTCATTCCTTGATTAATCATTGCTTGTACTATTTGACTGACAATCGATACTGATGGCGAGGGGAATGATTCAAGTATGGCGGGTTTCGGGCCTTGCAAACCGATTCCAAACGAAAGTGGCTAAGAGGACTCGCGGGCTTGTTCGGGACGGGCCCAAGCTACCTCCACCTTGGCCGGCCCCTATTCTATCTTTACTATTATATTTGTTTTATTTTTTATGTTTATCTAGTTGAGACTTGTTCCTCAAGTTTAGGGTTGCTATTTAGTCTTTCTCTTTTACATTTGGAACTTGGTTGATTATTTTGAATTAATAAAGTTTATCGTTTGGAGGATTCAAACGGGTTCTTGACATAGTTCAGGAAATTAACGTTGACATAGATCAACACCGTGTGACCATCACGCTATCAAGTGGTAATCAGAGCTATGGCGGATCATCACATACGTCAACGTCGATTCACCGATAGAGGGAACGGTGATTATGAACGTGATCCGCGAGACGTAGAAGAAATTGAAAGGTTGCGCCAACAACTTTTGGATGTAGGATTACAGCCGGCCAACGAAGGAAGATGGCAGCATGAGAGCGATTCTGACCAATACGAGTGGGATGGGTCCGATATGGGGGACAGGATTTACGACAATCCCTTCGGCCGACCAGCCAGGGTGCGTCGCCCGCCACCTCCCGTGTCCGACCCACTGCGATCCCTAGGGTTTCGCGTGGAAATTCCAGATTTTGAAGGCGGTGTTCAACCAGACGAGTTTATTGATTGGTTGCATACCGTCGAACTGGTTTTTGATCTCAAGGATATCCCTGATCGCATGAAGGTAAAGATCGTTGCTATAAAATTAAAGAAGCACGCGTCATTATGGTGGGAACACTTGCAGAAAAAACCCGTCCAGGAAGGTAAACATAAGATCGATTCATGGGATAAGATGAAGCGTTCATTGAAAAAAAAAATCTTGCCAGTTAATCATAGACAGGATGCTTTTTTGGAATATCATGGGTTCAAACAGGGGACTTTAACTGTGCCTGACTTTATTTTGGAGTTTGAACGGTTAAGGATGCGGTGTGGCGCAGACGAAGACGAAGAACAAGTTATTGCTAGATTTTTGGGTTCGTTACAAACCGATATTTCGGATGTCGTGCAATTACACCCCTATTATACTTTTGATGACGTGTGCGGGCTCGCTCATAAAGTGGAAAAACAAGCTGCCGTGAGGGGACGGTATTCGAACCTTCAGCCCAATCAAAGCCGGGGATCGCCTTCCGCTCCCGCTCCAACTCCGACCCCTGTGGCCCAACCGAAAGCTGCTGTCCCAGCCGCTAAACCGCCGGCGTCAAAACCGCTTACGGGGCCGCGGTGCTTTAAATGCCACGGGTTGGGTCACCTACAACGAGAGTGTCCAAACACGCAAGTTGTTGCACTCGTTGATGATTCGGTACCTACGTTTGATGATGATCATGATGGGGACGACGAATTTAAGGATGCTGAAATTCTTTACCCAGATCGGGGTGAAGCTTTAATATCTCAACGCGTTCTCAACGCGTCTATTGCATCGGATGTGGATGACACTTTGTGGCTACGTAATAATATTTTTCAAACCAAGGGCACTATAAAAGGTAAAATTTGTGATATTGTTGTTGACGGGGGGAGTTGTGATAATATGATAGCCACTACGGCTGTGGATAAATTGGGGTTAAAAGTTCAAAACCATCCAGAACCATATCAACTATCTTGGCTAAAAAAAGGAAATTTAATTAAAGTAACACACCAGTGTTTAGTATCGTTTTCAATTGGTAACAAATACACGGACGAACTTTGGTGTGAGGTCATCCCAATGGATGCTTGTCATATCCTTTTGGGGCGACCTTGGTTGTATGACCGTCGCGTGAAACATGATGGGTATCGTAATACATATAGTTTTTGGAAAGACGGGTTGAGTATTACTTTGGCATCTTTTAACCCGAAAGATTCACAAACAGAAGCGTTAATTCTTTCGAAAACTGAATTTTTGGGGTGCGCTCTAAAACCGGAACCCCCGTGGATTTTTGGACTTCTCATTGTTGAGGAAAATCCGCCGACACCACATCCACCGGCGGCGCTAACGCCTTTACTTACGGAGTTTCGTGATCTTTTTTCCGGAAGAAATACCGGTTGGCTTACCATTGGAACGCGAAATTCAGCATTGTATTGATTTTCACCCGGGCTCGAGTATACCTAATAAACCAGCTTATCGAATGAACCCGAAAGAATTTGCTGAATTGCAACGACAGGTGACAGAGTTATTAGAAAAAGGTTTTATACGTGAAAGTAAAAGTCCGTGTGCAGTTCCCATTTTACTTGTGCCAAAACCAGGGGGCGCATACCGAATGTGTATTGGTAGTCGAGCTGTGAATAAAATAACGGTGAAGTACCGATTCCCTATTCCATGATTTGAAGACTTACTGGACCAGTTGCACGGTTCTGACATTTTCTCCAAGATTGATCTTCGAAGTGGATACCACCAAATTCGAATGTGACAAGGGGATGAATGGAAAACCGTTTTTAAGACGCGAGATGGATTATACGAGTGGATGGTTATGACATTCGGGTTATCTAATGCTCCGAGTACTTTTATGCGTCTCATGAATCATGTTTTTCGGGGTCTTATTGGCGTTTGTGTCGTCATTTATTTCGACGATATACTTGTTTTTAGTCAGACTTTGGCACAACACTTGCAGGACCTACGAGCAGTTTTTACTATTTTACGGGATCAGCGTTTGTTTGCTAACGAAAAGAAGTGTCACTTTCTTACTCGTGAAGTCGTTTTCTTGGGATATTTGGTGTCAGGTGACGGTATTCGAATGGATGAGAGCAAAATTTCGGCCATCACATCTTGGCCAACGCCACAAACCTTACACGATGTCCGGAGTTTCCATGGTTTAGCTTCTTTTTACCGCCGTTTCATCCGAAATTTCAGTTCTATTGTGGCACCTATGACCGAATTGTTGAAGAGTTCCAAATTCGTCTGGACCGCTGCTGCACAAAAATCTTTTGACACCTTGAAGGCCCTTGTCACGACAGCCCCTATTCTCGCCCTCTCGAATTTTGATGATGTGTTTCAAGTTGAGTGTGATGCGTCTGGTATTGGGATTGGTGGTGTTTTGAGCCAAAGCGGACGCCCGGTGGCGTATTTTAGTGAAAAATTGAATGAGGTGCGTCGGCGTTACAATACATATGATAAAGAGTTTTATGCTATTATTCGTAGTCTTGATTATTGGCGTCATTATTTACTTCCAAATGACTTTATTCTTTTTTCGGATCATCAAGCTTTGAAATACATCCAAGGGCAAGTTAAGTTGAATCCACATCATGCCAAATGGGTCGAAACTTTACAAGAGTATTCGTTTACTATTTGTCACAAGGCGGGATCTTCTAATAATGTTGCTGATGCTTTGAGTCGTCGGCCGACCTTACTCATCACCTTTGAGCTTTCCGTTCCCGGCTTTAGTTCTTGGAGGCACCTATATGTAGATGATCCTGATTTTCGGGATGCTTGGTCCCATACCAACGGTTCGCCCTGGGGTTTCTTTACCCGTCGTCACGGTTTATTATTTCGCAGTACCCGCTTATGTGTTCCGCAATCCTCGTTTCGGGAAGCAATTATTTTGGAATGTCATAAGGGTGGTTTAGCTGGGCATTTCGGTCGTGACAAGACACTTGCGCAGGTTCGAGATCGATTTTTTTTGCTACGCCTGGAAGCTGATGTTGCTCGATTACTTCGTCGTTGCCACGTTTGTCACATTGCGAAGACCACTCACATAAACCAGGGGCTCTATACGCCCTTGCCGGTTCCACGTGGTCCTTGGGAGGATGTTAGTTTGGACTTTGTTCTTGGTTTACCACGGACTCAGAGACAGAAGGACTCGATTATGGTCGTCGTTGATCGTTTTTCGAAGATGGCGCATTTTGTTCCTTGTGCTAAGACTTTTGACGCGTCCCAAGTTGCTCGATTATATTTTTCAGAGATTGTTCGCTTACATGGCGTTCCTAAGACTCTCACTTCTGATTGTGACGTTAAGTTTATTGGGCATTTTTGGCGTACACTATGGAAACGTTTGGGTTCGAAGTTGCAGTTTTCTAGCTCGCATCACCTCCAGACGGATGGACAAACTGAGGTAACGAATCGTAGTTTGGGTAATTTACTTCGTAGTTTGGTTGGGGATAAGCCCAAGCAGTGGGACTTGGTTTTACCTCAGGCTGAGTTTCCTTATAATCGTTCGTGTCATAAATCCACCGGAAGAGTCCGTTTTTTATTGTGTATGGGCGCAATCCTTTTACTCCTTTGGATTTAGCACCTCCTACTGATATGTCTCACCTTAGTACCGATGGTGATGTTCGAGCTGTTCAAATTCAGGAACTCCATCAGCAAGTTCGCGCTCAGATTGCTAAACATAACTTGCAATATCAAGATGTTGCAAATAAACATAGGTGTTCAGTTGTTTTTCAGCCAGGGGATTTGGTTTGGATTCATTTGCGTCGCGAGCGGTTTCCACATGGTCGTTTCGGTAAATTGCATCCTCGGGCGGATGGGCCTTTTCGTGTGCTCGAGCGTATTAGTGACAATGCATATAAGATTGATTTGCCGGGTCACTACAAAGTTTTTGCAACGTTTAATGTGGCTGATTTGTCTCCCTATGAAGGTGATTTAGATGATGATGACTCGGGGACGAGTCCTTTTCACGCCGGGGAGGATGATGGCGAGGGGAATGATTCAAGTATGGCGGGTTTCGGGGCTTGCAAACCGATTCCAAACGAAAGTGGCTAAGAGGACTCGCGGGCTTGTTCAGGACGGGCCCAAGCTACCTCCACCTTGGCCGGCCCCTATTCTATCTTTACTATTATATTTGTTTTATTTTTTATGTTTATCTAGTTGAGACTTGTTCCTCAAGTTTAGGGTTGCTATTTAGTCTTTCTCTTTTACGTTTGGAACTTGGTTGATTATTTTGAATTAATAAAGTTTATCGTTTGGAGGATTCAAACGGGTTCTTGACATAGTTCAGGAAATTAACGTTGACATAGATCAACACTGTGTGACCATCACGCTATCAGATACTCTAATTTAAGTTACCTTAGTTGTATTAAGTTACCTTCGTCGCTCAATTCACTCGCACTGTTTTATGCAATGTTCATCGCTTACGCTATCGTTCTGTAATCAGGCTAACTTTCCAGCGCTCCCTTCAATCCAAGACTGTGTTTACTTGTTAAACACGATCAGTGAGTATACTCGATCCCTTTTTGCTTGAAGCACTTTTGGGTGTTACATACGTTACTTATATCAAATCACATCGATCACACAACGCAAACACATTTTTACACGCTAACCGTTCTGCATGTTATACGTGTTACTCGATGAATGCTAGTATGTTATGTTTACACAGTGATTGTTGCCTGACACCTTAGCAACGATAGTACTATAGTTTGGACTCAGCACCTGTCGTGGACAGGGGTTGTTAAGGGCTTTTCTTCATGTGTCACAGTGGTGATATGTGTTGCGCATTCTACAACTCGCAGTCACGTCTGTGCATATTTCATTGTCGATAACCTACCTGCTTCACATTATACATGTTACATGCTGGTTATGCGTGAACTCGCTTTCGCTATCTATTATACTATTAAACTTGTATGCTCACCTTTACACTATGTGTATTGACTTTATTTTAACGTATGTGACAGGTGTTTAGGATGTTTGCTAGGCCCTGCTTTTGTGGAATCAAACTAGGGGAGTCTAGAAACAAATAAACAATTTATGAGTTGTCGAAACTATGATCTGTCTTTGGGATATCTATGTTTGTAATAACTGCTTTATTTGATAAGTTATGGTATGGGACATAATGTTAATTATCCGGTAATTTAGTTGTTATGGATTTCTTTTGGACAATCTGTTTCGCTTAGTGTCGCGCCCCGATGTTTCCGCCATCGGTTGGGGTGTGACACACCTAACCTTTCTTATCTTTCTTGATTCCAAAACTCTCTCTGAGTTATGTTACACACACACACACACTCTCTCTCTCTCTCTCTCGTAGTTTCACTTGTGATTAGATTTAGTAAGTTCTTGTGTTGAGATCTTGGTATATACTTGTATATCTATCATTTGTGAGTGACATGATGATCTGCGTGCGGGGTTTAGAGAGTTGTTATTATTGTTGATGATTCTTTGATTTTGTATATTTATAGTTGTAACACCTCAGATTTTCGTGTTCAATAAAGAAACGACACGTGTCAAGTAAGACAAAAATCATTGTAAACCCGGATTTATTAAAGATGTATTGGCAGGATTTAAAAGATGGCGTCATGTAAATAATACCTCTGAACGACCTCAATAACAAATCCCAAGACCCGATTAAATATTATATACATCTAAATTCTGGGAATTATTGTTGATAATGAATGATGGTAGGGTACGTTACAGTGTTACACACTTATTGGAAGCCCCTACTGATAAAATATGTCCCAAAGTCGATAATTGATGTCCCAAAAGTCGTGCAAGTTGTTACCTATTCGAATCTTCAACAAACGGCATCAATTTTGTCTCAGGAAAGGGCTAGCGCACCGCTACATATGTAGCGTAACGGTGCGCTACCACTGATGAGTCAGAAAGCCCAAAGTAGCGGGCTAGCGCACCGCTACATGTGTAGCGTAACGGTGCGCTAGCTGTGCCCAGAAGCAGAAAAACAGACAGTAGCCTGTATTACGCGATTATTACCCTTTTGGCCGGTTTTCTCTGCATGTGCATGAACCTTAGACACCCTCTACATGCTAGGGACAAGTGTTTGTTGGTTATGGTTGGTCCTAGAGTATGTTGTCAACATTTGGTGGTGCTTGAAACAACTATATAAAGGACCCTTCATTCACAAACATTCCACACCTCATTGCAAACAAACCTGATCACTTGGGGAGCTTGCAAGCAGATTAAAGACATCTCCTAATCATCCTTAATCAGTTGTAAGTGCTCTAATCCTTCCTTAGTCAATTACTTAGCTTAAATTAGCTTAAAAGTCAAACTGAGTTTGACTTAGCGATAAGTAGACGATGGTTTAGCCATACGTCGAAATTAAGGTAGCGCTAAGTAGGTATTTTTATGAGTATTAAACCCTTGAAAGGGTTCCTACTGATTCAAATCATAACTTGTTCGTTTGACGAGTCAAACATAGTCCGAAAAAGTCAACAGAATCTTGTTTTACAAATAAACGCGTAATTATCAATCCGGGTAACGTGTAATCTGTTTTGACACTTAAATAACTTGATAATAAGTATAAGAACTTGTCTAGGTTCGCGTAGTTCGCCAACCTTCAGTTTAAACCTCGGTTCGGAACCGAAGAACGCAAAGCTTTGACTTTAGCGTTGACTTCAGTTCTGACCCGTTCGAGTATGATTTGATAGTGCCTTAAAGTTCCATTAGGACTTGGTTACATGTTAGAATAAGCCTCGGAGTTTGAAATGTTGATTACACGGTTCGTTTGCGCGTTTCCGTTAAATGCTTAAAAGTTGACCAAAATGCCCTTTCGAACTTAAAACGAGATTTTTGACAATGTGAGTGGCCAAGGACCTTGGCTACTGAATAATAAGCATGTCCGTAAAATCCTACATCAATCCGAGGTCTAGATTGTGATTTATGCGCATTATCGTGTTTAACGAGCTTTTAAGTAATTAAACGGCATAATTGGCGCGTAACCCACCTAAACCCGATTTTTGGTATCAAGCTTTATACCTACTGATGTTAAATAATATTTTAGGATTTATAAAGATTTTTAATAATTTTTAGGCTGAGTTTATAAAGGGTTAATGCATTGATTCGGTAATTACCGAATTAAACTTTTTAACGCATAAAATGAGTTTTACATATTCAAATGACGCAAGGCTTTTTGCTACTGATTCAAAATAATAAATAGGATATCTTGAACTATAAAAACTGATTAAAAACTCAGATTTTGTATCTAAACCCGAAAATCGCTTAAAACCGTTAATTACACGTTTTAAGCGAAAAGTATGAGTTAAAACCTTTATAAACATACAAGACTCATTGCCTACTGATGTAACTTAGTAAAATGTGTATTTTTACAGATTACATCAATCCCGAACTCAGACCTACGTTAAAGCTCTTTTATAACCTTCAAATTGACCAAAATACCCCTACGGGGCTTAGTTGGCAATTAATCTCGTTTTGGGCATAATGGAAGATATCTTAAAGATATCACAACATATATAAAGCATATCAACATTAGTAACCTGTCCCGGACTCTCTAGATTAATCGTTACGCGTTAGTCGCGTTCGGTTCGGTTATGTAACTAATTTACGTATAAATAACCGAAACGGGTTAAACGATATCATTTTTATCTCAAAATCCAGAATGTGAATAGTAAACCCATATTAAACAAGTCCTCGAACTTGTCGGGTCTAAATCACATTCTATCCGGTCTTCGCTTAATCGTGCGTACGAACCGTATCGTTAAAACTGACCGGTCTAAGCTTAAGCTTAATTAAAGACCCGTTAGTATTCTAACAGGTTATATTTAAACTTCGTTCCAGATTAGGAGAAACAGTAAAAGCTACCTGCTATTTGATTATTGTGACTATACTTTGCATCAAGGTAAATACTTTTAACTTATTTTCCCTATACGGGCTTGGGTTACGGTACATAGCGTACCGCTTGATCGAGCATCAAATCTTCCACGCTTAGTGGTTAATTGAATAATTTGATCGGCTCGTTTTAAACAGATGTGTTTACTTTACAGCCTTTGGGGGGTTAATGACCATGTCCCGGATATCCTCGGCATTATCTTACGAGATTGCCACGACCTGAGCACGGGGTGTAGGCGTACTCCCGTGTATAACTCACTTACAGTGGTGTGTCTATTGATCTTTAACCCGGATACGTCCGGGCTACTGAACGCATAAGTAACACGTAATTCGTTAACAAGATTATTATATATCAAAATAATTCTCCCAAGTTAAACAAATGTTTATGCCATGTGCATCCAAACCAATTTTCAATCATTTTATAAAATGAGTCAGTTGAATGTATTTACCAGTGTAAACTGACGTATTTTCCCAAAAAGATTAAATGCAGGTACTAGGCGAAATAGGCTGGGAGTCTCCTAAGCATCACTAGAAGTCTCGCAAACTTAAGATGCCGATGTCTGTTGAACCATAAACAATATTTTTATTATTCGATCCTACTGTGGATAAACACCGGATAATTGTGACTTTGTTTACAATAATAAATTCGGTTGTATCTTATTTAAATTTGCTTCCGCTGTGCATTATTATATTGTGTTGTTTGACTATTACGTTGCCAACCACGTCACGATACTCCCCCACCGGGCCCACCGGTGACACGTGGAAATCGGGGTGTGACAGGTTGGTATCAGAGCCAACACTGAGTGAATTAAACACTAGCCTTTTGTGTTTAATCTCAGTTACACAATTGCACATATCTAAACCTTCGAGTCTAGACTTATAACATAGGACAAATTCCACCTTATTCGGTTTTTGTTTTGTCCTTTAAAATTTTATATTTGCTATTGTTATCTCATGCTTTATTGACAGGAATAACAAAATGCCGCCAAGATTTTTGAGAACAAGAGGACGTGGAAAGGGGCCAGTATCCGCCCCCAACGACCACGAAGCAGGACCTTCGAATACACGAGGTCCTATCCCCGCCGAGAGTGATGGAACTCGACGGAACCAGAGAGGTCTATTTCAACCAGCAAGACGGTCGACTTCGAACAGTTCGACAACTCCCGCCCAGGACTCCTACGGGCCACACTCGGAAAATGAGCCTGGAGACTCGCACCGTTCGCACATACCATTACAGCGATCAATGTCGCACCGCTCTTTTGGAGACCCCACTCCATTCTTCCGAGGCCGGTTTAACCCGACAGATTATATACAGGAACCAGTGGGTTTTAACCCATTGGGGCCGGAGGACCATTTTTCGGGAGGAAATGATATGGACGAGGAAGACGACCCCGAAGAACCCGCATCAGGAACTCCCAACCACCCAATCGAGGTTTCGGATAGTTCCATTTATCAAGGACCACCCTATAGTGGCCCAGATAGCTTCCAGGCTATCTTTACTCAGCAAGAATGGTACTATACGCCTTCACACCATTCGTCGCCACATCAGCAGCCGCACTATTCTTCGCCGCATGAGCAGCAGCATCAGCAGCAGCATCATCAAGATTCCTCTGGGAATCACCAGTTTGTGGCAGTTACGCCACCACCTCCTCCGCCACCAGTTCAACCGGCGCCTCCGCAACCGCAAAGACAAAGGAGAACAGGAGCCCGGATGTCCACACGAAGAGAAGAGTTTCATTTCAGCTCTCCTCTACAATCAAGTGGCAGAAATTATCAGCCGCTTCCAGAAGATCCACAAATGGGTGGACCATCAAACCCCTTCGCGCAGCAACCGCCACCAATGGGTTTCGATAATCAGATACCAGCATACACGGGTCCTTCGATGTATAACCCGTTTGAGCTACCAACCCACACTAACCCCGGTTACGCTGAAGCAGATCCATACCTGGTAGCTGCTAATTACAACGCTCTTAACCCTGATGGACCGTATGGGGGTCCTTGGGGAGTAGGGTACCCAGTCCAGGGGTACCAGATGCCTACACAACCCCCGTTTTACCAACAACCCCCGCCGTCTCTACAAATGTCGCCACCACTGCATCAGGAGATCCTGCAAAGTATTAGAGAGGTGCGACATGAGGCACGGGAAGATCGACGGCGCAACCAGGGAATGTTCAAGACCTTGACGAACTTAATCAAGGGAAAGAGCAAGAAGGATCAGTAAATCCTTTATGTGTATATGTCTACTTTAAAATTAAGTCCCAGCGTGGACATTTATGTGTGGATGTTTGTTGTGTGTATTGACCCCTACGTGGGTCTCTCTTTCTATAAACCCCTACGAGGGTAAGTTGTATGTTTAGTCCCTACGTGGACTTATGTTTGTTTAAGTCCCTACGTGGACGATTGTTAGTGTGTTAACCCCTACGTGGGCATATCTTCTGTAAGACCCCTGCGTGGGCATGTTGTTATGTTGTAGCTCCTACGTGGGCAAATTTCATGTGTGAAAGACCCGTTTAGGGCGATATGTAATGTTGTTGTAAATTATTGGAGTGTTGTTTTATAAATTTCATGTTTGCCATTCGTGCACATATAATAATTATACATGAAATAAATAAATTTAAAATCATTCCTATTAATTTGCCTAAGTAATTATTTAATTAAGAATCTTTAAGTGTGAAACCTAGACTCGTGTCAAATATAAGACCGGGCCAAAATGGTAAGACCGGTTTAAAAGATTCAAATCCCTGTTAACATCTTAAAACATGTTAGCACTCCTGGCAGAAGTGATTCGTTAAAAATCACATGTCATTATTTGAAATGAATAAGGATTCTTTAGAAGATTCCTAATCCAGTATAATGATCTCTGAATCCTGGATTTACATCATCAATTAAGGTGATCATATTCAACCATACGTGGTAATATAGCGCCTACGGGCCATGCTCATTTCTATATAAGCCAAAAGGCAGTGGTAGCTATGACTCCCTGTCTAATAAAGGTAATGAACTAGGTTCAAACCTTAAAAGTCTTGATTCTCTGAAATCATAGTTTATTAAATTGTCCATGTGACCAAGCCTTATGTGCTAAAATATATATATTATTATTGTTTCGTGTTTAGGATAAATTTTAATTGAAATCCTAAATTAATACGATTGGTAAGTTAACCAAATAGGGTCTCTGTTACCATGGTTAACGAGTTACCCTAAGGGGTAATTCCATAATAAACTTTCAAATAAAATATTGTTCTTGTTTTCTGTAACAGTTCAATATAAATGGCAAACTCTGATGAAGGCAATAGCCATCCTGTGGCGCCAAATGAGAACGCCCAGATTACATTGACGGGCGCCGAACTAAAAGCTATCATTGATGGTGCTGTCACTCAAGCCTTGGATAGGCAATATGAAGAGTATAGTGGTACCCGGAGTAGGACACACTCTGTATCACACTCAAAGCCAAGGACACATTCTGAGGCTCATAACAAGCCTCCTCCCAAGAAGAACGGACCTAAGAAAGACGGTGATGACCGTCAGTCCACCAACAATCAAAGTGACCCATCCCAGCACTTGGTACTGCATCAAGGACCCCGTAGCAAGGGTTGCACTTACAAATACTTCGTGTCTTGCAAGCCCCGGGATTTTACAGGGGAAAAGGGGGCCGTTGATTGCATGAGTTGGCTGGATGAAATGGACACAGTGGTGGACATAAGCGGGTGCGCTGAACGGGATATAGTGAAGTTTGTGTCGCAGTCCTTCAAAGGTGAAGCATTGGTCTGGTGGAGATCTCTGATGGAGGCCTCCGGAAAGATCCCGTTGTATAGCATGACGTGGGATCAATTCATTGCCTTGATCAAAGACAATTACTGCCCTCAACACGAGGTGGAAAAGATTGAATATGACTTTCTGTCATTGGTAATGAAGAACCTCGACTGCCAAGCTTACCTGACAAGCTTCAATACGCTGTCCAGGTTGGTTCCCTACCTGGTAACCCCTGAGCCAAAGAGGATCGCTCGTTTTATTGGCGGGTTGGAACCCGAGATCAAGGCCAGTGTTAAAGCTTCGCGGCCAGTTACCTTCAGGTCTGTAACTGACCTTTCCTTATCCCTCACACTTGATGCGGTCCGTCAGAGATCGCTAAGGAATAAGGATACTGAGAAGAGGAAACGAGAAGATGATGGTTCGCGTTGGTCGAACAAGAAACACCGTGGGAGCGGTGATCGCAAGAAGGGAACGGAGTCGAGGAAAGATGGGCATCGTTCTGATGAGAAGCCTACGTGCAAAACTTGCAAGAAAAAGCACTTTGGAAAGTGCAGATTCGGATCAAACTCGAATAACGAGTCAAGGTCTTTTGCTTGTGGTTTGTGCAAATCCAAGGAACACAAAACCTTGGATTGCAAGAAGATGAAAGATGCGACGTGCTATCGTTGCAATGAGAAGGGCCACATAAAGACTAACTGCCCCAAGAACAACAAGAAGCCTGAGGAAGCTAAGAAGACTAACGCCAGAGTCTTCAGGATGGATGCGCAGGAGGCTGTGCAAGATGATAACGTCATAACAGGTACATTCCTTGTAAATGATGTCTTTGCAAGAGTACTGTTTGATTCAGGCGCAGATAAGTCTTTTGTGGATCATAAATTTTGTAAATTGTTGAATTTACCTGTCAAAACCCTAAGCGTAAACTATGAGGTAGAGTTAGCAGATGGTACCATAGAAACCGTCTCTACGGTGTTAGATGGATGTACTATATCCATTAAGAACCATTCTTTCCCTCTGTCTCTACTTCCGTTTAAATTAGCCGGTTTTGACATAGTTCTGGGTATGGACTGGTTATCTCATAACCAGGCCCAAATCGTTTGTAAACAGAAACAAGTAGTAATAAAGACTCCGTCTGGTGAGTCACTTACCATTCGGGGAGATACCCAGTACGGACTGCCTGAGCAGGTGACTATGCTCAAGGCTTCCAAGTGTTTGAAGAGGGGATGTGTCATTTACATGGCGCAAGTGATTTTGGAGGAACCTAAACCGAAGTTAGAAGACATCCCTGTCATTTCTGAATACCCAGGAGTGTTTCCTGAAGATCTACCTGGCCTACCACCAGATAGACAAGTCGAATTCAGGATCGATATCATTCCCGGAGCGGCACCAGTTGCCAGAGCACCATACAGATTGGCACCCACCGAAATGAAGGAGTTGCGGACGCAGCTAGATGAACTGCTGGCTAAGGGTTTCATCAGACCTAGTTCATCTCCTTGGGGAGCGCCAATCCTGTTTGTCAAGAAGAAGGATGGATCGATGCGTCTATGCATCGACTATCGCGAACTTAACAAAGTCACGATCAAGAATAGATATCCATTGCCCAGAATCGACGACCTGTTCGATCAGCTGCAAGGGGCAAGTTACTTCTCAAAGATTGATCTGAGGTCAGGATACCATCAGTTGAAGGTCATGGATGAAGACGTACACAAGACTGCATTTAGGACTCGTTACGGTCACTACGAGTTTCTAGTGATGCCTTTTGGGCTCACCAATGCACCGGCTGCATTCATGGATCTCATGAATCGCGTTTGCAAGCCGCACTTAGATAAATTCGTCATCGTTTTCATCGATGACATTCTCATTTATTCTAAGAACAAAGTTGACCACGAGAAACATCTTCGATGTATTCTCAAACTTCTGCATAAGGAAAAGCTCTATGCCAAATTCTCCAAATGTGAATTTTGGCTTAGGGAAGTCCAATTTCTTGGACATGTGGTCAGTGAGCGTGGTATCCAGGTGGATCCCGCTAAGGTTGAAGCAGTAATGAACTGGCAAGAGCCAAAGACGCCAACAGAAATCCGTAGCTTCCTAGGGTTGGCAGGATATTACAGGCGCTTCATTGAAAATTTTTCAAGGATTGCTGCACCCCTAACTTCCCTGACCAAGAAGAAAGTAAAGTTCGTTTGGGGTCCTAAGCAGCAAGAGTCCTTCGATGTTTTGAGACAAAAGTTGAGCAACGCTCCAGTGCTTACATTACCTGAAGGCACTGAAGAATTCGTAGTTTATTGTGATGCATCACACACTGGCATGGGGTGTGTGCTTATGCAGAAAGGCAAGGTTATTGCCTATGCATCACGACAGTTAAAGGTGCACGAAAAGAATTACACCACCCACGACTTGGAATTGGGTGCCGTTGTGTTCGCACTAAAACTGTGGAGACATTATCTCTATGGAATCAAGTTTGTGATCTTCTCTGATCACAAGAGCCTCCAACATCTGTTTAACCAGAAAGAATTAAACATGAGGCAACGCCGTTGGATGGAAACCTTAAATGATTATGATTGTGAAATCAAGTACCATCCCGGCAAAGCAAATGTAGTCGCTGATGCCTTGAGCAGAAAGGAAAGGGTTAAACCCATTCGAATTAACGCCAGGCGCATGGAGATAAAGAACAGTTTGATAGAAAGGGTGTTAGCTGCACAGAAGGAAGCTGTGCTGGAAGCTAACTATCCTAATGAAAAGTTAGGAGTAACTGAGGAGCAGTTAACTCTTAGCAAAGACGGAATTTTACGGTTAAACGGACGAATATGGGTTCCAATTTTTGGAGGACTTCGTGATGTCATCCTCCAAGAAGCCCATAGTTCCAAATACTCCGTTCATCCTGGAGCTGATAAGATGTACCAGGATTTAAAGGCAAATTATTGGTGGATAGGCTTGAAAAAGTCTGTAGCCGCCTATGTAGCAAAATGCTTGACATGTGCGCAAGTCAAAGCCGAGCATCAGAAACCGTCAGGTTTGCTACAACAGCCTGAACTTCCTACGTGGAAGTGGGAAATGGTAACTATGGATTTTATTACCAAGTTACCCAAGACTAGGAAAGGAAATGATACAATATGGGTCATAGTTGACAGACTGACTAAGTCAGCTCATTTCTTACCCATCAAGGAGACTTATAGCTCCGATATGTTAGCCCAGTTATACGTTGACAAGATTGTAGCCCTACACGGCATACCTGTAGCTATTATCTCTGACCGGGATACTAGATACACGTCACACTTTTGGAAAAGTTTCCAGCAATCGTTGGGCACACGTTTGAACTTTAGTACGGCTTACCATCCTCAGACAGACGGTCAGAGTGAGCGTACTATTCAAACATTGGAAGACATGCTACGTGCATGTGCGATCGAATTGAAAGGTAGCTGGGATAAGAACCTACCATTGATCGAATTCTCCTACAACAATAGCTACCATACCAGCATAAAGGCTGCGCCTTTTGAGGCATTATACGGTAGAAAGTGTAGATCGCCAGTTTGTTGGGCGGAAGTCGGAGAGGTCCAGTTATCAGGACCAGAGATCGTGTTTGAAACAACGGACAAGATTGTCCAGATTCGTAACAATCTCCAAGCTGCCCGGAATAGGCAGAAGAGTTACGCAGATCCAAGTCGTAAGGATTTTCACTTCGAAGTAGGTGACAAAGTCCTACTTAAAGTGTCACCATGGAAAGGGGTGATGCGATTCGGTAAGAAAGGCAAACTAAGCCCGAGATACATAGGACCTTTCGAGGTTATCGAACGTGTCGGGTCAGTTGCCTACAAGTTGAACTTACCTGAAGAGTTCAGTGGAATTCACAATGTGTTCCACATCTGCAATCTAAAGAAGTGTTCCGCTGACGATACACATGTCATGCCACATGCAGATGTACAGATAGATAAGAGCTTAACGTTTGTGGAAAAACCTGTGTCGATTGAAGATCGACAGGTAAGAAAACTTCGGAGAAAGCATATACCTTTTGTGAAGGTCAAATGGGATGCCCGTAGAGGTCCCGATTTCACGTGGGAGTTAGAATCCACAATGAAAGAAAAGTACCCGAACTTGTTTCAGTAAATCTCGGGTCGAGATTTATTTTAAGGGGGTGAGGATGTAACACCTCAGATTTTCGTGTTCAATAAAGAAACGACACGTGTCAAGTAAGACAAAAATCATTGTAAACCCGGATTTATTAAAGATGTATTGGCAGGATTTAAAAGATGGCGTCATGTAAATAATACCTCTGAACGACCTCAATAACAAATCCCAAGACCCGATTAAATATTATATACATCTAAATTCTGGGAATTATTGTTGATAATGAATGATGGTAGGGTACGTTACAGTGTTACACACTTATTGGAAGCCCCTACTGATAAAATATGTCCCAAAGTCGATAATTGATGTCCCAAAAGTCGTGCAAGTTGTTACCTATTCGAATCTTCAACAAACGGCATCAATTTTGTCTCAGGAAAGGGCTAGCGCACCGCTACATATGTAGCGTAACGGTGCGCTACCACTGATGAGTCAGAAAGCCCAAAGTAGCGGGCTAGCGCACCGCTACATGTGTAGCGTAACGGTGCGCTAGCTGTGCCCAGAAGCAGAAAAACAGACAGTAGCCTGTATTACGCGATTATTACCCTTTTGGCCGGTTTTCTCTGCATGTGCATGAACCTTAGACACCCTCTACATGCTAGGGACAAGTGTTTGTTGGTTATGGTTGGTCCTAGAGTATGTTGTCAACATTTGGTGGTGCTTGAAACAACTATATAAAGGACCCTTCATTCACAAACATTCCACACCTCATTGCAAACAAACCTGATCACTTGGGGAGCTTGCAAGCAGATTAAAGACATCTCCTAATCATCCTTAATCAGTTGTAAGTGCTCTAATCCTTCCTTAGTCAATTACTTAGCTTAAATTAGCTTAAAAGTCAAACTGAGTTTGACTTAGCGATAAGTAGACGATGGTTTAGCCATACGTCGAAATTAAGGTAGCGCTAAGTAGGTATTTTTATGAGTATTAAACCCTTGAAAGGGTTCCTACTGATTCAAATCATAACTTGTTCGTTTGACGAGTCAAACATAGTCCGAAAAAGTCAACAGAATCTTGTTTTACAAATAAACGCGTAATTATCAATCCGGGTAACGTGTAATCTGTTTTGACACTTAAATAACTTGATAATAAGTATAAGAACTTGTCTAGGTTCGCGTAGTTCGCCAACCTTCAGTTTAAACCTCGGTTCGGAACCGAAGAACGCAAAGCTTTGACTTTAGCGTTGACTTCAGTTCTGACCCGTTCGAGTATGATTTGATAGTGCCTTAAAGTTCCATTAGGACTTGGTTACATGTTAGAATAAGCCTCGGAGTTTGAAATGTTGATTACACGGTTCGTTTGCGCGTTTCCGTTAAATGCTTAAAAGTTGACCAAAATGCCCTTTCGAACTTAAAACGAGATTTTTGACAATGTGAGTGGCCAAGGACCTTGGCTACTGAATAATAAGCATGTCCGTAAAATCCTACATCAATCCGAGGTCTAGATTGTGATTTATGCGCATTATCGTGTTTAACGAGCTTTTAAGTAATTAAACGGCATAATTGGCGCGTAACCCACCTAAACCCGATTTTTGGTATCAAGCTTTATACCTACTGATGTTAAATAATATTTTAGGATTTATAAAGATTTTTAATAATTTTTAGGCTGAGTTTATAAAGGGTTAATGCATTGATTCGGTAATTACCGAATTAAACTTTTTAACGCATAAAATGAGTTTTACATATTCAAATGACGCAAGGCTTTTTGCTACTGATTCAAAATAATAAATAGGATATCTTGAACTATAAAAACTGATTAAAAACTCAGATTTTGTATCTAAACCCGAAAATCGCTTAAAACCGTTAATTACACGTTTTAAGCGAAAAGTATGAGTTAAAACCTTTATAAACATACAAGACTCATTGCCTACTGATGTAACTTAGTAAAATGTGTATTTTTACAGATTACATCAATCCCGAACTCAGACCTACGTTAAAGCTCTTTTATAACCTTCAAATTGACCAAAATACCCCTACGGGGCTTAGTTGGCAATTAATCTCGTTTTGGGCATAATGGAAGATATCTTAAAGATATCACAACATATATAAAGCATATCAACATTAGTAACCTGTCCCGGACTCTCTAGATTAATCGTTACGCGTTAGTCGCGTTCGGTTCGGTTATGTAACTAATTTACGTATAAATAACCGAAACGGGTTAAACGATATCATTTTTATCTCAAAATCCAGAATGTGAATAGTAAACCCATATTAAACAAGTCCTCGAACTTGTCGGGTCTAAATCACATTCTATCCGGTCTTCGCTTAATCGTGCGTACGAACCGTATCGTTAAAACTGACCGGTCTAAGCTTAAGCTTAATTAAAGACCCGTTAGTATTCTAACAGGTTATATTTAACCTTCGTTCCAGATTAGGAGAAACAGTAAAAGCTACCTGCTATTTGATTATTGTGACTATACTTTGCATCAAGGTAAATACTTTTAACTTATTTTCCCTATACGGGCTTGGGTTACGGTACATAGCGTACCGCTTGATCGAGCATCAAATCTTCCACGCTTAGTGGTTAATTGAATAATTTGATCGGCTCGTTTTAAACAGATGTGTTTACTTTACAGCCTTTGGGGGGTTAATGACCATGTCCCGGATATCCTCGGCATTATCTTACGAGATTGCCACGACCTGAGCACGGGGTGTAGGCGTACTCCCGTGTATAACTCACTTACAGTGGTGTGTCTATTGATCTTTAACCCGGATACGTCCGGGCTACTGAACGCATAAGTAACACGTAATTCGTTAACAAGATTATTATATATCAAAATAATTCTCCCAAGTTAAACAAATGTTTATGCCATGTGCATCCAAACCAATTTTCAATCATTTTATAAAATGAGTCAGTTGAATGTATTTACCAGTGTAAACTGACGTATTTTCCCAAAAAGATTAAATGCAGGTACTAGGCGAAATAGGCTGGGAGTCTCCTAAGCATCACTAGAAGTCTCGCAAACTTAAGATGCCGATGTCTGTTGAACCATAAACAATATTTTTATTATTCGATCCTACTGTGGATAAACACCGGATAATTGTGACTTTGTTTACAATAATAAATTCGGTTGTATCTTATTTAAATTTGCTTCCGCTGTGCATTATTATATTGTGTTGTTTGACTATTACGTTGCCAACCACGTCACGATACTCCCCCACCGGGCCCACCGGTGACACGTGGAAATCGGGGTGTGACAATAGTTCAATAAAAAGGTTTCTTGTGTCGATCCATGTTTCGTGACATGGTATCAGAGCATTGTTAGGTGTTGAGGTTTGTTGTCTAGGGTTTATCTGATCGTTTTCCGCTGTGATTATTTGGTCAGATCTGATTATCTTTGTTGCTTTCATCTGGGTAGTTCATTGGCTACCGTTTCCAGATCTGATTGTTCTTATGGTCTTGAAGTTTGTGCCTGGTGATTGAAGATCCATTCTAATTAGGATTAGGGTTTCATCAAAACTTGAAGTCTGTTTCATATTGTTTGAAGATCCTTTATCTTAGGGTTTGGATATACATCAGATCGTCTAGATATGAGTGATTACAATAATATCTAAGAAAGCTTGGTAGTTTGTTGGATCTGTCGATTCCAGATTTTGGCGTTGGATTGTATCAATGAGAAGTCATCATCATCATCATCATACTCAGTATATCCCACCAATAGCAAAGCAAAGGTAGGGTCTGAGGGGGGTAAGATGTAGACAGCCTTACCTCTACCCCCTAAAATAGAGAGGCTGCTTCCAGTGAGACCCCCGGCTCGATGTATCAATGAGAAGTGAAAACCCTAATTCTAGGGTTTGTGTTCGTTGGAACTTTGAGGCATATTCTCTTGGTTGTGGCTTTCTATCAGTGTTTTATAGCCCTAAGTGAAGGCTACAAACTTGATTGCTTGGAGTTATATGCACCATGTGTTACTATTCCTTTCTTGTTTTTTATTGTTCATTGTATTTAGGCATTGTATGGGGACACTTGATTGCTTGGAGTTATGTGCACCATGGGTCAGTAGTTTTTGACTTGTATCAAAAAATTAACTCATTTAGTCAAACTGGTATGCTTGTGGCTGAATATTATCACATGGTAAATATAATGTGGAAAAAAATAGATTAAATATTACAAATTCCTACCTGAACATGTGATCATCATATCATATATCATCTTTAATTTTTTGCTCTTGTCCATACCGGGCACAAAAGCAAAACAATGATAATATGGACAAGTAGTAGCAATAGCCAAAGCCATAAGTACATATGGGTGGTGATTTTTTTCTTGAATAAATATGTAAAGATTTTGAGTTTTTTTTTTTTTCTAAAGGGTGTTTGTAGAAAACTTATTAACTAAAATAGGTGATTTGAAAAGTTTTTACCAAAATAGGTGTTTTTTAAACTACTTTTTCTCACTCCTAATTTATTGGATAAAATTGTTCTATTTTAAAATATGCTTATAAGAAGAAAATTATAGTAAAATTAAAAACTGGGTTTATTAATATTTCTTTAACTAAAAAAAACAAATATTTGAAAAGGCAAAAAAACATATTTTAATGTTTTATTTTTTATGTAATTGATTTTATTAGAATGGGAAATATGTAATTAGTCATTTAATAAACCCATTAGGGGTAAATAGTAACTTTATACTAGTATTTTTAATGAAATAGATAAATATGTAATATATGAGGTTTATAAAGGTGAAATATGTAATTAAATTTAAGAATTGAAGAAATATGTAACAAGGCTTCTTTAGAAAGGGAAAATATGTAATTAACTTAAAGATTGGAGAAATATGTAATAAGACTTTTTAGGGGGGGGGGGGGGATGCAAAAATCCCTATAAAATATGATGGAAAGTTACACTTTGCATCCAAATGGTTTGTGGGGCATTGGATGCTCACAAAGTCATGGGTAACGACGATACATGGTTAAAAATAGGTACCGGCAATGCCAACGCAGGCACAACTATCTCAAGAGATTAGCAAAATAATCAACTCACATGACCTTGCTAGTGGGTGCCTTGTCACAATATGTTTATACAAATTTTGAAAATATTAATATTTTCATAATTAACTTGACTGTTTACATATACTTATAAAAGTTTGCGGTTCGAATTATGTACATAAAAAGAAGATTGTTCACAAATATGTGATGTGAAGACAAGATACATGCTTTCGGACAAGAACCATACCTTAAAGATTGTAGACTTCAGGTTGCTCGTGTAGAGGTATGAAACCCGAATGACATGATCGATGAGACCGGAACATTCGGTTAAACTGTGCCAACTAAATAACAAAATTTGAGTTAACATGTACGGAAATTAACCCGTTTTTGCGCCTACTCATCCTAGTTTGATAAGACGTTATCGTGATCTTGAATGGACACCTAATTTAAATGTTGTAAATTTTATAAAACTTTCTTAGTGGAGACAGAACACTACTAGTTGTATAATACATGTGATGGTAGTATTATCAAAGAACAAGATTACTCTCAAATGTTGCCATTTTAGTCCAAATAGTTTCAAATGTTGCCATTTTAGTCTACTGAGTTAACTCCATCTATTTTTTCATTAACTAGAATGGTAATTCGGTCATTTTATATGTAATTATGTTAACTAGAAAACAATTTGGCCATATAAAATGATCGAACTGCCCTACTAGTTAACAAAAAAAAAGATGCAGTTAACCTAGTAGACCAAAATGACAACGTTTGAAACTATTTGGAATAAAATGACAACGTTTTAAACCTTTAGACTAAACTGCCAAAATAGTCCAAGCCAGAGGACTAAAATGACATTTAGCTTTATAAATAAAATAATAATAATTACGGTCACAACTTTTTTGATTAACCTTTACATGAATATCACACACTCGGAATTTTATATACGTGGGTGAACGGGAAAGGCTCTAGCCACGGATTGCCAGCATGGAATACCTTCCTACCGTCAGATTATTCAATCTCAAAATTCAAACAAGCAACCCGCGTCCACTATATAAACCCTATATCCCCTCTACTTTTTCACCACCACACCAACTCAAACTCAAACTTCAATCAATGGAGTCAGGAAAAGCAACGAAAGCCGCCGGAGGAAGAAAAGGCGCCGGAGCGAGGAAGAAGTCTGTCACAAAGTCCGTCAAAGCCGGTCTCCAGTTCCCCGTCGGAAGAATCGCTAGGTTTCTTAAAAAAGGCCGATACGCTCAACGTACCGGATCTGGAGCTCCGATCTACCTTGCTGCTGTTCTCGAATACCTTGCTGCTGAGGTATGAATTCGAATTGTTTTATTCCAGTTTCAGATCTGTGAAATCAACGATTGATTTGTGTTTTGAATTATAAAATTTAGGTTTTGGAGTTGGCTGGAAATGCGGCGAGAGATAACAAGAAGACAAGGATAAACCCTAGGCACTTGCTATTGGCTGTTAGGAACGATGAAGAATTGGGGAAATTGCTTGCTGGTGTTACTATTGCGAGTGGAGGTGTGTTGCCCAATATTAATCCAGTGCTTTTGCCCAAGAAGTCTTCTTCTTCTGCTGCTGCTGAGGCTGAGAAGACCCCCAAATCTAAAAAGTCGCCTAAAAAGGCTTAGACAGATGTTTCTGGTTAGATTAAGTTGAAGCAAAACACTCTTTTGGCAATGTAACTATTTGGTAGTCTTGATATGATGAATGGATATCCCCTTTATAACGTCTTCTAGATTTTCAAGCTTATTTTAATTGACCTACAAACGTTACTAATTGACATGTCAATATAAGAGATGATTAGTAATCTAACAATAGTAACTTTAATTTATTAATGTTAAGTGTCTTATAGTTACACCTTTCTTTTTGAACGACTTAAATTATATCAATTCTGTTTGTATTTGATAGGGATTGAATCCTTAACCTCAATGTGTTATTTCAGGTTTTATTTGTGCAAATACTTGTAGCTTAAGGGCATGTTTGGGTAAGCTTATTGAAACAACTTATTGGCTTCTTGGAAAAGTCAGGATTTTGTGACTTATTGGCTTTTTCTCCTCACATATACCCTCTTTGCCAAACATCATTTTAGAGTTTATGACTTTTCAAAAAGCCAACAAGTCAATAAGTTGTTTCAAAAAGCTTACCCAAACATGCCCTAAATGACGTACTGGATTGTATGGATAAGTTATATTCACATATTTGATTGACTAGGCTTGTTATACAGTAGCTACAAGTCAAACTTGAACTTTGTATACTATGAATGAAATAAGTCGACCGTGTGTTCTAGTAAGTTAAAAAAATTGGCATTGTTTCCTTCAACGTATCTTATTCTTAATAGCTAATATCAGGCATATTTTGCCATATCAACATCATAACGTCCTATATAATGGTTGTTAAGTAATGTCCTTTTATGCATTACTTGACATAGTTTTCCTTCTCATCGGACATTATTGTAGAAATGCCCATCATTTTTCATTCTTATGGGAAATGGTGTGGGGCGTTATCAAACCCTTTCACGCAGTGGCGAAACTTGAAAATTTTCATCGGGGGGTCGGAAGTCACCGAACCTAAAAATTCTATATAAGTAATTTTTTTTATAAAACCGGGGGGTCGAAAACGTATATATCTAAAAAATTCTACACGAAACGTACATACATAGTACTATTGAGCGAAAAGTTCGGGGGGGGGGGGGGGTCGGGCGCCCCTCCCGGCCCCTTGAAAGCTACGCCCTTGCTTTCACGCCCATTACGCATGACTTTAAATTCCAATGTTTTTAAGTGAAATTAATTGAACCAAACATTAAAATGACACAAAAACTCTTTTAGAAAAAAACCACGTGAAATCCTCACCTGTGGCCTAGTGGTAGGAGTTTTGAGTTTTTCAATAAAGACTCAAGTTCAATTTCCACTTGTGTCATATTGGGGGTGGATATAGGCAATGAATAATTTGGAGTAGACCTTGTGTGAGGTCGTTAGTTCGATTCCCGAGCCCAACCAGGTTTTCGTTCCACCGTGTGTTATGCCAGAGAGTTCTGCTCTTGTGGTGACACAACGACTATTAAGTGGTAGCCGACGGTTTAATTTCCTAGGGAACGTTCAAAAAAGGCAAAGCCACGTGACATGCACGTGATAGATAAAAAAACACTGTTCAATAACTTTGACGAACGTCAAGTTAAGAACCGACCCGATGCATTTGTTTCTCTGTCAATTACGCAAATTAAAAACTCATGATGGGGCCAAGTTAAAAAACACAAAACTTTAGGGACTGAATCCGAGCATCTTCTATTTCCTGCTTTTCTTTTCGCTCACGTTCATCTAGAAGCACAGCCTGAGGGTTTTAGTAGTTAGGGTTCTACACTCGAACATCCGAGACGCAAATCCTGTATCCTGATCAAATCATGAGGCGTATTCTGGTAAGATCATATCACCTACTTCTATAATTTTTGGTTGGAGATATTTGATGACTTACACATTTGGTACCAATCGTGTTAATTACGTTCATTGTTCATCATTTTGCAGAGAAATTCTTCATTGTTTAAAGATAAATCGTTCATCCGTTTAGTAGCATTGGCTGCTGCGGGTTCAGGGGTCGCCTATGGACTTGGTTCTGGTCAGTGGCTCTATAATTCTATACATAATCAAAATTTTAGGTTTATTGCTGCATTGTTTCTTTAGTTGGAGCCAATTTTCTTAGTTCTTTTTATTAATTTTCTATGTTAGATCTACGTATACTGATTGAGATACTGTTATGTCTGTTTGGAATTATTTGTCTCCCAATTTGGACTCTGATTGTTGAATGGATGGAGTATGATTAGGTTTAAGCATTTTAGATATGGTAGTTTTGTGATGCAACTTTGGTTTTGAAAAGCTAGACACACTCGGGAGCAATCCCCTGTGCGTCTGACTGTTTGAGGCGATGGTATGAATTGAGGTTCATTTGAGGTACTGGTAAAAACGAATCGAGGTTCAGTCATGAGGTGCGCCTCTTGTAAACGGGGATAGTTTGGACGTTAGGATATTGTACATATAGCTTTTAGTTGTACATATAGGAATGCGTGCGCTTTGTGCCTTGCGCCTCGGCTTTGGGGACCCTATCGCCTTGGTGCACTTCACGCTTTATAAAACCAAGGATCAAGGTAGTCAAAGGCGCATGAGCAGCGGTACCGCTTTGCGTCCATCACGGCAATCCAGCCAGATTTCGGCCCAATTCTGGTCAGATTCTGCAAATTCAGGTCAAATTCCTGTCTGAACAGGTCTAACTGGTCTGAAACATTCAGAAATGCCCTGGAACCAGCCTAACAATCTAAACTAGCCCGAAACCATCCTAAAACACCCTTAGTGCCTTGAATGCGCCTAGAGCTTTCGACCACCTAGCTAAGGATGTGACTGGTCGTTTTTTAGCGATCTTGATTGGTGTGGGTTGAATTGTATCTTGTCGACTATCAATGGCATTGCGATTATTATAATGTATTCACTATTCAGTACACTTTAGATTCATATTACTGTTGATTACTTAATTTTAAGTTAACAAATCTAGCCATATAGATAGAATTTAGTATTAGTGCTTTGATTTATAAAAGAATAAAATTGGATTTGGGATCACAGCTTACTTATATCTAGAGTGGCAGCCTGGCAGGAGATCTTTACATTTGCTTCTCTTAAATTCATTAGTTTTTTTTTTTCTCATTTAAACATCTTCTATACATTATTACTTTATTATTATATGGTGCGAACGAGAAAGTTGATTTAAGCTATCTATATACAAAACAATTTACTTCAAATAGGTTAATACTAATAGAATGATCTCAAAACCTCAAAAGTTGTAGAAGACGGCATGCCACATACTTCGGACCAAATATCTGAGCAGAACAACTTTGTCAGGAAATAAAAATGATTTAGTTTCCATCATTGCTAGAAATTCAGAAAGGTCTTTTTGTGATGGAACATGTAGTCTAGTGTTTGTCATTGCTTTGATTTTATGAGAAAGACTGCAAAGATCCATTATGAGTGATTCACCTTTTATTGCAAGTATGGTGAATTTAGCTTTTACTCTTTTAGTGGGGTCAACTACTGAACAGATTATTGGTTAGTGCTTTTTTCACACATTGTCAATTACCCTTCGTTAGAAGCAACACATAAATTTTATTGATCTTCCTTCTTTTAACTGTTATACATGTTTTTAATCACCTTGCATCAGTACATCTGACTTTTCCATGCACTTACTGTAGATTGGTCCTCAAGAGTTTCTATTCAGGCACTACCGCATTACACATTTTCTCCCAACTCTCTGTTTCCTTCCTTAGCTCCTTCAAGATATGGTCTGTAATTATATTCATTTTCTCAACTATTGTTATTATTTTCTGTTATTTTTTATGTCATCAATCTTTTGATCAGCTTCATGGATTTCTTGCAGTAAACGCTCCTTTATCTTTTTCTAGCGTTAGCTCAGCGTCTGAAGCTGATGTAAATAAAGAATCCCCGAAACCCTGCTGTGGGTGTTTGGGGCGGGATACAATTGCCAATGCTGCTGCTAGAGTTGGTCCTGCTGTTGTCAATCTTTCAGTTCCCAAAGGTTTGTTTTGTAACAATATAAAATGCAAATTGAAGGATGTGTCGACCTTGTTGTTTTTGGGCGAAATTATCATATTTACTCAAAAACTGATAAAAAGCTACAAAACACTTACACTGGATCATAGATCCTACTTAGATTAAACCTTTCATTTGGAAAATGATTGATAGTTCTTTGAAGGTTTCCATGGAATGACTGTGGGAAAGAGCATTGGGTCTGGAACCATAATAGATGGTGATGGTACCATATTGACATGTGCACACGTGGTGGTTGATTTTCAAGGCTTTACATCTTCATCCAAAGGAAAGGTAACACCATAGTCTTCACCACTTATTTAACTAATTCTTACATTAGATAGGTTAAAACTGGTAACTTTTGTTACAGGTTGAAACATGGTTGACTCGAAACACTTTTTGTCCAAAGTTTGACTGTCACTGCATTATCTGTTGCAGGTTGATGTGACATTACAAGATGGGCGTAGTTTCGAAGGTACAGTGGTAAATGCAGATTTGCATTCTGATATAGCTATCGTCAAAATAAATTCTAAAACTCCTCTCCCTACTGCAAAGCTCGGGTCTTCAAGTTCACTGCGTCCTGGTGATTGGGTTGTAGCCCTTGGATGTCCCCTTTCCCTTCAAAACACAATTACAGCTGGCATTGTAAGGTAAGCGAGAAATTAGGCATCATCCTAAGTGTATTATAATAATATTCTATGTTAGTCTTTTTAGTGGTGGATAATATAAGTGGCAATTACGAGACGTTTACTTATTAACGGGCTGGGTTGTGTTACATCTCAAACCTTAAAGGGGCCCGGGTCGAACGGGTTGAAATTCACCTAAAGTCTTATCGTTAATGCTTACAACTTTCTAAGTCGTTTTGTTCAGATGTTAGATTCTTGTTGTAATGATTGTTTTTGTAAACATATGTAACAATATTTATATAAGAAGTTTGTAATGGCAATCTGTATTTGTGGGTCAACCCGATCTGACCCCTTTTGATCGGTGGTAAAAATGTACCTGTTTCATTCCCAGTTTGTTGTGAACCATTACCCAATCCACCACCTCTAGTATATAAGATAGTGGAAAGATTACTAAACTGACACTTTTGTGCAAATATTCTCTCTTTTTTAAGTTGTGTTGATCGTAAGAGTAGTGATCTGGGTCTCGGAGGAATGCGGAGAGAGTATTTGCAGACTGATTGTGCCATCAACGCGGTACTGAAAATTTAGATTATTATATAATCTGTGAATTTGTATTGGTTTCTATAAGGTGATTAACAATTTAGTAAGTTTTTTTTTTTTTTTTTTTTCGTTTGTAACTGGAATCGAATCTTTCTTGATCTTGTTGGTATAGGGTAATTCTGGTGGACCACTTGTTAATATTGATGGAGAAGTTATAGGTGTTAACATCATGAAAGTGTTGGCAGCTGATGGATTGAGCTTTTCTGTCCCAATCGATTCGGTTTCCAAAATCATAGAGCATTTCAAAACAAAGGGGTAAAAAAATACATAACTTTCTTCGGCTCTTCGCTTAATTGATAGTAGTTTAATTTGGTTGCTGGATATTTATTCAGGAGAGTTGTGAGACCTTGGCTTGGTCTGAAAATGCTTGATCTGAATGATATGATTGTTGCTCAGCTTAAGGAAAAAGATGTGATGTTCCCTGATGTTACCAAAGGTGTTCTTGTGCCTATGGTATGCTTCTTTTTGTCTCTGCCTGATATATTGCAGTCTAAATTTTTTATTTTTATTTGAAATTTATATTTTATTGCAGTAGGGTATGGACCGGGCTGGGTTGACTTCAAATACTTACCTTTTAAGTTCTTAGATTTTTATTTTGTAGATAGATAATATGATAACTACGATTCCGAAAACTATATCATTACAATAAGTCAATAACAATGCAAATTTTTTTTAAATAAAAGGAGTAATTTACACAAAGATAAAATTGCACAATCAACCTTTATGTTATACCTAAACTGCACTTCATACCTTTCACTATGAAATCGGCCAAACCCAACCTTTATGTTCATGTTTTGCTACAGGGTCAACCTTTACCACTAACCTCATTTGTTTTCTTGATTAAATTGCCTCACATGCTTTGCATGTGAGGGCCTTTTAGTCTTTTCAAACCCATATCTGTTGACTGAATGCATACAATGATACAAATACAATGACAAGAATGGAGGGAGACCTTTGTTTCAGCTAAAATCCAAATTTCTTCAGCAAAACACTTTCAAGTTTGAATAATGCAACAAAAAAAAAAAAAAAGAAAAAAAAGATTACAAAGCAACATCACTACACATTCGAATTACCCATTATTTATTGATCTTGCAAGCTCTATTTTTACAATGTAGAATTACTACATATTCGAATCAATAAATCAAACACAACATGACTTGACCCACATTCTACAATTTTAATCTGCGAAGCGCTGCTCTTCCGAATCATTCTAAACAATAAAGCCTGGTCATCAGACGGCCTCCGGTTCCTGGTGAGTACGGTTCAGGTGCTAAACGAGAGCAATGAATGCTTAAATTTGGTGTTTCTCTCTAGAATTAAACAAAATCTACAAACAGAATCGAATATTAACATGAATTTTGAACTTCAAACCTTTAGATCCAAGATCGAATCATCATCCTCATATTGTCGATCAAATCCTCTTCTATCATCTGTGCCGGGATTTATAAAGTCTGATATATCTCTACTCCGGTGAAGGGTTCTCGGTGTTTTGTGGTGTTTCTCTCTCTCTAGAAAGGATGGATCTCTGCAGTTTTAGTGAGACAGTAGGAGGGTTTATTTGGGAAGATGGTGCAGCTTTTTAAAAAGGTGGGGAAAAGACTATAATACCCTTACATGCATTAAATATGGATTTGAAAAGACGAAAAAGCCCTCACATGCAAAGCATGTGAGGTAATTTAACCAAGAAAACAAATGAGGTTAGTGGTAAAGGTTGACCCTGTAGTAAAACATAAACATAATTACATAAAGGTTAGGTTTGGCCACTTTGATAGTGAAAGGTATGAAGTGCAGTTTAGGTATAATATAAAGGTTGATTTGTGCAATTTTGTCTTACACAAATTGTCCTTTATTTATATGCTAAATTGCACTCTTTATCCTTTGTCTTAGACCTGGCAAATGGGTCGGGTTGGGTCGGGTCATGGGTCAAAACGGGTTAGGGTCAAAATGGGTTTGGGTCAAAACGGGTCAATTAAAAAAAGGGTTGTTTTGGTTCGGGTCGGAACGGGTTTCGGGTCGGGTTGGGTTAGTTAAAACATGTTTTTTTAAAGAGATTGTACATCAAGGGGCAATTTTGTCGGGTTAAGACGGGTCCAGGTTGGTTCGGGATGAGAATGGGATCGGGTCGGGACGGGTTCGGGTCAAATTCACCTATAACCTAAAAACAAGTTCAAAATGATTGAAATTTTTATCGAAAATCAATGCAACAGATCGAAATGAACATTAATCGATCTGAGACAGATCAAAAACTTGTTCAAAATTCACCTAAAATCAATTAATTCAGTTCAAAACTTCGTCGAAATCACACCGAAACACATTGAATCAGTCTGAACACACATACAATATACCGAAACTTATCGAAAATCAACTGAAATTGTCTAAAATTCGACAAACAACCTGCAACTTTTATTCAATTTTCTTATTCCTCTAAAGAACAACTTATCTAATCTTTCTTCCTCGTAATACACTACATCATCTACACTTTCAAACACTCAACAAATAAGTACATAGGAATGCTTTACAGATCTGAACAACAACCACTACTTAAAACAGATCTGGAACTTCAATTCAAATACACAATTAATTCAGTTCACTGAAAATGGTTAGTGATTTTGTGTGCCCAATACTTTTATGGTTACTGTCACATTAGCTACCATTCATTCATAAAGATGGAATTACATAAAGACTTATATTACTTTAGATATTAAGCATAGTTTTTGAAGTATGAATCATTGAATTTACTCTTAGGAGTGATTTAACCATTTGACTCATCACGACATGAAAAATAATTAGGTTTTAGGTTTTTATGTTTAACCAGTTTAATAAACGTGTTGTGTTTAGATTTACATGTTTAATTAAACGGGTCATGTTTAGATCGACTGGTTTAAGCCGTTTAATTAAATATGTCGACCCATCAACCCGTTTAATAAAACATATCAACATAATCGCAACCTTCCAGCAACAATCTCCTTAATCACAACTTCTGTATCATAAACCATATGCCTCGCATACCACACCACAGAAAACGAACCCGACCCGAGCTGTTTCCCAGCCACATACTCCCCAATCAAGCTTTGTACGAAGACTGACTCATCATTTACCAAATTACACAACAACAACCCCTAATTCCAAACTTATTGTTCAACTAAATCATGAATTCAAAAACAGAACAATCTGTATCATAAGAATATCCATCATATTTTGACAAGCATTAGCTAAATCATGAATCACAAACTAAAAAACAGAACAATCCTAACTCTTAATTTGAACTAAAAATCAATGAATTTCAGTAGATCCAACTCAAGCCTCCCTCAACTGTAACCTAGTCAGCACATACCTCGATTGATGAATGAATTTCTACGGTGCTGAAGCGTATGAATGTAAGGAGGAACATCGACGATAAACGATGAAGTACCGGAGAATGAAGATGATGTACCTCGTACGAAAGATGGTGAAGATGATGCTCTGCGAGTACTGGTATAAGATTCTAATCCTCTATGAACGTCGATGATGAAGATGATGTTCAGTGTTTGACCCGTGGTTTCTTCTATTTAAAACCCTAAAGACCCATATGGACCCGTTGTTCTAATTCTATCAACCCAAGTGGACCCGTGAATATCTTTTAAAGTTTTAGAATTACCCAGTTGGACCCGTTAATCATTAAAAGAAAGCCCAAATTGACCCATAGTAAATTAAAAAGGACCCAAATCAACCCATATTTATTCATGCGGGTCATGAATAAATATGGGTTCGGGTCAAAACGGGTCAATTAAAAAAAGGGTTGTTTTGGTTCGGGTCGGAACGGGTTTCGGGTCGGAACGGGTTTCGGGTCGGGTTGGGTTAGTTAAAACATGTTTTTTTAAAGAGATTGTACATCAAGGGGCAATTTTGTCGGGTTAAAACGGGTCCAGGTTGGTTCGGGTTGAGAATGGGTTCGGGTCGGGACGGGTTCGGGTCAAGTTCACCTATAACCTGAAAACAGGTTCAAAATGATTGAAATTTTTATCGAAAATCACTGCAACAGAACGAAATGAACAATAATCGATCTGAGACAGATCAAAAACTTGTTCAAAATTCACCTAAAATCAATTAATTCAGTTCAAAACTCGTCGAAATCACACCGAAACACATTGAATCAGTCTGAAACCATAGTTGTCAAAAGCGAGCGCTTTTGGCGCCTAGGCGTTTTTCCTGGGCGACTCGCAACAAATGCGCTTATGGTTCCTAGGTGTTTAAGGCGCAGGTTAAAAAAAAAAAAAAATTATTTTTATTTTTTTAGTCTCTCTCGCCTGGGCTTAACACAAAAAAACAAGAATGCAAAAACTGGCCGACGCGTGCCTGGGGTTTCGGAGCTGCATTCGTGTCCGCAGGACGTGCGGGCATGCACGAGTTCAATTAAATTTAGAAACTCATTTTTTGCACCCCCCCTGCGCGCGGGTAGGACTTGTGGTAAAACATGTCATAAAGCTACAATGGAGTAGTAAAGACTTTACCTTATAAACAACCACTCACTTTGTCCCCACACCGATGTGGGACAAAGTATTTACCACCTTTTGAGACTTTCATTCACACACCCAACATATAAGTCCTTTGCTACTAACTATTAGTTTTTGTTAAATATACATGTAAAATAACATATATACAAGGGTATTTTGATGTAATATACTATTTGTCGCTATTCGCTATCGACAACTATGGGTAATAGAAACGTGAAAGATTGTTCTAAGTGCTCTCAAGAAGTTAAAGATGAGTTAAAGGCTTATATTATAAGTGCGCTTTTTTTTTCTCGGGCCCACGCTTTTTTTGCGCCTATCGCCTAGGCCCTAATCGGTGCCTATGCGCCTAGAGTGCGCTTCGCGCCTTTGACAACTATGTCTGAAACACACATACAATATACCGAAACTTATCGAAAATCACTAAAATTGTCTGAAATTCGACAAACAACCTGCAACTTTTATTCAATTTTCTTATTCCTCTAAAGAACAACTTATCTAATCTTTCTTCCTCGTAATACACTACATAGGAATGCTTTACAGATCTGAACAACAACCACTACTTAAAACAGATCTGGAACTTCAATTCAAATACACAATTAATTCAGTTCACTGAAAATGGTTGGTGATTTTGTGTGCCCAATACTTTTATGGTTTATCCCCTTAAAACTGTCACATTAGCTACCATTCATTCATAAAGATGGAATTACATAAAGACTTATATTACTTTAGATATTAAGCATAGTTTTTGAAGTATGAAGCATTGAATTTACTCTTAGGAGTGATTTAACCACTTGACTCATCACGACATGAAAAATAATTAGGTTTTCGGTTTTTATGTTTAATCAGTTTAATAAACGTGTTGTGTTTAGATTTACATGTTTAATTAAACGGGTAATGTTTAGATCGACTGGTTTAAGCCGTTTAATTAAATATGTCGACCCATCAACCCGTTTAATGAAACATATCAACATAATCGCAACTTTCCAGTAACAATCTCCTTAATCACAACTTCCGTATCATAAACCATATGCTTCGCATACCACACCACAGAAAACGAACCCGACCCGAGCTGTTTCCCAGCCACATACTCCCCAACCAATCAAGCTCTGTACAAAGACTGACTCATCATTTACCAAATTACACAACAACAACCCCTAATTCCAAACTTATTGTTCAACTAAATCATGAATTCAAAAACAGAACAATCTGTATCATAAGAATATCCATCATATTTTGACAAGCATTAGCTAAATCATGAATCACAAACTAAAAAACAGAACAATCCTAACTCTTAATTTGAACTAAAAATCAATGAATTTCAGTAGATCCAACTCAAGCCTCCCTCAACTGTAACCTAGTCAGCACATACCTCGATTGATGAATGAATTTCTACGGTGCTGAAGCGTATGAATGTAAGGAGGAACATCGACGATAAACGATGAAGTACCGGAGAATGAAGATGATGTACCTCATACGAAAGATGGTGAAGATGATGCTCTGTGAGTACTGGTATAAGATTCTAATCCTCTATGAACGTCGATGATGAAGATGATGTTCAGTGTTTGACCCGTGGTTTCTTCTATTTAAAACCCTAAAGACCCGTATGGTCCCGTTGTTCTAATTCTATCAACCCAAGTGGACCCGTGAATGTGTTCCCGAGTTAACTTAAAGAGAGAAAAGAAAAGATTCTCTCATTTTCTTTTCTTTTCTTTCAGTTTCTTTCCAAATTGGAAAGATTAATTTTAGAGAAAAAATCTCTCATTTTCTCTACTTTAATGAAACTCTGGAACACAACTAAAAATTATTTCCTTCCAAATCTTTTCTTTTCTCTCATTTAACGAAACTCTGGAACATAGCGTTAAAGTTTTAGAATTATCCAGTTGGACCCGTTAATCATTAAAAGAAAGCCCAAATTGACCCATAGTAAATTAAAAAGGACCCAAATCAACCCATATTTATTCATGCGGGTCATGATTGCCCCCCCTAGTCTCTATAAATCACGCAAAATGTCCTTTATTTTGTAAATTGTGCACGCTCTTTGTCCTTTAAGCTAACTAATGTTAACTTTCAGTTAACTTTAAGGTAAAATTACCAATTTGCCCAAATGACATAATTTGAAGTTTATTTATAAAAGATATAACCTGTAATTTACTTAAGTTCTTTTTTTTTTTTTTGTTTTGTTTCTTTTTATTTTAATAAATTTAGCACTATTGTTTTATTGATTGCTTTAAAATTTTCTTAATTCATCAATTAACAAATTTTTTTTATGAAATATATAGTTGATTATAGTTTATTTACTTTCATTTGTTTGATTAAACTATTTACTTTTTATTTTTATTTTACAAGTAATGTAATTTTTTATATTATGTTTTTACATAAACCGTTGTGTGATCGCGATATTTTTTATCACTTTTACAATTATTATATATTATTTGAACGGAATTTACAATAAAATATGGAGAAAAATAAGCACGCCGGTCTCGCGTTACGACGGGTTAGTTTAAACATAGATAAAAAAATATGCCGCAATGTTGTATTTTGAGATGAGCGTACGTCAGACATATTATAGAAGTGTCATTACAAAATTTCGAAATTTTATAGAAAATCATAGTTTAAACTTTAAAGTTTGAACCGACGTGTCGTAACGTGACCGATATGCTTAGTTTTCTCCATATTTTGGTGTAACTTTCGTTCGTATAACATATAATATTTGTGAAAGTGATAAAAAAATAACTTGATAACACCAATGGTTTATGTAAAACTTGGTTTTAAAAAGTGAGAGACGCACAAAAGCGACGAGGTCTAAAAATGAGGCGCGAAGCGCAAAGCGCAAAAGCGTTGGGCTTTTCGTACCTGAGGCGCAAGAAGATTATATAAATTTTTATATATATCCCATAGGTTTTTAGCATCCCTTATCCAAAATATAGTTATAACTAAGGTTTATATATGTTTTTACCTATATGTACAAGCCAAAAAACCTATTGTCCAACACTTTCATGCATAAAAACAACATAACAACACCCAAAATACATAAGGTGCGCGCCTCAGACCTCAAAAACCCAAAAAAATGCGCTTTTCTTGCGCTTTGTGGAAAAAGCGTGCCTCGGGTGCCATGAGGCTCTAAGACCTGCGCCTTAGTGCGCCTCACGCCTAGGTACGCTTTTTAAAACCCAGATGTAAAACATAGTATAAAAATTTATATTATTTATAAAATTAAAAAAAGTAAATAATTCAATCAAACAAATGAAAATAAATAAATTATAAAAACGTATGTTTTTATATAAAAATGATAATTAATGAATTGCAATTTAAAAAAAAGTAATTGATAAAACAATAGTGATAAATTTAATAAAATAAAAAGAAAAGAAATATAATAAAAGAACTTAAGTAAATTACAAATCACCTCCTTTATAAATAAACTTCAGATTATGTCCTTTGGGCAAAATGGTATTTTTACCTTAAAGTTAACTGAAAAGTTAACATGAGTTAGCTTAAAGGACAAAGAGCATGCAAAATTTATAAAATAAAGGACATTTTGTGTGATTTTTAAAGACAAAGGATAAATAGTGCAATTTAGTATATAAATAAAGGACAATTTGTGTAATTTACTCTAAATAAAAGTGATTTAGGAGGTTGTAGACAAGTATAGATGGGAAACCTAGGATAACACACAAGCACGAACAAGATGAAGCTTAAGGTGCAAGAACTCATAAGAACACAGAAATTTAACGTGGTTCACTGATCGATCTGGTTGGCCAAGTTCACGACCAAGCTAGAGAGAATTTTATTCATATGATGAACACTCGATCCGTACTGATTATAATTACAAGGAGCATTAGAGTCAGTGACTTGGATCTTAAGCTAGACGTTACTGTCAATCTGTCATAACCATAGTAGTCAAAGGGACACTCAGGTGAGGCGAGGCGAGACCAAATCGCTATGAGTGCGCACATGCACAGGGAACCAGGGTATAATCAGTAGGAACCAGGGAAAACCGGACTGAAACAGCTAAAACCAGTGTGCACCGTCTAAAATGGCTCGGTATCAGCCTAAAGTAGTCTAAACCCACTAAAATAAGCCTAAAAAGCTAAAAATGGCCTGGAACATGTATGAGTCTTGCTGGCGTGCACTTTTTAAGCACCTTGCACCTAGGCGACAGGTCATCAGTGTAGTTAATATGTCAATCAGAGTTGGTGTAAGTGACTTGGATCTTAAGCTAGACGCTACTGTCATAACGAAAATCAAAGGAGGCTCAACAACCAGGTCATCAGTGTAATAAATATGTCAATCGGAGTATGTGTAAGTAATGCTGACTGATCCCTCAATCGAAGGAGCTGCACCCCGCCGGCCCACATCTGAGTGTCACGGGTAGAGTCTTATTAAACTGACCAGGAATGTTCACACCAAGGTTAATCTGCACCTCCCCAATAATCTTCATACTGACCAAGGTAACTTTGCACCGACCCAAGGAATCTAGGCGACCTGATGAGTAACTCTGCGCTGACTGAATTAGACTTCCATACCTTAACAACCTCCTAGTTAATAGCAGATCCCAATAAACCATCCAAGACATCTCAATCCAGTACGCTAACTTAACACCTTCCTCATCTTCTTAGTAGGCTTGTACCTCATCATTAAACATAATGTCAGTGATACCAATCTAGACAATCACATTACTGTAACAAAAGCCCCTTCCCTCATCTTCGTGTTTTACCAATTGCACTATTAAAAAAACAGGTAGTTGTCTTTATTTTTTTTTCATACATATTAATAATTAGCTCCTTGATCAAACCATATGCTGTCTTATCATTGATGACGTAACATTTTTCGCCGACAATCGAACAACATAGAAGGGCCTGCCGATCCAATGATTCCCAATCCTCGGGTTTTTATTAATCCATGCAAATATGCAATTTATCATGATACAAATAATCTTCAGTCTACATCTTCCAGAAACCGAAATCATGGCCAATAAACTTGTACATCCATACTTTCATGTCTTCTGCCATTTCTTTAACATGAACAATAAACCCATAACACTGAGTAGTTGGGAGCTATGATCAATCAAAGAATGAGATAAAACCCAGGATAACACACAAGTCTGAACACAGAAATATAATGCGATTTACTTGATCGATCTAATTATCTACATCCACGACCAAGCTAGAGAATTTTATTTACAGGATGAATACCTGACTCACACAGATTACAATTACAGTGATATATATAGGGTTAGGTTCATTAGTGAACAACCCCCTTGATTGTGAACACCGGTGAACTAATCCTAGCCCTTGATTATCACTACACAAGTGTATACACAAATGTATACACAAGTGTAAATCAAATGGCCATGAATTGATGATTAAAATACACTAGTGTATTTTACGATTTGATGATGTAAATCAATGGTCAGGATTTGTTCACCCGGTTCACAAATACACCAGTGTTCACTCTAGAACCCCACCCTATATATTTATATACGGAGAAACTTTCTAGTTATGAATCAGGTATAGAACCAATAGGTGACACAATTATTTTAATAATGGACTAGTAAGGCCCAACGGTGGGTAATTAATAAGAGTCAAGGTAATATATATTTACCTGCCAACTTGCTTCTGCTTTCAAATAAGCTACATTCTTCTTATATAGGATAACATGTTATTATCATTCTCAGGAATATCATACTTCTTGGACTTACAGCTGATATAACTTTTCTGAACTCAGGTAAGCCCAGGATCCCCTGCTGAACGGGCTGGGTTTCATCCGGGGGACGTGGTTGTTGAATTTGAGGGGAAGCCTGTTGGAAGTATAAAAGAGGTATGGTTCTAACTTCATGATGAAAATAAAAAAACCTGAGTAGTTGACTTTTACGTTTAGAAAACACATTAATCAAACATTGTTCTAGGATAATTATGAAGTTACCAAAAGTATATCTTACAACTCTTATTCCCTATCAAAGTAACCTCACCAGCCACTTTCGTATATACATGATCCACAAATAGCAAAAGTGCTTTTTAAAGCATTCAGAAGTGTTTAAAAACCTGTGTGCTTTGATAAAATATAAAATAAATTAAATTAAATAACAAAGAGATAGGTTAGAGTAACACAATGTTTTATTCATTTATTAATTAATTTATTTTATATAAACCCTGGAGGTGGGAAAGGAGAAGAGGGGGGGGGGGGGGGGGGGGGTCATGAGTCAAAATGGGTTCGCAGTTTATATGTGGAGGTCAAAATGGGTCGGTTGACTTGCAAACACTTTTGTATAACTTGTTTCTGTGTTTGTAACTACTTTGATACATTAAATATGATCAAGAAACTTTATTATTGTAATAGTACTGAAGTTCGGTTGATTTCAACAGGTGATTGAGATTATGGGTGATAAAGTTGGAAAATCGATAAATGTTGTAGTAAAAAGAGCCAAAAACGCTAGTGTGACGTTGACTGTGATACCAGAGGAAGCAAATCCAGATATGTAGTCCACATGATCTGGTGACATCTTTTTTTACTCGGGTGCGACTCCTAGTTTTTTTTAAAAAAAAAAATTAGGAATCAGTGGCCCTAACTTAACCGTTTCGGGCCACATTAGTTCATATAAAGGAACCTTTTCTTGTCTTATTACACATGATGATGAACATGAACCTCATATAACTCTCAAAAGGTCTGCTTGCCAAATCTATAAGATTATTAAAAAAAATGTTTTTGAATTTTATGCATCTGTTCCCTGGCTTTCATAAAGATTTTTCTTATAAATTTTGGTAAAGTTACTTAGAAATTAATAACATACATTCATAAAGTGTTATATATTTATGTGTGTGTGTGTGTGTGTAGATAACCTTATATTTAACGAACTGAAAAAAAGATGGATGAATTAAAAGCACCAAGCTTCCATAAAAGTAATTTATACTTGCATGGAAATTGAAACAATAAATAAGCATTTTCGCTGTATTTGAACCCAAATGCCTGTACTTGGGATCTCTTTGTGAACCAAAATAAACTTGGTGGCACCTTCATTTCACACATTCCTTTTCAACGTATCAAAGCTTGTTGGTACTCTGATGGCACATGCATCGTTACCAAGTCGTGAGAGCTCATCTTCTGGTAACATTGCTCACACAAAATCCGGGCATTTGGGTTCAAATACATTGAAAACGCTTATTTGTTTCTTAGATTTCCATGCAAGTATAAACTCATGTTAATAAATAATCAATTGTAGTAGTTGATTTATTTTTATGCATCTTGCAATACATAGAGTTCTCACGTGGGTATCTTCTAACAACAAGGGGTAGGGGCGCTCTACTAGTGATGAAATTCCATCACTCACAATATCCAATCAAGTTTTGTCACGTCATCGAGCTTTATTCCATCATTAGTGATGGATTTGAGTGGAAATGCCCATCACCAAGAACCCACATATAAACCCAAAACCCACATAAATATACTAACAATAAGAAGATGACAACGCGTGAAGACGACAACGTGTCATATCAACCACGCGTTAACTTTGGGAATGGCGATGGTGTATAACGTACAAAAATGCGTGGACAATTGGTGAAAACGGGGAGCCCCGGGTGGCGTAATGATGAAACACTAAGTTGTGATTCATTTTGTATGGATATCTTAGGTAGTATTATATATAATGCATGGGTTAAGAGCATTTTAAGATACCTAGAAGTTAAAGAATTTTTTTTTGCTTTAATGCATAAGGTACAATTTAAAATGAGGGTAAGTTATTCTTTATTACATTTCAAAAAATAAATTACATTTTAGCTTTCTCATCTTTATTACAATTAATCCCGCATCTTAGGCCACCTGGTATACTCTAACACTCATATGTGTTAATCCTAGTTGGCATCCGTTAACGCCTGTTAAACCGCTCCTGAAGGGTGTTAAGAGGCATTAAAAACTGCACATGTTAAGAAGTTAACTAGGGGAGAGAGGGAGGGAATCAAGCATTGCAAAATTTGCGCACACACACAACATGCTATATATATGTATTTTAATTAATTTTAAGAGGCGTTAATGAGGTTAAACCATTTCCTTGGTGTGCAATGAAGTGAAAGAGGGTCAAGTAGGTGATGTGATGTCTACGTGTAGTTAAGGGGCGTGAAAGTATACCCCATAGCCTTAACAAAATTATATATAATTAGTTAGTAGTTACACTTCATCTCTTTACAAAAACTATATATCCTCACAATTTTTAAACGGTTATAATTTTTTTGTATGTTAATATATATATTTTTAAATTACACCTTAAAAATGAGTATTTTATTCTCTTTAATTTGAGTATAGTATTGCTATAGTTATTTAGTTAAAAAAATTGATATTTTAAGTGATTAACAATGTCTGAGGGTGAGCAATAACTTAATCGTTAACCAGAACCGAATTGAAAACAGACGAAACGGAACCGAAATCAACAAAAAACTGAATTAACTGAAAAACATTTAACCAAAGCCGGTTATCCATTTTTTTGTACCATTATTTAACCAAAATTAACCGAATAGAGCCATTCATATTTTTATATATCTCTAGCATATATACCTTTAGTTCATGTATTTTATTTATACCTCTATTTCATGTATTTATATTCCATTTTATGTATTTATACATTAATTTCATGTATTTATAGCTCAATTTCATGTATTATAAGCAGAATGTATAGCTCAAGTTTGGTTTTAGTTATTAACCGGAATTAAACGAATTAAACTAAAACTGTCAATTTAACCGAGTAAACCAAACCAATTAATCGAAAACCAACTAATTAATAAAATAGACTAATCGATGACTATGGTTTAGGTTAAGGATAATAATCGAACCAACCGAACAATGCACACCCTGGTAGTGTTTGTGTTTCCCGTCGCATCACGCGGTCACCCTTCTAAACGAAACCAAAATCGAAATCAACAAAAAGTTGAATTGACTGAAAAACCGAAACCCGAATGAACCAAAACCGGTTATTGTGTTTTTTGTACCATCGCTTAACCAAAATTAACCGAACCGAACCGAAATATTCATATTTTCATATATTTCTAGCGTTTATACATTATGTTCCTGTATTTAATATTTATACATCCATTTGATATATTATACGTATATTTCATGTATTTATACCTCAATTTCATGTATTCTTAAGAAAAAGTTTTAGCCAAAGTTTGGTTTTATCTATTAACCGAAATTAAAAGAATCGAGCCAAAAACCGTTATTCTAACTGAATAAACCGAACCGTTTAACGGAAAACTGATTGGTTAATAAAGTAAACTAACCGATGATTTCAGTTAAGAATAATAATTGGACCGAATAAACCATGCACACTACAAAAAGTGGACTAACCGACAAGGGCGTAGCTTTGTGGGGGCGGCCGACCCCCCGAACTTTTCGCTCAGTAGTGGAGAGCATGTAGTTTTCGTATATAAATTTTTGGGTATATACGTTTTTGACCCCCCGATTTTTTTAGATATTGTTGGTATATACGTTTTCGACCCACCGGTCGGAAATCTCAAGCTTCGCCACTGCTAACCGATGACTTCGTTTACGATGTATATCCATCACAATGATGCTACAATATATATTATACAAATAAGAAAACTACCAGAAAAATTACTGCGGTATAAAATATCACACCCAACGCATCACGCAAACACTCCGATTGTCTAATATAATGTCGATGGCACTATTGTTTTGCGATAATGGAATATGCTCAATATGTTACATTAAAAGAATATGGACGACACTTACTTTACTTTCAACTTGTAAATCATTTATAAATGATTTGCATGTAAAGTTCTTAAAAAGGTTTACAAAAGGAAAGAAACACAGAGTTACCAACATTCCCATGATACCAGAGTTAAAGAGGTAAATAAAAGAGTAAACTCTTAAAATGGTCTCTAAGGTTTGGTCACTTTTATCACTTTAGTCCAAATTTTAAACCTATTAAATTTGATTCCTTGTAGTTTTAATTTTGTTGTCATTTTCATCCAAAATCAAAATCTGATAAGATTTTTCAGTTAACATCCAGTTTTTATTGTCTTTTTCATCCCTTTTAATGAAGGGCAAAATGGTCTTTTAAATATAACAAATTAAAAAGATCTGACCATTTTGCCCTTCATTAAAAGAGAGGGAAAAAAAACTGTATGTTAACTGAAAAATCTAATCAAATTTTAATTTTGGATGAAAATAACAACAAAATTGAAACCACAGGTACTCAGATTTAAAAGGTTTGAATTTTGGACTAAAGTGACAAAAGTGACTAAACTTCAGAGACTATTTTAGCATATTACTCTAAATAAAAACATAAAAAACGAAGTGCAGTCGATTTGCTATGATACCAGAATTGAACAAGTAAATAAAAACATAAAAAAAGAAGCGCAATCCATTTGTGTTTGGTTTAAGATTCTTTTTTTCTTTTTTCTTAATGTAAGCTAGCATTACGATGGACTAAGAACATTAACATTCTATTTATCAAATTCTACGAGAGGTTCTTTCATGTTATAGATAGTAGAGTAAAATACCATTTTAGTCTATGTGGTTTAGGCTATTTTCCCACTTTTAGTCTAAAAATTTTATTTATCTCCTGTGTATCCAAAAAGTGTTTAACATTGTCATTTTAATCTAACTGACTTAACTCCATCTATTCACCTCAGTTATTCAGGGCTAATTTTATCATTTCTCCTAATTATATCCTAACACTTTTTCAACTCTAACCCACCATTTTTTAACCTTAGACATCTCCTCCTTCATCAACCCAACTTTCATCTACCAAATGATTTCAATCTCCGGTGAAAAACACTTCCGGCCACTACCGTTCCATCGCCATTACTACTGTTACTCCGGTTGTCACACCCTAACCGATGGCGGAAACATCAGGGCAGGACGAAACGAGATTGCTCGAGATTTCATAACATGCTAATGTGATAATGTTTAAATAAACCATATTTCATTTCATTCTAAATAGAAATACATTGTCTTGGAAATTAAAATACAACATGTTTGTCACTTAAACATAACAAAACAAATGGAAATACATAACAATAAAAATTGGGTGCGTTTCTAGTTCACCCTAAGTAGCTTTCTTGCATATCATCATCAATTTCTTGCAACGTGTATTAAAATAAAATTAACATTAAGGTCGGCGATTATACAAGTTTAATTACATAGCATACGTATAAAAGTTTGTCTCAATTCCAACATGGCATTTTGTATACTAAGTAAAATTTCATACTAGCATGCACAACTGAAGTGTCAAACCAAAGATTCCAAGAGCGTAATCTTGTTAACTAGTGAACTAGACCGTTAATGATTGAACACTTACCATAGACCACGAAGACGAGTGTCAGGTGTGACCCGGTCCAGGTGCCGTGGGACAGAAAACCCGTGGTAATTAATATGTGGGCAACGGAAATTTTAACAGGATCTTTTAAAACTTGAAAATGCCCAATTTATTTTATTTCACAATTTGGGGATAACACCCATAATTTACAATAAAGGTGATTTCACTGGGAAATCCATGTTTTTACAAAAACATGTTTCTTTATTTTATTGAGCCACCTCCTCAAGCTTGTAGTGCTACACGACACTTTTTCCTGGATCACAGCAGCTCACCTGAAACATGTTTTAAAAAGGTTTTATCAGCAGGGAAATACCGGCGAGTCACTCAAGTTGCACAAAACGACACATTGTTATAATATACAGTATTAAGGGTGATTATATTGTTTTTATCTACCAATTACCCCAAATCGGTATTTGTCACTCGACAGTATCTGTGACTATGGTCAGATCACCCATTGGCTAACCCGTTGTCCAATGGTGACGGGTATCAAGTAATGTATACAAAACCCCACATACCGACAGTAATTGAAGATTACAAAGACTTAATCCCTGTAATTATAACTGGAAAACATTTAGGGTTTTGTAAAGCATTTTAATAAAAAGAGAATGACTCACATTGCAGATTTAGACAGGCAGCGTTTAGCCTACTGATTTTAGCCTGGTTAACCTAATTCAAATAACAATGCACATGAAAACTAGGTCAGTAACTTAATACAACTTTTACGACAACTCACGAGATCCAAAACCTTCACGACGAATGACAAAGTATAGCCCAAATACGGGCAACACTTAAACATCAATCGGGTTGGTTTTTATCGATCAGACATTAAATCGTAGCAGTGATCGAGTTATTACCCTGAAATCGTGGCATAATTTCGTGTTTGTGTGTGTTTTTGGAGTAAACTGATGATATCTCAACGTACAAAACGAGTTTTTACGTCAAACCAACGCCAAAATGCCAGTGCCAAAGCCCTATATTTATACTGAAAAACCGGCGCCGTCGCGTGGCGCGACGGGTACCCCTCTAGCATAGGGTAGCCCCGTGTATTTGTAGCTCAGGTGAGTCGACTGTTCGACGAAATTCGCATTTGACAACAAACTGTGTGGATAATAACGATTAGGGAATACCCCCCCTTGAGTTTTAGGGGCCCTGATCCTAGTTCCGATTGTTCTGAAAATTTTAGGGGTCATGCAATATTACTTGGGGGTCTCAATTAGGGTTTCCTATTGGGCAAAATAAAATAAGAAATAGTAATTTTGATGAGAGTTGTTACATCCTCCCCACCTTATAAAAATCTCGTCCTCGAGATTTACTGGAACAAGTAGGGATATTTTCGCTTCATCTCTGATTCCAGCTCCCAAGTGTACTCAGGTCCCCTCTTAGAATCCCACTTGACTTTGACCAGTACTAGTCTTTTGTGCTTGAGAAACTTGACCTTTTTGTCTTCTATCTGAAGTGGCTTCTCAACAAATTTTAACTTTTCATTTACCTCTATATCTTGAAGAGGTACTACCAGGGATTCGTCAGATAGACATTTCTTGAGGTTGGATACATGAAATACGTCATGTACTCCAGCCAGTTCTTCTGGCAGTTGTAAGAGATAGGCAACTGGTCCTATTCGCTGGATTACTGGGAATGATCCTACGTATATTAGACTTAGCTTTCCTTTCCTTTCTTACCGAACCGAACTACTCCTTTCCAAGGAGAAACTTTTAAGGGTACCTTGTCCCCAACTTGAAATTCTAGCGGCTTTGCGTCTATTGTCTGCATAACTTTTCTGGCGATCTCGAGCCGTTTTCAGTCTTTCCTTGATTTGAGTGATCTTGTCGGTGGTTTCTTATACGATTTCAGGACCTGATAATTGGCTTTCTCCTATTTCTGCCCAACAAACTGGAGTTCTGCACTTTTGTCCATACAGTGCTTCGAATGGGGCAGCTTCAATGCTTGCATGATAACTATTGTTATAGGAGAATTCAATTAAGGGTAGGTGGTCATCCCAGTTCCCACCAAAATCTATTACACATGCCCTGAGCATGTCTTCCAGGGTTTGAATTGTTCTTTCACTTTGTCCGTCTGTTTGGGGATGATAAGCTGTACTTAAATTTAATCGCGTCCCCATGGCTTCTTGGAAACTTGTCCAGAAATGTGAAGTGAAACGACTATCCCTATCTGATACAATGGAGAGTGGGACTCCATGTAAGGATACTATCTCGTCTACGTATAACTTGGCTAACCTTTCCATGCTAAAGATTTCCTTCATGGGTAGAAAATGAGCTGATTTGGTTAATCGATCCACAATTACCCAAATTGCGTCGTTACCTTTTCTGGTTTTGGGTAACTTAGTAACAAAATCCATGGTTATTAGTTCTCATTTCCAAACAGGTATTTCTAATTGTTGGAGTAACCCTGAAGGTTTCTGGTGTTCTGCCTTAACTTGTGAACAAGTTAGACACTTAGATATATATCTAGCTATATCCTTTTTCATTCCTATCCACCAGAAGTTATTTCTTAAATCTTGGTACATTTTATTATTTCTAGGATGCATGGTATATCTAGATTTATGGGCTTCCTCTAGAATCTTATTTCTTAATTCTCCCTGCTTAGGTACCCAAATTCTTTTCTTATGGATCCTCCAAATTCCATCAGCCCCTTGCTCTAAGTCTTTTATTCTTCCTTTCATTCCTTCAGCATCATCCTTGATTGCTGTTTCTGGAATGTTTTTCAGTTGTTCCATTAAATCTAACTGTAGATTTAATCTAAGAGCACGAACTCGCTTTTGCTTTTCATGATACTTACGACTTAAGGCATCTGCAACTACATTTCCTTTTCCTTCGTGATATTGAATATCACAGTCGTAATCACTCAAAATTTCCATCCATCTTCTTTGTCTCATGTTCAATTCTTTTTTCCCAAATATATATCTTAAGCTCTCATGATCTATATAGACTGTAAATTTACTTCCATACAGATAATGTCTCCAAATTTTAAGGGCAAAAATTATGGCTCCTAACTCTAAGTCATGAGTCGTATAATTTTCCTCGTGCTTTTTCAATTGCCTTGAGGCATACGCAATTACCTTTTTGCGTTGCATTAGCACACATCCTAATCCTAGCTTAGAAGCATCACAGTATACTTCAAAGTCTTCTGTCCCTTCGGGTAAGGCAAGAATTGGGGTATTTGTTAACTTTTGCTTTAAAACCTTAAAAGCCTCTTCTTGCTTAGATCCCCATTCAAACTTAACTGTTTTACATGTTAGCTTAGTTAATGGCACAACTATCTTAGAAAAATCTTTAATAAAGCGCCTATAGTATCCAGCTAATCCTAGAAAACTTCTAACTTCCGTAGCTGATTGCGGGACTTTCCATTTGGTGATTGCTTCTATCTTAGCAGGATCTACGTGAATACCTTCGTGATTCACCATGTGACCTAAAAATTGCACCTCCTGTAGCCAAAATTCACAATTCGAGAATTTGGCGTAAAGCTTTTCCTTTCTTAACAAAGTTAAGAGTGCATGCAGGTGCTCACAATGCTCATCCTGGTTTTTGGAATAAATAAGTATATCGTCGATGAAGATAATTACAAATTTATCCAAGTACGGTTTACAGATCCTATTCATCATGTCCATAAATGTCACACCCCGACCACGTAGAACATACAAAACGTGGCGGAAATGTCGGGGAGTGTTGTAACAGAATTAATTGTTTCAAATCCATGGCAATTGAAGTTTGGTTTATTGATTAAAAGTGTTACAATGTCTTAACAAACAAATAAATACAACATAATTAACTAGTCTTGCATCTTTTATTGTCACTAAAGCCCAAGTCTGCCTATGTGTATCTTGATCATCTTATGCAACAGCTCCTGAAAAACACATGTGAAAATAGGTACGTCAGCATAAAAATGCCTGTGAGATACATAGGTTTTGTGAAAATAGGTTTCATGACTTATGTTTGAGAAAATGTTTAGTCATGAACCTTGTAATTTGCTTTGTTTTGTAAATCATTTGAAAAACAATGAGTTCAGATGATATGTATAAATAAGTGAATAATGTATGGTTAAATGAATAACCATGTAAACTGAGTTTGTATAAGATAAGTTGCTTGTAAAACAATGTATTGTGAAAAGTATGTTATTTGTATAAAATGTTATATGTATCAAACTGAAATGATTCAAATAACGCTACGATATATGTAATACCATACAAACACTTATATATAGGAAGTACCAGCGGCGTATCCACCATGCTTATATCATATTACACACGCCTCGTTACTTAATCACTTACTCAAACCAAACTATCAAAGTAAAATGTTCATGTCTAATGTAAATCATGTAATATGTATCCAAAATGTAAGCATGTGATGAATAACAAATGTACTAAGCATGCGACAATAGACATACGTAGCATGTGACCTGTACTAAGTATGCAACAATAGACATACGTAGCATGTAAATGTAATGTAAAACATGTACTATAATTGTACTAATGAACATAGCAAGTATATGATGTGAAAACAGGAAAGCTTGAAAGTAACAAGTAGGCACATGTGTTTCACCCCAAAACAGTTTGGAAAATAGTAAAAGAGGGGTCTATGTACTCACTTGAGATTGCTCAGTAGTCCTTGAATAACAACCAAACAATGCTAGAGATCGCGGATATCAAACGGCACCTAATATAGGTAACTATGTTAATAAACCGGACCTAAATCGGAAGATCGGGTAGCATGAGGGTTCGTAAACCAAACGAGTGTAGAGACTCGTGTCATTTGGTTCAACAAAGCCTACATACTAATTGAAACCTAACATAATTGTTTATGACCCATTACGACCCGTTTAGGTAGCTTATGCTACTTTAACGCGTCGTTCGCGTGAAACGCGTTCGGACTGCCTAACTAGCCCTATGACAAGTGTTATATGCCTAAACATGTTACATAATCAGTTATGTGACAAAAGTTTAGGTTACATATGCTTAATTACCAATTATACATGAAAAGGGTATTATGGTAATTTACCTAAGGCATATAAACTACCTATCATACAACTACTCAAACGATGTGACTATAGGGTATAACCTCGGAAGGTTATTCCCTACCTACTATGGTCACCCAATGTGTTTGGTCGGATCCTAATGATCGACCAAATGGGTCGGGTTTGAGGTATAAGCGATTTATTAGATCGCTTACCCTACGACCCTAGACAACGTGGTAATCAGTAGGCATAGTCCCAAGGGACTATAACCAACGTGATTACACTCACGTTGCGAAGTTCAAACGAACTTCGCATTGACCATTACTGGTCAACGCAGAAAGTCAAACAAAGTTTGACTTTCAGACTCGAAAGACTCGAAAAGCAATAAAAAACGAAAGAATACTTACGAAGGGTCCCCGAATGCTAATCTCGATCCAAGAACTCAGGTATGAAACAATGGTTTCAACTTAGAGCTCTCAAATCAAGATTCTAGTGATTTTAGCAATGGGGGTGGATGGGTATTTATAGGAATACCCGAACCGTTAAGATCGCTTGTCGAATATCGTGCCTTAATCGTATCCGTACAAGTGTCGGAAAGTTGTGGTGGCTAAAAATCATCCTTATCAGCTGAATAGGCAAGTGGTGAGTGTGTGGTTGTGGTTAAAACAGCTGGAAGTTGCTGACTGTTCGATATTATCTGATCAGAGAGTCTGACGCGGGCCGCCTAAGATTTAGGCTTGGTCTCACGCGGGCCGCCTAGCTCTTCAGATCAGAAAACAAGTTTCAGAAATGACAGTTTCAGCCCCTGCACGTGTTTAAGCCCATTTCCGGCACTTCTAAGACCCGTAAAGCCAACTTTAAGGCCATAAAATGATGCCTAAACATTGTGGACATGAAACATGCTCAAAAATATGTCGGATGTTGGTCCGTTTGGTCGTACGAACGCGATGTTCGCTTAATTACGACGGAATGCGCATAAGCGCGTAAAACGATCCAAATGACGCAACGAATGGATTTTTGGCAAGCCAAACACTAAAGCATAATATAGTCATGCTTACATAAATTTTTGGATGTTCGGATGTATTCAGAACGTAAGTTATGCGCGAAAATGCAAACTTGTGCACTTTTTGACACTTTTAGTCCCTGAATGACACAAAGTTTATTTTAGCATACCGAACACCTCAAAGCCTATTTCTAAGCTATGTGAAGGATATTTATGGTATGTTTAACTTATGGTCATGCTCCGGAATGTCTGTTACAGTTCAAATTGGCATACTTTCGCAGTTTGTCAACTTTAGTCCCTGTAAGCGATTTAACTTGATTTCACCACACCAAACCTTCCAAAACTTATATCTAAGTTATGTAAAGGTTATTTAAGGTATGTTAAGCCTATTTCACTATTCCGGAGTGTTCGTTGCATTAAACTGGTTATATCTACGCATCAGTGCGCGTATAACCTTCCAGAAAGCGATTTAGAGCTTGAAATCGAACAAGACTTGATATGGGCAAAAGATACTCATATTTATACAAGTCCAAAGTATGAAGTACAATATTTCATTGGTTTGGTATTTGTTTGATGGTTGAAGTGACACAGGTGTTACAGTCTCCCCTACTTTAGGAAATTTCGTCCCGAAATTTAATTTTAGGAGAAACTTGTGGAGACAGCTGTGACGGTTTTGCCTTCAGACAAATCCATTGAGCCCTTAAGTAAAACTCTGGGCCATGTTAGGATTCTTAGCAAAGATGTCAACCCTCAAAGTGAAGTCCTTGTAGTAACAAAACATGGAGTTTTGAACTACGGACAGAAGAACGTTTCTTATGAAGACTTATCATAGGAAACTGTGTGTGTGATTGAGATCAGAATTGGGGAGTGTGAGAATAAATGTCATTGGTCGAAGTCCAAGACTTCTCCCGTATCATTACTCTTGCCACTGTTGGTCTTAACACATGATAAAACTTCATGTGGTTTCTATGCACTGAATTCCATAATTATGTAGGCCTCCATAATTACGTAGTTCCTTGCACAGTCCGCACAGTTCATTTCATAATGCGTATGGGGAAAAATTTAATTACATCGACGTAGGATGTATTTAACTAAACTACCTACGGGGAAAAATTTAATTACATCGACGTAGGATGTATTTAACTAAACTACCTACGGGGAAAAATTTAATTACATCGACGTAGGATGTATTTAACTAGATTGTCGGACCAATCTATTTAACTTAGATCGACGTAGGATCTCTTTAACTAAACTACCTACGGGGAAAAATTTAATTACATCGACGTAGGATGTATTTAACTAAACTACCTACGGGGAAAAATTTAATTACATCGACGTAGGATGTATTTAACTAGATTGTCGGACCAATCTATTTAACTTAGATCGACGTAGGATCTCTTTAACTAAACTACCTACGGGGAAAAAAAATTTAATTACATCGACGTAGGATGTATTTAACTAGATTGTCGGACCAATCTATTTAACTTAGATCGACGTAGGATCTCTTTAACTAAACTACCTACGGGGAAAAATTTAATTACATCGACGTAGGATGTATTTAACTAAACTACCTACGGGGAAAAATTTAATTACATCGACGTAGGATGTATTTAACTAGATTGTCGGACCAATCTATTTAACTTAGATCGACGTAGGATCTCTTTAACTAAACTACCTACGGGGAAAAAAAATTTAATTACATCGACGTAGGATGTAATTAACTAAACTACCTACGGGGAAAAATTTAATTACATCGACGTAGGATGTATTTAACTAGATTGTCGGACCAATCTATTTAACTTAGATCGACGTAGGATCTCTTTAACTAAACTACCTACGGGGAAAAAAAATTTAATTACATCGACGTAGGATGTAATTAACTAAACTACCTACGAGGAAAAATTTAATTACATCGACGTAGGATGTATTTAACTAGATTGTCGGACCAATCTATTTAACTTAGATCGACGTAGGATCTCTTTAACTAAAGTACCTACGGGGAAAAAAATTTAATTACATCGACGTAGGATGTATTTAACTAGATTGTCGGACCAATCTATTTAACTTAGATCGACGTAGGATCTCTTTAACTAAACTACCTACGGGGAAAATTTAACTTTATCAACACATGTTGTCCCTAAACTTGGGAATAGTACTTTATAATCCAAGGAACTTAACTACAAAGTAGAAGTCCATTAAGGATTTAAGATAGTACCTTTTTGAATATCCTACTACGAATCCTTCATATGAAGGTAAGAAAGATTCTACGAGGATTTGGATGGATCACATAAAAACACAAAACACATAAGAACATAATCACATAATTGTTTAACTTGATCTTTACTTTGTTATCTTTGGACACGGATATTTAAAGCACTCCAGGAATCCAATCCGTGGATTCCATGCGGCACTTAAATCATTAGAATCTAACTATGAAGATAGGAAGATCTAAATAAGAATTCGGCTTTGTCCTTATTGAATGGTAATGTACGTATTAAGGCATACGAATAATTCAATTAAGGGCTCCGATTTGAGTGATATTCATCCACAAGGATCTGATTATGAGGATAGAAAGATCCTTTATGGATTTTGAAATTTGTGTAACGAGAGGTGCTTCGACACCTTGCACTAGGCGTGCTTAAGTCGATTCACAAAGTAGAAAGTTCATGAGGTTGCGGCGCTGGATATGCCAAGGCGACATATGAAGTAGAACTTGAAGGTTAAGCAGTAACAGGGTTTGCAACTGCTTTGCTTTGAACAGCAAAGTGACACATGTTAACCAAATGTCTCCATCGTCCACCGTGGGTACATTTGTAACAGGATATTTGATTTGGATGATGACGGTTGCATTGATTTCTCCAAGGAGCGGTTCCCTTGCACGACTTCATCCCTGAGATGACTCATGGTGATAGCTAAATCAACGGTCTTCTGGAGTACGACGCCTATTTGTTGGGCAATTGTAGCACCTGGTCCGGACATTGTTGTTGCGATGAAGAGACACCATGAAGAAAATAGGAGATACGGGGGGAAACAAGGGAAATGAAAACATAATAACAATGCATAAAATTGCGATCATTTGTTTGTTACCTAAGGCAAACAAATGAGACGGTGACTAATCAAAGTAAATAGGTCAAAAATAATGTATCGCGAAGACATGCTCGCCTATAAGTGAACACTCATCCCAAGAATTCCCAGGTAAGCACAACTGGTCTCGCGTCTGATGAGATATATACGAAGTGCTTGCCTAGACAGAAAACCCAGAATACAGGCATTCACCCTTCCAGTTTGCACGTGTTCACATTATTTAAAACCCAAAACTTTGACGAGATTTTGAAAACTCAAAGGGGTTCAAAACCTTATAACAGAGGGTTCAAAACCTTGTAATCAATCATCCTAGAACAGATGATTAGTTTTCAAAGCGGTTTTGAAATTTATGTTCTTGTTGTGGTAGTCGCCTAAGGATAGGTGACGGTATTGTTTTATGACTAAACGCAAGTAAACTCGCGTTAGGGTCCTAAGAAGGTTATAGACTAGGTCAAAGCATTACTAATAACCTAATTCCCTATAACCATTGGCTCTGATACCATCTTTTCTGTCACACCCCGACCACGTAGAACATACAAAACGTGGCGGAAATGTCGGGGAGTGTTGTAACAGAATTAATTGTTTCAAATCCATGGCAATTGAAGTTTCGTTTTATTGATTAAAAGTGTTACAATGTCTTAACAAACAAATAAATACAACATAATTAACTAGTCTTGCATCTTTTATTGTCACTAAAGCCCAAGTCTGCCTATGTGTATCTTGATCATCTTATGCAACAGCTCCTGAAAAACACATGTGAAAATAGGTACGTCAGCATAAAAATGCCTGTGAGATACATAGGTTTTGTGAAAATAGGTTTCATGACTTATGTTTGAGAAAATGTTTAGTCATGAACCTTGTAATTTGCTTTGTTTTGTAAATCATTTGAAAAACAATGAGTTCAGATGATATGTATAAATAAGTGAATAATGTATGGTTAAATGAATAACCATGTAAACTGAGTTTGTATAAGATAAGTTGCTTGTAAAACAATGTATTGTGAAAAGTATGTTATTTTTATAAAATGTTATATGTATCAAACTGAAATGATTCAAATAACGCTACGATATATGTAATACCATACAAACACTTATATATAGGAAGTACCAGCGGCGTATCCACCATGCTTATATCATATTACACACGCCTCGTTACTTAATCACTTACTCAAACCAAACTATCAAAGTAAAATGTTCATGTCTAATGTAAATCATGTAATATGTATCCAAAATGTAAGCATGTGATGAATAACAAATGTACTAAGCATGCGACAATAGACATACGTAGCATGTGACCTGTACTAAGTATGCAACAATAGACATACGTAGCATGTAAATGTAATGTAAAACATGTACTATAATTGTACTAATGAACATAGCAAGTATATGATGTGAAAACAGGAAAGCTTGAAAGTAACAAGTAGGCACATGTGTTTCACCCCAAAACAGTTTGGAAAACAGTAAAAGAGGGGTCTATGTACTCACTTGAGATTGCTCAGTAGTCCTTGAATAACAACCAAACAATGCTAGAGATCGCGGATATCAAACGGCACCTAATATAGGTAACTATGTTAATAAACCGGACCTAAATCGGAAGATCGGGTAGCATGAGGGTTCGTAAACCAAACGAGTGTAGAGACTCGTGTCATTTGGTTCAACAAAGCCTACATACTAATTGAAACCTAACATAATTGTTTATGACCCATTACGACCCGTTTAGGTAGCTTATGCTACTTTAACGCGTCGTTCGCGTGAAACGCGTTCGGACCGCCTAACTAGCCCTATGACAAGTGTTATATGCCTAAACATGTTACATAATCAGTTATGTGACAAAAGTTTAGGTTACATATGCTTAATTACCAATTATACATGAAAAGGGTATTATGGTAATTTACCTAAGGCATATAAACTACCTATCATACAACTACTCAAACGATGTGACTATAGGGTATAACCTCGGAAGGTTATTCCCTACCTACTATGGTCACCCAATGTGTTTGGTCGGATCCTAATGATCGACCAAATGGGTCGGGTTTGAGGTATAAGCGATTTATTAGATCGCTTACCCTACGACCCTAGACAACGTGGTAATCAGTAGGCATAGTCCCAAGGGACTATAACCAACGTGATTACACTCACGTTGCGAAGTTCAAACGAACTTCGCATTGACCATTACTGGTCAACGCAGAAAGTCAAACAAAGTTTGACTTTCAGACTCGAAAGACTCGAAAAGCAATAAAAAACGAAAGAATACTTACGAAGGGTCCCCGAATGCTAATCTCGATCCAAGAACTCAGGTATGAAACAATGGTTTCAACTTAGAGCTCTCAAATCAAGATTCTAGTGATTTTAGCAATGGGGGTGGATGGGTATTTATAGGAATACCCGAACCGTTAAGATCGCTTGTCGAATATCGTGCCTTAATCGTATCCGTACAAGTGTCGGAAAGTTGTGGTGGCTAAAAATCATCCTTATCAGCTGAATAGGCAAGTGGTGAGTGTGTGGTTGTGGTTAAAACAGCTGGAAGTTGCTGACTGTTCGATATTATCTGATCAGAGAGTCTGACGCGGGCCGCCTAAGATTTAGGCTTGGTCTCACGCGGGCCGCCTAGCTCTTCAGATCAGAAAACAAGTTTCAGAAATGACAGTTTCAGCCCCTGCACGTGTTTAAGCCCATTTCCGGCACTTCTAAGACCCGTAAAGCCAACTTTAAGGCCATAAAATGATGCCTAAACATTGTGGACATGAAACATGCTCAAAAATATGTCGGATGTTGGTTCGTTTGGTCGTACGAACGCGATGTTCGCTTAATTACGACGGAATGCGCATAAGCGCGTAAAACGATCCAAATGACGCAACGAATGGATTTTTGGCAAGCCAAACACTAAAGCATAATATAGTCATGCTTACATAAATTTTTGGATGTTCGGATGTATTCAGAACGTAAGTTATGCGCGAAAATGCAAACTTGTGCACTTTTTGACACTTTTAGTCCCTGAATGACACAAAGTTTATTTTAGCATACCGAACACCTCAAAGCCTATTTCTAAGCTATGTGAAGGATATTTATGGTATGTTTAACTTATGGTCATGCTCCGGAATGTCTGTTACAGTTCAAATTGGCATACTTTCGCAGTTTGTCAACTTTAGTCCCTGTAAGCGATTTAACTTGATTTCACCACACCAAACCTTCCAAAACTTATATCTAAGTTATGTAAAGGTTATTTAAGGTATGTTAAGCCTATTTCACTATTCCGGAGTGTTCGTTGCATTAAACTGGTTATATCTACGCATCAGTGCGCGTATAACCTTCCAGAAAGCGATTTAGAGCTTGAAATCGAACAAGACTTGATATGGGCAAAAGATACTCATATTTATACAAGTCCAAAGTATGAAGTACAATATTTCATTGGTTTGGTATTTGTTTGATGGTTGAAGTGACACAGGTGTTACAGTCTCCCCTACTTTAGGAAATTTCGTCCCGAAATTTAATTTTAGGAGAAACTTGTGGAGACAGCTGTGACGGTTTTGCCTTCAGATAAATCCATTGATCCCTTAAGTTGTAACACCTGTGCCTCCATGGCCATCAAACAAATACCAAACCAATGAAATATTATATTTCATACTTGGGATTTGTAAAAATATGTGTATCATTTGCACATATCAATTCTTGTTCAATTTCAAACTCTAAATCGCTTCCTGGAAGGTTATACGCGCACCGATGCGTAAATATAACCAGTTTAATCCAACGAACACTCCGGAATAGTGAAATAGGCTTAACATACCTTATATAACCTTTACATAACTTAGATATAAGTTTTGGAAGGTTTGGTGTGGTGAAATCAAAGTTTAATCGCTTACAGGGACTAAATTTGACAAAAAGTGCACAAGTTTGCATTTTCGCGCATAACTTACGTTCTGAATACATCCGGACATCCAAAAATTTATGTAAGCACTAAAATATTTTATTTTAGTGTTCGGCATAAGAAAAATCCATTCGTCACGTCATTTGGATCGTTTTTCGCGCTTATGCGCATTCCGTCGTAATTAAGCGAACATCGCGTTCGTACGACCAAACGAACCAACATCCGGCATATTTTTGAGCATGTTTTGAGTTCCCTATACTTTAACTTCATTTTAGAGCCTTGAAATGAGGTTAACGGGGTTCAAACGCATCGAAAAAGGCCTTAAACACGTGCAGGGACCATTGCTGCCAATTTTGAAACTTTCTGATTCAGGGGGGGGGTGCTAGCGTAGCGCGAGGCCTATGGGGCTACCCGTCGCGCTACGCGACTGCCTATCTGATCAGATTCAATGTTTTAACAAGCGGGTCCCAGCTGTTCGATTCTCAACCACACATTCTCAATCGTCTAGTCAGCGGATAAGAACCTAATTTCAGCCACCATAAGGTTCCGACAAGTGTACGCCTTGGATCATGGCACGTTTTACAACAAACGATCTTAACGGTTACCCGAAAACTATATATACCCCATGCCTTTCATTGTTTTAAGGCACAAGAATTCTGATTTGAGAGCTCTAAGTTGAAACCATTGTTTCATACCTGAGTTCTTGGATCGGGATTAGCATTCGGGGACCCTTCGTAAGTATTCTTTCGTTCTTTTCCTTATTTTATTGCTTTTCGAGTCATCTGTGCCTTTAAATCCTTGGTTATATAACTAAGGGTATTTTCAAATCTCATATCCATTACGTTTTGATTTTTCAACATACACAGTACCAGTATTTCAAAACAATCTTCATGATCTCAAAACATTTCATATAGTTTGAAAACAATTTTTCTAGATGCATTGTCTATGTTATTTCAAAAACATTGGCCATGTTATCAAAACCAACCTTTCTAATTTCAAAATATTTCATATAGTCTGAAGACAATATTAACACAATACATTTTCTGATCAAGTGCATGATTTCGAAAAGCATCATTCATGTCTTTCAAAAACCTTATACATAATTTCAAAATTCATCTCGCATGGTTTTAAAACATTTTTGTAAATATATCTACCTAATACACCTACTATATGATTTCAAAAAGTATTATATATAAGGTTTCAAAAACGTTAAACACATTTTTCTTAAAAGAACCCCATGCATAGTTTTCAAAAATATTTTCCTCATACATTGACGTAACCTTCAAAACTCTGCTTCATATGTCGCCTTGACATATCAAGCATCTCAACTTCATAAGCATTTTACATCATGTTTTGACCTAAGCACATCCAGTGCAAGGTTTCAAAACATCTTCAACTTCTAAAAATTCATATGGGATCTTTTTATCTTTACAATTAGATCCTTGTGGATGATTATCGTTCAAATCAGAGTCCTTAATTGGATTCCTTATGTACCTTAATTCAAACACTTCGGTTCCTAGTAATCGAAATCGAATTTTCTTTTTGAATCTTTCTATCTTTATAGTTGGATTCTTGATAACGTTTAAAGTACCAAATGAAATCCACGGAATGGATTCCAAGTGTGCTTTAAATGCATGTACGCAATTTACAAGACAAATTAACGAACAATTTTGTGGTTATGTGATATGTGTTTATGTGTTCTCCTCTATGATTTTGTGTGATCCGATTTCCAAATCCTCACAGGATCTTTCATATCTTCATATGAGAGATTCGTAGTAGGATATTCAAAAGGTACTACCTTCAATCCTTAATGGGCTTCTATGTAATAGTTAAGACCCTTGGATTATATAGTACTGCTCCATGATTCATAAGAAACCCTTTAGTGGTCTAGTCAAAAAGATTGATTCACAATTTGGTTAAAGAACGACATCTAGTGATGTAGCTGAACAGACTCCTTGATAGTCTATTTAGATCATTTATTGATTTAATTTAAAGGACTCTATGGTGGTCTAGTCACGCTCATCACCGGTTTGTTCATTTGGTTTTCCCCTACACACTATAAAATAGACTGTGTGAACTGTGCAAGGAATTGTCTGATTATGGACGCGTACATAATTATGAAATTTAGTGCACAGAAACCCAGTAAGATTTATTATGTGTAAGAGCCGATAGTGACAACAATAACGAAATGAGAACGATGTAATAGAGGTACGGTGGACGCACCAATGACGCTTCATATACTTGTATATAAGTATCCCTCTTACATTGCAATCATGATGTTATTAAAGGTTACTAGAAGTTCAGAACCCTAACCAATGTTGTTTGATCTTTTCAAACTTCATGTTTTCAAGCTCTCACAAGTTTCCTCTAAATAAATTTCGGGACGAAATTTCCTAAAGTAGGGGAGACTGTAACACCTGTGCCTCCATGGCCATCAAACAAATACCAAACCAATGAAATATTATATTTCATACTTGGGATTTGTAAAAATATGTGTATCATTTGCACATATCAATTCTTGTTCAATTTCAAACTCTAAATCGCTTCCTGGAAGGTTATACGCGCACCGATGCGTAAATATAACCAGTTTAATCCAACGAACACTCCGGAATAGTGAAATAGGCTTAACATACCTTATATAACCTTTACATAACTTAGATATAAGTTTTGGAAGGTTTGGTGTGGTGAAATCAAAGTTTAATCGCTTACAGGGACTAAATTTGACAAAAAGTGCACAAGTTTGCATTTTCGCGCATAACTTACGTTCTGAATACATCCGGACATCCAAAAATTTATGTAAGCACTAAAATATTTTATTTTAGTGTTCGGCATAAGAAAAATCCATTCGTCACGTCATTTGGATCGTTTTTCGCGCTTATGCGCATTCCGTCGTAATTAAGCGAACATCGCGTTCGTACGACCAAACGAACCAACATCCGGCATATTTTTGAGCATGTTTTGAGTTCCCTATACTTTAACTTCATTTTAGAGCCTTGAAATGAGGTTAACGGGGTTCAAACGCATCGAAAAAGGCCTTAAACACGTGCAGGGACCATTGCTGCCAATTTTGAAACTTTCTGATTCAGGGGGGGTGCTAGCGTAGCGCGAGGCCTATGGGGCTACCCGTCGCGCTACGCGACTGCCTATCTGATCAGATTCAATGTTTTAACAAGCGGGTCCCAGCTGTTCGATTCTCAACCACACATTCTCAATCGTCTAGTCAGCGGATAAGAACCTAATTTCAGCCACCATAAGGTTCCGACAAGTGTACGCCTTGGATCATGGCACGTTTTACAACAAACGATCTTAACGGTTACCCGAAAACTATATATACCCCATGCCTTTCATTGTTTTAAGGCACAAGAATTCTGATTTGAGAGCTCTAAGTTGAAACCATTGTTTCATACCTGAGTTCTTGGATCGGGATTAGCATTCGGGGACCCTTCGTAAGTATTCTTTCGTTCTTTTCCTTATTTTATTGCTTTTCGAGTCAGAAAGTCAAACTTTGTTTGACTTTCAGCGTTGACCAGTAATGGTCAATGCGAAGTTCGTTTGAACTTCGCAACGTGAGTGTAATCACGTTGGTCATAGTCCCTTGGGACTATGCCCACTGATTACCACGTTGTCTAGGGTCGTAGGGTAGGCGATCTAATAAATCGCCTATACCTTCGAACCCGACCCATTTGGTCGATCATTAGGATCCGACCAAACACATTAGGTGACCATAGTAGGTAGGGAATAACCTTCCGAGGTTATACCCTATGGTCACATCGTTTAAGTAGTTGTATGATAGGTAGTTTATATGCCTTAGGTAAATTACCAGAATACCCTTTTCATGTATAATTGGTAATTAAGCATATGTAACCTAAACCTTTGTCACATAACTGATTATGTAACATGTTTAGGCATATAACACTTGTCATAGGGCTAGTTAGGCGGTCCGAACGCGTTTCACGCGCACGACGCGTTAAAGTAGCATATGTTACCTTAATGGGTCGCGATGGGTCGAAAGCACTTCGGTTTGGTTTCATTGTAGTATGTAGGCCTTGTTAAACCATATCATATGAGTTCCAACACTCATTTGGTTTACCAAGCCTCATCCTATCCGATCTCCCGATTTAAGTCCGGTTTATTTATATAGTTTAGATTTGCCGACTGATTCCGTGCTCCCTCAAGCTTTGTTTGGTTGTTGTTCAAGACCTCCAAGCATTCTCAGGCGAGTACATTATTCCCCTCTTTTACTGTTTTTCAACTGTTTTGGGGTGACTCATATGTACTAAATGTTTTATCAATAGTTTTAAGAACAATTACAATAGTTTCAAGAACGCTAACAATGATTTCAAGAACGAATACAATGATTTCAAAAACTAATAACAATTTCAAAAAGTGAACAAACTTGTTGGTTGTAGTTTACATAACAGATGACATTCATTAGCAAAGATCAAGCCAACCAGTATTAGGTTATGGTACCATAGGATCTGACAAATCCCGTTATTTACTGCACCCATTGTTATGTGTGGGGGTTGTGGGTAGCGACTGAATCTGTAATTATTAACTTATCCTTTGGTAAGGGTTTGTTAAGAACGAGAGCGAGTTGGACCGAGGAACGCGTCAAGAAGGTTTGAATGTTATTAGAGAATCGACCATAAAGTAGTTTCACAATTAAAACAAGAACGATTTGAACGATTAAAACAAGATGGTTTAACGATTGGGTAAACATTTGGACATGATTTACATTTAATCATGCATTTCCACGAAACATAGTATTGATTTAAACCAAGTTTTACTTCAATACGTTGTTTTGTGCGTTTCATCTATGGTTTAGTTGATGCATTTCACTAGCCATACATATCATTTTGGTTACACATTACATGGTTTACATTTGACACAAACACTTTTGACATTGATTATACATGACATGATTTACATCTTAACATAAACATTTTGTTATGTTATTCAATACATTTGACAATTTGTTTAAACATAGACATCTTACATTGGTGGTTTGTTTGGGTAAGTGATTTGAGTAACGGTGCGTGTGTAATATGATACAAGCATGGTGGATACGCCGCTGGTACTTCCTATATATAAGTGTTTGTATGGTATTACATATTGTAGCATTATATGAATCATTTCAGTTTGAGACATAGAACATTTTATACAAGTAACATACTTTTCACAAGACATTTATTTACAAACAACTTATCTTATACAAACTCATTTTTACATGGTTATTCATTTAATCATGCATTATTCTCTTATTATACATATCATCTGAACTTATTATTTTTCAAATGATTTATAAAGGCAAAGCAAATTACAAGGTTCATGACTAAACATTTTCTTAAACAGAAGTCATGAATCTTATTTTCACAAAACCTATGTACTCGCCAGCATTTCTTTGCTGACCTCGTTTTCACATATGTTTCAGGTATTATTGGATGATATCGATTGATAAGATGCATGCTCACATAGGACTGGTCAAGGCCTTAGTGACTCAATAACAATGATAGACTATGTTTAATTTGTGTATTTAGATTTCCAGACGATGTAATTATTCAATGTTTAATAAAACAAAACACTTTTTGATATCCATGGTTATGAAACATTAATTCTGTTACAACACGCCTCGATGTTTCCGCCACGTTTTGTTGTTTTACGTGGTCGGGGTGTGACAGAAAAGATGGTATCAGAGCCAATGGTTATAGGGAATTAGGTTATTAGTAATGCTTTGACCTAGTCTATAACCTTCTTAGGACCCTAACGCGAGTTTACTTGCGTTTAGTCATAAAACAATACCGTCACCTATCCTTAGGCGACGACCACAACAAGAACATAAATTTCAAAACCGCTTTGAAACTAATCATCTGTTCTTGGATGATTGATTACTAGGTTTTGAACCCTCTATTGTAAGGTTTTGAACTCTCTATTATATGGTTTGAACCCCTTTGAGTTTTCAAAACTTCGTCAAGGTTTTGGGTTTTAAATAATGTGAACACGTGCAAACTGGAAGGGTGAATGCCTGTATTCTGGGTTTTCTGGCTAGGCAAGCACTTCGTATACATCTCATCAGACGCGAGACCAGTTGTGCTTACCTGGGAATTCTTGGGATGAGTGTTCACTTATAGGCGAGCATGTCTTCGCGATACATTATTTTTGACCCATTTACTTTGATCAGTCACCGTCTCATTTGTTTGCCTTAGGTAACAAACAAATGATCGCAATCTTCATGCGTTATCATTCTGTTTTGATTGTCCAATAATCTTTCACCTGTTTCTCCCTATACCTTTCTTTTTCTTCAAGAATGTCTCTTCATCACGATGACGCCCAGATATCCAAGCAGACTGCCAAATTCACTCAGCGAATAGGCGAAGTAGTCCTGAAGACTGTTGAATTAGCTACTGCCATGTACCGTCTCCAGGATGAAGTCACTCAAGAGTCACCAAGACAGGCAGGACCTAGTCAGGTGATAGCACCACCAGACAAGAAACCAATCGAGGAATCAAAGACCATGGATGAACGATTCCCTAAGAAGTCAAAGAAGCGAAAGGCTTCTCAGAACTTCGCCATGGTCGCTCACAATGGTAAAGCAGTCCCCAACCAACCAGCTCAACCCCCTGCTAGGTGTATATGGCTTTTCCTATGATACCTACATCAAGGAACTATGTACCTTACAAACTACTCTTGTGATTTCTCTCTTTCAAATGATTGCTCATGATTCCCTCGAAAATTTTAAGTACTCGTTTCACTCTAAGAAACAAAGTACAGAAAATTAAGTGACATTATGAGTAATCGTGCTTTTCGCACATCTGTGCCTTTAAATCCTTGGTTATATAACTAAGGGTATTTTCAAATCTCATATCCATTACGTTTTGATTTTTCAACATACACAGTACCAGTATTTCAAAACAATCTTCATGATCTCAAAACATTTCATATAGTTTGAAAACAATTTTTCTAGATGCATTGTCTATGTTATTTCAAAAACATTGGCCATGTTATCAAAACCAACCTTTCTAATTTCAAAATATTTCATATAGTCTGAAGACAATATTAACACAATACATTTTCTGATCAAGTGCATGATTTCGAAAAGCATCATTCATGTCTTTCAAAAACCTTATACATAATTTCAAAATTCATCTCGCATGGTTTTAAAACATTTTTGTAAATATATCTACCTAATACACCTACTATATGATTTCAAAAAGTATTATATATAAGGTTTCAAAAACGTTAAACACATTTTTCTTAAAAGAACCCCATGCATAGTTTTCAAAAATATTTTCCTCATACATTGACGTAACCTTCAAAACTCTGCTTCATATGTCGCCTTGACATATCAAGCATCTCAACTTCATAAGCATTTTACATCATGTTTTGACCTAAGCACATCCAGTGCAAGGTTTCAAAACATCTTCAACTTCTAAAAATTCATATGGGATCTTTTTATCTTTACAATTAGATCCTTGTGGATGATTATCGTTCAAATCAGAGTCCTTAATTGGATTCCTTATGTACCTTAATTCAAACACTTCGGTTCCTAGTAATCGAAATCGAATTTTCTTTTTGAATCTTTCTATCTTTATAGTTGGATTCTTGATAACGTTTAAAGTACCAAATGAAATCCACGGAATGGATTCCAAGTGTGCTTTAAATGCATGTACGCAATTTACAAGACAAATTAACGAACAATTTTGTGGTTATGTGATATGTGTTTATGTGTTCTCCTCTATGATTTTGTGTGATCCGATTTCCAAATCCTCACAGGATCTTTCATATCTTCATATGAGAGATTCGTAGCAGGATATTCAAAAGGTACTACCTTCAATCCTTAATGGGCTTCTATGTAATAGTTAAGACCCTTGGATTATATAGTACTGCTCCATGATTCATAAGAAACCCTTTAGTGGTCTAGTCAAAAAGATTGATTCACAATTTGGTTAAAGAACGACATCTAGTGATGTAGCTGAACAGACTCCTTGATAGTCTATTTAGATCATTTATTGATTTAATTTAAAGGACTCTATGGTGGTCTAGTCACGCTCATCACCGGTTTGTTCATTTGGTTTTCCCCTACACACTATAAAATAGACTGTGTGAACTGTGCAAGGAATTGTCTGATTATGGACGCGTACATAATTATGAAATTTAGTGCACAGAAACCCAGTAAGATTTATTATGTGTAAGAGCCGATAGTGACAACAATAACGAAATGAGAACGATGTAATAGAGGTACGGTGGACGCACCAATGACGCTTCATATACTTGTATATAAGTATCCCTCTTACATTGCAATCATGATGTTATTAAAGGTTACTAGAAGTTCAGAACCCTAACCAATGTTGTTTGATCTTTTCAAACTTCATGTTTTCAAGCTCTCACAAGTTTCCTCTAAATAAATTTCGGGACGAAATTTCCTAAAGTAGGGGAGACTGTAACACCTGTGCCTCCATGGCCATCAAACAAATACCAAACCAATGAAATATTATATTTCATACTTGGGATTTGTAAAAATATGTGTATCATTTGCACATATCAATTCTTGTTCAATTTCAAACTCTAAATCGCTTCCTGGAAGGTTATACGCGCACCGATGCGTAAATATAACCAGTTTAATCCAACGAACACTCCGGAATAGTGAAATAGGCTTAACATACCTTATATAACCTTTACATAACTTAGATATAAGTTTTGGAAGGTTTGGTGTGGTGAAATCAAAGTTTAATCGCTTACAGGGACTAAATTTGACAAAAAGTGCACAAGTTTGCATTTTCGCGCATAACTTACGTTCTGAATACATCCGGACATCCAAAAATTTATGTAAGCACTAAAATATTTTATTTTAGTGTTCGGCATAAGAAAAATCCATTCGTCACGTCATTTGGATCGTTTTTCGCGCTTATGCGCATTCCGTCGTAATTAAGCGAACATCGCGTTCGTACGACCAAACGAACCAACATCCGGCATATTTTTGAGCATGTTTTGAGTTCCCTATACTTTAACTTCATTTTAGAGCCTTGAAATGAGGTTAACGGGGTTCAAACGCATCGAAAAAGGCCTTAAACACGTGCAGGGACCATTGCTGCCAATTTTGAAACTTTCTGATTCAGGGGGGGTGCTAGCGTAGCGCGAGGCCTATGGGGCTACCCGTCGCGCTACGCGACTGCCTATCTGATCAGATTCAATGTTTTAACAAGCGGGTCCCAGCTGTTCGATTCTCAACCACACATTCTCAATCGTCTAGTCAGCGGATAAGAACCTAATTTCAGCCACCATAAGGTTCCGACAAGTGTACGCCTTGGATCATGGCACGTTTTACAACAAACGATCTTAACGGTTACCCGAAAACTATATATACCCCATGCCTTTCATTGTTTTAAGGCACAAGAATTCTGATTTGAGAGCTCTAAGTTGAAACCATTGTTTCATACCTGAGTTCTTGGATCGGGATTAGCATTCGGGGACCCTTCGTAAGTATTCTTTCGTTCTTTTCCTTATTTTATTGCTTTTCGAGTCAGAAAGTCAAACTTTGTTTGACTTTCAGCGTTGACCAGTAATGGTCAATGCGAAGTTCGTTTGAACTTCGCAACGTGAGTGTAATCACGTTGGTCATAGTCCCTTGGGACTATGCCCACTGATTACCACGTTGTCTAGGGTCGTAGGGTAGGCGATCTAATAAATCGCCTATACCTTCGAACCCGACCCATTTGGTCGATCATTAGGATCCGACCAAACACATTAGGTGACCATAGTAGGTAGGGAATAACCTTCCGAGGTTATACCCTATGGTCACATCGTTTAAGTAGTTGTATGATAGGTAGTTTATATGCCTTAGGTAAATTACCAGAATACCCTTTTCATGTATAATTGGTAATTAAGCATATGTAACCTAAACCTTTGTCACATAACTGATTATGTAACATGTTTAGGCATATAACACTTGTCATAGGGCTAGTTAGGCGGTCCGAACGCGTTTCACGCGCACGACGCGTTAAAGTAGCATATGTTACCTTAATGGGTCGCGATGGGTCGAAAGCACTTCGGTTTGGTTTCATTGTAGTATGTAGGCCTTGTTAAACCATATCATATGAGTTCCAACACTCATTTGGTTTACCAAGCCTCATCCTATCCGATCTCCCGATTTAAGTCCGGTTTATTTATATAGTTTAGATTTGCCGACTGATTCCGTGCTCCCTCAAGCTTTGTTTGGTTGTTGTTCAAGACCTCCAAGCATTCTCAGGCGAGTACATTATTCCCCTCTTTTACTGTTTTTCAACTGTTTTGGGGTGACTCATATGTACTAAATGTTTTATCAATAGTTTTAAGAACAATTACAATAGTTTCAAGAACGCTAACAATGATTTCAAGAACGAATACAATGATTTCAAAAACTAATAACAATTTCAAAAAGTGAACAAACTTGTTGGTTGTAGTTTACATAACAGATGACATTCATTAGCAAAGATCAAGCCAACCAGTATTAGGTTATGGTACCATAGGATCTGACAAATCCCGTTATTTACTGCACCCATTGTTATGTGTGGGGGTTGTGGGTAGCGACTGAATCTGTAATTATTAACTTATCCTTTGGTAAGGGTTTGTTAAGAACGAGAGCGAGTTGGACCGAGGAACGCGTCAAGAAGGTTTGAATGTTATTAGAGAATCGACCATAAAGTAGTTTCACAATTAAAACAAGAACGATTTGAACGATTAAAACAAGATGGTTTAACGATTGGGTAAACATTTGGACATGATTTACATTTAATCATGCATTTCCACGAAACATAGTATTGATTTAAACCAAGTTTTACTTCAATACGTTGTTTTGTGCGTTTCATCTATGGTTTAGTTGATGCATTTCACTAGCCATACATATCATTTTGGTTACACATTACATGGTTTACATTTGACACAAACACTTTTGACATTGATTATACATGACATGATTTACATCTTAACATAAACATTTTGTTATGTTATTCAATACATTTGACAATTTGTTTAAACATAGACATCTTACATTGGTGGTTTGTTTGGGTAAGTGATTTGAGTAACGGTGCGTGTGTAATATGATACAAGCATGGTGGATACGCCGCTGGTACTTCCTATATATAAGTGTTTGTATGGTATTACATATTGTAGCATTATATGAATCATTTCAGTTTGAGACATAGAACATTTTATACAAGTAACATACTTTTCACAAGACATTTATTTACAAACAACTTATCTTATACAAACTCATTTTTACATGGTTATTCATTTAATCATGCATTATTCTCTTATTATACATATCATCTGAACTTATTATTTTTCAAATGATTTATAAAGGCAAAGCAAATTACAAGGTTCATGACTAAACATTTTCTTAAACAGAAGTCATGAATCTTATTTTCACAAAACCTATGTACTCGCCAGCATTTCTTTGCTGACCTCGTTTTCACATATGTTTCAGGTATTATTGGATGATATCGATTGATAAGATGCATGCTCACATAGGACTGGTCAAGGCCTTAGTGACTCAATAACAATGATAGACTATGTTTAATTTGTGTATTTAGATTTCCAGACGATGTAATTATTCAATGTTTAATAAAACAAAACACTTTTTGATATCCATGGTTATGAAACATTAATTCTGTTACAACACGCCTCGATGTTTCCGCCACGTTTTGTTGTTTTACGTGGTCGGGGTGTGACATAAGTAAAACTCTGGGCCATGTTAGGATTCTTAGCAAAGATGTCAACCCTCAAAGTGAAGTCCTTGTAGTAACAAAACATGGAGTTTTGAACTACGGACAGAAGAACGTTTCTTATGAAGACTTATCATAGGAAACTGTGTGTGTGATTGAGATCAGAATTGGGGAGTGTGAGAATAAATGTCATTGGTCGAAGTCCAAGACTTCTCCCGTATCATTACTCTTGCCACTGTTGGTCTTAACACATGATAAAACTTCCTGTGGTTTCTATGCACTGAATTCCATAATTATGTAGGCCTCCATAATTACGTAGTTCCTTGCACAGTCCGCACAGTTCATTTCATAATGCGTATGAGGAAAAATTTAATTACATCGACGTAGGATGTATTTAACTAAACTACCTACGGGGAAAAATTTAATTACATCGACGTAGGATGTATTTAACTAAACTACCTACGGGGAAAAATTTAATTACATCGACGTAGGATGTATTTAACTAGATTGTCGGACCAATCTATTTAACTTAGATCGACGTAGGATCTCTTTAACTAAACTACCTACGGGGAAAAATTTAATTACATCGACGTAGGATGTATTTAACTAAACTACCTACGGGGAAAAATTTAATTACATCGACGTAGGATGTATTTAACTAGATTGTCGGACCAATCTATTTAACTTAGATCGACGTAGGATCTCTTTAACTAAACTACCTACGGGGAAAAAAAATTAATTACATCGACGTAGGATGTATTTAACTAGATTGTCGGACCAATCTATTTAACTTAGATCGACGTAGGATCTCTTTAACTAAACTACCTACGGGGAAAAATTTAATTACATCGACGTAGGATGTATTTAACTAAACTACCTACGGGGAAAAATTTAATTACATCGACGTAGGATGTATTTAACTAGATTGTCGGACCAATCTATTTAACTTAGATCGACGTAGGATCTCTTTAACTAAACTACCTACGGGGAAAAAAAAATTAATTACATCGACGTAGGATGTAATTAACTAAACTACCTACGGGGAAAAATTTAATTACATCGACGTAGGATGTATTTAACTAGATTGTCGGACCAATCTATTTAACTTAGATCGACGTAGGATCTCTTTAACTAAACTACCTACGGGGAAAAAAATTTTAATTACATCGACGTAGGATGTAATTAACTAAACTACCTACGAGGAAAAATTTAATTACATCGACGTAGGATGTATTTAACTAGATTGTCGGACCAATCTATTTAACTTAGATCGACGTAGGATCTCTTTAACTAAACTACATACGGGGAAAAAAATTTAATTACATCGACGTAGGATGTATTTAACTAGATTGTCGGACCAATCTATTTAACTTAGATCGACGTAGGATCTCTTTAACTAAACTACCTACGGGGAAAATTTAACTTTATCAACACATGTTGTCCCTAAACTTGGGAATAGTACTTTATAATCCAAGGAACTTAACTACAAAGTAGAAGTCCATTAAGGATTTAAGATAGTACCTTTTTGAATATCCTACTACGAATCCTTCATATGAAGGTAAGAAAGATTCTACGAGGATTTGGATGGATCACATAAAAACACAAAACACATAAGAACATAATCACATAATTGTTTAACTTGATCTTTACTTTGTTATCTTTGGACACGGATATTTAAAGCACACCAGGAATCCAATTCGTGGATTCCATGCGGCACTTAAATCATTAGAATCTAACTATGAAGATAGGAAGATCTAAATAAGAATTCGGCTTTGTCCTTATTGAATGGTAATGTACGTATTAAGAGGATTCGAGCATGGTTGGCTACTAACCAATCCATTCCTAATACGACATCGAATTCAGCTAAGTTCATAGGTAACAGGTTTGCAGAGAATTTATGACCTGAAAGTTCTATAGTTTCTTTTTGCAAAACCTTATCTATGTTAATAGAGTTCCCGTCTGCCGTTTCTAAGGTAAAAACTTGCCTAAGTTTCGTTAAAGGTTGCTTAAGAGCTTGGCATAATGAAGTATTTATAAAACTTTGGTTTGCACCAGAGTCGAATAATACTTTCGCATAAACGTTGTGAACTAAGAACGTACCGGCTATTACGTCAGGAATCAGTTCGGCTTCTTGCGTGGTCAATTGGAAGGCTCTTACGTTCTTGTTGTTAGTCCCTTCAACAGTTTTGGCCTTGTTATCTGCTGGTTTGACCAATTTAGGGCATTCTGGTCTGAAATGCCCAGCTTCTCCACAGTTATAGCAGATATTTTTCTTTCTGCAATCTTCTTCACGATGTCCTATAGCTTTGCAGAAGTTGCAGGTTTCATTGCATTTTCCAAAATGTTTCTTTTTACAGTTTCTGCAGAACGGCGGAGTGGAAGATTGCCCATTTCCTTTTTTCTTGAAATTGCTATTATTACCCATACGAAATCCTTGGGTAATTTTCTGAGCCAATTCCTTCTTTCTGTTTTCTTCTCGCGTACGCACCAGTCCGTCAGTCAAAGTGTTGGCTAATTCCACCGCATCGTCAATTGTGCGGGGTCTCACAACTTTGACAATATCACGGATCTCGCTAATTAAACCCCAAATGTAGCGAGAAATAAGTACCGGTTCTGGCGAAGCCAGAGTAGGCACAATTCGAGCATATTCGAAGAACTTCGAAGTATACCCTCGACAATCAACATCCACCATTCGGTGGCTCAGGAATTTGTTCGCCATTTGTTCTTTTTCATATTCTTGGCAGAATTTTCTTTCCACCAGACGCTTAAATTCTTCCCAACTCATGGCATAAGCCAGGTCGCTTCCCTTGGCTTGCAACACCGTATTCCACCATTCTAATGCTTCTTCCTTGAAAAGCTGAGAAGCATACATGACTTTATCCTCCTCGGCACATTTACTTATTTTAATTACTGCCTCGGTTTTCTCCAACAAACGTAGCACGGCAGTTGCCCCTTCATTGCCTGCGAACTCGACAGGTTTACAGGCAAGACATTCCTTGTAAGTGCAACCAGGCGTTGCAGTTTTCATTCTTTTAAGGAATGGGGCTTGTATCCCGTCATTATTATTATTATTATTATTATTATTATTATTGTTGTTGTTGTTGTTGCCGCCTCCATTTACGTTATTACTGAAGTTGTAATCACGAGTACGTTTACTGGGAATAATTGGTTGAGGTTCAACTGGATTTCGAGCAGCAGCAAGGATTGCTGGAATAGCATTGGCTATTCCCTGAGCAACGATATTCTCTATATCTTGCCTATTCAGAAATTGATCTTCATGGTTTTGTTCAGATTGGTTAACTTCGTTAACTGGTTCATTAACAGCAGGTTCCATCTGATAATTTTCAATCTATAAATTATTGGCACAAGATAGAGTAAATAATAATCAAGCATAATAAAGCAATCGCACATAATCACGTCAACATAATCATGTCAACACGTATAGCCAAAATTGTCGACTTTGCGACTTCATTTTTTATATATTAATATGCGTCCATACACACTAGTTATCATACAATAGTTTTATTTTTAAGTTATTTTACAGGGTTATATTTTTATTACTATTATTATTATTATTTTATTATTATATTATTATTAAACACACATCCGCACAACCACATACGATCCTGTCAGCTGGCACTTCAGAAACGACGTTCCCTCTCGTCGTATTTCCGTGATATCCTCTCTCCCACATCTCGGATTCTATTCCCGGCTTCCACCAGCTCCTCGCCATAGTGGCGAAGTTCAGCCAAGTTCTCAGTGCTCATTGGTGGGTGTAGTGGAGGTTCAGGGTCAAATTGGGGGGAAAAGGTATTAGGGTTATTCAAAAGATTCTGAAATTGCCAGTCAGTTGTCCACCATTCTTCTAGTTCTTCTGGTAGAGGTCGGGGGTGGATAATAGGATCTGGAATGGCAGGTTCCAGATTAACTGGAAGTTGTGCTTCCGCCGGGTAATTGAAGAGGTTTTCATCGGCAGGTCCGATGAGGTCACTATGTGCCAGTTTATGATCCAGCTCCTCCCATGATGGCATTTCCTGGGCTTGCCCGGAACTTTCTCCGATCTCTATTCCTTTGCCTTTATCCTTTGGATTCTCAGTCTTTATCACTTTCTGTACCGCTGGTTTCTTCCTACGCACACGCCTCCAGCCTACGAGTCTTCTTCTCTTTTTCGGTTTTGGTTTCTCCTGAGGTTGGGCTTGGAATACCATTGGTTCCTCAGTGTCGGCTCAATAACCGGAAAAGCCCTCGGAAACTTCCATGTCAGCAGAATGGATAGTGATATTCTGAAGAGCTTCAGACAACTCATTCATGCTGTTAGCATATGAAGAAACACACAAAATTCTAAGTTAAAATTAAATTTTCACAGAATCACAGAAGGGCAATCAGAAAAATTAAGTATTTCTAAATACTTAATTGGCTTAAATTAGTGGCTCTGATACCAACTTTTTCTGTCACGGCCCTCGGCCCGGTGTGACCCGGTCCATGTGCCGCGGGACAGAAAACCCGTGGTAATTAATATGTAGGCAGCGGAAATTTTAACAGGATCTTTTAAAACTTGAAAATACCCAATTTATTTTATTTCACAATTTGGGGATAACACCCATAATTTACAATAAAGGTGATTTCACTGGGAAATCCCTGTTTTTACAAAAACATGTTTCTTTATTTTATTGAGCCACCTCCTCAAGCTTGTAGTGCTACACGACACTTTTTCCTGGTTCACAGCAGATCACCTGAAACATGTTTTAAAAAGGTTTTATCAGCAGGGAAATACTGGCGAGTCACTCAAGTTGCACAAAACGACACATTGTTATAATATAAAGTATTAAGGGTGATTATATTGTTTTTATCTACCAATTACCCCAAATCGGTATTTGTCACTCGACAGTATCTGTGACTATGGTCAGATCACCCATTGGCTAACCCGTTGTCCAATGGCGACGGGTATCAAGTAATGTATACAAAACCCCACATACCAGCAGTAATTGAAGATTACAAAGACTTAATCCCTGTAATTATAACTGGAAAACATTTAGGGTTTTGTAAAGCATTTTAATAAAAAGAGAATGACTCACATTGCAGATTTAGACGGGCAGCGTTTAGCCTACTGATTTTAGCTTGGTTAACCTAATTCAAATAACAATGCACACGAAAACTAGGTCAGTAACTTAATACAACTTTTACGACAACTCACGAGATCCAAAACCTTCACGACGAATGACAAAGTATAGCCCAAATACGGGCATCACTTAAACATCAATCGGATTGGTTTTTATCGATCGGACATTAAATCGTAGCAGTGATCGAGTTATTACCCTGTTATCGCGGCAGAATTTCGTGTTTGTGTGTGTTTTTGGAGTAAACTGATGATATCTCAACGTACAAAACGAGTTTTTACGTCGAACCAACGCCAAAATGCCAAAGCCCTATATTTATACTGAAAAACCGGCGCCGTCGCGTGGCGCGACGGGTACCCCTTTAGCATAGGGTAGCCCCGTGTATTTGTAGCTCAGGTGAGTCGACTGTTCGACGAAATTTGCATTTGACAACAAACTGTGTGGATAATAACGATTAGGGAATACCCCCTTGAGTTTTAGGGGCTCTGATCCTAGTTCCGATTGTTCTGAAAATTTTAGGGGTCATGCAATATTACTTGGGGGTCTAAATTAGGGTTTCCTATTGGCCAAAATAAAATAAGAAATAGTAATTTTGAAGAGAGTTGTTACAACGGGCGGTGTGCTAATCCTATAGCGCCATGTTAAGGTATGCTAGTATAAATTTAAGTTGATTTACGTTTAGAGCATATTTCTTTCGGTTGCTATACTAAACCAAAATAGATATTAACCAAAACCCCATTATGTAACGCCGGTAATGTCTCTGGTTAATGCCAAAACAAAACATACATTCGATTTATGCTCGGATTTGAATTTTATTTGTTTTATGCAAACTAGCATTAAGGTGATTCGGTGAAGAAGCACTTTATTTAACTAGTCACATATTTAATAATAATAAGTTTTCTTCTTATCCATTTTTTAATTCGGTTTATCTCACCAATAATAATCAGTTTTCTTTTATCTATTTTTTAATTCGCTTTAGATCATCAAAATAAAAGATTAAATATAAAAGTATATTAGTATATTTAGATTATTAATACATTTTGTATTTTATAGTATACTTTTTGTATTTTATATTTCATAAGACGAGTATTATAGGTAATTTAGTCTCACCTTTTCATAACTAACAATATAATCTCCCTTTTAGGTAATTTAGTCTCACCTTTTCATAACTAACAATATAATCTCCCTTTCTATCTCAGTTTCAATAACTTGAACACTCTCACCTTTACTTCTCATTGGTGTCAATTCGGTAGTCTAAGGGTGGTAGGGGCGCTTCGGTGAACATGCTCGGTGAGTTGGGTTTGCCGCACGTCAAAGCGCCGCCGGCACCCAGTTGGTATTCGGCAAGTGGTTTCAACGGTGAGTAGCCACATAGTGGGGAAGAGGAGTAAGAAGGGAGAGAGAGGTGGTTAATGGTGAGCCCCACTCTCTTTCAACCAATCATAAATTTATCTTTTTTTTTAGAAAAAAATTGTTTGGGTGGAGCACCTTAGTGTTTGAGTGCAAAATAGGGAGTAAAGAGCAGAGTTGACATGACATGAGTTGATTGACTAAATGAAGAGTTTATCACTCCCAGTGTATTTTGTGTTTGAGCACCCCTTCCACCCTAATCATTCTTGTATTGTTAGGTACACATATGTATCTTACCATCCTAAGTTGTCTAATGTAGATTTCTAACATTTAATTTTTGTTAACCTACACATGTGTAAACATCTATCGTTTGAAACAGACACAGGGTGGATCTATAGGTATCCCAGGGGTTGCCCGGGATACTCATCAACGTTTGAAGAAGTGCAAATTTTTTATATATAAATTATATATAAGAAATAAATCCACTGAATATAGAGAGGAAAATGAAATTAACGTGTAAATCTGATTTGATTTTTACTATCCATCCTTGCATCTGATGTGGCTGAGAAATGTATGTTGATCAGTTCTGTTTTAGGCACAATGGAAAACATTAAAACATACCTGTTACAGCAGACAGTGCGTTGGAGAATCCAGTAATGGAGTTCGACATGCTTGTCATCGTGATCTGGTTCCTCCTTAGGGTGCTGACTGATGATGGTGACTTAGAAAACCGAAAAGGGGTATCGGCTTAGGAGAGGAGGTCGATGATGATGATGATGATGTTATGACTAATGGGGTGTGTCTAATTATGTAACTGAGTAACCCTTTAACCTCCACATAATTCTCCTTATATAAGCACCTAGGAGGAAACCTAACTAGTTAATAAGGGTAATATGGTCCATCAACAATTACCAACTAATTATTTAATAGGTTATTATATATTTTGACCTATATTATGTAAATGATTATAATGGCTATAGATTAAATATTAATACATAATATATTTAATCTTACATTCTCCCACTTAGCCGAGTAATCATTTACTATAAGTATTAGATAAGCCTGATCAGGAGTTAACACTCATTTTAGCCTTAAACAAGTACTATAGCAGAGAAATACAGCCTTTGAATCATTATGCGACTCAGGACCCCCATTAATCATACTATAGCCTTAATTTAAAACCTAATCGTTATGATCAAAATACGCATAAGCCCTTTGTTTGATTTGTAACTATATTTGTCTATATGCCATTATGCTAGCTTGACATATTCTTAGAGACATACGAAATCAAACTGATGAGGAAAATTAACTAATACTTAGTCATTCATAGTACGATATGCAGTTGCGCATGGCCATCAAATAATACCCGTCTCTGAGCTCTCTTAATAAGACTTATGGGTAATAGCCCTTCAGTTATAGGATCCTTAAGCATATCATGAATGTATTCGATACAAAACTTAGTTTCCTCAATTCGTTCATAAACGAATAATTAATTGCGTATCGAAACTTAATGCAGCACTTCTTGAACTGTTACTGTTCAAGGAGTCATGGTAGCTGACTTTATCACACTAAGTCTTCAAAACATTAATTATATGGAGTTAATCAACTTATGAGTCCACTGATAAATTTTCAACAACATTTAGTGACTATATTATGTCGTTATAACTTAGGTTGTTATTATCAGTTTATTATGACTCCTCCATAAGATGGATTTTTGTCTGCTGACATAAGGATATACCCGAAATTACATTTTGTCATCTTTGAATATCTCAAAGTTAGAGTAATGAACCGGTTTTAATTCTCACTTCTTCTTTAAATTGTAGCCTCTCGTTTCTTTTAAAGATATTGTAATACTCTATTAAATGCTTCACATTAATCTAGACATATCTAGTGTGTTGCAATGTGAGTAATATCTAAACGAGTATAGCCTTAAACTTACATAAGGCTTCCAATTAATGAAGCGTAAAAAATAATCTCATTTATCCTATTATCCTCTAAAGGAGAGCAGTATTGTTTGTTACACATGTAAGGACCCATTTAATGTTAAACTTATGGAACGGAACTAATATCCCATTGGGTCTATCTCAGTATGTTATGATATCAATCACGTAAGAGATATCTCTGAGATTTATTATATCAAAGTTTGTGTTAACAATGCTTTGACTTATGTAACATATACTTGTCAAGAGAATATCATCTATATAGACAAGTTTATCTTAGTTGCTCCCACTCATTTTGAGGTAGGTACATTAATCCACTTGATTGTTGATGAAAATAATTACGTTAGCTTTTCATCACATTATGATGTTTGCATTAACCCATATATGGATATTATTGGCTTACAAATAAAGTGTTCTTTAACCTTCAGTTTGAAACTTTAGGTTGTTTAACTAATGAACATGTAAATGTGTCAGCCATTTGTTATGGAAAATTGTTTATAATGTTCATCTAATGTAGCTTTAAACTATTATAAGCTACTAGAACAATGATGATCATCAAAGAAAACTTTTGTTAGATATGTAATAAAGATTCTTTAATAATTTATCTCTTCCTGAGTACAACCTTTGACAATCAATCAAGCTTCTTCGTGTCTTAAAGCTTATATTAGGATTTGGTTTAGTTATGAACACTCTTAGGTAATTCAATCAAATCCCAAACGTTATACGAACACATAAAATCAGTTTTACTAGAAACCTGTTTTATTCCATTTAGAAGATTGATTGACACTAATGGCTTAATTTGAAGAGACATGATCAGTAAACATTTCCAAAATCCATTTCAACTTCAGTTAGGGAGGTTATATAATCATCAAAGTTAGTAGGCTTTTAAACCTAGATGACCTCCTGAGTTGATTATTGGGTTCATTAGAAGTTTCAGTTTTATGGATTAGCTCTTGGTTAGGTTGCTATCATTTTAAGGATTCTAAGTTTGTAAGAGTTGGTGCAGTATGGTGTACAAGAGGTGTAATCGGAGTTAAATTCAGAGTGAAATTTAATGACACTCTTCCCCCCGCCTCTTGTATTCCTTGCAAATCATGATAAGGACTTTGACTGCTCCCACTGACCTTAGAAAACTTTAGGAACTCAGCATGCTTAGGGTCAATATTTAATGACCAACAAATTCTAATAGAGAAACAAGTTAATGACGTTAGTTGTTGTAGTTTCTCTTGTTGAGGATTATGTTAGTTTAGGTAAGAAATCTAAGTGCGCCCACAATTAGGCAACAATGAAGCTTTTGTAAGAGTAGCATTAGATTTAAGGAGATAAGTTTTTGATAGAACAGTGTCGTGATGGAGCGGTGTCTTGTACAAGAGGTGCAAATTAAGATAATGTAAAATTTTCACTCCCCTACCTCTTGCAACTATTGCAAGTTATTATTAAGACACTTAATGCTCCCACTGATCTTTTAATATCTCTAGAATGCTATAAGAGAAGTTTCAATGAGCTACGTGACGTGGGAACCTATCACATATACGTTAGACTTTATTTGATTTCTTTAATGTCCAGACATCACAAGAAACTTTAGGGACATATTTAATAGAAATCTTATTAAGTATATATATTAATAGATTTCTTCTAAGACCGGTGGCCATATGCGACAAAATTTAGATACAAGTTGATAGTATTTCAAATGATAAACGAATTATGTCTGAATATTCCTTTTGGAATAAGTTCCAAGAATGTCAACAAATGACTTATGATGGACCCATACTTATTCCTTAAGTAAAATCATATTTAGGGCTATAACAACATGATTTAAAATCACTTAGAATGAGATTAGATGAAAAATCATCCTCATTAACCATGTCATGATTTCTCATGAATTTCGGTTATAATGGATGAAATTTATAAGTCTCATTTTCCTTTTGTCAAATTCTCATTTTCATGATGACAAAAGTTGTGAAAGTGTAAGGTATCACCTAGTTCCATCTTAGTAATGTTTCAATCCAGATATTTAGAACAAATAAGATGAGAGTTTAAGGTAAGTGTGACTTTATGTTGACTATGCAAACCTCACAACGTTCATAACTTTGCTTAATTATGATACTATATTCTGATTAATCTTCAGAATATATAAGGTATCGAAAGACGTTGTTAGAAGACTGCTTATTATGGTTCTTATAGCCTTAACATTTAATTTTGTCACTAACTCTCATGTTAGTTATTTGTCGAGTTCTGGTAAGGAAACGTATGGAACTAGAGTCAACTAATCATGTGTTAATTGGAATATTAAAAAATTATCAGACTTAAATATCATTAGGAAATGACTACATAATTAACTTATCCAACTGTTCTTTAGAGTAATGGATAGTCTCGTTGCTTATGCCTAGTCTAATGGCATAATTATGCAGTGAGATTTTCCCTTGAAGAACCTTAGAGTTGGGATTTTGTACTTGTATTTTGTCTATGGACCTTAGAACAATCCTCTTTTAAAGTTTTAGTGGTTGTAAGGTGAGTAACAACTTATTTTCCAGCTTCAAACATTTATTTCTTTGTACATATGTTGCTTATCAACACACTCGTTATACTTTGGTACTTTTGAGTGTTATAGTTGATTTATAATGCATCAAATTGTACAAGTGAAAATCTTAGTATGTTATGTACTGGAAAAATGTACTTATTTCCATGCGTAAGCCCTTAACTTTATGGGTCATGGTATTGTACATTATTATGTATTCACATATACCACTTAGCTTTATAGTTTATAATTTTAAACGAAGGCATGCATCCTAGGAGTTCTAGTGATTATTCCACAATTATAGATTAGTCTTAGGAAAGACTTAATCTGGAATAACCTTTTAGTGACAACACTTATTCTTGATTATCATAAGAGACATCATGTTCGATTTATCCTAATCATCATGCTCTACTTTTCTTCTGTAGTGCTTTATCAGAAGAGAGCAATAGGATTATCTTGTCTTAAGAGATAATCAAGGATTTAATTTAAGAGCTAATTCTTATAGAAACTTTAAGCAAAACATATTAGATTTAGGAATTAGAGTGGATGAGATATAGACTTATAGAAGAAAATTATAGTGAGTAAAATTATGGGTACTAAGAATAAGGCAGACGAAATGATCAGAAAAATTAATTAAGGATCATTAATATAAGGATCATTGTGTGAAGAGGTTGTGATATGTCTATTACTAACATCAAAATAATAGACTTATTTAAAGTTCTACTTAAACGAAGACAAATCAGCTTTGGCCAGAAGTGTAATCATTTAAGCATGTGTGCAAAGTGGTTGTAACAAATCAGCTTTGGCCAGAAATTGAGGCAATCACTTTAGTTATGCACTTGTTAAGTATGCCATCTATGAAGGAATTAAATCAGCTTTGGCCAGATATTAAGACATTCATGTTTATGATGCACACTTAACATAGCTTTCGTAATTCTTGAACGATAAGTAGATGTATCAAATCAGCTTTGGCCAGAAGTGATACATCAAAAGCTCATTCAAGTTAAGCCATTTTGGTTTTGTAAAACATTATTTGATCCTTATTAATTAACTAAATATTTACAAAAACCAAATCTTGTGCGATCAGTAATGCCCAAGTTTTGTGCGATCAGTAAGGCCCAAAACTTGTGCGATCAATAAGACCCAAAACTTGTGCGATCAGTAATGCCCAAAAACTTGTGCGATCAGTAATGCCTTGTGCGATCCACAAGTCTTGTGCGATCCACAAATCTTGTGCGATTATGCAGTCTTAACTTGTACAATGTGCTTAATTAGTTGTACAAATCTTGTGCGACTGTCTTGTGCGATCAGATCATCTCTTATGTGATCTGATCTTGTGCGATTTTCTTATGCGATCAGATCATCTCTTATGTGATCTGATCTTGTGCGATTCAGTTGCTGTTTATTGTGATAACATAACTGAAAATTCAAAAATTAAGAATTGTGATAGAGTTTCCTATTATAACATTGATCTAATTTTATCATAAAATTTCGAAAATCATAATCTGTTTATCTTATTAACAGATTTCGAAAAACTTATTAGATAAAATAAGATCAAAATTAGGAAAACATTCCACAATTCAAATCACATTCCAAAACATAAAGGAAATTTCGAATTTCAACTAAGAACATGATGAACCCTAAAATTTAACCTTAACCTTATATCCGAAATCTGGAAAATTTATCAATCATTTAATCAATTCTCGAACATTATGATTTCGGAACAGTAATATTTGATGAAAACATATGATCCGATATAGTTTGAACAGATCCGAGATGGGGTTTCGGATGAAAAATCCGAAATTTATTTAGGGTTTTCTAATTCCGTTTTCCAGTTTTATTCCAGATTTATGGATACAAAACAGAACTGACTAATCAACATATGCTCTGATACCACATGTTGTACAGTTCTGTTTAAACATAATGGAAAACATTAAAACATACCTGTTACAACAGACAGTGCGTTGGAGAATCCAGTAATGGAGTTTGACATGCTTGTCATCGTGATCTGGTTCCTCCTTAGGGTGCTGACTGATGATGGTGACTTAGAAAACCGAAAAGGGGTATCGGCTTAGGAGAGGAGGTCGATGATGATGATGTTATGACTAATGGGGTGTGTCTAATTGTGTAACTGAGTAACCCTTTAACCTCCACATAATTCTCCTTATATAAGCACCCAGGAGGAAACCTAATTAGTTAATAAGGGTAATATGGTCCATCAACAATTACCAACTAATTATTTAATAGGTTATTATATATTTTGACCTATATTATGTAAATGATTATAATGGCTATAGATTAAATATTAATACATAATATATTTAATCTTACAATGTATAGATACTTCATGAGGAAGAAGGTAGGAAAAAACAATCTCTATTTATATTTAGGTTAAATTGTATTATGGGCTATTTAACAAAGCCCAACATTATTTTTTTATGGGCCATTTCACATTACTATACCTAGACCTAAAAAATGACATTTTTCTAAAACGCAATGCACAAAAAACACAAAGAAATGACTTATTTGTAAAACGCAATGGCCAGAAAACACAAAGAAATGTCTTATTTCTAAAACGCAATAGCCTAAAAACTCAAAAGAAAATGTACTTTCTAAAATGCAACGGACTAAAAACACAAAAAAATGTGTTTTTACCTAAAACGCAATGCACAAAAAACACAAACAAATGTCTTATTTCTAAAACGCAATGGCCATAAAACACTTAAAATGTACGTTTTCTAAAACGCAATGGACTGAAAACACATTAAAAGTGTTTTACCTAAAACGCAATGCACCAAAAACACAAAGAAATGTCTTATTTGTAAAACGCAATGGCTAGAAAACACTTAAAAATGACTCATTCTAAAACGCAATGACTAAAAACACTTCAAAAATGTGTTTTACCTAAAACGCAATGACTAAAAACACTTAAAAATGTGTTTTTTTTTTTTTTTTTCTAAAACGCAATAGCCAGAAAACACATGAACTCTCTTATTTCTAAAACGCAATGGACACATAAAACTGTCTGTGAACTGTCTGAATTGTCTACGAATTACTGTCTTCGAAATCAGCAATTTTTCTGATGCAGCTCAACCCCAGCCAGGGGCTGCCGCCCCTGGGACCCCGCTACCAGGGGCGCTGCCCCCGGACCCCCGCCAAGATCGTAAAACGCAATAACTAAATAAAAAACCCAGATCGTAAAAAAGAAATTAAAGAATTTCTTACATGGATCGAAGTGATTTCTTCAACAATTGACGAAGTTTGAATGATTGAAACACTTATCAGCTCTCGAATAGAACGAATCGAGTGATTATCTCCAAAATCACCCGAAAAAAACGAGATTTTTTATGAAATTAAACTGGGTTTTCTTCAAAAAAGCTGAAGAACACGTTGATCGGGTGTTTGAATCATTGATTTGTGATGAAAATCGCACTATAATGTAGTGATTATTGAGATAGAAAGTGAAGAAATGGTTGAAGATGGTGGGTTTTGAAAATGGTGGGTTTTGAAGTTACTGGGTTTTGAAAAGGAAGAAGAAAGAGTTGGATTGACTAAAATACCCTTTTTCTTTATTTTAAATGTTGCCACATGTCCTAATCCTATTGCTTCCTACACTTCCTAGCCAAAATAAACTTCCTATTTGATCTTTTCCCTATGTATATATATATATATATATATATATAAAGAAAACTCTTGTTGGCTATTTGTTGCCTTCTGCTAACAACATATTTGACCAGTAGTTGATATGTTAGTTTTGGAACCAAAATCAATAGCATCAAGTTCTTGTAATGGTGACAATGGCGGTTGCCTATGTTTTGAGACAACTCATAGTATTTCATAATCTTAAGACAAAATTCTTTGCTTCAAAATTACAATCATACTGTACAATCATGCCAATCCCTATTAAGCGTTTAAATATCTATTTCAAGACTTTATACAAATAGGAGTTTTGATTTAGGCAGTTCGATAAAATGCAAGATACAATGTCTAACTTGAATTAGACTAAACTATCAAACCAAATTGTGGAATAAGTGAAACATCAAACCTGATTCTAAACAAATGCCATGATCCAAAGGTTTGTTTCCCATTGATGGCCACGTATCTACAATTGTGCAATAAATGTCTATAGAACTTTTTCATTTTTTGTATTGAGAAAATATGATAACAAAAGCTATTAGTATTTAGCATCTGAAGTCAAAGGCATGAATAGAGAAACAAAAAATATTAAACAAATGCCATGATCCAAAGGTTTGTTTCCCATTGATGGCCACGTATCTACAATTGTGCAATAAATGTCTATAGAACTTTTTCATTTTTTGTATTGAGAAAATATGATAACAAAAGCTATTAGTATTTAGCATCTGAAGTCAAAGGCATGAATAGAGAAACAAAAAATATTACCTTGAATAAATGAACCCATAAAATCAGAGTCGGAGAATCTGGGTCATCGGTATCTCCACTGCCTCCTATTCCACCTAAATTTAGCTCCGTTGACGGGGAGCATATTTTGTTTTAAACTCGGCTGTTGTTCCAAACATCAGATCACAAATTCAAGGAGAAATAATTTCTGAAAAGTTTAAAGTGTAGAACACAAAGATGGACCAAACAACCCTTAGATGCGCCTAGACGAACCATCAAGTCAAAATCTAAAATGAAAGGCTCAGATCTGACATGGCTGCAACATAAGTTGCCACGCCAAATGACAGAGCAACATCATAGCCGAAAAAAAAGAATCACTTGTTTCATTTCAAAACCATTCGATTTAGAGTCCGACGTGTAAGGTCTCTAGCAAGGTATACTAATCCAAAAACATATAGGATGTTCAACACCAGAGCACCAAATCACCCAAAAAATTAGGGCTAACAAAACCTCAATCACCTCTCAAATAAGCCAAAGCTCGACATCATCAGCCAAGCATCACCAGATCGGAAATTCGAGGAGAAAAACTTCTGTACACTCTAAACCGTAAAACCCAATAATAAGGGTTTGCACCCATCGCCATCATAAGATGGACCAAGCAACACATAGATGTGCCTAGATGCACGATCATCGAGTCAAAATCCAAAATTAAAGGCTCAGATCTGCCATGGCTGTAACATAAATTGCCACGCCATATGGCAGAGCAACATCACGGCTTTAATAAAAAACCGCTCAAATAGCCCAATCACAAAACACCAACACCAACACCACAAACACTACTCAATTAGTATGGGCGATTTGGCCACCGTCGGTATCTTTCCCTCTATGTTTCTTTCGATGCAGATGCCACAATAGGTACTTAAGCCGACGTGCAAAGTAGGAAATGCAGATAAGAAAATTAATGGGTCTGGTTTAAATGGGAAAGTGGGTTGGGACCGATGTGTAACAACCGCCAAAAAAGCCCACTCACAAAACCCAACCGCCCAAACAGCCCAGCCACTAAACACCAAACGCCCAAAAATTAGGGCTAGCAAAACCTCAATCACCTCTAAAATAAGTCGAAGCTCATCATTATCGACCAAGCATCATCAGATCACAAATTCAAGGAGGAAAAGTTCTATATGTAAACTCTAAACTGCAAAACGCAATAATCAAGGTATGCTCCCATCGCCATCATAGGACGGACCAAGAAACCCTTGGAAGCGTCTAAACGCGCCATCATCGAGCCAAAATCCAAAATTGAAGGCTCAGATCAGCCATGGCTACAACATAAGTTGCCACGCCAAATGGCAGAGCAACATCACAGCCACAATACAAGACCTTTCAAATGACCAATCACCACTTATTATTATAGCTTAGTTTTTCCCCGCACTCGCAACAAGAATGTGATATTTTTTCTCACGCAACGCGATAGCAATTTAGGCATGACTTTGAATGCTGCACAATTGAAAAAAAAAGATAACACTTGTTACTAACCTATTCTATAGAAACACTCTACAAACAAAATGCTAAAAAAAATCCCAGTGAACTCCAAACCAGAAAGAATAACACAAACTCACAACTGAAACTATATGCTTACCATTATTGGGAAAAGCTTTCATGTCCAACACCAATATAATAGAAATTCTCACAAAGAAAATTGGTATTACATTGAATCCCCAATTTGCATACATATGGTATACAAAACAAACACACGCATACAGTCACCAGTTCCGATCTACAAAATGTAAAAACAACATAAAAATTCATTACTTGGAGCATTTTATTACAGTTTCTTTCTATGACGTTATTGTGTTACATAACATTACTAAGTGTAAACGTAAAGTAATACTTTTAGGAATCTTTTATTTGTGATCATAAAAAGTGCTTTTTAAAGACGTATATTTGTATTCATTTTGTCATTTTCTACACAAGAAAAATGGATGAATTTAATAAGTTGATTTACATATCAATAAATTGTCCGACTCATCATGTTGACATAAGACGCCAGACAAATCCGGCTGACTTCGAAGTAAGAGTGTATGAAGAAACAACTTGTAGGAAATTAAATCTCATGAACCACTTAGAAAAACCCTAACCCCCAATTCAGATACTTGTAATATATGTTCGTATCAATCTTTTAATAAAAGCAAGCATACATGTTTTGATTTTACTTACTTTATGGGTTAGGGTTCATAACCACAAAATAAATCTACTTGTAATCACACAAATCACATGGTTCAGACAATGCAAGCAATTGAATAAACAACAAATCCAGCCCAAACCAAAATAATCGAACCTGAACCATGATGGTGTGGATATTCAAATGTTTCGTGGTGGATAAGTCGCCGGATTGCGACGGAAGCAGTGAGCTTCTGATCCTGCTCTAATCCACTATGGATACCATTCTCATTCTTTCTCAGAACACAGAAGAACAATTCCGATTGACGATGATCAGTTTCCTACGATTCAGATGAATGTTCGTTCAAACAAAGTGGGTGGTGGAGCTGTGGCTGGAGCGGCGACCTTGTAGAGAGAGAGAGAGAAAGGGCTGAAATTATGGCCGCCGGAGAGATTGAAAGAGAGTTTAAATCTAATAGCAGGTTGGTAACACATGTGGGCAACCGCCCAAATAGCCCAGTCACAAAAGACAACCGCCCAAATAGCCCAATCACCAAACACCACCACAAAAAAACACTATTCATTCACCTGTTCTATTATTAGATTTAGATATACGTAAAAACGTTGAATGATAAATGCACGTCGCGAAATGTTAACTCGCCAAATTCAGACCTAGACGTAAAACATTACCGTAGAACATAATAACTAAGTTGAGACGATATCAAATACCACGTATAGTAACCATTAATAAAGTCTTGTTTATTAATGATGATTGATTGATTTTGTTTATGAATTTATTAATATTTAAAGATTAGTATAATGGGATTTTGCATTTTGAAATTAATTAAAAAGTGATATACTCTTATATGTTAATCATAATGTTTTCTATGAAATATCCCTATTGAATCTATGGTCTCAAAGTAAAAGAAATTAAATTATTCTGAATTGCTTAGAATACGATAATGTTAAAAAAATGAAAACCATAATGGGAGTGTGGGACTTGTCCCAATTGAAATGCTAGCCCCTTCTACACCTCTCAAGTCTCAACCCTCAGCTATCTTTTCTCCAAACCTTAAACCGACGACTTTCAATCTCCATGGTCAAATAAATAAGTCAAACTAAGGAAACCCTGTAAACCCACCACTCATCTCCCCACTCTTCAGCTTTTCAAAACCCCATCTCTAAACCCATTAATTTACTCATCTTCTTTCCCCCACTATCTAAATTACCCACTCTAAAAAGACCCAATTTTATCCACCTATTCCCACTCTTTACAAGACTCCATTAACGAAAATTTCATCAAGAATCTTGAAAAGTTTGCAATTTTGCCGGGCCACCATCGTCGGAGGCGGTGAGCTATTACACCGTCGATCTCCTTGCAGCCATAGAATCCATCGATGGTGGTTGCCTTCGAACCCCATCGACGTCGCTCGGGTGTATAGTCACAACCCCCCCACCACCAGTGGCTTCCACGCCTCCAGATTTTTCCCCACCTTGAACAGAACCGATCCACGCGCCTGATAAGTGGTGATGCCGACATGGCGGCGCCGCGAAACCACCTTTGCCGGCCCCTCGCTATTCACTCACTCTCAACCCTAACTTCTACTTTCTCTCTGAAAACCGCCTTTACCTCTTCTCACCGCCTTAGTAACCACGGTGGTCACCAATCATGTAGCCGATGACGGTGTCAATATTTCCGGTTGTGGTGGCTGTCGATGTTGGTGGATGGGGTAGCCACCAGTGCAAAGGAAACTGTGGAGAATGGTCAGACTTTGAGAGATATATGAGGGGACTGCATCTTGTATGAACCAATAATTGAATAAACCAATGAGATAAGAGTAAAATTGAACAGTAATTTGTGAGAGAGCTCAAAAGTTGCAAAATTACAGAGGGGAAAATTTATTACTTCGATTATTTTTCTTTCCTAACCCACAACAAACATGATCATCCATTAGTATTTTTATTGTGTTTTTTAACTTCATATATGAAAATTGCTTTAAAAAAGTTCTATCACAACAATTGGTTTTATTTAAATTTTTTGGATACCGCTAAGTTTTTGATCTAGACCGTCACTGAACAAACACATGTGTATCCATTAGATTTTTGTTACCAATACGTGCATATAATAACCTAGGTAGCTAGGTAAGTAGGTTATTGTATTTATGATGAGCATGTGATTACTAAAATACATTTGTTTCATTTGACAAGAGAAAAGAAATGAAATGAAAGGAAAGTGAAAAAAATACGTGTTCGAGAGTTTTTTAAAGCAAGGAAAGAGAAGAAAATAGAAAGAAGATTTATAATAGTTTTTCTCATAACTTTGAAGTGGAAGGGAATAGAATATAACATTTTCTTATTTACTATCTTACCATCCCCACTAGCTTCTATTTTACCAATATAAAGGGTATAACTATAAAATTGCAATTTTTTTCTCTTTCCTTCATTTTTTTTTTCTTTAGGGAATACAAAATTAAGTTATGAGAGGGAGGGAGTAAAAGAAGGGTCTTTGTAATCATTGTTTGTTTCACCTTACTTGTCTCGTATTCACAACATTCTCCTATTTATCTCAAAAAAATTGGATTCCAATTTAAAAATAATCTACAAAATCCTAATGGTTGTCTAGAGGTAGACACCATGGCTCATGAACCCACGAAAGACGATAAGGTGGCTCAGCCACCTCCGCAAAACGCTTACCCGCCATCCGGACCATATCCCAACCAACCTCCACCAAATGGTCCATACCCAAACCAACCTCCACCAAATGGTTCATACCCAAACCAACCGCCCCCACAAAACGCTTACCCACCATATCCAAACCAACCTCCACCAAATGGTTCATACCCAAACCAATATCCACCCGGGCAACCGCCTTACGGACAACCACAGCCAGGTGGTAGTGAGCACCAAAAGAAGGATAAAAATAAGGACAAGGACCATAAGGATAAAGACAAAGATAAAGATAAAAAAGACAAAGACAAGAAAAAGAAAAAGAAAAAGAAGAAAAAAGAGAAAAGGGAAGGCGTTGTTGGAACGTTGCTCGACATTGGAGCCGGAGTCGGGGCAGCCTTACTTGGAGTAGCTTTAGGAGAAGAAATTGGTGGTGGCAGCGGTTCGGATTCGGACTAAGATGCTAAAACTATATATTCGTCGTGTCAAAATGCATCTTGACTAATACCAGCTACTGACACTAATATTTTTTTTTTACTTTGTACATGCTAATCCTATACAGTGAGATAGAAAAAAAGTTATAATGTATCTATGTATATACACAAAGTGTCTTCTTAAATTAATCTAAAACACGATGGGTTATTGTTAAAATGCAATCCCTATATTTACTTTGTTTATAAAAAGATGGTAACGTTTAAAGGAATAGTGAAACAAAGTGGCTTTTCCATATTTATATAAACTCTTAATTTAATTGAACAAATTGTTGTAAACTTGTAGTTTAATTCGAATTCTAAACAATCTTAGAATTCAATCCTACACTATAATTTCATATGGACATAAATTACCTACATGAATAAAATTAAGTTCGAGTTTGTTTTGGAATTGATGTATGAAACTATTAGGGATTTTTGAATCTAATTAATAATTGTTCTAAGAGACTATCAAAATAGTTTCTATATACCACAATCCCAAGAGAGGTGGGGGTGCTATGTGATGGAGCGTGGTGGCTGGGTGACCACGCGTGGAACACCACCGCCGGTCATGGTGACTACGCGTGCTAGTGACCACACGTGAAAATCTTTGAAAGTAACCGTTAAGGGGACCGTTGGGGGTAGACCGTTGGACTGTTTTAAAAAATAATTTAAACACTATATATATACCATCCACACAAATACATATTTCACCCACACAAATACATAACTTTATACCACTTTCTTGCATAAAAATGGAATTTCCAACCGATTCGTTTCCGCTAGATACCGATAGTTCTTCGTCTTCTGATGATGACACGCTTGATTTTTTCGAGAAGTCGTATTACGAACTTGAAGGTTTGAGCCGCCCGAAGAAGAAAATGATAGATTGTAATCGTATACATGCCAACGAAGTGTTAACGAAGGATTATTTTGTGGAGAATCCGGTCTACAATGCCGAAACGTTTAGGAAACGGTTTCTTTTAATGAAAGATTTATTTTTAAAGATTGTAGCAGGCGTTGAAGCAAGCGAAGAATGGTTTCAAGAAGGTTACGACTGGAGGGGCAAACGAAGTTTCATGCCGATACAAAAATGCACATCCGCCATTCGCCAACTAGCGATAGGTAACCCTCCCGATCAATTTGATGAATACTACGTCGGCAAGAACTTCACGTGAATGTTTGCGATTCTTTCGTAACGCGATCATTAAATTGTATGGCAATGAGTTTCTACGTAAACCGACAAGACACGACATCACACATATTTACGCCGCACATGAGGCTAGATGGCATTTTCTAGGGATGCTCGGTAGCATCGATTGTACACATATCTAATGGAGAAATTGTCCAAGAGAGTTGTGAGGGGCCTATGTTAGGGGTGACGTCAAAAGACCGACCATCATACTTGAAGCGGTGACGTCGAATGATTTATGGTTTGTCATTCATATTTTGGTGTTCCTAGTTCAAACAACGACATCAATATTTTGTACACATCCCCGTTGTTTCAAAGCGTAACAGATTGTACTGCACCATTCTGTCCATTTTTTTTGTAACGGAAGATATTACAGACGAGTCTATGTTCTTGTGGATGGTATCTACCCATAGTGGTATGTTTTTGTGAAAGCTCTTTCATTTCCTGTCGAGGTTAAAAAAAAGATGTTCAAGAAGTTGCAAGAATCGGCAAGAAAAGATGGTGAGAGAGCTTTTGGTGTTTTAAAGGGTAGATGAGGCATACTAAACCGACTGGTTCGTGCAATCAATAAAAAAACAATTCATAGCATAGTATATGCATAATAAAAGAAGATGGGCGTGCAATATCTCCAGATTGGGTGCCGGGTCCTCCTACACAAGTTCCCGTTCACGAAAATGTCCAACAAGACTTGCGCAATGAAGAAATTCACTTTCGGTTGAGATATGATTTAATTGAACTTGTAGGTTCTTTAGGTTTGGAATTTACGGATTCGGGCGAGGAGTAGGTTTTCTTTATGTATCTTTTTATTTTTATATTTTTTTAAGTGGTAACCTAAAATATGTCTAGAAATATTGTTTTTTATTTAAATGAAATTTTTATTGTTAATTTATTATTTAAAAAAATAAAAAAATTCATCACTAGTGATAGGCACCCCCACTAAAATCCATCACTAGTGATGGAACCAAGTGCTATGACATGGCGAAACATGATTGGGCGTGGTGAGTGATAGAAAGTAGAGCATCCCCAATCCAAACGTCAGACTTTTTTTTTTTTTTTTTCCAAAATCGTCTCTGAGATTTGTGATTTTTTTTGTCATTTTTATCCAAATGTTTGATAGAAAAAAATAAAGCAAATTAGACGTTTGGATGAAAATGGCAAAAAATCCAAAAAATGAAGGACTATGTTGTACAAAAAAAGTTGTTTTGGATGAAAATGACAAAATACCCAAACTTCAGGGACGATTTTGGCAATTTACTCTTATCTTTAATTTAAATATACTTTTGCAAAAATCACAAATAAAATAAAATAAAATCAAAGTATTTGTTTTTACATATTATAGAAATGTAGAGTTAACTAATTCATATATATAAAACAAAAACATCTATGTAAAGCTCAAACAAACTTGAATTCTAAAGTTATAATGGCCAATACTATCAACATACCTGCTAGTTGATGTATAACTTGTTTTTAGCCCGTCAGGTGTCACACCCCCAAAATCCACCATGCGGAGTATCACCGCTTGGAGGCGTGACATGACCAGGATCGAGCCACCAATCATATTGAACAACGTAATTAAGTAAATAAACCAACCACAATACAATTGGTGACCAAAAGAAAGTAACCGACTTTAAATTAACAGCGGAAGCATAAAACGTAAGTCCAAAACATAAGTTCCGTAGTTCATAAGTTTAAAGTCCAAAACGTAAGTTTAATAAGTTCATAAGGATTAAATGTTTAGCACGGGACATAACAATCCATATCCCACAACGACCTCCTCATCGTGCAAGCTCCATAAGTATCTAACGACCTGTAAGGCATGTAACAACGAGTTAACAACAAAGTTGAGTGAGTTCACGTTTGGTTATTTAGTTTTAAGTTGTTTCCGAAAACATGGTTTGTCTTTTGCTGGCTTACTTGCCGTGGGGGTTACCCCATAGTTGAAAATTTGATTAACCAATTCCTTCTTTATTACCTAAACCATATTCATGATCAGTGGGGGCTTCCCCATGTGAACCACTAGACCGTTACCATATCGACTACTAATGAAAATAAGTTGTGCCTTACGTCAATGTCTCTCATCATTGACAGTTTGCCATAGTCCATTAGTACAAGCCCGTCCGACTGGCACGGTGTGAGGTTTGTTAAACCTAATAACGCTATTAACTAATGACTCGCTCGCTATTGGCCTCGGAGATTAAGTCGATATAAAATGAGGGACTTAATGATAGAGTTTTGTCTAGTAAGTTTTAAGGTTGTTGTCCTACCCAAGGAGGACGAACGTACGTATTCTACCCAAGGAGAATACGCAAGATTAATATTGGCATCCTACCCAAGGAGGATGGCGGTACATATCCTACCCAAGGAGGATATGTAGGTTCCGTTTTAATTCTTTAATCCCATTCCAAACCACCGGGAATCCCATGCCTTAGAAAGTGTGTGAACTCACCTTGGTTTGCTCGGTTAGATTAATTACTCCAATAATCAGAAATCAAGCACGTCCTAGTAAGGTACAGATAACAATCAGTTTTTCATGCATGCATAACACGTATCCTATGTACGGGTTATCTACTCGTTACTTCTATCACATACCACACAATTCAAATGTCAAGTTATATTATTTTACCCCCAAATAATATATAACTATCTCACAAGATAATCAAGCATCCACACAAGTGTTCTAAATAAAATATATAATATATATATATATATCCATTTTACTTGTAAAAGTCAACCTCCGATACTTTGTATTTTGTAACAAAACTCATGGCGAAGTTTATTTTGAAAAAAAAAACAAAGTTAAAACGTATTTGTGAACACTTGTTAGAAAAATAATTTCTAAGTGTTGGAAATTTTAGAAAATTTCGCCAGAGTTTCCTTTGTAAATGGAGGTGTCCATGCTTATTAGCATATCATTTTCTTTTCGGAAATCATTCAATCAATCAACAACAAGTTACCAAACGACATTACACTAGTCAAGTGCAGAAAGCAATGCACTTTACTTAACAACATGAACTTGGTTTTTCATAAAAACGCGTAGTAGCTTAGTGGGGTGTTTAGTGGGTTTAGTTACCCTCCAAAGTGTGTTTACTTTTGTTAAAATCTCATTCTCGGGATTTTTAGATGTTCACAACTTGTAAATATAATTTACAAAAATGTTTACTTATAACATCTTCTTGTGTTAAAGTATTTCTACACTTATGTTGTTATTTAAAATAGTGTTGGTTTAATAAAAACCATGTTCTTCTAAAAATCATCCTTTTAAACTTGGTTCTCTTTGAAAATCGTTCACAAGTTTTAGATCTACAAGATCACTAGTTCACTTGATTTATTATTTTTCAAGAAAATCATTTTTCAAGAAAATCATTTTTCTTTCAAGTTCATGTGTAGACTAGAAGATGATTATTTCATACAAGCACATAATCACCTTTAACTTGTTAAACCATGTTTTTAATCATGCTTTAACAAGTTCCTTATAATAATCAACAACATATTTCTAATAATCAACAAGCAAGCATCAACATATACCAAACAACATTATACTAGCATTATTTCATCAAGATTTCATCTTATTTCATCGTCATGTTAGCTTTATGTTCAAGACTTATGGTTATGATCTTTTAGTGTTCATAAGCTTTCATCAAGATATAACTATTAACCACTAAAAACATGGAGTAAACAAGGATCAAAGAAGCTTACTACTAGCTTTTAAGCCAGGGAAGATCAAGGTGAAAATGTAGAGGATAAAAGCAAACTAGAGAGGTCCTTGATGATCCGTGAGTTCCACCCTTCGCTATTCACCTTGGTGCACCTTGTGGTAAGCTTGGAATTGATGAACAAGAATTGAAAGTGGTGAGTGTATATAGGGGGTGTTTCGGCCGAGCTTCAATGGAGGAGAGGGAGAGAGAGTGAGGTGAAGAAGATGATAAGTGTATGTTAGTTCTTATAACATTCAAACCTTTTATCCTTTGGTTTCTATGTCCCTTATAGTACATACATGATCCTCCCATTTCCAAGAAAAGATTAGAAGAAGATTATGGAAGATATTTGTGATCTTATGGTGGGGCCACCTTGGGTGAGCCGAAAATTGGGCAAGGGGGGGGGGGTTAAGTGTAAGTTTGGGGATAAGTTGGTGATTTAATGGAAGGTTAGGGTGTAGGACTTGTCTTTAGAGTGTTACATGCTTTATGTAGTGTGTTATAGTGCTCGGGGACCAAGACTAGCTCAGAAAAATAAAAACAATACTTTTTGCAATATTTTAGTATTCCGGGTAATGTCCGGTTGTTCGGTTAGATACCGTACCGTTAAAGTGTCAAGTTATTCCGTTTAGTGTCCTACATATATCTTTTGTTGGTGCATGCGTATGTCGACTTCGTATTGTATCGAGTCTTGTTAGTAGAATGATAGATCAGTGCACGTATTTCAAGATATGGTACTTGAAGGATATGATTTCGTTTGAAAGTGGTTTGGTCAGTTTCAAGCGAAATCAACATGTTGAGATTTCGCTTGAACTGATATCTTGTTACATTCAAGCGAAACCAGGTCTCCTATAAATACCTTGAGTGCTAGTTCATTTAGAAGATTTCCGGTCAGTGTAACGAAGTGCTGCCGAAGTGTCCACAGGCTTGTATTTGATCTGAAATCAATATACGGACAGTTTAAAGTGTGAATCTTGCTGAATTGAACTCGATACGTTTGTTTCCGCCACTCGTATTGAGATAAACTCTTCTGATCGACTCATTCGGGTCTGAAAACGATCCTACAAGTGGTATCAGAGCTTAGGAGGAAGAGTTCATACCAATTCAGTCGCAAATTCTGATTTTCTTCACCTTCTTTCAAAATTAAACAAGTTTTCACGGTTAAAAACATCTGTTTTTTACATATCATGTGCGTAATGCTGTTTTAACAAACCCTAGAAAGTTTCAGATTAAAATTCGACCATTTGCTTGACCAATTGGACCAAAATCAGATCGAAAGTATGACATCATGCTGATTTCGCTTGAATGTTTCTGACTGATTTCGCTTGAATAGTTCTGGTTGATTTCGCTTGAGTGTGCATTTTGGATTGATTTCGCTTGAGAATTGGGGTTGATTTCGCTTGAAATAGATATTTTGCTTGAAATATTGGAGTGATTTCGCTTGAACAGGTTTCACTTGAGAAATTCTGTGATTTCGCTTGAAAACACATTTTGTATCAGATTTCGCTTGAACAGGGTGATCTAGGTTAGACTGTGATTTCGCTTGAGATTGACAGATTGTGAATTTGTGAAAACTGAAACATGGAGAACGAGTTTGCTAGTCCGATATCAATTACACAGAACACGATGCTTGAAAATGAAACTGGAACAACTCAAAAACCGCCTAAGCTTTTGGATATTGATGATTTTAGTGGATGGACTGAACGATTTGGTAACTGGGTTGAAGCTTATCATTTAGATGCATGGGAACATACGGAAGTTCAATATTTTAGACCAGTTGGTAGCGATCGAGAGAAAATACCAGTTAGAGATTTGAGTGCTGAGGAGAAAAAGAAATACAAAGATGAGAAGTTGATGGTTAGTTTGTTGCAGCAGGCGATTAAAGAAGACATCTTGATTTTACTTCAACACAATGGAACTGCACATTCGATATGGACAAAATTAGAAGCAAAGTTTCTTGGTAGTGATGACATGCTTAAGAACAAAAAGTCGTTGATGAAAAAGGAATTTGATTTGTTTCGAGGTTTAAGAAATGAAAGCACCAAGCAGATCATTGAAAGATACTGCAATTTATTAAAAAACATGAACAGATTGAGTATCAGAAAGGATAAAGATGAGTTGATTGAAAATTAGCTGATGCGTTGCCACATGATGAGTGGGGCACGTATCTTATGATGTTGAAAAATAAACCGGGTTTTAATGATCTAACATTGAGTGATTTTATTAAACAGCTTGAAGCTCAAGAAATGGAGCAACGAAAGATAGCAAGAATGAAGAATTATGATGGAGAGCAAGACATTGGTTTGTACTACAAAAGTGGTGTTAATGACAAAACCAAGTTTTCACCAAAAGTTGAAACTGCTTTCAATACAACGGGATCTTCTGAAAAGCCATCTCAAGGATCAAGTAACAAGATGGGATTTTCTTCATTTCCAACATTTGATCCACATTTTTCTACAACAAAGAGTGGCAAAGTACTTCAATGCAACATTTCTTTGAATCTTGAAAATGATCAGAATTATACCGAGGAAGTTGCTAAAAGCCATATGTCTTTGTTGGTAACTGTGCTTGAATCCTATGGAGGTTTAGTTGCAGGAAAGATCGGAAATCCAATGCTAACAAAAGAGGATTACGATCAGATTGATGCTGAAGAGATGGAATTGATGGATATAAAATGGTGCATGGCTAGTGTACTGAGAAGAGCTGAAAAGTTTAAAGAAATTACAGGCAGAGATGATTTTCGCGATGCACATGTTTCAAATTTAGGATTTGATAAGTCTAAAGTTACTTGTTTTCGATGCAGGGAAAAGGGGCATTTCAAGAGGGAGTGCACAAATCGTGAAGCAAGTGGAGCTCAAAATCCCTTTGGAAACAATGATTACTATCGAAAAGCTTTTTATCATCAAGTTGCTCAACAGCCACATCAACAACAACAACCACAAACAACTCATGGTAGGAAAGAAATTGAAGATTCAAAGAGAGCATATCTTGTTAATCAAGATAAAGGAAATGGTTTCAGTTGGGATAAATACATTCCAACAGATAGTAAAGTTTGTGTGGCAGAACAAGAAGATGAAAAATTGGCAGAAGGTTTAAGTTGGGACGATTATTGTCCAGACAAAGAATTCCTGAAAAAAGGATTTGTTGCTCAGGTTATCAATGATTATACTGATGATTATTGGGCAGAAAAAGTCGGAAAACGTTTAAATGGTGAAGTTGAGAAAAAGAAAGTAGTTGCAGAAGAAGTTCAAGTGAAAGTAGTTAAAGAAGTTCCAGCATTTGAAATCAAAACAGATGATGAGATAGTCAAGGTTGCTGGAAAGTGTATGAATTGTGACTCTCTGATAATGCAGAACAATGAATTGTTGAATAACATAAAAAGGCTGAAAGAATCATATGATACTTTGAATAGAGAGATGAATAAGTACAATGAGTCAAGTAGTGAACAAGCTGTAGCAATGAATACACTCAAAGGAGCTTATATGAGACAACTTGAAGATGTCAATTACTACACAGAGAAGTGTGCTGAGCTTGAATTAAAGTTGGCAACACAAAGAATTGAAACTGAGAGAGTTAACAGATTATTAAAAAGTTACTCATGCTCTACTTTTGTTGTTGACAGGATTTACCCTATAGTGGAGGGATTGAAGACATTTGAAGATGAGAAGACTTCAAAAGAGAAGAAGTCCGAAACAAAAGAAGATGATGAAGTGAAGATTTCTGGTAAGAAACCAAGTGTTGTTTATAACAAATGTCCACCCCCGGTCGAAAATGGATATTCTCCTCGAAATCCAAATTCTGAAAGAGTTGAAAAGGCAACAAATTTACAGTGGGAGTCTGGGTCGTTGGATAACTTGCCAAAAAGTATAGATGTCACTTTCACGTCGTCCGATACTGATCATGAGTCCGAATTAATAAAAAAAGTGGTCGATCAAGTGTTGGATAAGGATGAATCAGAGGAGTCAATGTCGGAGTCGAAATCAGAGTCAATGTCGGAGTCAAAATCAGAGTCAAAGTCAAAGTCCGATACGTCAAGTCAAAAGCCAAACAGGGAAAACGGGTGTATAAAAAGGAGTTTTTGTTATCAAAATCTAATTTGAATGACGAACCGATCAAAGTAGCATATACTTTGAAAGATTCTGACAAATTATATTCTGATGAGGTTTTTCCAATAAGAGGTGTGAAAACTGAAATGATTAAAAAGGTTTTCAAACTAACAGAAATTAATATTTCTGAAATAAGAGATTTAAATCTTTCTGAAAAACCAAATCATTACACCTCAAGATTTCAACAACGTTTATGTCACACCCCGACCACGTAGAACATCAAATCGTGGCGGAAACGTCGGGGAGTGTTGTAACAGAATTATTGTTTCACAACCATGGCATACAAAGTTATATTTTATTTAACAAACAAGAGTGTTACATTGTCTCAAAACAGGAAATAAAAAGTTCAGAACATAATTAAACTAGTTCTATCTTTATTTTAAGTCTCTAAGGCACGGGTCCGCCCTAGTGTCACGATCATCATCCTAAGCGACAGCTCCTGAAAACACATGTGAAAATAGGTACGTCAGCATAAAAATGCCTGTGAGATACATAGGTTTTGTGAAAATAGGATTCATGACTTATAAGTTTAGAAAAAGGTGTTTAGCAAAAGTCAGTCATGAACCTTGTAAATTGTTTTGTTTTGCAAATCATTTAAAAAGCGACAAGATCAAATGATATGTATAAATAAAAGAATAATGTGTGGTTAAATGTATAACCAAGTAAAATGTGTTGTATAAAGTAAATTGTTTGTAAACCAAAGTCTTGTGAGAATCGTGTTACTTGTGTAAAATGTATAAGTCCAAATTGAATGATTTAAATAACGCTATGATATGTAATATAATACAAACACTTATATATAGGAAGTACCAGCGGCGTATCCACCATGCTTGTATCATATTACTCACATCTCGTTACTTAAGTCACTTAAACAAACCACCAATGTATAAAGTCTATATTTAAACCACTTGTCAAAAGTCCTTGTATAAATCATATCAAATGTTAATAGTCCAAATGTAGTCAAGTAATGTGTAGCAAATGTTATGTCTGGTAAGTAGTGTGTTGTTACATAAACCAATTGTAAAAATGTACAAAACACTTATTTTTGAATATATCAAAAAGTTATGTTTTGCAAAGTAATGCATGTTACATTGATACAAACACTTATGTGGTAAGTTAACGCATACATTCAAGCCTTGAGACAGTCGGATAACCCTAAGTCAAGGTTATCAAAAGAAATGTTTTTGGATTCAGTCATTCCTTACATCCAAACAAACCCGGGATGTCAGGAATGGGATTTTGTCAAGTCCTATGGTACCAGTACTTACTACCGAGCGGCGTAGCTAATGTTAATGAACATATATAAGTCCCGTTTGTGCAAACCAAATGTCATAGCAAATGTGAACATGTTATATGAAAACAATGTACTAAGTATGCTAAGTTAACATACGAAGCAGAAAAGTCATGTAAATCAATGTGCTAGCATGCTATCAGTCAACATACATAGCAGAAATGTAAAGTAAATCATGTACTATAAGTGTACTAACGAACATAGCAAGTATATGATGTGAAAACATGGAAAGCATGAAAGTAACAAGTAGGCACACGTGTTTCACCCCAAAACAGTTTGAAAACAGTAAAAGAGGGGTCTATGTACTCACTTGAGATTGCTTAGAAGTTTTAGGATAACCACCAAGCAAGCTAGAAGATCACGGAATCAAACGGCACCTAATATAGGTAACTATGTTAATAAACCGGACCTACATCGGAGGATCGGATAGAATGAAGGTTCGTAAACCAAATGAGTGTGGGAACTCATGTAATATGGTTTAACAAATCCTACATACTAAAATGAAACCTAACCTAAGTGCTTACGACCCATTACGACCCGTTTAGGTAACATATGCTACTTTAACGCGTCGTTTGCGTAAAACGCGTTCGGACCGCCTAACTAGTCCTATGATAAGTAAATATGCCTTAACATGTTCAATATTGTTGCCAAATCAGTTTAGATACCAAATGTTATGCTACATATACTTTAAATGAATTTTGGCGTAAAAAGGGCATTTTGGTAATTTACCTAAGGCATATATACTACCTATCATACAACTAACTAAACGTCGTGACCATAAGGTATAACCTCGGAAGGTTATTCCCTACATACTATGGTCACCTAATGTGTTTGGTCGGATCCTAATGATCGACAAAACGGGTCGGGTTCGAAAGTATAAGCGATTGTTTAGATCGCTTACCTTACGACCCTATATAAGCACTAAACTAAAAGTGACGAGCTAAGCATGTTAAAACATGCTTAACTAATTTTAGAAAACAGGTTTGGTATCAAAACAAACGGTTTTGATACCTAAGAGTAGTTTGGTTACAAAATACGCAAGAATGCGCATTTTGGCCGAAACTACGACTCGTCACTGAGCCTAGATAACGTGGTAATCAGTATGTATAGTCACTAGGGACTATAACCATCGTGATTACGCTCACGTTATGAAGTTCAAACGAACTTCGCATTGACCATAAACTGGTCAATGCGGAAAGTCAAACAAAGTCTGACTTTAACGCTAAAAGAATAACAAGAACGAAGGAACACTTACAAAGGGTCCAAGAACGGAAGGTTTGAATCCGAATACTCTCAGGTACGAAGTGTTAAACACAACAACTTAGAGAGCAAATTCAGATTTCAAAGGTGTGGGTTTTTGCAAATGAAAGGGTTGGGTATTTAAAGGAAATGGACCACCGTTAGGATCGTTCCTCGAATACCGTGCTTTGATCTCATCCGTACATGTGTTGGAACATTAAGGGTACTCAAATTGGCCCCCCAACATCAGGGATTAACATGTGGCATTGGCCTTTGGAGTGTTTAGCAGCTGTTAACAACTGAATAAACAACTTTTGCTGATCTGAAAGGGCCTCACGTGACGCCTAGGGGGCTAGGTGTCACGCCTAGGTCCTTCTGATCAGCAAACAGTTTCCAAAGGTTCCATTTCAGTCCCCGTTGTGTATTAAGGCCATTTCTGACATGTTTAAGGCTCGTTAAGTCAACTTTAAGGCCCTAAAATGATGACTAAACATTGTGGACATGAAACATGCTAAAAAATATCCCGGATGTCGGTTCGTTTGGTCGTACGATCGCGATGTTCGCTTAATTACGACGACATGCGCATAAGCGCGAAAAACGGTCCAAATTGCGTGACGAAGGGATTTTTCTTATGCCAACACTAAAATAAAATATTTTAGTGCTTACATAAATTTTTGGATGTCCGGATGTATTCAGAACGTAAGTTATGCGCGAAAATGCAAACTTATGCACTTTTTTGACGCTTTTAGTCCCTGAATGACCCAAAAGTTTATTTTAGCACACCGAACCCCTCAAAGCCTATTTCTAAGCTATGTAAAGGATATTTATGGTATGTTTAACTTATGGTCATGTTCCGAAATGTCTGTTACAGTTCAAATTGGCATACTTTCGCAGTTTGTCAAATTTAGTCCCCGTAGGCGAATTAACTTGTTTTTGCCATACCAAAGCCTTCAAAACTTATTTCTAAGTTATGTAAAGGTTATTTAAGGTATGTTAAGAATATGTTGATGTTCTGGAGTGTTCATTGCATTTAAACTGGTTATATTTACGCATTAGTGCGCGTATAACCTTCCAGAAAGCGATTTAAAGCTTGAAGTCGAACAAGAATTGATATGTGCAAAAGATACACATGTTTATACCAATCCCAAGTATGAAATACAATATTTCATTGGTTTGGTATTTGTTTGATGGTCGCAGTGACACAGGTGTCACAGTTTAAACAAGAAAAAAGGTTACAGTTCTGGTTTGGGTTTTCAAAAGAAACCAAACCATAACGGTAATTTCAAAAAGAATGGACTAGGTTTTATACCACCGAAAAACTATAAAAACAAGAAAATTTATAAACCAAAAATTGTTTTTGTTTCAGGAACAAGTGCTGAGAAAGAACAAAAGAGTTCATTTTGGAAGCAGACAAATCAAGAATTCCTTGCGAAGAAGCAAGATGAGATGAAGAAAAGTGTTGCTCAGAAAAAGATAGAGACGGGAACTTGTTTTCAATGTAAAACAGTCGGTCATATTGCAAGAAATTGTCCGAAGACAATACAGACAAAACAGGAAGTCTCTGGTAAACAAAAAGAAAATGTTGTTGAGAAAACTGAACTTACAACCAGAAAATTTACAGGTTTTGAAAATTCAACTTTGAAGTTGGAGAATGTTCAAGAAATGTTTTAAAAAGAAAAGAAAACTTAAAAAATCAAAAGTGGGTGGTTAAAGGTTCAGGGAATAGTTCTGGTGATGAATCTGATTCCACAAAATCAGAGGAGCCAAAGGATGTTGATAAAGAAGAGAAGAAAGTTCCGCCTTTGGATCATGAAAATTTTCCATCACTACGGGCTGAAAATTTGAAATCTAAAATTGGTAAAATTGAAATTTCAAATCAATTTTTTTCTGAAAAGAAAGAATTTGATGTTGAAAAGGCTTTTAACCCCACAGTTCAAAACATTTTTGGTAAAATAATTGATGGGAAGGTAAAGGTGGTTAAAGAATTTTATGAGAAAAAGATGGCAGGTAAAGAACCGAGTGTTGGTAACTCGGAATCTCCCAAGGTCTGTCAGGCTTAGGAGAATCTTTCGAACTAAAAAACTTGACTTGCCGGAACTCCCAGGTTGGTAAGCGAGGAGTAGGAATCGGCATTTTGAGAATTCAACCTATATATGGTAACTTACAAGTGGTATTGGTTGTAAGCCATGTGGTTGAAAAAAGTTTTTACTTACAAGTGGTAAATCAAGGACATTAAATTGTACTTGTATTTTCCTACATGTGGTATTTGTTGGAATACAATGTGATGAATCAAACCCCTAACCTACTAATGGTAAAATCAATCAACAAAACTAATTTTTCCGGAAAAACCATTTGATTAAAACAAACTTAAGTGTTTTGAAATCAATGGGAAAATAGTTTGTTGTAAGGGGGAGTTCTGATTGTTTATGCCAAGTGGATGGCGATTTGAAGTGATTTGATATCAGTTGTCAATTTACTTGTATAGTTTGTTTTCAAATTTCCGTTACATGTGTTTGAATTTTAGGGGGAGTAAGAAATTTCAGAAAATCCAAAAACATTTGAAAATTTGAAAAATCCAAAAACATGATAAAATCAAAAATGAGTTTGGTTGTATAAAAGAGGAAATGATAGTACATCAGTGGACAATCATGACATGCTAAAGAAATGGAAAGTTAAAATGTGATAAATGGTCTCACTAAAGATGTGACGGTAGGCTCAGCTAGACTAGTAGATTTGCGATAACGATACAAACTTAAATGAAAAAGCCTAGTTCTAGTGGGAAACATAGTCAAAAGCATAGTACTTAGTTTTGTCCTTCTTGACTGTGTGCCTACTCAGTAATCGCTGATTGTCGAAAGACATAAAACTGGTTAAGTTTGTGAACTTTTGAAAATTTGAAAAATCCAAAAACATGAAGTATCGACCTGGTGGTTAAAGCCTAAACAATTTCAACTTATTTTATTTTTTCTTATTTTGTTTAAACATTGGACTTTCTCTGCGTATACGGAAGTATCGACCTGATTGTTAATGTTTAAACATTCTGCTTTGTTTTTGCACAAATCACAGTTGATAAAAGTTTAAAGGCATTACTTGGGTCAGTGTATTGCATGATGAGGGGATATGCTGAGATCGTGGGGTCCATAAGAATTTAGTGGAAAATTAATATACCTTAACGTATCGGTAAGCATTTCGAAAGTTTTTAGATTGAGTTTAAGTGGATAACAATATCGTCAATCTATGTGAATTGTTTAGAACTAAAAATGTTTAGAGCTTAACAGTGTTGGTGATTGGTTTCAAAAACTGATATGATCCTCTTACACAAAATCGCAAAAATAGTGTCTGTAAATATTTCTTTACTGCTTTTCATTACATTCAAAAATCCAAAAAGTGTTTAGTGTGTTTTAGCATAAATTTTTTGAAAAATTCAAAAAGATTTTCGACAACTGATATTGGAGAGCTGATTTTCAAAATTCCAAGTGCTAAACTAGATGAACAGGTTTGGGAAAGAATGTATGAAAAAGTTGTGTTTTCAAGTGATTATCAAAGATTAAATCATTTTTGAATTATACCTGCAAGTGGTTTCTAAATTTGCAAAATTTTAAATTTGTGAAACTTATTGTTGGGTAGAGATGTGTGCAGGTTAGCCAGGTTCCTATAGCTGAGTTAGATGAGTGCCAGGTTATGATCTGAGAACCTGTGAAAATGAATTCCAGACTGCGATCCCAGCTTAGCGAAAGGGGGAGTCTGATGATATCGAGAGAAAGTCTGAAGATTGTAGAGACAGATTCAGATCCTGAAGATTTCAAGAAAGAGAAAGAGATTGATTGTGGATGCTTACAATGGAGAATTTTGAAGAAAGTGAGCAAACTGATAAAGACTGAAGGTTTGACAACCGAAGACTCGACACTGAAGACTCGTCAACATTCGAGGGGGAGTCTGTTGGTGCATGCGTCTGTCGACTTTGTCTTGTATCGAGTCTTGTTAGTAGAATGATAGATTAGTGCATGTATTTCAAGATATGGTAATTTCTCTTGAAGGAGATGATTTCGTTTGAAAGAGGTCTGGTCAGTTTCAAGCGAAATCAACATGTTGAGATTTCGCTTGAACTGATATCTTGTTACATTCAAGCGAAATCAGGTCTCCTATAAATACCTTGAGTGCTAGTTCATTTAGAAGATTTCCGGTCAGTGTAACGAAGTGCTGCCGAAGTGTCCACAGGCTTGTATTTGATCTGAAATCAATATACGGACAGTTTAAAGTGTGAATCTTGCTGAATTGACCTCGATACGTTTGTTTCCGCCACTCGTATTGAGATAAACTCTTTTGATCGACTCATTCGGGTCTGAAAACGATCCTACATCTTTTTGTAACATTTTTAATTCCCAACACTTAGGAAAGCATACAGGATCATTTAGTCAATTTTCTGCACAAGACTAGTATGTTAACAAGCACATGTAAGTATGACACAGTAATCAGAAAGCAGTTAAGTAATTCAGCACAGTCATCAAGCACTTTTAATTAATCATTAATAAATCGTACGGATACGTGGAATTATGAGGGTTGTCACATCAGGCGTTACGCCGGCGGGACAAAGCGTTCTTTAAGTTCGGTTGTCCCCCACGCGTTGCGGGAGAGACCTATTACATCATGTGTTGTTACTGGGAACTGATCTCTGTCTATCGGTTGTCCCCCACACATTGCGGGAGAGACCTATTACACTTGAAAAACTTGCTCTTGCATTAGTCAAAACAGCCAGAAGGCTTAGGAGATACTTTCAAGCACATCCCATACAAGTAGTCACGGACCAACCAATAAAAAATGTGCTTGAAAAACCCGATAGACAGAGATCAGTTCACCTGTTTCAGGAGCTGCAATGTTTGGTAGTGAAGCCAGGTGCTGCGTCATTTGGTTGAAAGCTTCCTTTGATTCTTCTGTCCACTTGAAGTCCCTTTTGTTCGTTGTCACACCCCAATCGATGGCGGAATCATCGGGGCGCGGCACTAAGCGAAACGGATTGTCCAAGAGAAATCCATAACAACTAAAATTACCGGATATTTAGCATTATGTCCCATACCGTAACATATCAAATAATTCAATTATTACAGACATAAAATCTCATGGCAAATATATTGTTCCGACAACTCAGAATTTAAATTGTTTGTTTCTAGACTCTCCTAGACTTGATTCCACACATCCAGCAATTAAAGCAAGCATCCTAAACACCTGTCACATACGTTAAAATAAAAGTCAATACACATAGTGTAAAGGTGAGCATACAAGTTTAATAGTATAATAGATAGCGAAATCGTTTTACACATTACCAGCATGTAACACGTAGCAAAGTGAGGCTAGTAGGTTATCGGCAGTGAAATATGCACAGACGCGACTGCGAGTTGTAGAGAGCGCAACACATATCACAACTGTGACACGTGAAGAAATACCCTTAGCAACCCCCGTCCACGACAGGTGCTGAGTCCAAACTATAGTACTATTGTTGCTAAGGTGTCAGGCAACAATCATTGTGTAAACATAACAACAAGCATTCATCGAGTAGCACGTATAACATGTAGAGTCGGTTAGCGTATACAAGTGTTTGCGTTGTGCGATCAACGTGATTTAGTATAAGTAACGTATGTAACACCCAAAAGTGCGTAAAGCAAAAAGGGATCGAGTATACTCACAGATAGCGTTTAATAAATAAACACCATCTTGGATTGAAGGGAGCGCTGGAAAGTTAGCCTGATTACAGAACGATAACATAAGCGATGAACAATGCGTTAAACGGTGACGAGTGAACTGAGTGACGAAGGGTCATCTGATCGGATGACAATCCAGACGGATGGTCATTCGATCGAATGACAATCCGTACGGATGGTCATCCGGTCGGATGGCCATTCGGTCAGATTGTCCTTCGTTTGGGATGGATGTGTTTGTGTGTGATGGCTTTGAAGTTTTTGTTATAGCATTTTAAAAACAGAGAAGTATCTCTACCTTTCAGGTCGTCCGGTCGAACGGTCATCCGGTCGGATGGCCGTTCGCTCGGATGGCGATCCGTTCCAGCGAGATATCTTATGAGAAAAAGTTCACAGCAGGATGGTCATTCGATTGGATGGTCTTCCGATCGGATGACTGTCCGTTGGAAACTGATGACCTTTGAAAGTTTGCAAAAGTTCAAGTGTTGGGACCACACGTCATCCGATCGGATTGTCGTTCGATCGGATGGCAATCCAATCGGACGGCAGTCCGTTGGGTGACTTGCTCGTTTTGAAATTTGTTAAGTTTGAAAGTTTACGGTTTGATCGAGACGGTATGACCAAGTGTTAGACAACGGGAACCCCTCCAAGTCTAAGTTATTCGATCGGACGGAAATCACCCCAATCTGACCAGTTAACTGTTCTTGATGGTTGTTCCTGCTCAACCTGCTAAGTCGGTTATCTCGTTGATAGGAATCAGATCTCAGACCGACACATCACTAGAGAACGAGTGGAAGGCCTGAATGAGCTCCGATTCTATCGGTTTTGAGTGCAAGAGTGTAAAAGAGTTGAAAGAAAGTTATGAAAACATCTCTCAATCCTTATAAATCTTGAAAATGTTTGGATTTATGCGAAATCAGTGTTTAAATATATTGAAATCCATTAGATCTGAGTTGTTCTTGTTGGATTGAGGCCAAAGCTTGAAGTTCATAAGAACCCCATGATGACATCATCCTAGAACACCTCAAACCAGTTGATTTCATGGTGAGAAGTTAAGATTCAAAGGTGAAAATGATGAAGAAGTGTGTAGATGATAGATGTACAAGATTTGAGGTAGAAACTTACAAGAATCGCGAGAGATCGAGTGAAAATAGGGCTGGAAGTCGAAGGGTCGCACCAGAGCTGTCACATCACTGTTCAAGTGATGTGACAGGTGCTATTTATAGGTGAAGGAGAGTGAAAGGCGGTGTAGTTATGAGAATTTCGTCCTAAAATTTAGCACGTGGTTACTGAGGAAGCTAGTTAAGTTGCGTTGGTTTCTTGGTTTTCCTGGGGTGTCACATCATCCCCCCGTTGGTTTGGAATTTCGTCCAGAAATTCTGCAGTTGCTTCAGCCTCAGTAGTGGTTGTACTTTTCTTAAATAATTGGGGATACTTGAGTTTCATTTGGTCTTCTCGTTCCCATGTATACTCTGGGCCACGACGGGAATTCCAACGAACCCGAACAAGAGGTATTCTGGTACGCTTGAGAATCTTAACGTCTCGGTCCGTGATTTCAACTGGTTCCTCGACGAATCGCAACTGGTCGTCGATTGTGAGCTCTTTTAAGGGAACTATGAGGGTCTCATCTGACAGACACTTTTTCAGATTTGACACGTGGAATACGTTGTGAACTCCGCTGAGTTCTTCAGGTAGGTTCAATTTGTAAGCGACTTTGCCAATTTTCTCATTGATTTCGAACGGTCCGACATAGCGCGGATTAAGCTTGCATCGTTTTCCAAAACGAACTACACCTTTCCAAGGTGAGACTTTGAGTTGCACCCGATCCCCAACCTGGAACTCGAGTGGCTTCCTTCGCTTATCAGCATAGCTTTTCTGACGGTCACGGGCTGCCGCCATTCGTTGTCGTATCTGAGCAATCTTCTCGGTTGTGTCTACCACAAGTTCTGGGCCAGTGATTTGACTGTCGCCAACCTCTGCCCAACAAAGGGGTGATCGGCACTTCCGTCCGTACAATGCCTCAAACGGAGCGACCTGGATACTGGTGTGGTAACTGTTGTTATACGAAAACTCCACTAACGGGAGGTGTTTTTCCCAGCCATTACCAAAGTCGATTACACATGCCCGAAGCATGTCTTCAAGGGTTTGGATGGTGCGTTCAGATTGCCCATCCGTCTGTGGATGATATGTTGTGCTCATGTCTAATCGAGAGCCAAAGGACTTGTGCATAACTTGCCACAATTCAGATGTAAAACGTGAGTCACGATCAGAAATGATGGAGGTTGGCACTCCGTGCCTTGATACCACTTCCTTTAGGTAGATATCTGCTAGGGTAGAAAACTTATCCGTTTCCTTGATAGCCAGAAAATGTGCAGACTTGGTCAATCGATCCACGATTACCCAAATGGTATCATCTCCGCGTTGAGATCTAGGCAGGCCAGTAACGAAATCCATGGATATTTGCTCCCATTTCCATTCCGGGATCTCTGGTTGTTGGAGTAAGCCTGATGGTTTCTGATATTCAATCTTGACTCTCGCGCACGTCAAACATTTACTGACCTAGGTTGCTATGTTGGCTTTCATGCTAGGCCACCAGTATGTAGTCTTTAGGTCGTGGTACATCTTATCCGAACCAGGATGCACTGGATAACGAGACTTATGTGCTTCATCCATCACAAGCTCGCGTAAGGCTCCATAAAGTGGAACCCAGATGCGCCCGTTAACATAGTAGGCGTCGTCTTCCTTTTGTTCTAACCGTTTCCTTGATCCTCGCAGGGACTCAGCCCTTATGTTTTCTGCTTTCATTGCTTCGACCTGAGCATTTCGTATCTGATTCAGAAGACTAGATTGGATGGTAAGTTGTAACGCACGCACACGCTTTGGTGTAGTATCCTTTTGACTGAGGGCGTCGGCCACAACATTGGCTTTGCCCGGATGATACTTGATTGCACATTCGTAATCGTTCAAGAGCTCGACCCATCGGCGTTGACGCATGTTTAACTCCTTTTCCTTGAAGATATGCTCGAGACTCCTGTGATCGGTGTAAATGGTGCACCTGGTACCGTACAGGTAATGTCTCCATATCTTAAGTGCGAAAAAAAACTGCTCCCAACTCCAAGTCGTGCGTTGTGTAGTTTCTTTTGTGAACCTTAAGTTGACGCGATGCGTAGGCAATGACCTTGTCACGTTGCATCAACACGCAACCAAGTCCTTGGATGGAAGCGTCACAATAAACCACAAAATCATTTGTGCCTTCAGGCAATGAGAGGATAGGCGCGCTACAAAGTCTATCTTTTAAGTGCTGAAATGCGGACTCCTGTGCATCACCCCAACGATAGGTGACACCCTTCTGAGTCACCGAAGTGAGAGGTTGCGCAATCTTGGAGAAATCCTTGATGAATCTTCTGTAGTATCCTGCCAAGCCCAAGAATTGGCGGATTTCTGTTGGTGTACGGGGTGCAGGCCAGTTCTTGATCGAGTCAACCTTGGATGGATCTACATGAATCCCATCCTTGTTTACCACATGGCCTAGAAGGTGGACTTCGCGAAGCCAGAAGTCACATTTCAAAAATTTGGCATACAACTGCTCTATTCGAAGAAGTTCCAAAATAAGTCTCAGGTGTCGCTCGTGTTCCTCCTGACTCTTAGAATATATCAGGATGTCGTCAATGAATACAATAACAAACTTATCCAGGTAAGGTTTGCACACTCGGTTCATGAGATCCATGAAGACCGCAGGTGCATTCGTCAATCCGAAAGGCATAACCAGAAACTCGTAATGCCCATAACGAGTCCTGAATGTTGTTTTAGGGACATCCTCATCTCAGACTCTCAGTTGATGGTAGCCTGACCTTAGGTCAATCTTGGAATAGAAACTCGACCCTTGCAACTGGTCGAATAAGTCATCAATGCGTGGAAGAGGATAACGATTCTTCACGGTCACCTTGTTGAGTTCGCGGTAGTCAATACACATTCTGAAGGTACCGTCTTTCTTTTTCACGAATAACACTGGAGCTCCCCAAGGCGAAGAGCTAGGACGTATGAAACCCTTTTCCAAGAGTTCTTGTAGTTGCGTGGACAGTTCTTCAAGTTCTGATGGAGCTAGACGATAAGGTGCTCGAGCTATGGGCGCTGCTCCAGGAGCTAGATCGATTTGAAATTCGACCTGTCGAAGAGGCGGAAGACAAGGTAATTCCTCAGGAAATACCTCAGGAAAGTCACGCACAATAGGAATATCTTCTATCTTCCTTTCTTTCGAGGATGTATCAGAAACGAGGGCTAGAATAGCTGTGTGGCCCTTTCGCAACCACTTCTTGACCTTAAGGAAAGAGATGATGCCCACAACAGCACCACTCTTGTCTCCACGAATTACGAGGGGTTCTTTACCAGGACGAGGGATGCGGACAATCTTCTCGTTGCAAAGAATTTTCGCTTGTCGATGAGATAACCAATCTATCCCAATAACAACGTCGAAACTACCCAGAACGATAGGAATAAGATCGATAGAGAAGGTCTGACCAGCTAGGATGAGGTTACAGTCCTTAACTATGTGTGTGGCTTCAAGACTTTTACCGTTTGCTAGTTCTACCATGTGTTTGGTGTTCAGAAGTGTTGGAGTGCGCTTAAGCATTTGGCTAACTTTTAAAGACACATAACTAGTATCGCCACCCGAATCAAATAAAACAGTAACAAAGAAGTCGTCCAGAAGAAACTTACCCATCACAACGTTGGGATCGTTCCTTGCATCACCCTGACCAATCACGAAGGCACGACCTCGGGCGCCATTGCCATTATTATTACCCCCGTTGTTGCCTCCATTGCTGCCTCCATTGTTGTTCCCGTTTCCTTGGTTGTTGTTGTTCTGATTCTGGTTCAGCTGGGGGTAGTTCCTCTTAAAGTGGCCTTCAGCGCCACACTGAAAGCATCCTATATTGCCCTGCTGTTGCTGTTGCTGGTGGTTCTGTGGAGCTGGTTGTTGTTGTTGGCGATTCTGATTCGCATGATGTGGGCTCCTGCAATCCTTGGCTTCATGACCCAGCTTGTTACACCTCAGACAACGACCCTTGTGGCACTGCCCGCTATGATGCTTGTTGCACCGGTTGCATTTGGGGTGGTTCCCTCGGTATCCACCCTGCCCCTGACCACCAGAAGATTGCTGACCAGGACTCTGGTAGTCATCAGTCTTACGCTGCTGGGACTGAGACTGAACTGAAGTAGAACCCTTGCCCGAATTTCCATCCCACTTGCGTTTGTTATCACTAGGAGCGTCAGTAGTAGTAGCGCTAATACGCTTGGGCAACTTGTTCTACTCAACTGCCTGATCAGTGAGGCGATGAGCCAACCGGATGATTTGCTGGATGGTGCCAAGATTAGCTGAGGTCACGTGGCTCTGAATTTCTGGCACTAATCCCTTAAGGTAGAGCTCGATACGCTTGATATGAGGATCCACCATAGTGGGACACAAGATGGCCAGCTCGTTTGACCTCTTCGTATACGCCTCAATTTCCGACCCCGTCTTTTTCAGATTGAAAAATTCCACCTCTAGCTTGTGGATGTCGTCACGACTACAATACTCTTCCTTGATCAAATCTTTGAAGTCATTCCATGGGGTGGCATTAGCAACCGCCAGCCCTAGCAGTTGAACCTGTGCTTTCCACCAGGTTAACGCAACACCTTCAAGCGTTCCAGTAGCAAATTTCACCCTACGATCTTCAGGGCATTCACACATCTCAAAAACAGACTCAAGCTTCTTGAACCAGTGAAGAAGGCCTACAGCTCCTTTTGTGCCGCTGAAGGTACTAGGTCGGCAATCCATGAATGTTTTGAACGTGCACACAGGAGGCTGAGCATGTTGACCTATTGCGCGAGAATAAAAGACAAGGTTAAGCACGAGGGTTGGTTTGCGAGGGTAGGATCTAAAGGTCCTAAGATGGGTTGATATGGCAGGTTATACCTCCTGCAGGGACAGCTGCGAGTGCCTCAGCAACTCGTTCATTGATCAAAGCCATCAACTGGGCTTGAGTTAGGTTGATACGTCCTCCGCGTCCGTTCATGATATTCACAACGAAGAAACGTAAGTGAGAAAAGTGTCGCGAAAGTGCGTAAGTGTGGGACGACAGTAGAGAGTAAGCACACAAGGTTCAAATAGCAATTATCACGTTAATTAATGCACAGTGTGAACTATCCAACCGACAATTTAACATAAATCATACCACCTATTGTGTCGAGTCTTGCACGTGGAGCGAAGCGTCGTTGTGGATCGTTGAGCACTGTACAGGTTATAGTCTGGTTTTGTCAAAAAGTTTTTGTCTTTTTAAAACCAAGTTCACTATAACCAATGGCTCTGATACCAATCTGTCACACCCCCAAAATCCACCATGCGGAGTATCACCGCTTGGAGGCGTGACATGACCAGGATCGAGCCACCAATCATATTGAACAACGTTATTAAGTAAATAAACCAACCACAATACAATTGGTGACCAAAAGAAAGTAACCGACTTTAAGTTAACAGCGGAAGTATAAAACGTAAGTCCAAAACATAAGTTCCATAGTTCATAAGTTTAAAGACCAAAACGTAAGTTTAATAAGTTCATAAGGATTAAATGTTTAGCACGAGACATAACAGTCCATATCCCACAACGACCTCCTCCTCGTGCAAGCTCCATAAGTATCTAACGACCTGTAAGGCATGTAACAACGAGTCAACAACAAAGTTAAGTGAGTTCACGTTTGGTTATTTAGTTTTAAGTTGTTTCCGAAAACATGGTTTGTCTTTTGTTGGCTTACTTGCCGTCGGGGTTACCCCATAGTTGAAATTTTGATTAACCAATTCCTTCTTTATTACCTAAACCATATTCATGATCAGTGGGGGCTTCCCCATGTGAACCACTAGACCGTTACCATATCGACTACTAAAGAAAATAAGTTGTGCCTTACGTCAATGTCTATCATCATTGTCAGTTTGCCATAGTCCATTAGTACACGCCCGTCCGACTGGCACGGTGTGAGGTTTGTTAAACCTAATAGCGCTATTAACTAATGACCCGCTCGCCATTGGCCTCGAAGATTAAGTCGATATAAAATGAGGGACTTAATGATAGAGTTTTGTCTTGTAAGTTTTAAGGTTGTTGTCCTACCCAAGGAGGACGAACGTACGTATTCTACCCAAGGAGAATACGCAGGATTAATATTGGCATCCTACCCAAGGAGGATGGCGGTACATATCCTACCCAAGGAGGATATGTAGGTTCCGTTTTAATTCTTTAATCCCATTCCCAACCACCGAGAATCCCATGCCTTAGAAAGTGTGTGAACTCACATTGGTTTGCTCGGTTAGATTAATTGCTCTAATAATCAGAAATCAAGCACGTCCTAGTAAGGTACAGATAACAATCAGTTTTTCGTGCATGCATAACACGTATCCTACGTACGGGTTATCTACTCGCTACTTCTATCACATACCACACAATTCAAATGTCAAGTTATATTATTTTACCCCCAAATAATATATAACTATCTCACAAGATAATCAAGCATCCACACAAGTGTTCTAAATAAAAAAAATATTATAATATATATATATATATATATATATATATATATATATATATTTATCCATTTTACTTGTAAAAGTCAACCTCCGATACTTTGTATTTTGTAACAAAACTCATGGCGAAGTTTATTTTGAAAAAAAAAACAAAGTTAAAACGTATTTGTGAACAGTTGTTAGAAAAATAATTTCTAAGTGTTGGAAATTTTAGAAAAATTCTCCAGAGTTTCCTTTGTAAATGGAGGTGTCCATGCTTATTAGCATATCATTTTCTTTTCGGAAATCATTCAATCAATCAACAACAAGTTACCAAACGACATTACACTAGTCAAGTGCAGAAAGCAATGCACTTTACTTAACAACATGAACTTGGTTTTTCATAAAAACGCGTAGTAGCTTAGTGGGGTGTTTAGTGGGTTTAGTTACCCTCCAAAGTGTGTTTATTTTTGTTAAAATCTCATTCTCGGGATTTTTAGATGTTCACAACTTGTAAATATAATTTACAAAAATGTTTACTTATAACATCTTCTTGTGTTAAAAGTATTTCTACACTTATGTTGTTATTTAAAATAGTGTTGGTTTAATAAAAACCATGTTCTTCTAAAAATCATCCTTTTAAACTTGGTTCTCTTTGAAAATCGTTCACAAGTTTTAGATCTACAAGATCACAAGTTCACTTGATTTATCATTTTTCAAGAAAATCATTTTTCTTTCAAGTTCATGTGTAGACTAGAAGATGATTATTTCATACAAGCACATAATCACCTTTAACTTGTTAAACCATGTTTTTAATCATGCTTTAACAAGTTCCTTATAAATATCAACAACATATTTCTAATAATCAACAAGCAAGCATCAACATATACCAAACAACATTATACTAGCATTATTTCATCAAGATTTCATCTTATTTCATCGTCATGTTAGCTTTATGTTCAAGACTTATGGTTATGATCTTTTAGTGTTCATAAGCTTTCATCAAGATATAACTAGTAACCACTAAAAACATGGAGTAAACAAGGATCAAAGAAGCTTACTACTAGCTTTTAAGCTAGGGAAGATCAAGGTGAAAATGTAGAGGATAAAAGCAAATTAGAGAGGTCCTTGATGATCCGTGAGTTCCACCCTTCGCTATTCACCTTGGTGCACCTTGTGGTAAGCTTAGAATTGATGAACAAGAATTGAAAGTGGTGAGTGTATATAGGGGGTGTTTCGGCCGAGCTTCAATGGAGGAGAGGGAGAGAGAGTGAGGTGAAGAAGATGATAAGTGTATGTTGGTTTTTATAACATTCAAACCTTTTATCCTTTGGTTTCTATGTCCCTTATAGTACATACATGATCCTCCCATTTCCAAGAAAAGATTAGAAGAAGATTATGGAAGATATTTGTGATCTTATGGTGGGGCCACCTTGGGTGAGCTGAAAATTGGGCAAGGGGGGGGGGGTTAAGTGTAAGTTTGGGGATAAGTAGGTGATTTAATGGAAGGTTAGGGTGTAGGACTTGTGCTTAGAGTGTTACATGCTTTATGTAGTGTGTTATAGTGCTCGGGGAGCAATACTAGCTTAGAAAAATAAAAACAATACTTTTTGCAATATTTTAGTATTCCGGGTAATGTCCGGTTGTTCGGTTAGATACCGTTCCATTAAAGTGTCAAGTTATTCCGTTTAGTGTCCTACATATATCTTTTTGAAACATTTTTAATTCCCAACACTTAGGAAAGCATACAGGACCATTTAGTCAATTTTCAGCACAAGACTAGTATGTTAGCAAGCACATGTAAGTATGACACAGTAATCAGAAAGCAGTTAAGTAATTCAGCACAGTCATCAAGCACTTTTAATTAATCATTAATAAATCGTACGGATACGTGGAATTATGAGGGTTGTCACATCAGGCGTTACGCCGGCGGGACAAAGCGTTCATTAAGTTCGGTTGTCCCCCACGCGTTGCGGGAGAGACCTATTACATCATGTGTTGTTACAGGGGAACTGATCTCTGTCTATCGGTTGTCCCCCACGCATTGCGGGATAGACCTATTACACTTGAAAAACTTTCTCTTGCATTAGTCAAAACAGCCAGAAGGCTTCGGAGATACTTTCAAGCACATCCCATACAAGTAGTCACGAACCAACCAATCAAAAATGTGCTTGCAAAACCTGATAGACAGAGATCAGTTCACCTGTTTCAGGAGCAACAATGTTTGGTAGTGAAGCCAGGTGCTGCATCATTTGGTTGAAGGCTTCTTCTGATTCTTCTGATTCTTCTGTCCACTTGAAGTCCCTTTTGTTCGTTGTCACACCCCAATCGATGGCGGAATCATCGGGGCGCGACACTGAGCGAAACAGATTGTCCAAGAGAAATCCATAACAACTAAAATTACCGGATATTTAGCATTATGTTCCATACCGTAACATATCAAATAATTCAATTATTACAGACATAAAATCTCATGGCAAATATATTGTTCCGACAACTCAGAATTTAAATTGTTTGTTTCTAGACTCCCCTAGACTTGATTCCACACATCCAGCAATTAAAGCAAGCATCCTAAACACCTGTCACATACGTTAAAATAAAAGTCAATACACATAGTGTAAAGGTGAGCATACAAGTTTAATAGTATAATAGATAGCGAAATCGTTTTACGCATTACCAGCATGTAACACGTAGCAAAGTGAGGCTAGTAGGTTATCGACAGTGAAATATGCACAGACGCGACTGCGAGTTGTAGAGAGCGCAACACATATCACCACTGTGACACGTGAAGAAATACCCTTAGCAACCCCCGTCCACGACAGGTGCTGAGTCCAAACTATAGTACTATTGTTGCTAAGGTGTCAGGCAACAATCACTGTGTAAACATAACAACAAGCATTCATCGAGTAACACATATAACATGTAGAGTCGGTTAGCGTATACAAGTGTTTGCGTTGTGCGATCGATGTGATTTAGTATAAGTAACGTATGTAACACCCAAAAGTGCGTAAAGCAAAAAGGGATCGAGTATACTCATAGATAGTGTTTAATAAATAAACACCGTCTTGGATTGAAGGGGGCGCTGGAAAGTTAGCCTGATTACAGAACGATAGCATAAGCGATGAACAGTGCGTTAAACGGTGACGAGTGAACTGAGTGACGAAGGGTCATCTGATCGGATGACAATCCAGACCGATGGTCATTCGATCGAATGACAATCCGTACGGATGGTCATCCAGTCGGATGGCCATTCAGTCAGATTATCCTTCGTTTGGGATGGATGTGTTTGTGTATGATGGCTTTGAAGTTTTTTTTGTAGCATTTTAAAAACAGAGAAATATCTCTACCTTTCAGGTCGTCCGGTTGAACGGTCGTCCGGTCGGATGGCCGTTCGCTCGGATGGCGATCTGTTCCAGCGAGATATCTTATGAGAAAAAGTTCACAGCAGGATGGTCATTCGATCGGATGGTCTTCCGATCGGATGACTGTCCGTTGGAAACTGATGACCTTTGAAAGTTTGCAAAAGTTCAAGTGTTGGGACCACACGTCATCCGATCGGATTGTCATTCGATCGGATGGCAATCCAATCGGACGACAGTCCGTTGGGAGACTTGCTCGTTTTGAAATTTGTTAAGTTTGAAAGTTTACGGTTTGATCGAGACGGTATGACCAAGTGTTAGACAACGGGAACCCCTCCAAGTCCAAGTTATTCGATCGGACGGAAATCACCCCAATCTGACCAGTTAACTGTTCTTGATGGTTGTTCCTGCTCAACCTGCTAAGTCGGTTATCTCGTTAATAGGAATAAGATCTCAGACCGACACATCACTAGAGGACGAGTGGAAGGCCTGAATGAGCTCCGTTTCTATCGGTTTTGAGTGCAAAGCTTGAAGTTCATAAGAACCCCATGATGACATCATCCTAGAACACCTCAAACCAGTTGATTTCATGGTGAAAAGTTAAGATTCAAAGGTGAAAATGATGAAGAAGTGTGTGTAGATGATAGATGTACAAGATTTGAGGTAGAAACTTACAAGAATCGCGAGAGATCGAGTGAAAATAGGGCTGGAAGTCGAAGGGTCGCACCAAAGCTGTCACATCACTGTTCAAGTGATGTGACAGGTGCTATTTATAGGTGAAGGAGAGTGAAAGGCGGTGTAGTGTGCGATTGGAGGGCAGTCCGATCGGATGGCCATCTGATCGGATGGTCATCCCATTTGATCGAATGGTCATTCGATCGAACGTCTCCGGTGAGTTGGTTTTCGATGTTTCGTTTCGTGCGTTGTGCATTGCGAGTAAGCAGTGCGATAGTATTAAACATTAGTTACACAAATAACCTAACTTTACATACATCATCATAAATAACTTTGCGTATTCAGTTTGCGATGAGATTGCGTTGTGATAGAGTTGCGATTTCGTTTTCGATTAATCACCACAAGACAAATAATAACATGCACAAGTAATACATAAATAGCATACACACGTAAAACAATATTCAGAACACATAATTCGGGTTGTGATGCGATAGCGATGAGATAGCGATAGGTCAATTAGTGATAAACTGCGACAAATAGATTAGCGACTAACAGGCGATTTAAACTGCGATTATTACAGATACTCCACATAATACAACTAAAGTTCACAAATTAAAAGACTCAATTACAAGTCAAGGAGCGAAATCAATAGTTAAGTAAGGAGTGACAGATCGCATTTAGCAATCTTTTCTTCCTTTGACTTTGACTTCACAAACGCAGGGTGTTACATTCGTACACCCTTGAAGGGTTTTGAAAAAAGGGAGGGGTCTTTCTGCCAACTTCGAGGTAAAACGCTTCAAGGCTGCCAACTTACCGTTCAAGCTTTCAACCTCTTCTTTGCTTTGTGGGGACTTTGTTTCCAGGATAGCTTTGACCTTGTTGGGATTGGCTTTTATGCTTTGCTTTCCTACAATGTGCCCCAGGAATTTGCCTTCTTCAAACCCAAACGAACACTTCATCGGGTTCAACTTCATGTTTATCTTTCTGATGTTTCGGAATGTCTCTTGAATATCATCAAGCATTTGGCCCTCTGTCTTGCTCTTGATTGCCAGGTCATCCACATAAGCTTCTATATTTCTTCCAGTTTGTTCAACAAACTCTTTTTCCACCAATCGTTGGTAGGTTGCACCTGCATTTTTCAAGCCAAAAGGCATCTTTTGGTAGCAAAAAATACCTTTGTCGGTATGGAATGCCGTTTTCTCTTCATCTTCTTTTTTCATTTGAATTTGGTGGTAGCCTTTATAAGCATCAAGAAAGCACTTGAATGGGAACCCTGTAAGCGAGTCTACTTTGAGATCGATTTCGGGCAAAGGATAACAATCCTTTGGACAGGCCTTATTCAAGTCTTTGAAATCGATGCACATTCTCAGCGGCGGAACTAGCCCAAAAATTTAGGGGTATCCCAATTTTTTTTTATTTTTTAGACCAGGGGTATCCTTTGTATAACGGAGACGAAGTTCCGGGGTATTTTTACACTACGGAAACGGAGTTAAGGGGTATTTTTACACTATGGAGACGGGGTTGAGGGGTAGCCCGTGCTACCCCTACTAACGTTGTAAGTCCGCCATTGCACATTCTCCATGACCCATCGGGCTTCTTGACCATCATTGGGTTGGCAATCCAAGAGTGGTACTTGACCTCTCGGAGTATGCCAGCTTTTACCAACCCTTCAACCTCTTTGCATGCAGCTGCACTTCGATCAGGGGCAAGGCTCTTTTTCTGCTGAACAATGGGCTTCACATTTGGTGGAATTTTGTGTTCATGCTCGGCAATATCCCTAGGGATGCCGGTCATGTCGTCAGGACACCATGCAAAAATGTCCATGTTATGGGTCAGCAGCTTTTTGAGGTATGAGAGAGTTTCTTGAGTGAGGTTGGTGTTAACCCTTATCCTTTGTTCGGGATACTTAGGGTTAATAGCCCAACCTTGTTCTTCACTTTCATTTTTCCCTGAGCTTTCCCCTTCAACCATGAAGGCTTCATGGTTGGTTGAAGGGTTGTAATTCCTCTTTTGGTGGGGAACTTGACAATGCCTTGGCCAATAGAGACAACCATGCTAAATTCACTTTGGCCTGGCCTTCCTATGATAACATCGTAGGTGGAAGGCATATTGATTACGATGAAGGTGAGTGGCTTGGTTCTTTCTATTTCACCTTCCGTGAAACAAACGTCGAGTGTCAGTTGGCCTAAGGGCTTGATGGGGATGTCAGCAATGCCTTTGATGGATGACTCAGCTGGTTGAAGCCTTGAACGCTCTTGGTCACTGAGTTGGTTGAGGTATTTCTCAAACATTATTTCTGTTGCTGCACCCATGTCAATGTATGTTTTACTTGTTTTCAACGTCCCCACAGTGGCTTCAACTACCAAAGGGTTTGAATGAAGCCCCTTTTGTGGGGGTGGGAAGCACAAGCATTGAAGCTCCCAAGCATTGCCGCTTGGTTGGGGTTCCTTCAGAGACATTCACCATGTTTACTTCTTTGTTTTTTCCATCTCCCATTTTATCTTTTACCCCCTTGACAAGGTGGGCAAGTTCTCCAGACTTGACTGCTTCCTCGATTCTCTTTTTGAGTTGAAAGCGGTCATTGGTATGATGGCCCTTCTCTTCATGGAACTCACAAAATTGAGTAGAACTTTCATTCCTTTTGCTCTTGGGCAGTTCTTGGCGGTCGGAAGCTGTGCTTGACTTCTTCAGTGGCAAGTATCTCTTGAGGAGTTTTGGTCAAGGCTGTGAAGTTCACAACCTTGTCCTTGCTTGAAGTGTTCCGACCTTCAGACCTTCGAGGGTCTGAGCTTCGAGAGCGTCTATCATAAGGAATGTAGTTACCTCTTTTTCGGTTGGGGCTGCTATGCCTCCAGCTGGGACCCCTCTTTCTTTGTTCCTTGATGTCAACCGCCTCTTCTCCCCTGATGTGAGCTTCAACCCTTTCAAGGGCTTCTTCCGAGGTTTTGGGCAGGCACTTGTTAAAGTCTCTGGTGAGATACTTAGAGGTGATTGCATTCATGAAGCCTGCAACCCTCATCTTCTCATCAGCTCCCACATACGTCAAACCTTCTTTTTTGTATCTCTCGATGAAATCCCTGAGGCTTTCATCATCCTTTTGCTTGATCTGGAAGATCACAGTGGCATCCTTCATATATCTCCTTTGCTATGAGAAATTAGCCAAGAAGCCTTTGCTTAAATCATCGAAGGTTCGAATGCTTCGGGCTGGTAAGTCGTTGAACCAGATCCGAGCAGATCCAATGAGGGTTTGCATGAACATTAAGCAACATTCAGCATTGGACCACTTCTCTATCCTTGATGCCCCTGTGAAGATCTGAAGGTGATCTTCTGGATCTTCCGTTCCGTCATAGGTTCGTATGTGTGAAGGCATCTTTATCCTAGTTTAGAAATCGTAATCAGAAATTTGCTGAGAAAAGCATGACAGATTGCTTGGCTTGTATGGTTTGGCCAAATCCTCTTCTGTTCTTGTACCCGGGTTGTTGTTAGCATTCCCCTGGGTGGCCAGCACCTGGTTAATGAAGGGTTGCCAAGGGAAGCTTGCCATCATTTGTGCCATCATCTGTGGCATTAGGTTGAAACCTTGAAGGCTTTCAGGTGCAACTGCATAGTTCACCCCTATGGGAGCACTCATAACGGCACTTCGTGCTAGAGGGAGGACAGACAAGGCTTGTTCCCATGTGGTTGTTGCTGGAGGTGGAAGTCTTGCAACAGGAGATTGTAACAACAGATCTAAAGTCAGCTCGTGCCCCAATGGTGCACCGGTTGCAACTGGCTGAGAAGAAAATAGATGAAAAGATGTTGGATCTGGCCATGTGTATGTATATGCACTGGGATTAGGAGGTGGATGGCTGGGACCAGCTTCATTCCTGGACACGGCTGGTTGTGAGCTTGTGAAAGGAAGAACAGGCGGTCCAGGAGACAATGACGGTTCTGGTCCATCATAATCCGGCCTAATCCTTACCCCTTTGTCCCTTTCCCTGTTCACGTATTGGTTAAGGAGAGACCTTAACTGCAGGAAATTGTTAGCAACCCCTTCAGGGGTGAGGTCAATACGTGTGGGAGTGTTGGATGCACCGACATTGGGAGATGGGACTCCCGAACGAGACAGGGTCGGTGTTTGGAAGGAGTAAAACTTGGGGTATGTTGCTTCTGTTGGAGTGCTCCCTGGTGTTGAAAACGAAGTAGGTATAGCCACGTGAGTTTGGCTAGTGCTAGGGGTAGAGGTACGTGGGACTTGATTTACCTCTCCCGGAGATTCTCCTTCAGACATGATGATTTTCAGAGGAAATGGAGCTACACTACTGGTATTCTTTTGAGAAAAATGACCGGCGTAGCCCCACGGATGGCGCCAACTTGTTGTTACAACAAATACGAGACCTTGAGTAGTGGACTGGCTGGTTAGGCAAAAGGCTTCAAGGGTTGAAGTTTGCCTAACGCAGGTCGTAGTGTCTTCCTACGTTTGCTAGACGTAGAAGGAGGTTCACTAATTATGTTTGTAGTTTACTTGAGATCTTCGGCTGAAGGTGATTCAGCCTCGGATATAAGGGCAAGTAAAGTGTTGTATTTTGAAGTGAGGAAGAGAAGTATGCATAAAGCAAGTTCTCGAGAGACAAAAGGGAAGATCATAGATCCAAGAAGATCTGGACTGATCAGGAATGTCCGAAATGAATGATGTAGGATGTTATTTATAGAGAATGTTTCTTCCCAAAGGGGAAACCTTTGAATTAGTGAACCTCTACTGCAGTAGGAGGCTTACCCATTTAGGGGTTGAAGGCTTTGGACCTGCGGGTAAAAGGCTGTTATCTTTGGTGCACGTTACTTTTGCAGCCGAGTTGGTGAATTATCAGTTGATGTGACTGATTACTGTGCTTGTTCTCTTCTGCTCACAATGTTTTGCGGGTTTTGAACCCTTTAACCATTTAACCTTTTGAGCTGTTATATGTTTTAGCCATATTATTGAGGCTTGGGCTACCCCCATCATCATCATGTCTTTGGAATGTTGCAGCCACCACCAATGAATAGGATCCTCAACATACAAACACCTTGAAAACTGATCGATATACTTAAATACACCAAACGAAACACAACTCGTATATACATTCATAAACAAACATGTAGGCGATTAAATTTGATTAAGAAGTTAAAAACTTACGCTTTTGTTGTAGTATACAAAGGATTGATTAAAAAGTTAAAAACTTACGCATTTGTTGCAGTATACAAAGGATCAGAAAGGATAACAATAGCCGCACCAGAACCAATATTCACAATAGCCCCTTTTTACTCTTCAACATCCCAGGTAACACAGCTTGTGTCACCTTAGTTGTCCCTTCAACGTTAACTTTAATCAAACCATTCAACAATTCATCATCCACTTTGTCATTAATTGGACCAAAAACTTCATCAGCTTTGCCTTTGGGTGGTTCAGTCGGTTTCTCACTGTTTTCCGCTTTCATGCCCGTACTTACTCAATTGTGTTTTTGTTCGTATCACCACCACAACAACATAGTTCATCCAAAATCTGTTCAAGAACACGATCACTGCTACGTGCGACCGCCTACAACCACCTCTTTCACCATCAACCACTTTGACCGCCACCTCATTTCTTCTCTGTAGCGGACTCCACGAATCGAATGGGGCACCCCACACAACCGCAGCATACCTGCAAATAGTTGTTGGATACGTGTCAAACGTTACTGACCGTCGATTTAAAACCCGACGAAAGAAAATGCCCCAAACACTATGGTGGTATTCAAACAAAGAACGGGACTCGCGAGTTTCGCTCACACTCACTACGGTTAAACAAACCAAGCTTAAACCACTGAACTATGCCAACATCTAATTACAAAATGTGAATTCCAATCTCATAAACTAAACCGGTGGCGATGTGGGAAACAATCACAAAAATTGTTACTTGAGGACTTTTAAAATTTTGTATCTAGAGAAAGAAACTAGTGCTAGAAACAGGTCCGACTCAAGGGAGTGAAATAAAGCAAACACTTTGGGCCATCACTTTTATAGGGCCTATTCTACAAAAAAAAAAAAAAAAAAAAAATTATATGTAGGTGATCTTGAATTTAAGATTATTGATATTGAGATTTATGATCTATAATTATGTATACACAGCCCCAGCCACAAAGAGATATGATATATGAATAATAGGATCTAAAACAATTTTTTCTTGTATTTTTTTATGAAAAGAGCCTCAATTTTTCTATCCGCTTTAGGCCTACAATATTTTAAGCTGGCTCCGGCTAGAAAAGCCTCTTCAAGTTCAGGCATGACAACATCTTCCTTTTGTGTTTCTTCTATAATCAAGTACCCCTAATGTTTAGATATAGATAACCTCTAAATATAATTGAATATAACATGACATCTATTGGACAACTTAAACAACTATATGCGTAAGTGTATAGCCTCCCGATGCACAAAATTTGCATATATACAAAGCCATGCCTAACGGCTGCGTCAATCGCCTCAAGCTTTCAAAAGCACACAATCTTGCACCTAAGTGTGCCTCACGGCTCACGCCTAGGCTAACTTTTTAAGTTCGAAAAAAAGGAGGTTCCGCTTTTTTTGAAACAAACATTTTGTAATATATTTGGGCTAACTTTTTAAGTCCGATCTAATTAATAAACTCAACATGTCTAGCTAACACCTAACTTATAACGTTCACCATCAACAATTTGCACGGAATAAAGTAAAAATAAAGGAAATATATAGGCAAAGCTTATTAGCAAAGCTTTAAAAGTTGTACAAACACAATACATAAAGCATCCAAAAACAACAATACGATTAAAAAAAGGCCACATGAGGCACCAAAATACAAATTAAAAAAAAAAAACATATCTAACGATCACATCGATTTTTCTTTCCCCTTTTGGTCGTATATTCCCTTGTGAGCTTGCATCTTTTCATCTTTTTTTATAAAATTCGATGATTTTTTTTTAAAGAGGACGGTAAGGGACGTAGCCAAACATGTTTGTCACATTTGTAACCACTTCATTGCACTTGGTCAAAAGGCTTAACATTTGGTGTGATATATCCAGTTTAGGTGTCGCCAGAGGTGGCGTTTTGGCAGCCATTTCACCGCCGTAAGTTAATGAAGGTGGTGGCGGGAGTCGTGGCGGTGGCGGCGGTGGTGGTGCCAACGGTGTGGCATAGTGCATAGAGTTTGGTGCTTGTGGTGGTTGTAGTGGTCTGGTGAATTGAGTGGTTGAACTTATAACAGAAGTAGAAGTAGGAAGAGGGAGAAGAGGCAATGGATTAGAAGAAGACTGAAGAACAGCCCTTTGAAAATTCTTACTATTAACATCCATTGTTGAATGAGATTTAGAAAAAGAAGATGCACCATTCTTGTTCTTCATTTCATTCTCTTCCCCACCCAACATAAACTTTACCCGCCCCCTGCCGCCATTACCTGCTGCCTCTTCACCGGTGGATTTCTTCAAAATTGACTTCAGCTGAACACCTGATGATGGGGCTGGAACCATAGACGGTGGCAGTCTGTCCTCCGTGTGGTCGTCTTTCGGGGCTTTAACAGGTGGTTGTTCAAGATCGCCTCCAACTTCCTTGAGGGTGCACTTTATACCCGTGTTTCCAAACAGACTACCAAGTCCATCGACAAATTTATATGCCGCCTGTGCATGAGCCTTGTGCTTGTAAACCACCCGACACGCAAATGTGTTCCAGTATATCCGAGTAGCCGAATGATCCATTGGTCCAAAACGCGCGAACCTTGCCTTAAGTTCACTAATAGACGGTAGAGATCCTCCTTGCGGGAACTTCATCATTAGCATGGTCGGATCAGGTGGGGCCCGCTGCTCTGTTTTCTTGATAACCTCAGGTCCTGATTTCTTCAATGTCTTAACAACCGGCTGCTTAACAATTGGTGTGGGTGATTCATCTATCTTCTTAATCGCCTTTTTCTCCTTGGTTAAATTTCTAATTTCACCAACTTTCTTCTTCTTTCTGGCGGCCATTTCTTCCAGGCGATCAGATGGGCCTCGTTTCTGCCCACCTTTAGTGGGATCATCGGGTCTCCCTGATGAAATGACGGATGTCACTCTTGTTGCATTCTCGGAAGATTTACTAGAATGGGTGGCGTTTCCCTCATCATCCTCGGCTGCTGAGGATAAGTTTAAGCTCTTCTGAAACACGAGGGACCTGAATTTTATGAAAACCTGCCTTGTTTTAACAAGCCTTCCTCTGTTCATAGCATGGAAAGGATCTAGTGCAAGTGAAAGCAAATCACCGAGCACTGGAACAAGCTCGGTTTCATTATTCGCGTCTTTTGTCCCAGAAGTATGTGAAGTGATGGGCTTATTATCACCGGGTCCACGTGGACCTGCCAAAGAAACCTTGCCTGTACCATCGGATATCAACTGTTCTTTCTTTATCTTCTTTTTCTTCTCACCAGAGCCCATCTCTCCGATAGGACGTTTGGCAATCTTCTTCACCTTTTTTGGCCCGTTGTTATCTGCGTGATCAGAAGCAATGGTCTTGTGGGGTCCAGAATTCGGGATTTCATTCCGTTTGTCACTGTCAACTACCAAATCGGAACTTGTCTTTTTGTCCTCCGTTTGTGACACAATCATCTTGTCATCGTTATCATCAACCACCTTGCTTTTGATGGTGTCTCCAAATTCAACGACAACAGGCTTGTCATCCATACCCTCTTTTGAATGTGGTGTTTCATCATGTGGTGTTGTTGAGACCCTCTTTTGCAACACATAGTCACCAGCAGAAACCGCCACGTCATCCTCAATATGGGCAAGCTGGGAAGAGGATGTTACTTTGTTTTTATCCTTTTTTTGGTGTGGTTTTACCTCTTTAGGCTCGTCTCTCCGTTTAAAAAGATACTTTTCTTTCTTCGCACTGTCTTTGGGCTTATTAGGCTTTGCAGAACTCTTTCCCTTGCCTGAAGTGTCCGCAAATACCTGACGCCCGCTCAACGGGGCTGTTAAAACAACAGGTATGAATCAGGAATAAATCAAAACCCTAAATTTCATAAAGATTGCAACAACAATAAATTTCCTTTTTTGGTCTTGTACTGTAAATTGAGGTGTGAACCTAGAATGAAACATATAAAGTAATCATACATTTCAGGAGCAACAACTAAACTCATATCTCAACGTAAAAACAGGAAGGGGAGAGCACATACGTAAGTGTATCTCTTCGATTCTATAACATAATACATCCACGGCCTATCTACATTGTCTGAACTATAGCGAAAATAACAAAACAAAACGTAACTCCATCTATATTCAATTTTAAATAATACATTAAAGATAGGCCTGGATTTTATAGAGCGTGAGCCATGAGGCACTTAACATCCTACAAGCCGAAAAAAAAGGTGAAGGCTCTAGCCTCCGGTATGCATGTATGTAGCTCAACATTCATAAAACACTTGTAAATACATCCAGATAACAATTTCTACTAAAAAAGCACAAAAAACAAATTATTCAGTTTAGTGACCGTGACCCCATTGTTTTATTCTTTTCTCTTTTTTCACATCTGACACACTCAAGCGTATGAATGTGACGAATGTATTGTGATACGTGTCTTACCTCCTCTAAACAAAAAAAATACATATTCAAATCATGCCATTGAAACAATGCTCAACTATGTTACATGAGCTGTATAATTATACCGGCCATGTTATGAATTTGTGTTATAAAATGCATCAATTCCCAAATATCACATCTGTTATCCGCTATAGATTACAACCAAAATATACACTATAAATGAAAAGCCCATTGTTGTGAAATATAGCCCCTTTTACATACTCAAACATACAATACAATAGTTTAAAAAACTAAATGCCAAACCATAAACAGAATTATTCAATTTAACCACGGCAGTAATTGCTTTATGATCCAAAAGAACAACTAGTTTGTTAACACTAAGGCCCTGTTTGGTAGCCTCTTAATCCATTCAGAGGTTGCCTCTTAATGAAATCATTTGTGGCCCTTATGTCTGAATGAATAAGAGGTAACCTTATGTCTGACTGGATAAGAGGTAACATCTGAATGGTAAACCATCACATGTCACATTCTTCTACATTATCTTTGTTAAACTCTTAAATGATTTCATTAAGAGGTAGCCTCTTAATATCATTCAGATGCTACCAAACAGCCCCTAAATATGGATTATCAGCGAGTTCAATAAACTGAAAAGAAACAAGGTACATGAAAAAAACAGAAAGAAACAACTTATTATATACTATATGTATGAATACCTTTAGATGGCGTTTTCCGCGTATCCTGTTCTTGAACAGATCCAGATGATGGGCGGACAGAATCATAACCAAACGCCTGTGCATAGGTCTCGTCAAATTCCTCATAAACTGCCCTTCTGTAAGAAATGACCTTAGCCTTATTCTTTATAAAATCAACACCAACATATGCACTGCCGGCAGGTTCCAAAGCCAACCGCCTTACAAAATCAAGAGCCGAGCTGGGCTGGAAACTCTCCCTTGCTTTCCCAATTGCATCAACTGAGTATACAGCTCCAGGCTCATAATCAGCCACATCAACAGCAAAATACCCTGGAACATCAATCGGCCTAAAATTCTGCTTACTCCTACACATACACGACAGGCCGAGCGCACTCCTCCTGCTCACCTCATCCATTGCCTCCTCCACAGCCTTAACAAAAGTTTTAGAATTCGTCTGGCGAGATTTCTCCGCATAATTGGAATCAAACGGTATAAGCTCCGAAGGATCAAACCACCCATAACTACTATCCCCAAAAAAGGCAACCAACAAAAGACCATCCCTCTTCGACCTCCGCACCGACGGAGTCGCAAACTTTTCACTAAAAATATGACCAGGCCACCAAGGGTGAGACTTCACTTTCCCCCAAACCATATCTCCTACTTCAAATCCATGACCAGCCGATCCCTCCATCGGCGATCTATCTTCACTACCCACACTCCCATTCCCAGCAAACTCATCAAACTCCGATATCATAGAATCATACACAGGTGATGTCGACGCTTTCAATTTCGACTCTTTTCTCTTTTGCACCTTCTTCTTCTTCTTCTTCTCACTTTTCACAACCTTTACACTACCATGACTCCTATCACTAGACGCCTCATCGTTCGACTTATTTACATCTCCGGGCGATACACTATCTATACTAACAGGCCTACCAACACCTTCCACAGCTGTAGAACTATCAGAAACACCAATTACATGTACCGATGCAGAATCTAACCTATCTTCTGAGCTAATATCATCACGAACAGGTTCTGATTCTACGCTAGGGTTCGTACTATCACCTCCTATATCTAAATCGCCGTCCATCATCACGAGGACGAAGAGCAAACCCTAGAAATTGAAATTAACAGACAATTTGCAATCAAAACAGGATTGAATTCATATACCTTTTGGAGGAATTGATGATGATAAGATCGCCAACAAGCAGCAACGATGGGGTGTGTGTGTGTTTCTCGAAACCCTAATCAGAGAGGATTTCACGAGTTCCGGCTCTGGAAGAACTGTAATACGTATTTACAGATAATAGTATCTAATAGATCAAATTACACATTTAGTCCTTCAACTTATCCTCGGTTTGCATGGTTAGGTCATAACAATTAAATCGTTTTTGAAATAGTTGTATTCCACTAGACCACCCGTACGGCCGTACTGGGGTTTTTTGGCGTTTTTTTCCTCGGAACCGCCTCCGGGGGTGTTTTTTTCTAAAAAAATGGTGGTGCGTCCTTTTTTAAACGCCTTCACTTGTTCCTTTGGCCAATAACATTTTTGGATGGTTTTTATTTTTATTTGATTCTATTAAAATATCTAATCATTGTAAGATTTCAAGTCTCACTACACCCCTTTTAACATAATGTCCCATAATGACCACGTGCTGACTGGACCGTCACACACAAAACACCCAAGGGTGGGGGCATCATCTTCCCCTCCCACTACACATGGTCTTACCTTATATAGTTTTTTTTTTGAACGCTAGGATTCTATGATTATAGAACAAAGCCCGTATATGTTGTAAAAACGTCAAAAGAAACAATGCAGATAGTAAAATATTCACACGTCCATTACTTATTTATTCTTCTATGTCTCTAATATTGAAACCCACCTACCTATCTCACACTAAATACTTAAATTTAGACCGACTCTTTAACCATGGATAAGCATCCGCCTTTATAGCTTCCACCCAGGGCCGTCTATCAGGGGGTGTAGGAGGTGGTGCCTGCGATCAGGGCCCAAATCAATATAGGGCCCGAAAAATTTCTAATATATATATTCTAGATGTTTATATAAATAAGGGCCTGCTAAAAGACCCAAAGTTTTTTAAATAAGGGCATGTTTAAAAGTTTTAAAAAATGGCCCAATTAACAAGACCAAGTGACTAGTATAAACAAAAATAAGGGTCTGCTAAATCAGGGAAAGGAAACAAAACGTCGCACTGTCGCAGGCAGTATAGTATATCGCACAGGGAATTGGGACGAGGGAAACTGGAAACAAAACGTCGATCATCATTCTATCAGATCAGTGAATTTCGCAATTTCACAGTGATTCGGTCGTAGCACGACAGCAATGAGGAGAGTATCAGAGGCACGCATGGCCGACTGACTTTTGGATGAAGCCAAGCTTAAGGAGTGTTGTTATCGCTTTCAAGATGCATTGAAGTATGAAGGAGAGTCCGATATTGATGCTAAAGAATTGTATACGGAGTTGATTAATACATTTTTACCGAGACACATTGGTAACCCTTTTGATGTTTTAGAATATATCTTCCAACGCAGTACTACTTATTCTAATGCTTTGCTTCAAAAAACGCTAGAAGAACCACACTGTTCGCTTAGCAAGTAGGTTTGATAATTTGATCATTTTTGCCACACTATTTTTGTTAATTTGTTTTATCTATTTCATAACAATTATCGTAGTATTATGAGTTTTTAGTATTTATATATTTGATTGAATGATTGATGAGTTTATATTATATGAAGATTTGCGAATAGGGACCAAATTTTTTATCTCGAACAGGGCCAATTTTTTTTTTTTTTTTTGTGATTTTCGAAGACGGCCCTGCTTCCACCACATTATTGCCAGATCTCAGGAAACCATCAAACTCTTTCTCATTTCTTGTCATCCACACATGCCACATGGTTGATTGGAATACCACATTGACCTTATTCCATTCTTTTGAGCCTTTTAAACCTTTGATGTACTATAATGCTTCTGAATTCGAAAGGAAACTTCTATTCACATATAGCTTTAGCCAAGCAAGAATATTCCACCAGACAAACTTTGACGTAGTACACAAAACTACCATATGATCTACCGGTTCTTCATGCATACCATATCGCGAATAGAACTGATTATTCATATTAATACATACCTCGTTTCAGCAGCTCCCGTTTAACTGGGATTCTTCCTAATGTTGCCTTCCACGTAAAATAATTTACCTTTGGCGGTACTCATTGGTTCCAGAATTTCCATTCATCTTCAATTTCTTCATTCGAAGCCTTAATGACCGATTTCTAACTGCAACTACAGAAAAGGCCTCCATGTTTTTAGCTTTCCAACTCCAACTGTCTTCACCGTCTTTTAACTTGACATTATTTAGACCGGATAACAGTCTAGTCCATTGTATCCATTCTCTATCTTTGTTTGGGGGTTGGCCCAACTGATCATGTTCCATTGGATCTCTTTCCCACTTTCACCACACAGACCACCGCTTTTACCTGTTTGTTTTTTGCAATTTTATATAAATCAGGATATAGGTCCATAAAAGGACTTCCACCCAGAATTTTGCGTTTCTTCCATTCCCCAGCTCTGCCACAATACTTTTTGTTACTGAAATCCTGGTACCTACATATTCTTTTTCTGTAGTAACTATGTATTTCCATGCGCTGGTGAATTTATTATTTATTGGAATACTTCTGTTACATCTCTTACTTTCGTGTATCGCTTTTGTAACTTTGACCCATAACAAGTTCGGATTTTTCTTGAATTTCCACCATCACTTCGCCATGAAAACCAGGTTCGCGCTTCTTATATCCCCAATACCCAACCCCCCACATCTTCTTGGTATCACCATGCTATCCAACGAATCTTATTTTTTCCATTTTTTCTTCACCAAACAATATATCTTCTAATCAACTCAAGAGTTTTTATTACCTTTTTAGGAGCCACATACAAGGAAAAATAATAGTTTGGTATAGCCCCCATCACCGCTTTTTCTAACACAATCCTACCAGCGAGCGAACGAGAGGCATTTTGCCTTCCAAGCCGATAGTTTCGTATTGAATTTGCCTATCACGGGTTTCCAATGCTTTATTCTCTTCAAATTCGCTCCTATAGGTAACCAAGGAACCCGAAAGGTAATGTCCCCATCTTACTTTTTATCATTTTAGGCATGCTTTCAATTTCATACTCTTCTACTCCCACTCCATACAAACCTTATTTACTAAGATTAACTTTAACACCTTAACATAAATAAAAGCATCTTAATAAACAGTTAAGATTCTTAATATTCGTTTCGGAACATTCACCCATGAATATTACATCGTCCGTGTAGCATAAGTGTGAGATACAACCATCGTTTGGAAGTTTAATGCCTTTGAAAACCCCTCTATAATTGTGAGATACAACTATCATGAATAATTTACATAATTGCACTAGTGATAATTGGTCCATAAAAATGGAGCGACCTTCAACAAACGCCATTTGTGCCGGGGCCACAATGGACAGCAAAACGGGTTTGATTCTAGTAGCAAGGCTTTTTGCTATTACTTTATAAAGTACGCTAATGAGGGAGATAGGGCGAAATTCGTTTACCTTCTTTGGATTGCAGACCTTTGGGATTAGTGTTATAAAAGATGCATTACATCCTCTGTCGATATATGCTCTTCCTTATGTAGTTTATTGCCTTGCTAATTTATTTATATGTTATTCAATTATTTTGTTAGTTAGGTTAATCCAAATAAAGAAATATATTAAGGTATTTTAACATTTATGGGTGGGATGCGTAGTTATTTGCTCGTCTCGTCAGTTTAAGATATTTGAACATTGGCGTTATGTGAGAATTATATATGCAAATCATCGAGTTTAAAATTGTAATCTACTTGGTTTGCCTGTTATATTTGTACTTAAAATTATGTTACCTTCTGTTGAGTTCCCGTGGTGATCGGTCAAAATTTTATTTATCAAAAACCCGGTTCAATAAATAAAGGTTAATTAATTAAACGAGTTAATTAATAAAACGCAGCAGAAAAAAAAACTAATGATCAACAAACGAAACCCGACAAGATCTGGTTACATACAAATACGAGCACTGTAAAATATATTTAACTACCGATGAGAAAGATTATACCTCGGTTAATGACTAACCGGTCGAGACACCGAGGTTCAACGAACAAGGGCTAGTTAACGAACCAATGAGACGCGACGAAGGAGGCGGCGGTTGGCGGCAGCCAACTGCGGCAAACAGAGGCGGCAGCGGCGGAGGCGGGGCGACGACGGCATCCAGCGGCAGCAGCAACGACTGCAGGTGGCGGCCGGCAGCGGCAGCAGGCGGCCTTAGCCGGTTGCTTTGTGGGTGTTTGTCACACCCCGATTTCCACGTGTCACCGGTGGGCCCAGTGGGGGAGTATCGTGACGTGGTTGGCAACGTAATAGTCAAACAACACAATATAATAATGCACAGCGGAAGCAATTTAAAAATAAGATACAACCGAATTTATTTATTGTAATCAAAGTCACAATATCCGGTGTTTATCCACAGAACGGATCGAAACAAAATAACATTTATGGTTCAACAGACTTCTGGCATCCTAAGCTTGCGAGACTTTTATTGATGCTTAGGAGACAATCCAGCCAAATTTCGTTTAGTACCTGCATTCAGTCTTTTTGGGAAAATACGTCAGTTTACACTGGTAAATACATTCAACTGACTCATTTTGGAAAATGATTAAAAATTGGTTTGGATGCACATGGCATAAACATTTTTATTTAACTTGGGAGAATTATTTAATATTATAATCTTGTGAACGAATTACATGTTACTTATGCGTTCAGTAGCCCGAATCTAGTCCGGGTTAAAGATCAATAAACACACCACTTCAATGAGTTATACACGGGAGTACGCCTACACCCCGTGCTCAGGTCGTGGACATCTCGTAAGATGATGCCAGGGATATCCGGGACATGGTCATTAACCCCCCAAAGGCTGTAAAGTAAACAAGACTGTTTAAAACGAGCCGATCAAATTATTCAACTACCCACTAAGCGTGGAGATTTGATGCCCGATCAAGCGGTACGCTATGTACCGTAACCCAAGCCCGTATAGGGAAAATAAGTTAAAAGTATTTACCTGAATAAGTATTTATCACAACAAGCAAAATGCACGTAGCTTTTACTGGTTCTCCTAATCTGGAACGAAGGTTTAATATAACCTATTAGAATCCTAACGGGTCTTTTATTAAGCTTAAGCTTAGACCGGCTAGTTTCAAGATACGGTTCGTACGCACGATTAAGCGAAGACCGGATAGAATGTGATTCAGACCCGACAAGTTTGAAGACTTGTTTAATATGGGTTTATTATTCACATTCTGGATTTTAAGATAAAACCGTTAAGGTTTGACCCGTTTCGGCTAGTTTATGTAAACTTGTTACATAAACCGAACCGTACGCGTAATACGCGTGACGGGTAGTCATGAGAGCTATATACAGGTTTCCTAAGTTAATTATGTCTCAAATATGTTGTGACATCAGTAAGGTGTCTTTCGTTATGCCCGAAACGTGTTTAGACACAAACTAGGCCCCGTAGGGGTATTTTGGTCATTTAAAAGTTTATAAAAGAGTTTAAGTGACAACCTGAGTTACAGGTCTGATGTAATCAGCAAATATACTCAATTTGTTAAGTTACATCAGTAGGTTAAAGCATGTATGTGAAATTTATCATTTTTAACCAAACTAGGCCCCGTAGGGGTATTTTGGTAATTTCACATAAGCCGAAAAGCTCAAAACTGAAGTCTGAGTTTATCAACCTTTGCTTACTGTTAAAATATTATAATTTTCCTCTTATATCAGTAGGTATCAACCCGGGTATGTCCAATATGATTTTAAAACATACTATGCGCTAAAGACGCTAAATAAGGCGATTAAAGGCCATTACCGGGTTCGATACTTAAATCTGATATTTCTATATTTCCAGAAGGCTTAAAATAATTTATTTATCATAACAAATCAGTGGCAAAAGGTTTGGGGTCGTTTAGATATGTAAAACTCATTTTATGGCCCGTAAGGGCAAAACCGACAATTACCGGATTAAACCTACGACTACGAGTTATGCTCAGCCTAAAATTAATTAAAAATCTTTAAAAATCCTAAAATAATATATTACATCAGTGGGAAAAAGATTTGATACCAAAAAGTATGTTTAACTAGGCTATACGCTAATTACGCCATTTTATTAACATAAAGCATTAATTTAGCGACAATGAGCATAACTCTTAATCTACAAGTCAAACTGATGTCAAACTTTGCATACAAGTCTATATATCAGTAACAAAGGTTTCTACACTTTTACATTTTCATAAATCACGTTTTAAGGTAATAAGGGCATAACGGTCAACATATGAGCAATTAACGGAAACATGCATATTAATTGGATAACTAATGAACCAAGGTGTATAATCACAGAGGGTTGTTCTAACATGTATCCTAGTCCAATTAAAGCTCTGAGGCATTTCTAAAATATGCCTAAACGGGTCAGAACTGAAAGTCAAAGTGAAAGTCAAACTATGCGACTTTCGGCTCCGAACCGAGTCTAAACAGGAAATAGTCGGGTTGAACATGTTTGGACATGTTCTTACACTAATTACTAAGTTATAACAATGATCAAACAGGTTATACATGTTCTAGATAGCTAATTATGCATAAATGACATTTTAAGCATTATGTTGACTTTTTAATTAATCGTTTGACCCGACATTTGACCTGGTTAGGATGGTGATCAGGGGAAACCCTTTTGGGGTTTTATTACCCACATAAATACCAACCTATAACTACTTTTAACTCGAGATATGACTGAGCCATTAGTGACTAATCTCGAAGTCAAACCGTAATTACGACGGTTTGACTTTTAGCTAATCTAACAAGCTAAACTTAACTAAACAAGAACTAGCAGACTTACAAGAGTCTTATGCACGAGATTGATCACTTGAGGCTGCTTGAAAGCTCCAGAGATGATCCACAAATGCAGGAGAAGGTGTGTGAATGAATGTTGCATAAGGTGGCCTTATATAGCACTTTGATCCACCATAACAAGTTGACAACTAAGTCTAGGACACACCACAACCTTCCAACATGTGTGCTAGTGCCCTAAGACTGTTTAGGGGTCGCCCACATAGCATTTATGTCGATAAAAGATTGGTTCCCCGCGTTTAAAGGTGCCTGCCCCCGTTTTCTGCATCTGGGCCTTGGACGCGGCCCGCGTCCCATTTCCTCGAAGCCAAAGCGGGCCGCCTTGGCCGGCGAGATCTGATTTTTGATTTTTATTGTTTTCCAACTTGACCCTTGGTTAATTTGAAAGGGTAATTAAGCTTTAACTTGCAATTTGACCCCTTGTAAAATACCCACAAGGACTTTAGGACTTATACCCACTTTGCCAAGTCCCTGAACACTTCCGGTTAACCCGAAAAGCCTTAACTTTCAACGTTAACACTTTAACCCTTCGCACACGAATTTGGTCATAACTTTCTCATACGATAACGAAATGTTATGAAATTTTAATCGTACATCCTAGTGAGCATAATTAGCATTTACAAAGCTTCGGGTTTGTCAAAAGGTCACTCAGAGGTATATCTTTAAACATGTTGACACATTTAACCCCTGTAGTTTGTATTTACTCACTTTTCGCTTCGTATGATCCATGATTTATTCGTTTGAAGGTATGAGCATCTTGTAGGGTTAATATACAATATAATTATTCACAGTTGACACTTAGAATACGTATATTCACATACTTTCCACGTTTGTCAACTTTAGTCCTTCTATAATATTTCTTTCACACGTTTAAACATTATGACACGTGTCAACACATTATAGGACGTGAATTTTCGAGGTGTTACAGTGTTCTTGAGAGCTTTAGTTGCAACAACTAATTTTGGTCATCTAACTCTAACTCTAAAACAAGACCCACAACTAATAAAAGGATATAGACCCTCATGCATGCAAGCCAAGTGGCGTTCATGCAAAATTGCATGTATTCTGATTGGCCAAAAGGGTGGTGCATGACAAGTGTTAGGATCGGAGGCCCTCGTGATAGTGTTTGTTTGTGTAAATTGAACAATGAATAAATATGAAACAATGTAAAATGCAGCGGAAATGAATAACAAACTTTGTAAACACAATCAAAGGAGAAAAATAGTTTTGAGAAAGCATATGCAATTCATTTAGTCAAAAGATTTATAATAAGAATCAAATGATTACAGATATGCTTACACACTAAACTCCCCATCAGCCAGATGCCCCAAGGTTGGATTGCACAAGATGAAAGGATTGAATTGAGGAGAAGAACTCTCTCAAAACGAATCAAATGTAACAGTACAAAGTACTGCTCCATTTATAGACAAACCAAACCGCGGAGGCATCTCAGCTGACGTCACCATGAAAGTGACGTTTAACAACCTAACAACCTGTATCTACTGTCTTCATACAATCACTGCTAAACCTAACAACTGACTATACATGAATCAGATGATATACTAAACTACTGCTCTTCCTAATCATCAGTGTTTTCCTCAAGGTTGATCAGTCCTTGATTGGGTAGTGCTTTGTCATCAGCAGTTTGTACCAGCAGTGCTTAGTATCCAGCAGTCTTCTAGGCTTCATCAGTAGTTAGGAAAAACAGCAGCAGTTGTAGGCGGGCAGTGGATATAAGACCTTCAGCAGTTTTAATCACTTTCAAGGGAGAAGACTTAGTGTAATCAACTGCTTATTGTGAATCTACTGCTGTGACCTGGTTTTGGCTTTCATTATCTGTTCCTCTGGTAGGGTTCAATCCCAACAATCTCCCCCTGGAATAGATAATGCCAAAACCTGTCATTATTCTGGATCTTTATTACTCATCAGAAGTTCCCTTGCTTTTCTTTTGAATTCTTCTTCAAATTCTTTGGAACTTGTGTCATCTTCATCCCGGCACAGTGTAAGTTCAAGGATGCAAATCTTCAACACTAAGGCCTAGTGCTTCTTTCCTTGATATGTACTTCACTTCGCCATTGGATCTGACCAGGGTCAATACGTGGGTCTTTTGATCAGACATCCACTTTAGTACTTTTAAACCCAATGGGTTTCTTGGGAGAGATTTATTCAATGATGAGTTGGGAGATGTTGGCCTTGTGAAAACTTGCAGACTTTCAGACATTCTTTTGAGGGCCATTTCAATGACATTGTTTGCTGTAGCTATGTCTTCTGCAGTCTCTTTTTCTATCTGCTCTTGTCTCTTTTGTTGATCTGGCTCAATGTCTGAAATTTCTGAAGTATTTAGTGATGCAGGCTTAGTTAACACCTTCTTAAAAAGGTTTTGAAGTTTTTCTGAATTCTCTTCTTTTAGACCCATTTTCATGATGGTTTCTTTGAAGAACTCAACTTCCTTTTCCTTTTCCTCTTCACTGTTCAGCTGTTCTCCTTCTTCTTGGTTTGTCACAAGAGTAGATCGGAACAGTGTTTTGAGGTTTTCTATCTGCTGTTCAAGCTTCATCATTTGTTCATGCTTCTTTGAAGTGCCTGAAACAGTTATCTTTCTTTTCTTCAGCCTTTCATAGGCTTCATCAGTTTGCTGCTTTGACCATTTTGATATGGCATTTGCAGTGTCCACTTTTGCATTCACCAGCTCCTGTTTCTTTCTTTTATACTCAGCTGTTAGGTCAGAGATGAGCTTTTTGTATTTACTCCAATTTGGAGCATTTTTCTTCTTTCTAGGATCATTCTTGATTCTATCAATCCTATCAGCTTCATGTTTTAAAGCCACTATTGGCCATTCTTCAAATTGGCTTTCTTCAGCAGGATAAAATTTTTCTTGCATTATGTATGCAAGAAGTTTTCCTCTCATCTCTTTTCGTTGTTCTGCCTTTTCTTTACTCAGCTTTTATGCAAAATATTTTATTTGTTTGACCTTTGTGAGCAGAAAATCCAATCTTTCAGCAATGGCTTCATCACCTTGACCTTTACATTCAACCTTGGCTCTTATCTTAGCCTGTCTTACTTTGAGTTCAAGATATTCATCCATGTCTTCTGGAACCATGAAGCCAACGAGTGAAGAAAATCTTCTGTTTGAAGGATCATCATCAGTGTAGAATTGCCTCATCTCATTTTTTATAGCTTCCAGTTCTAAAGGATATCTTGCAGCAGTGGGATCATATTGCTCCTCATCTGGCTGAGTAAGTTTTCTTTTTCTGGTGTAGAGCTTTGTTGGTTTTGATGTGAGACTGGTGGAAATAGTGGAAAATGACTGACTAACAGCTGTTGAAACAACTGGTGTCTCAACATCTGTTGCCATTACAACTGCTGATATGTCAGCAGATGTCTTCTGCTTTTGAGCAGGGGATGGAAGTGATGAAGTAGTTTTTGATGGTGGTGATGGTGGTGGTGAATCATCAGATACGAGAATCCTTCACCTTTTTATTGTAGGAGAGGCTGATGATGTCATTGGTGGATCAGTGATTTGAATATGAGTGGCAGTGGTTGGTGATTGTGATTGACTGACAGTGGTTGAAACAACTGCTGTCTCAATCACTGCGGTCATTACAGCAGATGCTGTAACATCTGCTGTCTTCTGCTTTATGGCAGGAGGCAGTGATGGTGATGTGATTGTAGATGAAGATGGTGGTAGAACAGTGGTTGTGATGGTGTGTGTTGAAGTTGTGTGTGTTGATGGAATGGCAGCTGTTTGGCTACTGACAGCAGTTTTTGTAACCACTGCTGTATCAGCTGTTTGGATAGAGGTTTTAGATGTTGAATCTTTTGAGATTTTAGATGGCTGTTTTTCTTGCTCTGGTTCAACATACAGTCCATCTTCAATTCCCCTTTTCTTCATCTTCTTGATATTCTCCCCCTTTTTGGCATTATCTGCAAGGGGGTTATCCATAAAAAGGATAGTGGAGGGAACTTTTTCACCATGGGCAGTCTTTTATATGCTGGCCTTTGTAGCCTTGATGTCTGCTTGAGTATCTTTGAATCTTGACTCCACCATGTTTATCAGCATTTTTACATGCATTTCATGCTGTTGATCAGCCATCTGTTTTTGTTTCTCCAGCATGGGTTGAAAGATATTCCAGAGCTCATTTGCAGCAACTGCTTGTGGTGGAGCAGATGCTTGAGTTGGAACAGGTGCTTGTGGTGGGGCAGCAGTGGATTGTGCTTTTTGAGCTTTTAAAATCTCTTGCACCATCTCCTTTATTTCAGCAACTGAGGTTTCAAGTTTTTCAACTCTTCCCGTCAATTCCTGGTATTTTGAATCATCACCCACTTTAATGGGATCATCTGAATCCCCACCTGTAGTGGTTATATCAATGTTTGACTTAGGAACTGAGTCCCAAAAATCACCCATTGATGCCCCTTGTTCTTGGTACTGGGGACTTCTTTCTTCAGCACTTGATAGACCTTTGATGGTACCAGTGGTTAGAACCAACTCACTGGTGGTTACCGATGGTGCTATTGAAGAAATTGCCTTCAAGGGAGTCTTACTGATGAAACAACTGTCCAACTGAAGATCTGTCGATCCATCAGTTGTAGTTGCTGCTCCACTTGAACTACCACTGAGAGTTACTTGTAACTCAGGGGGTGTAACCTCCTCAGTTGTTGCTGGGATAGCAGAGGTATAAGCATCAGACCCAGTCACTTGTGGGGGTATACTCTCAGTGACAGGTGATAGAGAGGAACTGGTTTGTGTCTGAGCTATAACAACTGCATGCAACAAAGGTAGCATGGATTGTGGTAATATTATTGTGGTAATATTTTTCAACAAATTTTAAGCTCGCGTCTATATGCACATCTGTATGTGGTATAACCAGTGATTCGTCAGCGAAACACTTCTTCAGATTGCAGATGTGGAACACATTGTGAATTCCACTGAGCTCTTCCGGTAAGTTCAACTTATAGGCAACTGACCCGATACGTTCGATAACCTCGAAAGGTCCTATGTATCTCGGGCTTAGCTTGCCTTTCTTACCAAACCGCATCACCCCTTTCCAGGGTGACACTTTAAGTAGGACTTTGTCACCTACTTCGAAGTGGAAATCCTTGCGATTTGGATCAGCGTAACTCTTCTGCCTATCTCGGGCAGCTTTGAGATTTTCACGAATCTGGACAATCTTGTCCGTCGTTTTGAACACGATTTCTGGTCCTGATAACTGGACTTCTCCGACTTCCGCCCAACAAACTGGCGATCTACACTTTCTACCGTATAATGCCTCAAAAGGCGCAGCCTTAATGCTGGTATGGTAGCTATTGTTGTAGGAGAATTCGATTAATGGTAGGTTCTTATCCCAGCTACCTCCCAAATCGATCGCACATGCACGTAGCATGTCTTCCAACGTTTGAATAGTACGCTCGCTCTGACCGTCTGTCTGAGGATGGTAAGCCGTACTAAAGTTCAAACGTGTGCCCAAAGATTGTTGGAAACTCTTCCAGAAATGTGACGTGTACCTAGTATCCCGGTCAGAGATAATAGCTACAGGTATGCCGTGTAGGGCTACAATCTTATCAACGTATAACTGGGCTAGCATGTCGGAGCTATAAGTCTCCTTGATGGGTAGAAAATGAGCTGACTTAGTCAGTCTGTCAACTATAACCCATATTGTATCATTGCCTTTCCTTGTCTTGGGTAACTTGGTAATAAAATCCATGGTTACCATTTCCCACTTCCACGCAGGAAGTTCAGGCTGTTGTAGCAAACCTGACGGTTTCTGATGCTCGGCTTTGACTTGTGCACATGTCAAGCATTTTGCTACATGGGCGGCTACAGACTTTTTCAAGCCTATCCACCAATAATTTGCTTCAAATCCTGGTACATCTTATCAGCTCCAGGATGAACGGAGTATTTGGAACTATGGGCTTCCTGGAGGATGACATCACGAAGTCCTCCAAAAATTGGAACCCATATTCGTCCATTTAATCGTAAAATTCCGTCCTTGCTAAGAGTTAACTGCTCCTCAGTCACTCCTAACTTTTCATTAGGATAGTTAGCTTCCAACACAGCTTCTTTCTGTGCAGCTAACAACCTATCCATCAAATTATTCTTTATCTCCATACGCTTGGCGTTAATTCGGATAGGCTTAACCCTTTCCTTCCGACTCAAGGCATCGGCGACTACATTCGCCTTGCCGGGATGGTATTTGATTTCACAATCATAATCATTTAAAGTTTCCATCCAACGGCGTTGCCTCATGTTTAACTCTTTCTGATTAAACAGATGTTGGAGGCTCTTGTGATCAGAATAAATCACACATTTGATACCATAAAGATAGTGCCTCCAAAGCTTCAGTGCGAATACAACGGCACCCAACTCCAAGTCATGGGTGGTGTAATTCTTTTCATGCACTTTCAGTTGTCTTGATGCGTAGGCAATCACCTTGCCTTTCTGCATAAGCACACACCCCATGCCAGTGTGCGAAGCATCACAATAAACCACAAAGTCTTCAATTCCATCTGGCAGTGTCAGTACCGGGGCGTTGCTCAACTTTTGCTTCAGGATATCAAAGGATTCTTGCTGCTTAAGGCCCCAAACAAACTTAACCTTCTTCTTAGTTAAGGAGGTTAGGGGTGCAGCAATCCTTGAAAAGTTTTCAATGAAACGCCTGTAATATCCTGCCAATCCCAGGAAGCTACGAATCTCCGTAGGCGTCTTTGGCTCTTGCCAATTCATAACAGCTTCAACTTTAGCGGGATCCACCTGGATACCACGCTCACTAACCACGTGTCCAAGAAATTGGACTTCTCGTAGCCAAAATTCACACTTAGAGAATTTGGCGTAGAGCTTCTCCTGACGTAGAAGTTTGAGAATACAACGAAGGTGTTTCTCGTGGTCAGCTTGATTCTTAGAATAAATAAGGATGTCATCGATGAAGACGATAACAAATTTATCTAAGTAAGGCTTGCAGACGCGATTCATGAGATCCATGAACGCGGCTGGTGCATTAGTGAGCCCAAAAGGCATCACTAGGAACTCGTAGTGACCATAACGAGTCCTAAATGCAGTCTTGTGAACGTCTTCATCCTTAACCTTCAACTGATGGTAGCCTGACCTCAGATCAATCTTTGAGAAGTAACTTGCCCCTTGAAGCTGATCGAACAAATCGTCGATCCTGGGCAATGGATATATATTCTTGATCGTGACTTTATTAAGCTCGCGATAGTCGATGCACAGACGCATCGACCCATCCTTCTTCTTGACAAACAGGATTGGCGCTCCCCAAGGAGATGAACTAGGTCGAATGAAACCCTTAGCCAGCAATTCATCTAGCTGCATCCGCAACTCCTTCATTTCTGTGGGTGCCAACTTGTATGGCGCTCTAGCAACTGGTGCGGCTCCGGGGATGATATCTATCCTGAATTCAACTTGTCTATCTGGTGGTAAACCAGGTAGATCTTCAGGAAACACTTCTGGGTATTCAGAAATGACAGGGATGTCTTCTATCTTCGGTTTAGGCTCATCAATAATCACCTGTGCCATGTAGATGACACACCCCTTCTTCAAACACTTGGAAGCCTTGAGCATAGTCACATGCTCAGGTAGTCCATACTGGGTATCTCCCCGAATGGTAAGTGACTCACCAAACGGAGTCTTTATCACTACTTGCTTCATGTTACAGACAATTTGGGCCTGATTATGAGATAACCAGTCCATACCCAGAACTATGTCAAAACCAGCCAATTTAAACGGAAGTAGAGACAGAGGAAAAAAATGGTTCTTAATGGATATAACACATCCATCTAACACGGTAGAGACGGTTTCTATGGTACCATCTGCTAACTCTACCTCATAGTTTGCGTTTAAGGTTTTGACAGGTAAATTCAACAATTTACAAAACTTATGATCTACGAAAGACTTATCTGCGCCTGAATCAAAAAGTACTCTTGCAAAGACATCATTTACGAGGAATGTACCTGTTATGACATTATCGTCCTGCACAGCTTCTTTCGCGTCCATTCTGAAGACTCTGGCATTAGTCTTCTTAGCCTCCTCAGGCTTCTTGTTGTATTTCGGGCAGTTGGTCTTGATGTGCCCCTTCTCATTGCAACGATAACACGTTGCGTCTTTTATCTTTTTGCAATCCAGGGTTTTATAGTCCGTGGACTTGCAAATCCCACAAGCAAAGGATTTTGACTGAGTCTGAGAGCTCGACTCCAGTCTGCACTTTCCATAGTGCTGCTTCTTGCAAATTTTACACCTGGGCTTCTCATCAGACTTATGCCCATCCTTCCTCGATTCAGACCCCTTCTTATTATCACCGTTCCCACGGTGTTTCTTGTTCGACCTTCGCGAACCATCATCTTCACGCTTCCTCTTTTCGGCCTCCTTATTCCTCTGCGATCTCTGCCGGACCGCATCCAGAGTGAGGGATAAGGAAATGTCAGTTAAAGACCTGAAGGTAGCTGGCCGGGAAGCTTTTACGCTTGCCTTGATCTCGGGTTCTAAACCACCAATAAAGCGAGCGATTCTCTTTGGCTCCGGGGTTACCAGGTAGGGAACCAACCGGGACAGCGTATTGAAGCTTGTCAGGTAAGCTTGACAGTCGAGGTTCTTCATCACCAACGATAGAAAGTCAGATTCTATCTTCTCCACCTCATGTTGAGGGCATAAATTTTCCTTGATCAGGGTAATGAATTGATCCCACGACATACTATACAACGGGATCTTTCCGGAGGCCTCCATCAGAGATCTCCACCATGCCAATGCTTCACCCTTGAAGGACTGTGACACAAACTTAACTATATCCCTTTCAGCGCATCCGCTGATATCCACCACCGTGTCCATTTCGTCCAGCCAAGTCATACAGTCGACGGCCCCTTTTTCCCCAGTAAAATCCCTGGGTTTACAAGACACGAAGTACTTATAAGTGCAACCCTTGTTACGGGGTCCTTGATGCAGTACTAGTTGTTGAGATGGGACACTTTGACGGTTGGTGGACTGACGGTCATCACCATCTTTCTTGGGTCCATCCTTTTTGGGAGGAGGCTTGTTATGAGCCTCGGAATGTGTCCTGGGCTTTGAATGTGATGCGGAGTGGGTCCTACTTCGAGTACCACTGTATTCCTCATACTGCCTATCCAAAGCCTGTGTAACAGCGCCGTCTATGATTGCTTTTAATTCAGCACCCGTTAACGTAATCTGGGCGTTCTCATTTGGCTCCACTGGATGGCTATTTCCTTCATTTGATTCAGCCATTTGAATTGAACTGTTGCAGAAAACAAGGTCAATATTTTATTTGGGAGTTTATTATGGAATTACCCCTTAGGGTAACTCGCTAAGCATGGTAAACAGAGACCATATTTGGTTAACTTATAAATCATATTAATTTAGGATTTAAATTAAAATTTATCCTAATTATAATCAATAACAATATATATATTAGCACATAAGGCTTAGTCACATGGACAATTTAAACTTTAAGCTATGATTTCAGAGAATCAAGACTTTTAAGGTTTGAACCTAGTTCATTACCTTTATTAGACAGGGAGTCATAGCTACCACTGTCTTTTGGCTCATATGGAAGTGAGCTGGGCCCGTAGGCATCGTATTACCACGTATGTTACAATATGATCATCTTAATTGGTGATCTTAACCCATGATTCAGAGATCATATAACTGGGTTTGGAATCTTCTAAAGAATCCTTATACATATAAGAATGACATGTGATTTTAACGAATCACTTCTGCCAGGAGTGTTAACATGTTTTAAGATGTTAACAGGGATTTGGATCTTTTAAACAGGTCTTACCATTTTGGCCCGGTCTTATATTTGACACGAGGCTAGGTTTCACACTTTAAGATCCTTAATTAAATAATTACATAGGCAGATTAATTTTAAAAGGAATGATTTTAATTTATTTATTTCATTTATAAAGTATATATGCACAATTGGCAATCATGAAATTTATAAAAACAAACATTCCATTTATTTATTCAAAGCATTACACACTTGCCCTAAACGGGTCTTTCAAATTACAAACTTACCCACGCAGGGGTTAAATAACACACATGCCCACACAGGGGCTAAATATCACACATGTCCACGCAGGGACTCATACTAGCAATACACCCACGTAGGGGTTCAAACAAACAAGCATGCCCACGCAGGGGCTCAAAGCAAACATACCAACTACACCCACGCAGGGGCTCAACAGTAAATACAGGAGAAAATAAGTGTGGAAGGATTCAACGATCCTTCTTGTTCTTCCCCTTGATCAATCCCACTAATCCCTGGAAGAATGTTTGCCTCTCCCGGCGGTCCTCGTGAACTACCCGTTCAACTTGATTTAATCTTTGCAGGAGTTCTTCATGTTCGGGTGGTGAGAATCTAGGTGGCTGCGATTGATTCCGGATGATGGGTCTAGGAGGTATCGCGTATCCCTGAGTCGGGTAACTCACCCCCCATGGATCCCCATAGGGTCCTTGGGTGTTGTAGTTCGCTGCTAACATGTACGGATCAGCCTCCGCGTACCCATAGTCGTGATGCGTTGGGGGTTCAAACGGGTTGTATCCCATGCCACTCGTATATGCCGGGATTGGGTTATCAAATCCCATCGGCGGTGGTTGTAGTACAGCAGGGTTGGAGGGTCCACCAAATTGCGGGTCCTCCTGGTGCGGTGGGTAGTGACTAGCACTTGACTGCCGTGGGGAACTGAAATTGAAGCCCCCCGGTCGTACCGACATGCGGGCACCGGTTCTCCTACGCCTTGGCGGTTGAGGAGGTGCTGGTTGAACTGGTGGCGGTGGAGGTGGTGGCGTAACTGCCACAAACCGATGATCCTCGGATGAATCTTGATGATGCGGCTGCGGCTGTGGCTCCTGCTGCTGCTGAAACTGCTGCTGCTGATGCTGCCCATGAGACGACGAGTGGTGAGAAGGCGTATAGTACCACTCGTGCTGATTAAATAGGGCCTGGAAACTGTCTGGACCACCGTAGGGTGATCCGTGGAAGGACGATCCGTCGGAGATTTCGATCGGATGGTTTGGAGTACCACTCGCCGGCATGACGGGGTCCGTATCCTCGTCCATATCATCCGCGTGATCCCCTGAAAAGTGGTCCTCTGGACCCAGTGGGTTAAAACCCACGGGTTCTGGTATGAATCCTACCGGGTTAAACTGTCCCCGAAAGACAGGTGTAGGGTCTCCATATGAATGATGAGATAGGGATCTCTGAAGTGGTATGTAGGACGGTTGAGGGTTATTGGGTTCATAAGGATTTAGAACAGGAGGTGTTGAAGTATGCGAAACCGACCGTCTGGCCGGCTCGAACTGGTTTCTTCGGTTTTCCCGAGGGTCGTCACTCTCGGTGTTGGATGGAGCTCGCCTTCGTGAAGGTCCAGCTTCATGATCGTTGGGGGCGGTGACTGGCCCCTTTCCACGTCCTCGTGTTCGGAAGAATCTAGGAGGCATTTTGATGTTCCTGTGAATAAGGCATAAGATAACAATAACAAAATATAAAATTTAAAGGACAAAACAAAAACCGAATAAGGTGGAATTTGTCCTAGGTTATAAGTCTAGACTCGAAGGTTTAGATATGTGCAATTGTGTGACTGAGATTAAACACAAAAGGCTAGTGTTTAATTCACTCAGTGTTGGCTCTGATACCAACCTGTCACACCCCGATTTCCACGTGTCACCGGTGGGCCCGGTGGGGGAGTATCGTGACGTGGTTGGCAACGTAATAGTCAAACAACACAATATAATAATGCACAGCGGAAGCAATTTAAAAATAAGATACAACCGAATTTATTTATTGTAATCAAAGTCACAATATCCGGTGTTTATCCACAGAACGGATCGAAACAAAATAACATTTATGGTTCAACAGACTTCTGGCATCCTAAGCTTGCGAGACTTTTATTGATGCTTAGGAGACAATCCAGCCAAATTTCGTTTAGTACCTGCATTCAGTCTTTTTGGGAAAATACGTCAGTTTACACTGGTAAATACATTCAACTGACTCATTTTGGAAAATGATTAAAAATTGGTTTGGATGCACATGGCATAAACATTTTTATTTAACTTGGGAGAATTATTTAATATTATAATCTTGTGAACGAATTACATGTTACTTATGCGTTCAGTAGCCCGAATCTAGTCCGGGTTAAAGATCAATAAACACACCACTTCAATGAGTTATACACGGGAGTACGCCTACACCCCGTGCTCAGGTCGTGGACATCTCGTAAGATGATGCCAGGGATATCCGGGACATGGTCATTAACCCCCCAAAGGCTGTAAAGTAAACAAGACTGTTTAAAACGAGCCGATCAAATTATTCAACTACCCACTAAGCGTGGAGATTTGATGCCCGATCAAGCGGTACGCTATGTACCGTAACCCAAGCCCGTATAGGGAAAATAAGTTAAAAGTATTTACCTGAATAAGTATTTATCACAACAAGCAAAATGCACGTAGCTTTTACTGGTTCTCCTAATCTGGAACGAAGGTTTAATATAACCTATTAGAATCCTAACGGGTCTTTTATTAAGCTTAAGCTTAGACCGGCTAGTTTCAAGATACGGTTCGTACGCACGATTAAGCGAAGACCGGATAGAATGTGATTCAGACCCGACAAGTTTGAAGACTTGTTTAATATGGGTTTATTATTCACATTCTGGATTTTAAGATAAAACCGTTAAGGTTTGACCCGTTTCGGCTAGTTTATGTAAACTTGTTACATAAACCGAACCGTACGCGTAATACGCGTGACGGGTAGTCATGAGAGCTATATACAGGTTTCCTAAGTTAATTATGTCTCAAATATGTTGTGACATCAGTAAGGTGTCTTTCGTTATGCCCGAAACGTGTTTAGACACAAACTAGGCCCCGTAGGGGTATTTTGGTCATTTAAAAGTTTATAAAAGAGTTTAAGTGACAACCTGAGTTACAGGTCTGATGTAATCAGCAAATATACTCAATTTGTTAAGTTACATCAGTAGGTTAAAGCATGTATGTGAAATTTATCATTTTTAACCAAACTAGGCCCCGTAGGGGTATTTTGGTAATTTCACATAAGCCGAAAAGCTCAAAACTGAAGTCTGAGTTTATCAACCTTTGCTTACTGTTAAAATATTATAATTTGCCTCTTATATCAGTAGGTATCAACCTGGGTATGTCCAATATGATTTTAAAACATACTATGCGCTAAAGACGCTAAATAAGGCGATTAAAGGCCATTACCGGGTTCGATACTTAAATCTGATATTTCTATATTTCCAGAAGGCTTAAAATAATTTATTTATCATAACAAATCAGTGGCAAAAGGTTTGGGGTCGTTTAGATATGTAAAACTCATTTTATGGCCCGTAAGGGCAAAACCGACAATTACCGGATTAAACCTACGACTACGAGTTATGCTCAGCCTAAAATTAATTAAAAATCTTTAAAAATCCTAAAATAATATATTACATCAGTGGGAAAAAGATTTGATACCAAAAAGTATGTTTAACTAGGCTATACGCTAATTACGCCATTTTATTAACATAAAGCATTAATTTAGCGACAATGAGCATAACTCTTAATCTACAAGTCAAACTGATGTCAAACTTTGCATACAAGTCTATATATCAGTAACAAAGGTTTCTACACTTTTACATTTTCATAAATCACGTTTTAAGGTAATAAGGGCATAACGGTCAACATATGAGCAATTAACGGAAACATGCATATTAATTGGATAACTAATGAACCAAGGTGTATAATCACAGAGGGTTGTTCTAACATGTATCCTAGTCCAATTAAAGCTCTGAGGCATTTCTAAAATATGCCTAAACGGGTCAGAACTGAAAGTCAAAGTGAAAGTCAAACTATGCGACTTTCGGCTCCGAACCGAGTCTAAACAGGAAATAGTCGGGTTGAACATGTTTGGACATGTTCTTACACTAATTACTAAGTTATAACAATGATCAAACAGGTTATACATGTTCTAGATAGCTAATTATGCATAAATGACATTTTAAGCATTATGTTGACTTTTTAATTAATCGTTTGACCCGACATTTGACCTGGTTAGGATGGTGATCAGGGGAAACCCTTTTGGGGTTTTATTACCCACATAAATACCAACCTATAACTACTTTTAACTCGAGATATGACTGAGCCATTAGTGACTAATCTCGAAGTCAAACCGTAATTACGACGGTTTGACTTTTAGCTAATCTAACAAGCTAAACTTAACTAAACAAGAACTAGCAGACTTACAAGAGTCTTATGCACGAGATTGATCACTTGAGGCTGCTTGAAAGCTCCAGAGATGATCCACAAATGCAGGAGAAGGTGTGTGAATGAATGTTGCATAAGGTGGCCTTATATAGCACTTTGATCCACCATAACAAGTTGACAACTAAGTCTAGGACACACCACAACCTTCCAACATGTGTGCTAGTGCCCTAAGACTGTTTAGGGGTCGCCCACATAGCATTTATGTCGATAAAAGATTGGTTCCCCGCGTTTAAAGGTGCCTGCCCCCGTTTTCTGCATCTGGGCCTTGGACGCGGCCCGCGTCCCATTTCCTCGAAGCCAAAGCGGGCCGCCTTGGCCGGCGAGATCTGATTTTTGATTTTTATTGTTTTCCAACTTGACCCTTGGTTAATTTGAAAGGGTAATTAAGCTTTAACTTGCAATTTGACCCCTTATAAAATACCCACAAGGACTTTAGGACTTATACCCACTTTGCCAAGTCCCTGAACACTTCCGGTTAACCCGAAAAGCCTTAACTTTCAACGTTAACACTTTAACCCTTCGCACACGAATTTGGTCATAACTTTCTCATACGATAACGAAATGTTATGAAATTTTAATCGTACATCCTAGTGAGCATAATTAGCATTTACAAAGCTTCGGGTTTGTCAAAAGGTCACTCAGAGGTATATCTTTAAACATGTTGACACATTTAACCCCTGTAGTTTGTATTTACTCACTTTTCGCTTCGTATGATCCATGATTTATTCGTTTGAAGGTATGAGCATCTTGTAGGGTTAATATACAATATAATTATTCATAGTTGACACTTAGAATACGTATATTCACATACTTTCCACGTTTGTCAACTTTAGTCCTTCTATAATATTTCTTTCACACGTTTAAACATTATGACACGTGTCAACACATTATAGGACGTGAATTTTCGAGGTGTTACAGTGTTCTTGAGAGCTTTAGTTGCAACAACTAATTTTGGTCATCTAACTCTAACTCTAAAACAAGACCCACAACTAATAAAAGGATATAGACCCTCATGCATGCAAGCCAAGTGGCGTTCATGCAAAATTGCATGTATTCTGATTGGCCAAAAGGGTGGTGCATGACAAGTGTTAGGATCGGAGGCCCTCATGATAGTGTTTGTTTGTGTAAATTGAACAATGAATAAATATGAAACAATGTAAAATGCAGCGGAAATGAATAACAAACTTTGTAAACACAATCAAAGGAGAAAAATAGTTTTGAGAAAGCATATGCAATTCATTTAGTCAAAAGATTTATAATAAGAATCAAATGATTACAGATATGCTTACACACTAAACTCCCCATCAGCCAGATGCCCCAAGGTTGGATTGCACAAGATGAAAGGATTGAATTGAGGAGAAGAACTCTCTCAAAACGAATCAAATGTAACAGTACAAAGTACTGCTCCATTTATAGACAAACCAAACCGCGGAGGCATCTCAGCTGACGTCACCATGAAAGTGACGTTTAACAACCTAACAACCTGTATCTACTGTCTTCATACAATCACTGCTAAACCTAACAACTGACTATACATGAATCAGATGATATACTAAACTACTGCTCTTCCTAATCATCAGTGTTTTCCTCAAGGTTGATCAGTCCTTGATTGGGTAGTGCTTTGTCATCAGCAGTTTGTACCAGCAGTGCTTAGTATCCAGCAGTCTTCTAGGCTTCATCAGTAGTTAGGAAAAACAGCAGCAGTTGTAGGCGGGCAGTGGATATAAGACCTTCAGCAGTTTTAATCACTTTCAAGGGAGAAGACTTAGTGTAATCAACTGCTTATTGTGAATCTACTGCTGTGACCTGGTTTTGGCTTTCATTATCTGTTCCTCTGGTAGGGTTCAATCCCAACAATCTCCCCCTGGAATAGATAATGCCAAAACCTGTCATTATTCTGGATCTTTATTACTCATCAGAAGTTCCCTTGCTTTTCTTTTGAATTCTTCTTCAAATTCTTTGGAACTTGTGTCATCTTCATCCCGGCACAGTGTAAGTTCAAGGATGCAAATCTTCAACACTAAGGCCTAGTGCTTCTTTCCTTGATATGTACTTCACTTCGCCATTGGATCTGACCAGGGTCAATACGTGGGTCTTTTGATCAGACATCCACTTTAGTACTTTTAAACCCAATGGGTTTCTTGGGAGAGATTTATTCAATGATGAGTTGGGAGATGTTGGCCTTGTGAAAACTTGCAGACTTTCAGACATTCTTTTGAGGGCCATTTCAATGACATTGTTTGCTGTAGCTATGTCTTCTGCAGTCTCTTTTTCTATCTGCTCTTGTCTCTTTTGTTGATCTGGCTCAATGTCTGAAATTTCTGAAGTATTTAGTGATGCAGGCTTAGTTAACACCTTCTTAAAAAGGTTTTGAAGTTTTTCTGAATTCTCTTCTTTTAGACCCATTTTCATGATGGTTTCTTTGAAGAACTCAACTTCCTTTTCCTTTTCCTCTTCACTGTTCAGCTGTTCTCCTTCTTCTTGGTTTGTCACAAGAGTAGATCGGAACAGTGTTTTGAGGTTTTCTATCTGCTGTTCAAGCTTCATCATTTGTTCATGCTTCTTTGAAGTGCCTGAAACAGTTATCTTTCTTTTCTTCAGCCTTTCATAGGCTTCATCAGTTTGCTGCTTTGACCATTTTGATATGGCATTTGCAGTGTCCACTTTTGCATTCACCAGCTCCTGTTTCTTTCTTTTATACTCAGCTGTTAGGTCAGAGATGAGCTTTTTGTATTTACTCCAATTTGGAGCATTTTTCTTCTTTCTAGGATCATTCTTGATTCTATCAATCCTATCAGCTTCATGTTTTAAAGCCACTATTGGCCATTCTTCAAATTGGCTTTCTTCAGCAGGATAAAATTTTTCTTGCATTATGTATGCAAGAAGTTTTCCTCTCATCTCTTTTCGTTGTTCTGCCTTTTCTTTACTCAGCTTTTATGCAAAATATTTTATTTGTTTGACCTTTGTGAGCAGAAAATCCAATCTTTCAGCAATGGCTTCATCACCTTGACCTTTACATTCAACCTTGGCTCTTATCTTAGCCTGTCTTACTTTGAGTTCAAGATATTCATCCATGTCTTCTGGAACCATGAAGCCAACGAGTGAAGAAAATCTTCTGTTTGAAGGATCATCATCAGTGTAGAATTGCCTCATCTCATTTTTTATAGCTTCCAGTTCTAAAGGATATCTTGCAGCAGTGGGATCATATTGCTCCTCATCTGGCTGAGTAAGTTTTCTTTTTCTGGTGTAGAGCTTTGTTGGTTTTGATGTGAGACTGGTGGAAATAGTGGAAAATGACTGACTAACAGCTGTTGAAACAACTGGTGTCTCAACATCTGTTGCCATTACAACTGCTGATATGTCAGCAGATGTCTTCTGCTTTTGAGCAGGGGATGGAAGTGATGAAGTAGTTTTTGATGGTGGTGATGGTGGTGGTGAATCATCAGATACGAGAATCCTTCACCTTTTTATTGTAGGAGAGGCTGATGATGTCATTGGTGGATCAGTGATTTGAATATGAGTGGCAGTGGTTGGTGATTGTGATTGACTGACAGTGGTTGAAACAACTGCTGTCTCAATCACTGCGGTCATTACAGCAGATGCTGTAACATCTGCTGTCTTCTGCTTTATGGCAGGAGGCAGTGATGGTGATGTGATTGTAGATGAAGATGGTGGTAGAACAGTGGTTGTGATGGTGTGTGTTGAAGTTGTGTGTGTTGATGGAATGGCAGCTGTTTGGCTACTGACAGCAGTTTTTGTAACCACTGCTGTATCAGCTGTTTGGATAGAGGTTTTAGATGTTGAATCTTTTGAGATTTTAGATGGCTGTTTTTCTTGCTCTGGTTCAACATACAGTCCATCTTCAATTCCCCTTTTCTTCATCTTCTTGATATTCTCCCCCTTTTTGGCATTATCTGCAAGGGGGTTATCCATAAAAAGGATAGTGGAGGGAACTTTTTCACCATGGGCAGTCTTTTATATGCTGGCCTTTGTAGCCTTGATGTCTGCTTGAGTATCTTTGAATCTTGACTCCACCATGTTTGTCAGCATTTTTACATGCATTTCATGCTGTTGATCAGCCATCTGTTTTTGTTTCTCCAGCATGGGTTGAAAGATATTCCAGAGCTCATTTGCAGCAACTGCTTGTGGTGGAGCAGATGCTTGAGTTGGAACAGGTGCTTGTGGTGGGGCAGCAGTGGATTGTGCTTTTTGAGCTTTTAAAATCTCTTGCACCATCTCCTTTATTTCAGCAACTGAGGTTTCAAGTTTTTCAACTCTTCCCGTCAATTCCTGGTATTTTGAATCATCACCCACTTTAATGGGATCATCTGAATCCCCACCTGTAGTGGTTATATCAATGTTTGACTTAGGAACTGAGTCCCAAAAATCACCCATTGATGCCCCTTGTTCTTGGTACTGGGGACTTCTTTCTTCAGCACTTGATAGACCTTTGATGGTACCAGTGGTTAGAACCAACTCACTGGTGGTTACCGATGGTGCTATTGAAGAAATTGCCTTCAAGGGAGTCTTACTGATGAAACAACTGTCCAACTGAAGATCTGTCGATCCATCAGTTGTAGTTGCTGCTCCACTTGAACTACCACTGAGAGTTACTTGTAACTCAGGGGGTGTAACCTCCTCAGTTGTTGCTGGGATAGCAGAGGTATAAGCATCAGACCCAGTCACTTGTGGGGGTATACTCTCAGTGACAGGTGATAGAGAGGAACTGGTTTGTGTCTGAGCTATAACAACTGCATGCAACAAAGGTAGCATGGATTGTGGTAATATTATTGTGGTAATATTTTTCAACAAATTTTAAGCTCGCGTCTATATGCACATCTGTATGTGGTATAACCAGTGATTCGTCAGCGAAACACTTCTTCAGATTGCAGATGTGGAACACATTGTGAATTCCACTGAGCTCTTCCGGTAAGTTCAACTTATAGGCAACTGACCCGATACGTTCGATAACCTCGAAAGGTCCTATGTATCTCGGGCTTAGCTTGCCTTTCTTACCAAACCGCATCACCCCTTTCCAGGGTGACACTTTAAGTAGGACTTTGTCACCTACTTCGAAGTGGAAATCCTTGCGATTTGGATCAGCGTAACTCTTCTGCCTATATCGGGCAGCTTTGAGATTTTCACGAATCTGGACAATCTTGTCCGTCGTTTTGAACACGATTTCTGGTCCTGATAACTGGACTTCTCCGACTTCCGCCCAACAAACTGGCGATCTACACTTTCTACCGTATAATGCCTCAAAAGGCGCAGCCTTAATGCTGGTATGATAGCTATTGTTGTAGGAGAATTCGATTAATGGTAGGTTCTTATCCCAGCTACCTCCCAAATCGATCGCACATGCACGTAGCATGTCTTCCAACGTTTGAATAGTACGCTCGCTCTGACCGTCTGTCTGAGGATGGTAAGCCGTACTAAAGTTCAAACGTGTGCCCAAAGATTGTTGGAAACTCTTCCAGAAATGTGACGTGTACCTAGTATCCCGGTCAGAGATAATAGCTACAGGTATGCCGTGTAGGGCTACAATCTTATCAACGTATAACTGGGCTAGCATGTCGGAGCTATAAGTCTCCTTGATGGGTAGAAAATGAGCTGACTTAGTCAGTCTGTCAACTATAACCCATATTGTATCATTGCCTTTCCTTGTCTTGGGTAACTTGGTAATAAAATCCATGGTTACCATTTCCCACTTCCACGCAGGAAGTTCAGGCTGTTGTAGCAAACCTGACGGTTTCTGATGCTCGGCTTTGACTTGTGCACATGTCAAGCATTTTGCTACATGGGCGGCTACAGACTTTTTCAAGCCTATCCACCAATAATTTGCTTCAAATCCTGGTACATCTTATCAGCTCCAGGATGAACGGAGTATTTGGAACTATGGGCTTCCTGGAGGATGACATCACGAAGTCCTCCAAAAATTGGAACCCATATTCGTCCATTTAATCGTAAAATTCCGTCCTTGCTAAGAGTTAACTGCTCCTCAGTCACTCCTAACTTTTCATTAGGATAGTTAGCTTCCAACACAGCTTCTTTCTGTGCAGCTAACAACCTATCCATCAAATTATTCTTTATCTCCATACGCTTGGCGTTAATTCGGATAGGCTTAACCCTTTCCTTCCGACTCAAGGCATCGGCGACTACATTCGCCTTGCCGGGATGGTATTTGATTTCACAATCATAATCATTTAAAGTTTCCATCCAACGGCGTTGCCTCATGTTTAACTCTTTCTGATTAAACAGATGTTGGAGGCTCTTGTGATCAGAATAAATCACACATTTGATACCATAAAGATAGTGCCTCCAAAGCTTCAGTGCGAATACAACGGCACCCAACTCCAATTCATGGGTGGTGTAATTCTTTTCATGCACTTTCAGTTGTCTTGATGCGTAGGCAATCACCTTGCCTTTCTGCATAAGCACACACCCCATGCCAGTGTGCGAAGCATCACAATAAACCACAAAGTCTTCAATTCCATCTGGCAGTGTCAGTACCGGGGCGTTGCTCAACTTTTGCTTCAGGATATCAAAGGATTCTTGCTGCTTAAGGCCCCAAACAAACTTAACCTTCTTCTTAGTTAAGGAGGTTAGGGGTGCAGCAATCCTTGAAAAGTTTTCAATGAAACGCCTGTAATATCCTGCCAATCCCAGGAAGCTACGAATCTCCGTAGGCGTCTTTGGCTCTTGCCAATTCATAACAGCTTCAACTTTAGCGGGATCCACCTGGATACCACGCTCACTAACCACGTGTCCAAGAAATTGGACTTCTCGTAGCCAAAATTCACACTTAGAGAATTTGGCGTAGAGCTTCTCCTGACGTAGAAGTTTGAGAATACAACGAAGGTGTTTCTCGTGGTCAGCTTGATTCTTAGAATAAATAAGGATGTCATCGATGAAGACGATAACAAATTTATCTAAGTAAGGCTTGCAGACGCGATTCATGAGATCCATGAACGCGGCTGGTGCATTAGTGAGCCCAAAAGGCATCACTAGGAACTCGTAGTGACCATAACGAGTCCTAAATGCAGTCTTGTGAACGTCTTCATCCTTAACCTTCAACTGATGGTAGCCTGACCTCAGATCAATCTTTGAGAAGTAACTTTCCCCTTGAAGCTGATCGAACAAATCGTCGATCCTGGGCAATGGATATATATTCTTGATCGTGACTTTATTAAGCTCGCGATAGTCGATGCACAGACGCATCGACCCATCCTTCTTCTTGACAAACAGGATTGGCGCTCCCCAAGGAGATGAACTAGGTCGAATGAAACCCTTAGCCAGCAATTCATCTAGCTGCATCCGCAACTCCTTCATTTCTGTGGGTGCCAACTTGTATGGCGCTCTAGCAACTGGTGCGGCTCCGGGGATGATATCTATCCTGAATTCAACTTGTCTATCTGGTGGTAAACCAGGTAGATCTTCAGGAAACACTTCTGGGTATTCAGAAATGACAGGGATGTCTTCTATCTTCGGTTTAGGCTCATCAATAATCACCTGTGCCATGTAGATGACACACCCCTTCTTCAAACACTTGGAAGCCTTGAGCATAGTCACATGCTCAGGTAGTCCATACTGGGTATCTCCCCGAATGGTAAGTGACTCACCAAACGGAGTCTTTATCACTACTTGCTTCATGTTACAGACAATTTGGGCCTGATTATGAGATAACCAGTCCATACCCAGAACTATGTCAAAACCAGCCAATTTAAACGGAAGTAGAGACAGAGGAAAAAAATGGTTCTTAATGGATATAACACATCCATCTAACACGGTAGAGACGGTTTCTATGGTACCATCTGCTAACTCTACCTCATAGTTTGCGTTTAAGGTTTTGACAGGTAAATTCAACAATTTACAAAACTTATGATCTACGAAAGACTTATCTGCGCCTGAATCAAAAAGTACTCTTGCAAAGACATCATTTACGAGGAATGTACCTGTTATGACATTATCGTCCTGCACAGCTTCTTTCGCGTCCATTCTGAAGACTCTGGCATTAGTCTTCTTAGCCTCCTCAGGCTTCTTGTTGTATTTCGGGCAGTTGGTCTTGATGTGCCCCTTCTCATTGCAACGATAACACGTTGCGTCTTTTATCTTTTTGCAATCCAGGGTTTTATAGTCCGTGGACTTGCAAATCCCACAAGCAAAGGATTTTGACTGAGTCTGAGAGCTCGACTCCAGTCTGCACTTTCCATAGTGCTGCTTCTTGCAAATTTTACACCTGGGCTTCTCATCAGACTTATGCCCATCCTTCCTCGATTCAGACCCCTTCTTATTATCACCGTTCCCACGGTGTTTCTTGTTCGACCTTCGCGAACCATCATCTTCACGCTTCCTCTTTTCGGCCTCCTTATTCCTCTGCGATCTCTGCCGGACCGCATCCAGAGTGAGGGATAAGGAAATGTCAGTTAAAGACCTGAAGGTAGCTGGCCGGGAAGCTTTTACGCTTGCCTTGATCTCGGGTTCTAAACCACCAATAAAGCGAGCGATTCTCTTTGGCTCCGGGGTTACCAGGTAGGGAACCAACCGGGACAGCGTATTGAAGCTTGTCAGGTAAGCTTGACAGTCGAGGTTCTTCATCACCAACGATAGAAAGTCAGATTCTATCTTCTCCACCTCATGTTGAGGGCATAAATTTTCCTTGATCAGGGTAATGAATTGATCCCACGACATACTATACAACGGGATCTTTCCGGAGGCCTCCATCAGAGATCTCCACCATGCCAATGCTTCACCCTTGAAGGACTGTGACACAAACTTAACTATATCCCTTTCAGCGCATCCGCTGATATCCACCACCGTGTCCATTTCGTCCAGCCAAGTCATACAGTCGACGGCCCCTTTTTCCCCAGTAAAATCCCTGGGTTTACAAGACACGAAGTACTTATAAGTGCAACCCTTGTTACGGGGTCCTTGATGCAGTACTAGTTGTTGAGATGGGACACTTTGACGGTTGGTGGACTGACGGTCATCACCATCTTTCTTGGGTCCATCCTTTTTGGGAGGAGGCTTGTTATGAGCCTCGGAATGTGTCCTGGGCTTTGAATGTGATGCGGAGTGGGTCCTACTTCGAGTACCACTGTATTCCTCATACTGCCTATCCAAAGCCTGTGTAACAGCGCCGTCTATGATTGCTTTTAATTCAGCACCCGTTAACGTAATCTGGGCGTTCTCATTTGGCTCCACTGGATGGCTATTTCCTTCATTTGATTCAGCCATTTGAATTGAACTGTTGCAGAAAACAAGGTCAATATTTTATTTGGGAGTTTATTATGGAATTACCCCTTAGGGTAACTCGCTAAGCATGGTAAACAGAGACCATATTTGGTTAACTTATAAATCATATTAATTTAGGATTTAAATTAAAATTTATCCTAATTATAATCAATAACAATATATATATTAGCACATAAGGCTTAGTCACATGGACAATTTAAACTTTAAGCTATGATTTCAGAGAATCAAGACTTTTAAGGTTTGAACCTAGTTCATTACCTTTATTAGACAGGGAGTCATAGCTACCACTGTCTTTTGGCTCATATGGAAGTGAGCTGGGCCCGTAGGCATCGTATTACCACGTATGTTACAATATGATCATCTTAATTGGTGATCTTAACCCATGATTCAGAGATCATATAACTGGGTTTGGAATCTTCTAAAGAATCCTTATACATATAAGAATGACATGTGATTTTAACGAATCACTTCTGCCAGGAGTGTTAACATGTTTTAAGATGTTAACAGGGATTTGGATCTTTTAAACAGGTCTTACCATTTTGGCCCGGTCTTATATTTGACACGAGGCTAGGTTTCACACTTTAAGATCCTTAATTAAATAATTACATAGGCAGATTAATTTTAAAAGGAATGATTTTAATTTATTTATTTCATTTATAAAGTATATATGCACAATTGGCAATCATGAAATTTATAAAAACAAACATTCCATTTATTTATTCAAAGCATTACACACTTGCCCTAAACGGGTCTTTCAAATTACAAACTTACCCACGCAGGGGTTAAATAACACACATGCCCACACAGGGGCTAAATATCACACATGTCCACGCAGGGACTCATACTAGCAATACACCCACGTAGGGGTTCAAACAAACAAGCATGCCCACGCAGGGGCTCAAAGCAAACATACCAACTACACCCACGCAGGGGCTCAACAGTAAATACAGGAGAAAATAAGTGTGGAAGGATTCAACGATCCTTCTTGTTCTTCCCCTTGATCAATCCCACTAATCCCTGGAAGAATGTTTGCCTCTCCCGGCGGTCCTCGTGAACTACCCGTTCAACTTGATTTAATCTTTGCAGGAGTTCTTCATGTTCGGGTGGTGAGAATCTAGGTGGCTGCGATTGATTCCGGATGATGGGTCTAGGAGGTATCGCGTATCCCTGAGTCGGGTAACTCACCCCCCATGGATCCCCATAGGGTCCTTGGGTGTTGTAGTTCGCTGCTAACATGTACGGATCAGCCTCCGCGTACCCATAGTCGTGATGCGTTGGGGGTTCAAACGGGTTGTATCCCATGCCACTCGTATATGCCGGGATTGGGTTATCAAATCCCATCGGCGGTGGTTGTAGTACAGCAGGGTTGGAGGGTCCACCAAATTGCGGGTCCTCCTGGTGCGGTGGGTAGTGACTAGCACTTGACTGCCGTGGGGAACTGAAATTGAAGCCCCCCGGTCGTACCGACATGCGGGCACCGGTTCTCCTACGCCTTGGCGGTTGAGGAGGTGCTGGCTGAACTGGTGGCGGTGGAGGTGGTGGCGTAACTGCCACAAACCGATGATCCTCGGATGAATCTTGATGATGCGGCTGCGGCTGTGGCTCCTGCTGCTGCTGAAACTGCTGCTGCTGATGCTGCCCATGAGACGACGAGTGGTGAGAAGGCGTATAGTACCACTCGTGCTGATTAAATAGGGCCTGGAAACTGTCTGGACCACCGTAGGGTGATCCGTGGAAGGACGATCCGTCGGAGATTTCGATCGGATGGTTTGGAGTACCACTCGCCGGCATGACGGGGTCCGTATCCTCGTCCATATCATCCGCGTGATCCCCTGAAAAGTGGTCCTCTGGACCCAGTGGGTTAAAACCCACGGGTTCTGGTATGAATCCTACCGGGTTAAACTGTCCCCGAAAGACAGGTGTAGGGTCTCCATATGAATGATGAGATAGGGATCTCTGAAGTGGTATGTAGGACGGTTGAGGGTTATTGGGTTCATAAGGATTTAGAACAGGAGGTGTTGAAGTATGCGAAACCGACCGTCTGGCCGGCTCGAACTGGTTTCTTCGGTTTTCCCGAGGGTCGTCACTCTCGGTGTTGGATGGAGCTCGCCTTCGTGAAGGTCCAGCTTCATGATCGTTGGGGGCGGTGACTGGCCCCTTTCCACGTCCTCGTGTTCGGAAGAATCTAGGAGGCATTTTGATGTTCCTGTGAATAAGGCATAAGATAACAATAACAAAATATAAAATTTAAAGGACAAAACAAAAACCGAATAAGGTGGAATTTGTCCTAGGTTATAAGTCTAGACTCGAAGGTTTAGATATGTGCAATTGTGTGACTGAGATTAAACACAAAAGGCTAGTGTTTAATTCACTCAGTGTTGGCTCTGATACCAACCTGTCACACCCCGATTTCCACGTGTCACCGGTGGGCCCGGTGGGGGAGTATCGTGACGTGGTTGGCAACGTAATAGTCAAACAACACAATATAATAATGCACAGCGGAAGCAATTTAAAAATAAGATACAACCGAATTTATTTATTGTAATCAAAGTCACAATATCCGGTGTTTATCCACAGAACGGATCGAAACAAAATAACATTTATGGTTCAACAGACTTCTGGCATCCTAAGCTTGCGAGACTTTTATTGATGCTTAGGAGACAATCCAGCCAAATTTCGTTTAGTACCTGCATTCAGTCTTTTTGGGAAAATACGTCAGTTTACACTGGTAAATACATTCAACTGACTCATTTTGGAAAATGATTAAAAATTGGTTTGGATGCACATGGCATAAACATTTTTATTTAACTTGGGAGAATTATTTAATATTATAATCTTGTGAACGAATTACATGTTACTTATGCGTTCAGTAGCCCGAATCTAGTCCGGGTTAAAGATCAATAAACACACCACTTCAATGAGTTATACACGGGAGTACGCCTACACCCCGTGCTCAGGTCGTGGACATCTCGTAAGATGATGCCAGGGATATCCGGGACATGGTCATTAACCCCCCAAAGGCTGTAAAGTAAACAAGACTGTTTAAAACGAGCCGATCAAATTATTCAACTACCCACTAAGCGTGGAGATTTGATGCCCGATCAAGCGGTACGCTATGTACCGTAACCCAAGCCCGTATAGGGAAAATAAGTTAAAAGTATTTACCTGAATAAGTATTTATCACAACAAGCAAAATGCACGTAGCTTTTACTGGTTCTCCTAATCTGGAACGAAGGTTTAATATAACCTATTAGAATCCTAACGGGTCTTTTATTAAGCTTAAGCTTAGACCGGCTAGTTTCAAGATACGGTTCGTACGCACGATTAAGCGAAGACCGGATAGAATGTGATTCAGACCCGACAAGTTTGAAGACTTGTTTAATATGGGTTTATTATTCACATTCTGGATTTTAAGATAAAACCGTTAAGGTTTGACCCGTTTCGGCTAGTTTATGTAAACTTGTTACATAAACCGAACCGTACGCGTAATACGCGTGACGGGTAGTCATGAGAGCTATATACAGGTTTCCTAAGTTAATTATGTCTCAAATATGTTGTGACATCAGTAAGGTGTCTTTCGTTATGCCCGAAACGTGTTTAGACACAAACTAGGCCCCGTAGGGGTATTTTGGTCATTTAAAAGTTTATAAAAGAGTTTAAGTGACAACCTGAGTTACAGGTCTGATGTAATCAGCAAATATACTCAATTTGTTAAGTTACATCAGTAGGTTAAAGCATGTATGTGAAATTTATCATTTTTAACCAAACTAGGCCCCGTAGGGGTATTTTGGTAATTTCACATAAGCCGAAAAGCTCAAAACTGAAGTCTGAGTTTATCAACCTTTGCTTACTGTTAAAATATTATAATTTGCCTCTTATATCAGTAGGTATCAACCTGGGTATGTCCAATATGATTTTAAAACATACTATGCGCTAAAGACGCTAAATAAGGCGATTAAAGGCCATTACCGGGTTCGATACTTAAATCTGATATTTCTATATTTCCAGAAGGCTTAAAATAATTTATTTATCATAACAAATCAGTGGCAAAAGGTTTGGGGTCGTTTAGATATGTAAAACTCATTTTATGGCCCGTAAGGGCAAAACCGACAATTACCGGATTAAACCTACGACTACGAGTTATGCTCAGCCTAAAATTAATTAAAAATCTTTAAAAATCCTAAAATAATATATTACATCAGTGGGAAAAAGATTTGATACCAAAAAGTATGTTTAACTAGGCTATACGCTAATTACGCCATTTTATTAACATAAAGCATTAATTTAGCGACAATGAGCATAACTCTTAATCTACAAGTCAAACTGATGTCAAACTTTGCATACAAGTCTATATATCAGTAACAAAGGTTTCTACACTTTTACATTTTCATAAATCACGTTTTAAGGTAATAAGGGCATAACGGTCAACATATGAGCAATTAACGGAAACATGCATATTAATTGGATAACTAATGAACCAAGGTGTATAATCACAGAGGGTTGTTCTAACACGTATCCTAGTCCAATTAAAGCTCTGAGGCATTTCTAAAATATGCCTAAACGGGTCAGAACTGAAAGTCAAAGTGAAAGTCAAACTATGCGACTTTCGGCTCCGAACCGAGTCTAAACAGGAAATAGTCGGGTTGAACATGTTTGGACATGTTCTTACACTAATTACTAAGTTATAACAATGATCAAACAGGTTATACATGTTCTAGATAGCTAATTATGCATAAATGACATTTTAAGCATTATGTTGACTTTTTAATTAATCGTTTGACCCGACATTTGACCTGGTTAGGATGGTGATCAGGGGAAACCCTTTTGGGGTTTTATTACCCACATAAATACCAACCTATAACTACTTTTAACTCGAGATATGACTGAGCCATTAGTGACTAATCTCGAAGTCAAACCGTAATTACGACGGTTTGACTTTTAGCTAATCTAACAAGCTAAACTTAACTAAACAAGAACTAGCAGACTTACAAGAGTCTTATGCACGAGATTGATCACTTGAGGCTGCTTGAAAGCTCCAGAGATGATCCACAAATGCAGGAGAAGGTGTGTGAATGAATGTTGCATAAGGTGGCCTTATATAGCACTTTGATCCACCATAACAAGTTGACAACTAAGTCTAGGATACACCACAACCTTCCAACATGTGTGCTAGTGCCCTAAGACTGTTTAGGGGTCGCCCACATAGCATTTATGTCGATAAAAGATTGGTTCCCCGCGTTTAAAGGTGCCTGCCCCCGTTTTCTGCATCTGGGCCTTGGACGCGGCCCGCGTCCCATTTCCTCGAAGCCAAAGCGGGCCGCCTTGGCCGGCGAGATCTGATTTTTGATTTTTATTGTTTTCCAACTTGACCCTTGGTTAATTTGAAAGGGTAATTAAGCTTTAACTTGCAATTTGACCCCTTGTAAAATACCCACAAGGACTTTAGGACTTATACCCACTTTGCCAAGTCCCTGAACACTTCCGGTTAACCCGAAAAGCCTTAACTTTCAACGTTAACACTTTAACCCTTCGCACACGAATTTGGTCATAACTTTCTCATACGATAACGAAATGTTATGAAATTTTAATCGTACATCCTAGTGAGCATAATTAGCATTTACAAAGCTTCGGGTTTGTCAAAAGGTCACTCAGAGGTATATCTTTAAACATGTTGACACATTTAACCCCTGTAGTTTGTATTTACTCACTTTTCGCTTCGTATGATCCATGATTTATTCGTTTGAAGGTATGAGCATCTTGTAGGGTTAATATACAATATAATTATTCATAGTTGACACTTAGAATACGTATATTCACATACTTTCCACGTTTGTCAACTTTAGTCCTTCTATAATATTTCTTTCACACGTTTAAACATTATGACACGTGTCAACACATTATAGGACGTGAATTTTCGAGGTGTTACAGTGTTCTTGAGAGCTTTAGTTGCAACAACTAATTTTGGTCATCTAACTCTAACTCTAAAACAAGACCCACAACTAATAAAAGGATATAGACCCTCATGCATGCAAGCCAAGTGGCGTTCATGCAAAATTGCATGTATTCTGATTGGCCAAAAGGGTGGTGCATGACAAGTGTTAGGATCGGAGGCCCTCATGATAGTGTTTGTTTGTGTAAATTGAACAATGAATAAATATGAAACAATGTAAAATGCAGCGGAAATGAATAACAAACTTTGTAAACACAATCAAAGGAGAAAAATAGTTTTGAGAAAGCATATGCAATTCATTTAGTCAAAAGATTTATAATAAGAATCAAATGATTACAGATATGCTTACACACTAAACTCCCCATCAGCCAGATGCCCCAAGGTTGGATTGCACAAGATGAAAGGATTGAATTGAGGAGAAGAACTCTCTCAAAACGAATCAAATGTAACAGTACAAAGTACTGCTCCATTTATAGACAAACCAAACCGCGGAGGCATCTCAGCTGACGTCACCATGAAAGTGACGTTTAACAACCTAACAACCTGTATCTACTGTCTTCATACAATCACTGCTAAACCTAACAACTGACTATACATGAATCAGATGATATACTAAACTACTGCTCTTCCTAATCATCAGTGTTTTCCTCAAGGTTGATCAGTCCTTGATTGGGTAGTGCTTTGTCATCAGCAGTTTGTACCAGCAGTGCTTAGTATCCAGCAGTCTTCTAGGCTTCATCAGTAGTTAGGAAAAACAGCAGCAGTTGTAGGCGGGCAGTGGATATAAGACCTTCAGCAGTTTTAATCACTTTCAAGGGAGAAGACTTAGTGTAATCAACTGCTTATTGTGAATCTACTGCTGTGACCTGGTTTTGGCTTTCATTATCTGTTCCTCTGGTAGGGTTCAATCCCAACAATCTCCCCCTGGAATAGATAATGCCAAAACCTGTCATTATTCTGGATCTTTATTACTCATCAGAAGTTCCCTTGCTTTTCTTTTGAATTCTTCTTCAAATTCTTTGGAACTTGTGTCATCTTCATCCCGGCACAGTGTAAGTTCAAGGATGCAAATCTTCAACACTAAGGCCTAGTGCTTCTTTCCTTGATATGTACTTCACTTCGCCATTGGATCTGACCAGGGTCAATACGTGGGTCTTTTGATCAGACATCCACTTTAGTACTTTTAAACCCAATGGGTTTCTTGGGAGAGATTTATTCAATGATGAGTTGGGAGATGTTGGCCTTGTGAAAACTTGCAGACTTTCAGACATTCTTTTGAGGGCCATTTCAATGACATTGTTTGCTGTAGCTATGTCTTCTGCAGTCTCTTTTTCTATCTGCTCTTGTCTCTTTTGTTGATCTGGCTCAATGTCTGAAATTTCTGAAGTATTTAGTGATGCAGGCTTAGTTAACACCTTCTTAAAAAGGTTTTGAAGTTTTTCTGAATTCTCTTCTTTTAGACCCATTTTCTTGATGGTTTCTTTGAAGAACTCAACTTCCTTTTCCTTTTCCTCTTCACTGTTCAGCTGTTCTCCTTCTTCTTGGTTTGTCACAAGAGTAGATCGGAACAGTGTTTTGAGGTTTTCTATCTGCTGTTCAAGCTTCATCATTTGTTCATGCTTCTTTGAAGTGCCTGAAACAGTTATCTTTCTTTTCTTCAGCCTTTCATAGGCTTCATCAGTTTGTTGCTTTGACCATTTTGATATGGCATTTGCAGTGTCCACTTTTGCATTCACCAGCTCCTGTTTCTTTCTTTTATACTCAGCTGTTAGGTCAGAGATGAGCTTTTTGTATTTACTCCAATTTGGAGCATTTTTCTTCTTTCTAGGATCATTCTTGATTCTATCAATCCTATCAGCTTCATGTTTTAAAGCCACTATTGGCCATTCTTCAAATTGGCTTTCTTCAGCAGGATAAAATTTTTCTTGCATTATGTATGCAAGAAGTTTTCCTCTCATCTCTTTTCGTTGTTCTGCCTTTTCTTTACTCAGCTTTTATGCAAAATATTTTATTTGTTTGACCTTTGTGAGCAGAAAATCCAATCTTTCAGCAATGGCTTCATCACCTTGACCTTTACATTCAACCTTGGCTCTTATCTTAGCCTGTCTTACTTTGAGTTCAAGATATTCATCCATGTCTTCTGGAACCATGAAGCCAACAAGTGAAGAAAATCTTCTGTTTGAAGGATCATCATCAGTGTAGAATTGCCTCATCTCATTTTTTATAGCTTCCAGTTCTAAAGGATATCTTGCAGCAGTGGGATCATATTGCTCCTCATCTGGCTGAGTAAGTTTTCTTTTTCTGGTGTAGAGCTTTGTTGGTTTTGATGTGAGACTGGTGGAAATAGTGGAAAATGACTGACTAACAGCTGTTGAAACAACTGGTGTCTCAACATCTGTTGCCATTACAACTGCTGATATGTCAGCAGATGTCTTCTGCTTTTGAGCAGGGGATGGAAGTGATGAAGTAGTTTTTGATGGTGGTGATGGTGGTGGTGAATCATCAGATACGAGAATCCTTCACCTTTTTATTGTAGGAGAGGCTGATGATGTCATTGGTGGATCAGTGATTTGAATATGAGTGGCAGTGGTTGGTGATTGTGATTGACTGACAGTGGTTGAAACAACTGCTGTCTCAATCACTGCGGTCATTACAGCAGATGCTGTAACATCTGCTGTCTTCTGCTTTATGGCAGGAGGCAGTGATGGTGATGTGATTGTAGATGAAGATGGTGGTAGAACAGTGGTTGTGATGGTGTGTGTTGAAGTTGTGTGTGTTGATGGAATGGCAGCTGTTTGGCTACTGACAGCAGTTTTTGTAACCACTGCTGTATCAGCTGTTTGGATAGAGGTTTTAGATGTTGAATCTTTTGAGATTTTAGATGGCTGTTTTTCTTGCTCTGGTTCAACATACAGTCCATCTTCAATTCCCCTTTTCTTCATCTTCTTGATATTCTCCCCCTTTTTGGCATTATCTGCAAGGGGGTTATCCATAAAAAGGATAGTGGAGGGAACTTTTTCACCATGGGCAGTCTTTTATATGCTGGCCTTTGTAGCCTTGATGTCTGCTTGAGTATCTTTGAATCTTGACTCCACCATGTTTGTCAGCATTTTTACATGCATTTCATGCTGTTGATCAGCCATCTGTTTTTGTTTCTCCAGCATGGGTTGAAAGATATTCCAGAGCTCATTTGCAGCAACTGCTTGTGGTGGAGCAGATGCTTGAGTTGGAACAGGTGCTTGTGGTGGGGCAGCAGTGGATTGTGCTTTTTGAGCTTTTAAAATCTCTTGCACCATCTCCTTTATTTCAGCAACTGAGGTTTCAAGTTTTTCAACTCTTCCCGTCAATTCCTGGTATTTTGAATCATCACCCACTTTAATGGGATCATCTGAATCCCCACCTGTAGTGGTTATATCAATGTTTGACTTAGGAACTGAGTCCCAAAAATCACCCATTGATGCCCCTTGTTCTTGGTACTGGGGACTTCTTTCTTCAGCACTTGATAGACCTTTGATGGTACCAGTGGTTAGAACCAACTCACTGGTGGTTACCGATGGTGCTATTGAAGAAATTGCCTTCAAGGGAGTCTTACTGATGAAACAACTGTCCAACTGAAGATCTGTCGATCCATCAGTTGTAGTTGCTGCTCCACTTGAACTACCACTGAGAGTTACTTGTAACTCAGGGGGTGTAACCTCCTCAGTTGTTGCTGGGATAGCAGAGGTATAAGCATCAGACCCAGTCACTTGTGGGGGTATACTCTCAGTGACAGGTGATAGAGAGGAACTGGTTTGTGTCTGAGCTATAACAACTGCATGCAACAAAGGTAGCATGGATTGTGGTAATATTATTGGTGAGGGTATGGGAGTTGAAAGAGACATGTCCTTGGGATCAGGACTGAGGAAGATGGATCCGAGTGGATTCAGAGCTTCATATTGTGGGGTCCCTGTGCTTACAACCTGATCCTTTTGTGAGGAAGCAGGAGGAGTTTTAGGCAATGGTTGAGATCTTTCTTCCAACTGCTGTGAGGAAGTAGCAGCAGTGGTTTGTGGTGACATTTGTTTTGTCACAGGCAGTTGCTCTGGGATCTCATCTTCCAGAGTTGCCTTTGTTTTGGGTTTGGTGGGTTTTTTGGATGTTTTTCTTTTGGTCTTTTTGGTAATGTCAGGTGTGGGTTTCAAAGCAGTGGTAGTGCTGCTCTGATCACCTGGAGCAGTAGGCTCAGCAGCAGATGTCTGAGGAGCAGTGGTAACTGCTAAATTCTGCTCGGACACCTCTGCTTTTGTTTTTATTGGTGCCAACATTCTAGTGAATGTTTCAGGTGTTAAACTTTTTATTTGAAAATAAACACCTTGTTTTGGCACATTTTCATTTTCTTTTTCAAATTTTTGTTTAAAATAATAGCTTAGAAATCTTGGAAAGAGTAAAAATGCTTTGCTATCAGCATTCTTTACCAAGTCATTGAAGATTTCCTGGGAATAATTGTAATCTTTATTATTTAAAATGGCATAGCCCAGGCATTGAATATTCAATGGTATTTCGTTAAAAGCTGTTGTTTTATTTGAAACACACGACAAAAGTGTGTGGAATAAAAATCTGGGTGCAGACGGGAAATAACCTTTTTGTAAGGTATCTACCTTTGATTATTCTGCATATCCCCTTTTCAGAAAATCAGCTTTTAACTCGTTTTTATCAAAAGAAGTTTTACCTTTTTGATCATCGAGTTTGAAGACTTCTGAGATTGATTGCGGAGTGATTTGAACCGCTTTACCCTGTATCGAGGAGTTAATGGCTACTACTTTTCCGTCTTGTTTTTCAAGCGTAGTATTTTTCCAGAACTCTCTCTGGGTTTGCAAGTAAATGGGAGCGTCTGCTGTCAACAAAGTTTTGATTCAAAGAGTGTGTCAATGACGGAATCGAAGGTGCGGTTGTTTGAGGGTTTTGTGAGGAGACCCAAGTAGTTGTGTGGTGATTTGTATGGGATTTCAATGGTTTCTTCGGCCATTTGAGCGACCTCTTTTGAAGATGATGGTGATTTTGGTTTAGATTTTGATTTTGATTTTGACTTCGTCATTTTGATGAAGAAGAATCGGAGAGTGATTTGGGAAGAAAAGTTGGAAACTGCTTTTGAGAAGAGAACTTTGGAATTCAATTCGACAGTGTAAAACCCTGTTTGGGGGTTTTGATCAGGGTTTTATTAAGGGAAAAAGTGATCGCTGATGTGGCAGCGGTTATTAAGATCTGAAGGCTAAAAACTGACCACGTGTCAACCTCTGATGATATGGATGAAAAATGGAGGACAGTTGTTTTAAGAACCACTGATGTATCAAGCATCAGTAGTTACAACGGTCACAATGTGATGACAATGAAAGATTTTTACTATCAGTGGATACCATATCAGTGGATAAGACACTGATTTTGAGCATCAGTGCTTGCCAAGCAAAATAAGGATCAGTGATTGACTTTCAGCAGTGGATAGTAATTAGGAAGCAGACGTTGGAGCAAAACAGAGGTTAGGGTTAAAATAAGAGCAATGGTTTGAAAGTTCATATTCAGCAACTTTTTACAGAGATTTTCATTCAAGGTTTTGCCACATGTCAATTTCCTATAAGAATTCTTACGAATTTCTGACAGTGGTTTTGTACCCCAGATGATGAGAACTTTTTACTAAGGCAACTCATTTTCGTTTAATATCCAAATTAAAACATGAGTGCCCCAGTAGTTTAAACACTGTTTAGCAATCAACCTTTGATTTTGTTTAAAACAACCCTGAGTATGACATGACCTTTGACATATGCACCATTTCTTTTTGACCCATTTATGAGGACAGAAATACCAAGAAAAATATGGTACCATATCCTGACAGGAAATTTAAACTATTGCCAACAAAAACCAGCAAAAGTTCAAAATATATTATTCTTAAAAAAATGAATAATATATCCTGGTTATTTAGAGGAAATCCTTTGGGAAAAAATGGATAAAGGATTCTCTGAAAATAGCATAAAAAAGGATCTGGTATAATATCAATAAAATACTTAATCATATCATTCTCAAGTTTTATGAAAATGGTCAGTGGTTTGACAATCAGTCGTATGAAATTTCAAATATATTTTGACCACTGTTTAGTACCATTTTCTTGTTGATTGATTGACAACAGAATTGAGAAAACATGTACACATGAGTTTTTGATAATCATGTGATGATTTTGAAGAATTGTCTATTTCTCTTTGAAGTTCATTCACCGGAAATTCCATTTTTACCTGAACCTTTTCGTGAATAGATAAATGCACACAGTTGCTTAATGACCATTATTACCCTAAACTCTGACTCGAGAGTGTTTTAAGTTTATGCTCTTTTCTTTTGACTTCAAAAGTTTTGAGATAAACACACTTCTGAGCTTTTGTTAATTTTCTTCTTCCCTTTTTACCCTTCTCATTCATAAGTAATGAAATACTTACTGAGAGGCATTTATTGAAGGAATACTTATTCCAAAATCATTTTGCAGTGAGGTTTTGAGAGATTTGGTCATTTCTGCACATGCTTATGCCAACCTTCTCATTACCTATGATCTGGACATTTTTACTCCTGATTTTCTTAATGTATTTTAACATAGTTGATTTTGTCCTTTTGAGGATCTCAACCTGTTTTCAACACATAAGATCTAAATAACTAAAGTTTTAAATCCCCTCTTTATAGACAACCAAAAACACTAATGTTTTATGAAACATATATTTTTGTTAATCTAAGGTTCATACTTTAGCATTTAATAAAGACATCACAAATATCAAAACAATAGTTGAAATCAATTTTGAAAAGACAGAATAATTCCATAGTTTAACAGACATGTTTGCAGATCTGAAAACTATGAGTGACTTGTGCATGATATCACTTGTTGTGTGAGATTTGTGTGTCATATGACATCTTGGTTGTTTTACAGAGTATTTGAATAGCAACTTTAAGCGTTATCACTCGTTACTCTGTTTTTCAACTAAGTACAACCAACCTTAGTATCAATGAATTTTGAGCCGAACTGTTATGTCAAATTGACTGTTAGATCGAATTTGACTGTCCAGGCTCTGATACCAATTGTTAGGATCGGAGGCCCTCATGATAGTGTTTGTTTATGTAAATTGAACAATGAATAAATATGAAACAATGTAAAGTGCAGCGGAAATGAATAACAAACTTTGTAAACACAATCAAAGGAGAAAAATAGTTTTGAGAAAGCATATGCAATTCATTTAGTCAAAAGATTTATAATAAGAATCAAATGATTACAGATATGCTTACACACTAAACTCCCCCTCAACCAGATGCCCCAAGGTTGGATTGCACAAGATGAAAGGATTGCATTGAGGAGAAGAACTCTCTCAAAACGAATCAAATGTAACAGTACAGAGTACTGCTCCATTTATAGACAAACCAAACCGCTGAGACATCTCAGCTGACGTCACCATGAAAGTGACGTTTAACAACCTAACAACCTGTATCTACTGTCTTCATACAATCACTGCTAAACCTAACAACTGACTATACATGAATCAGATGATATACTAAACTACTGCTCTTCCTAATCATCAGTGCTTTCCTCAAGGTTGATCAGTCCTTGATTGGGTAGTTCTTTGTCATCAGCAGTTTGTACCAGCAGTGCTTAGTATCCAGCAGTCTTCTAGGCTTCATCAGTAGTTAGGAAAAACAGCAGCAGTTGTAGGCGGGCAGTGGATATAAGACCTTCAGCAGTTTTAATCACTTTCAAAGGAGAAGACTTAGTGTAATCAACTGCTTATTGTGAATCTACTGCTGTGACCTGGTTTTGGCTTTCATTATCTGTTCCTCTGGTAGGGTTCAATCCCAACAACAAGTGGCGGTGGGTGAGAATATCCGTGTCACCCGGTCCATGTACCCGTCTCTCCGTTAATACCCGCTTATGATCATAAATATAATTATGATCTATCTCGTATGTTGTTCGTAATTACCAGTTAAACAGGTTAAGTGGATTTTTAGTTCGTTGTACAAGGTGTAACTCTTACGGGTCAAGACCCGGTCGGCAGCGTTGACTTATCGAACCGGACATAATATCCAACAGCTCCCACTTGGACGGTCTCTGATAAGGTCTCAACGCTGACAGCCAGCGGTGTTCTAGCTACACATAGCTGCCCCCAACAGGTCATGACACTTTAAAGTCATTAACCAAGGTATCTTCTCTTTAGCAACGGCTTGCTACATGAAGATAGTAGACTTATGGCAATTAGCCTCATCTATCCTTTCTGTAAAAGACATCAATTGAACAATGAGACATGGATCAGATTCAATCTCACATGGCGTTCAATCATTATCGTTCCCATTCACAGAATCAAAGTGGTCCAATCAAACACACAGTAAGTTTGGGTAAGGCCTTACACTTCACCAGTTTGAATCAACGAGGGCGCCCAGATGTCTAACTGTTACATATAATGTAAGAGTACAAAATCCCATCTTAACTACATACAACTCCCACTGAACTTCAGAACCACTCCTAACCAATGACTTTATGACTGGCAGTTACGCGACAGCGTTGGACACTGATCAAAGAATAGTCTTTAGTAAACGAAAGTTCTAGTATGTATCTCAGGTCAGAGGATACTAAATGAGTATACCTAAATCAAATACATCTTATGACCATGATCCATGAAGATGATTTGATGCGAGTTACATCCAACGTCATTCATAATGAGGTTTGTGAGTTTGGAAGTCAACTCCTTGAGTCCAAAGTCAGAATAGTCTTAATTCAGAGTCGTTCCCACGAGTCTGACCGACTATGGATAATTTAGAATACAACATTCATGGATTAAACGTATCAAAATTGAACACAGTTGTAAGATTCAAACTTTGCATTTAGCCAGTAAATCAAAGGTGAATTCAAAAGGTACAACTGTTTGAATGTTCGTACATCCAAATACTAAATCAAAACAAATGGTTATCCAATCTAAGACCGATAGCATTCTCATGCTTGTCCTGAGACATCGGTTTAGTGAACGGGTCTGCTAAGTTTTGATCTGTGTCTATTTTGCTTATTAAGATGTCTCCTCATTCCAGTATTTCCCGTATATAGTGGAACTTTCTTAGAATGTGCTTAACCCTGTGATCTGGGCTCCTTGGTTTGAGCAATGATTCCTGTGTTATCACAGAACACCTAGATTGGTTTCTGAACACTTGAAACTAGGGGTGTAAACAAGCCTAGAGGCTCGAGAGCTACTCGTGATCGGCTCGGATAAAAGCTCGAACGAGCCGAGCCTTAACGAGCCCGAGCCCGAGCTCGAGCCTGAAATAGAGCTCGTTTTGTTATCGAGCCCGAGCTCGAGCCTGAAATTCAAACCTTGTTTAGGCTCGCGAGCCTAAACGAGCCCATGCAAAATTTTAATTTTTATATATATAATATATTAATAATGATGATAACATTGATGAGCCGAGCTAGAGCCGAGCTTTGGCTCGTTTAAGCGATGTTGAAGTGAGCTTGAGCCGAGCTTTTAGCTCGTTTAAGGTTGTTCTCAAAATAGTTCGAGCCGAGCTCGAGCTCAAAGAAGTAGGCTCGAACCGAGCCGAGCTCGAGCTTTATAAAAACCTAACGAGCCGAGCTCGAGCCTGGTCGAGCTCGGGTTCGGCTCGGCTCGTTTACACCCCTACTTGAAACCACATCGAGGTCATTGATGAATTACTTCATCCAAGCAGATTCTTCCGCAGCATCTGATGCAACTATACATTCGGATTCGGTGGCTGAATTTGCCACCACACTCTGTTTGGAGCTTTTCCAATAGACAACTCCTCCATTGAGAGTGAATACGAATCCTAATTGTGAGCGAGAATCATCTCGGTCACTCTGGAAGTCAGCATCAGTGTAACACCTTACAGTGAGCTCCTCTTCCACTCCTCCAAACACCAAGAACATATCTTTGGTTCTTCTCAAGTACCTCAGAATGTTCTTTACTGTAGTCCAATGGGTAATGCCAGGACTATGCTGAAAACGACTGGTTATGCTTAAAGCATACCAGACGTTAAGTCTAGTACATAGCATACATGATTGAACCAATCGCTGAAGCATATGGAACTACTTCCATTTGCTTAATTTCAATGTCCGTTGAAGGAGATTGCGATTTGTTCAACACGGTTCCTTTAGTCATAGGAACACCTCCATTCTTGGAGTTTTTCATCTTGAAGCGTGTTATCATTTTGTGTATGTACGTTCTTTGACTTAGCCCTAGAAGCCGCTTAGATCTATCCCTATAGATCTTCATTCCTAGAATGTAAGCAGCTTCTTCCAAGATCTTTCATTGCGAAGCAAGATCCCAAATATTGATTAACTTTGTTAAGCATAGGGATATCATTTCCAATGATCAGTATATCATCCACAAACAGGATGAGGAATGATATGGTGCTCCCACTAACCTTTCTGTAAACACAAGCCCATCTTCATTCTTGACAAAACCAAACTCTTTGATCTTTTGTCAAAATGAATATTGCAGCTATGTGATGCTTGCTTGAGTCCATAAATGGACTTATTTAGTTTGCACACCTTAGTTGGATATTTAGGATCGATGAAACCTTCAGGCCGAACCATATAGTCATCTTTAGAGAGATGTCTATTAAGAAGGGAGGTTTTGACATCCATTTGCCATATTTTGTAATCATAGTACGCAACTATGGCAAGCAATATCCTGATTGATTAATCATAGCGACGGGCGAGAAGGTGTCATTATAGTCAATACTTTGAGTTTGAGTGAAACCCATCGCAACTAGCCGTGCTTTATAGATGTGTATATTTCCATGCATATCGGTTTTTCTCTTGAAAATCCATTTTCTCCCTACTGCCCGAGATTCGGGGGGTAGCTCAACCAAGTCCCATACTTGATTGTCATGCATAGACTGCATCTCGACGTTCATGGCTTCTTGCCATTTCTCAGATTCTGAATCTAAGATTGCAGATTTGTAGTTAGCAGGTTCGTCATTAGACTCAGCTATTAATAAGACTTCGGGATCTTTTAGATGCCATAGACATCTATCAGATTCTTGTGAATTCTACTACTTCTGCAAACGTTTGTGTTTTATGTATGATTCATTGGCAACAACTACTTGTTGATCAGACAGTCCAACTACATTAGCGGTTGTTTGTGGTTCTCGAATTTCTTTAAGATCAACCACATTATTTCCAGTTTCTCGATTAAGAAGTTCTTCCTCGAGAAAGTGTCCTTTCCATTTGATGGAAATCACATTTGCATCAGGATGGTAGAAATAATATCCACTTCTTTTATAGTATCCGACGAAAAACAACCTTTTCGCCTTGAGGATCGAGCTTATCATCAGAATCACTTGTGATGTATGCCTCACATCCCCATACTCTAAGGTATTCCAAATCGGGTTTATGCCCATGCCATATCTCATATGACGGTTTTGTTTACCTTTTAGTCGGAGTTAAATTGACAACGCGGGTAACGGTCATAAGAGCATGATCCAAAAGGAGTGAGGCAAGTTAGTTCTACACATCATCGATCGAACCATATCAAGTAGAGTTCAATTTTACCTTTCACTCACGCCATTAAGTTGGGGTGTGCCAGGTGGAGAGGGTTGTGAAACTATTCCACACTCTTTTAGATGATTAAGAAATTCAAAGCTGAGATATTCATTACCTCGATCTCATCGAAGTACTTTTATCTTTCTATCAAGCTGGTTTTAGTCATGGTTTCTAGTCATAGTTCTGAAAGGGCCATATACATCATGTGAATGAGTTCTAGAACACCATTGATCCGTTCACCAACTTCGGTGAAGGGGTGCTTTGTGAGTTTGCCAGCTAAGCAAGATTCGCAATCATCAAAGGAGTCATGTCTAGTGGATTCAAGAATCCTCTTGGACTGGAGCCATTTTATGCGTGCCTTACTTATGTGGCTAAGTCTGCAATGCCATAAATATATTTCATTTATGCCAGCTTTGTTACGTTTAGAAAGATGATATATGTTATCACTTGATTGAACATCAATCTCATAAATACCATTTCGAGGTTCAGCCTCAAAATAAAAGACATCATTCAAGTAGGCTATAATAGAAGAACCATTTAAAATGTACTTGAATTGAATCATTGTTCAAACAGTGAAGAAACTGAAATAATGTTTCTGGTCAAACCATGTGCATATAAACAGTTATTTAAAGTAACTACAAGGCCAGGGGAACATGAAAAACAAAAATGTTCCAGTTGCAAGAACTGGAACTCTCTTTCATTACCAACTATGAGTTCCAGGTAGCCTTGTTTCAGTTTCTTCCACTTTTCAGGCTCTTGCAAGACATTAACGATGTGGTAATCACATCCGGTATCAAATACCCATGTGTTGCTAGAAACAGTGAAAAGTTCGATAACATAAATGAGAATATCGAAAGAAGTGCCAATGTTATTGGCCTTGTTCATATTCAGCTTGGCTAGATACTGTGGGCAGTTTCCCTTCCAGTGCCCATTTGGTTGCATTCAAAGCACTGCCGCTCCTAGGAGGGTGTGGTTTTGCAACATGCTTGTTGTTAGTGGCATTTCTGGCAGCAACAACAACTTTTCTCTTGCCTTTGCTTTTATGTTTCCTTTTTCTTGTTATTGGGCTTCTTAACACCACCAGACTTGACCATTAGAACTTGGTTGGTTTTGTGGAATAACCAAGTTTGTTCATTTGGTCAATGTATCCTTTCATCTTTAGCACATGAGTACTGATACATGATCCTTCCAGCATTTTACAGCTTATGAGCTGTTTCATGGTGTCATATCGCTCCTGTTGGGCTTGTTTCTGGAAGATGCCTTTCAGTTGCTGGATCATGTCATAAGCATCCATATCTTCCATGTTCTTCTGAAGGTCAGGAGACATGGTGGCTTTCATAAGGCAGGCTACCTCAACGGCATCCTCGTTATGTTTCTCTAGTGCTTTGCGAGCACTAATAGAATTACTTTCAGGCTCGGTAAGGACTGGGCCATCTAAGATATACAGCTTTTCCTCCATCTTGAGAACTATTCTCAGATTGCGGTGCCATTCGAGAAGGTTGGTGTTATTCAGATTTTTTATTTCCCTTTCCTTTTTCAAGTATAGACTTGAAAATGAAGGAGTTGTTTTCATTAGACATCTGTTATGTAAGCAAGGTGATATTAATTAGTATTTTCGATGTATATCTCCTTGATTCGTGAGGTGAGACGATAAGGAACGAGAATCCGGTTAGAAGCTCTTTCTAAAGGCGGCTGGGGCACGCAACATTAGCAAGAGGTTCAAGCGGACTGACAACGATTGTCAATTGTGAGAAAGGCACAACTCCCGAGGTTTATGAGGCTGCGAGGATAACCTATTGTCCTTGCATTGATACATTTGGCCTCATCTATGCCACTTTTGTTCTCGAGACAGCTAGGGCACGTAACACGAGAAGAAAAGTAATAGTCGTCCTAAAACGGTCACATGTGGAAGGGTCGGATGTGTCGACGAAACCCTTGCACCTTGGAAGGATAAACTAGACACCAAGTGTCGTGCTGTGGCTCCAACACTGATGGTTTGCATTATGCCCCAAGTGTTACTAGTAGTAGGATGGCATAGACTGTTGATTTTAATTTTTACCAAATAGGGTCGTTATAGTCGGTTTTAATTTAGATATTAAATTTGCGACATAACCAAAAAGGACCCTTTCACCTCTCAACAATTAGTTTTAGATAACCTATAAAACTAAGTTTGTCGCGACTTGGAATAACCAATTTTAAGTTAATAGAAACTATTAAGTTAATAGTTTTGGAAAATAAAAACTAGTTTGATTTGCAAAACTTAATTGGTTATTATTTGTTTCAAAAAACAACCTTTGTTTTATAACAAAAACTTTAACAAGTTATAAAAACAATTTAGAACTTGTTTTAATGTGATTGTTTTTAATATTTTAAAACTCCTTCTAAAATCATGTTGGTATTTAGGTTGGTTACGTTATAACAAATTATAAGATAAAAGCAACCACAATAGCAAGATAAACATGTAAATCCATATGGCCAAAATTGTTCGATCTTGCTAGAGCCTAATAGCAAGATCAAACGGGTCACGGGGTCACAACACACAAACAACCACAAGGATGGACTTGAGTGCATCTTGTTGTCTTGAGCAACTCCCACTAACTCCAAGACTCCTCTTGGCATTCGGTTTTGCTTCGGGTTTGCTTCGGGTCTTCGTATCAACAATATTTAACAAGTAAATATAACAAAGACAAAATGCCTATCTATTACAACTTTGAACCACAAGACGGGCCAAAACCATAAACTAAACTATTACAACTTTGAACCATCTCGGTGGCAAAAAATAATAATTACAAAACCGAATAAAATATACAACCACAAAAAAATAAGGTCTAGCCGAATTTACATATCGCACAACAATCACAAAATAAAACCGGGCAATGTTTTTGGTCAAGCAAAACGAATAAAATATTGACCAAAATAAAAGTGCCCTTAAAAAATACTTAGATCATAAACTTTAAATAAATAAAGTTTGTGTTCTAATTCCGGTTAAAAGGACCGGTACCGACTCGTATGTTGTAACCAAGGCTCTGATACCACTGTTGAGTTCCCGTGGTGATCGGTCAAAATTTTATTTATCAAAAACCCGGTTCAATAAATAAAGGTTAATTAATTAAACGAGTTAATTAATAAAACGCAGCGGAAAAAAAAAAACTAATGATCAACAAACGAAACCCGACAAGATCTGGTTACATACAAATACGAGCACAGTAAAATATATTTAACTACCGATGAGAAAGATTATACCTCGGTTAATGACTAACCGGTCGAGACATCGAGGTTCAACGAACAAGGGCTAGTTAACGAACCAACGAGACGCGACGAAGGAGGCGGCGGCTGGCGGCAGCCAACTACGGCAAACAGAGGCGGCAGCCGCGGCAGTGGCCGGCGGCAGCCGGCTGGCAGCGGCGGGACGGCGGAGGCGGGGCGACGACGGCATCCAGCGGCAGCAGCAACGGCTGCAGGTGGCGGCCGGCAGTGGCGGCTGGCGGCTGGCAGCGGCAGCCTTGGCTGGTTGCGGCAGCCTTGGCCGGTTGCTTTGTGGGTGTTCTTGAGAGCTTTAGTTGCAACAACTAATTTTGGTCATCTAACTATAACTCTAAAACAAGACCCACAACTAATAAAAGGATATGGACCCTCATGCATGCAAGCCAAGTGGCGTTTATTCAAAATTGCATGTATTCTGATTGGCCAAAAGGGTGGTGCATGACAAGTGGCGGTGGGTGAGAATACCCGTGTCACCCGGTCCATGTACCCGTCTCTCCGTTAATACCCGCTTATGATCATAAATATAATTATGATCTGTCTCGTATGTTGTTCGTAATTACCAGTTAAACAGGTTAAGTGGATTTTTAGTTCGTTGTCCAAGATGTAACTCTTACGGGTCAAGACCCGGTCGGCAGCGTTGACTTATCGAACCGGACATAATATCCAACACCTTCTGTATAGTTTTGGTGGAAGATGAAAGTAGATTTAAGAAAGTTCTAAAGTTCTAGAGAGTATCATGTCATAGGTATGATTATGATTGTTGGGAGGTTTTTAAAAAATGCATGTATTATGATTAGGATACACAAATCCTCTTGAATTCAAGAGATTGTTTTATGTTTTCAAAAACGCTAAAGTCGTTCTTCAAGGGGGTAAATTTATGTATCTGTGTAAATTAGGATTGCATGTCGTGCGTTACATACACACGCCATGCGCATACACGGAATTCATAAGGCATAACTTTATATTTAGGTCTTCTTCTTATCCGTCAATCGAATCTACACTCCAACGTTATAAAGTTTGATGTTTGTGTGTGTTCAAGTTTCACCTATTTTACTTATTTTATATATTTTAGCATATTAGGAAGCATTTTAGCATCATGTATTACATAAAAACAAGTGGCAAAAGATATCGGTATAGAAAATATGTATAGCGCCTAGTGTTTTGCACACTTGTAAATAAATAATGTCATTGTTGATTAAGAGTGATGACTAGTGATTGAGTGATTCACATGTGAAAAGCGGAAAGGAATGTGTATTTATGTAAAATTGCATGTCGTGTGTACATATACACATACCACAACTCATATTACATAAATTTATTTTAAACCATTCGGAATAAATTCCTTATCTATATCTATATATTTACACTAAAAATAACTACTTTTTCTCTCTCTCATTTTTAATTAAATAATTTTTTTATACTTTAGCATTACTTTTTCTCTCTACTCCCATCACAACCATTTCTAAAAATATTAAAAATTTATAAGGTTTTCTCTCTACATATTTTTTCCTCATATATTTACATATGAACATTAACTTTTCCATATATGTTTTCTCTCCTCCACTCACAACCACTCAAAAACACTAATAATTATTGTGAATGCTCTTAGGTCTTCTTTTTATCTGTCAACCAAATCCACAACGATATAAAGTTTAATGTTGTGTGTATGCATCTTCCACCTATTCATCTTACTTGTTATACATTTAGTGAAATAGGAAGCATTTCAGTGTCATGTATTATAGAGTAAATTGCCAAAATCGTCCCTGAGGTTTAGTCATGTTTGTCAGTTTCATCCAAAATAATTTTTTTGTACCACATTGCCCTTCATCTTTGAGATTTTTTGTCATTTTCATCCAAACATCTAATTTGCTTTGTTTTTTTTCTGTGAGACATTTGGATGAAAATGACAAACGATCCCAAATCTTAGGGATGATTTTGGCAAAAAAGTTAGACGTTTGGATCAAAATGACAAAATTCCCAAAAGTGAAGGGCGATATGGTACAAAAAAGTTGTTTTGGATGAAACTGATAAACATGTCTAAACCTTAGGGATGATTTTGGCAATTTAGTCTATAAAGCAAGTGGACATAATTGCTCCCAATGCACGCACAATGTCTCGTTTGTGTTCCCGGTCACACACACAGTGTTGCAGTCAAATATTGACATTTAATTAACTTTAAAATGATATTTTTATAGAGATTATTGAGTATGAACCATTTCTATTTTATATTTTTCCACAAAGTAAATCCTAATGTGGTAAGTGTTGTGGTTGTATTATATATGCACACATGTAGATAAAAAAAATGTTGTTGATAAAGAGCTATGATCTTTTCACCATCCCATCATCCACATCATATTTATGTTGGAGTAAGAATGAGAACTTTTTGCATAAATAGGTCTTTTTGAATTTGGATGCTAATATGTGGGGTCTTTCCTATTTTACATAAATAGGTCTTTTTGAATTTGGATGCTAATATGTTGGAGTAAGAATGAGAACTTTTTGCATAAATGTCTTTTTGCATATATATTCATCCTCCCAAATTGGAGAGATTAGGAGAGAATTTTCCTTTCCCTTCCCCTGTTAAATGAGACTCGGGAACATAGTGTTAGGGTCGCAACATTTTCCGTATTATTTTAATGAGTTAATTGCCTTGTGGTTTACCCATATTGTATGTTTGGTCCCTAAGTATTAGAAATTAAGAGGATGATGCCTAATGTTCATTGATAGGTAGGGTTGTTCACGAGCTGAACCGAATTGATCGGATCTTTGCTCGTAGTTGGTTCGTTTACAAACTGAACCGAAGCGAGCGTTTTTTCAACCGAGCCAAATTTGTACGACCGCCGTCTTTCGGTCCGAGCATTCTTCGATCGAACGTCGAGCGAGTATTGAGCGTCGCAGAACAAAAAAAAAGAAAGTGACAATTGGGGTGTTATTTTTAGAGTAAAGTGCAGTTTTCATTCCTAAGGTTTCGTCCGATTAGAACACATGTAAATTTAACACATAACAAATATAATTGTAACAAATAACAAAGAATGAAAAAGACTCAACTGATTCTATCGAGATCAATTGAGCGAGAAGATGAATCGTTGACCTATTGAAGGATACTGTATCACCCTAAATTTTTGAACTTTTATAAAAGAGTTAAATGCTTGGTTGGTCCCTATGGTTTGCAAAAATTTCATACTTGGTCCTAGTGGTTTACTAATTACACGCGTGGTCCCAAAAGTTGTCAAAAATGAACTCGGTTGGTCCCCTGACCTAACCTTTGTTAAGTTTCTCAGTTAAGTACTTTTGAAATGACTATTTTACCCTTCATCTTCTTCCTCCTTTTTATTAAACGATCCTACCACTATCACAACCACATACGCAGCCGCCATCAACAGTCACAACCACCATCTCCGACGCCGGCCACCACCAACAATAAATACATCAAACTTTTATTAATATTCCTTGATAAAAAAAAAGAGAAATACCACACAGTCCTCATTCATAATCTAAACCCCCAATCAGATTTGGGTCAGATTATCCACAACCTCTATTCATTTCTCTCTAGGGTTTCATCTTTCAACTTCAATCATCTTAACTTGCTACATTGCAATGAACATACAGACCAGATTACTGATGTGTTTAATCGGATGGATCGATCAAGATCTAAAAGATGTTATTACCTAGAATAAAACAACTACTTTTACCCGAATTTTGACTCCGACGGAACTGCGGCCTCGAATCGATCTGGCTCGTGTTTCCAGGTTGTATGAACATCACTAACCATCAACAATTTGAATCGATCTGGCTCGTGTTTCCGATGGAATGCAGTCGTTTCAGCTTGCAATCAGTTTCTGGTTCTTTGTGTCCGTCGTGCTTGGTGGGTGTTCGAGGGTGGAGGTGAGAAGCGGTGGTGGGTATTTGGTTGTAGTTGTGGTGGTGATGGTGGTGCTTGAGAGAGAGAGAGATGCTTGTAGTGGTGGTGCTTAGTTTGGTTGTTCGAGATTGACTGGTTATGGTGTGTAACAGTGGGGTTAAGTGGGTGGTGGGTGGGTTTTTTTAGAGTGTTTTTTTTTTTATTATTTTAATTGTTTAAGGGTAATATAGTCATTTCACACATAGTTAACTGAGAAATTTAACAAAGGTTAGGTCAGGGGACCAACCGAGTTCATTTTTGACAACTTTTGGGACCACGCGTGTAATTAGTAAACCACCAGGACCAAGTATGAAATTTTTGCAAACCACAGGGACCAACCAAGCATTTAACTCTTTATAAAATTATAATAGTTAGATACTGGGATCTTGTTAAGTTTGATTAATAATTAAAAACTTAAATTTTAGATATTTGTCTGAATAGAAATTTGATTTGAAGGCTATGTTCATTTAAATATATTGAAGTTAAAAATATTACTTTGATACAATCTGTTTTGATAATAACGAAATCTTCAATTTCATATTTTACAATTTAAATAATGTAGATATATACATCCTTAGGAATTTGAAACAACTAATATGTGTGCACCGATCCTTCTTTCCTAACTCATTCATTCCAAAACTTGCGGTCGATTAGTTTGAATAAAGTGACCAATGCAAGTTTTTGTTGGTGCTATAAGTAATCCCAAGTCCCAACCCTTTAGACAACAAGTTTACTGGTCACTGGTGGGTCGTGATACTAGAGACTGGATTCGATTAGTTTTGGTTCCAATACAAGGATTGTAGTTCTTGTGAGATGGAAAATTTGCTAGCATGTTGTTCGACTAAGGTATGAACTCTGAACAACTTATGTGTACGGATTTGGTTCTTCTCTACTTTGTAGTAGGAGACTGAAATTCGTTATTATGTGACTCTAAAACTATTAGCGTTATATTGTTATTATTATATATTATATTATATTATATTGTATGTAGTATTGTTATTCTGAATCTGAAAATTTGAAATCCGAAAGTGAAGTCTAAATCTAAATGTAAAGTCTGAATTTGAAATCTAAATGTGAAGTCTGAAGATGAAATTTCACGTATAAGGCACATGCATATTTCACACTTATTTTTTAAACGTTCATAACTTTTTTATACGACTATTATTTTTTCATAAAAATTTCACCATAAAATCAAGAATCTTTTTATCTTTAATTTGAGTATCATATTGCTATATAAAATATGACGACTAAAATTCCACAAAAATGTGTTGTATAACATTTTTGTGCTGGATTTTTGTACTATATTTTTGTGCTAACATGTTTTGTCTTAACTTTTTTTCTTGATTTTTTGTACTATATTTTTTTCTGCTGATTTTTTTTTGCTATATTTTTTGTACTTTATTCTTTTGTACTGTACTTTTTGTGCTATATTTTTTTGTATTTGATATTTTGTAACACCCAAAAACCCGAATGTTTAATTTACAAACATATTTCCTTGCTTTATGGTGTGGAGTGATTTAACAAGTTAAAATTTCCTTAGTTAAAATATGGATTAAATACTGGGGGAAAGAAGTTTGTGACAAGTATGGAAAGATGGTAAACTTGAGGGGCCAAACTTGGGCAACTTGAAAGATAAAATTTTAAACTAAAAAATTCAAAACACACACATCAGACATGTGTGTGTATGCGACGGCTTGAACAAGGGGGAAGAACAAAACCCTTAAAGCCACAAAATCTATCAAATTGGAAAGGGAAATGATGGCTTAATGGATGCATGAACTAAGATTTATGATCACTTAAGTGTTCTTAACATCAAGTAAGTTAAATTTCTTGATTTAGTGATGAATGATGAAGTGGGTTATGATCAATCCGTGAATTGAAATGAATTTAAGCATGATTGTGAATTAGAATCACCAAATAGAACTTGTGTTGTGTGTGGTTTTGAGTAATTTCATGATTAGAAGCAAACCTCACTTGTTCTAGTAGTATGATGATATAGGTGATCTTGTAGTTGTGAAATTTGTGTAATATGGATGAATGAATGTATATGTATTAGAGTAAATGTTATATAAAATTGATATAGAATGAAGATTATGTGAATCTTGTTGATTTGATGATCCATGTTATGAAATAGTAAGATGATGCTTAGATTACTTGTACGCTATGCTTTGATAGTGATACGCACACCAGGTGTTTGATGAAATGTCTAGGTGAAGTTAGAATGTGAGATTATTAGAAAATATTTGATGAAACTAAATTTGTCCAGAAAGTTACAACCGACTTTAATCGGCTGTAACCGGGTCAAATCTTGTAAGAAACTGATTTATTGAGTTTGTGATGAACTTTCAGGAAAAACCTTTCAAAGCCAACTGAAATTGCATTTTTTCGACGAAAAATGAACGCTTTATGAATTTTTTCCGTATTGAAGGTTCAGGCTGCATTTTCCGGCAGAATTTGCAGCCCATTACGAATGTCATAACTCAATTTAGAAATTGAGTTATGATCTCAAATTTTTACTGTAGGTAGCTTCAGGAAGTTATGTAAATCTCCAACTGGAATTATGTCAATCGGATAATTGAGGATTTTTAAATGAATTTTTCCGTGGGCTGCAGTCAGAAAGTGACGAATCTGATTGCTACTTTGTAAATGATTTTTTATAAATTTTTGGTAGAGAGTTAGACTCTAAAAATTTAACACGAGGATAAACCCTCAGAGGGGCACGTCACATAAAAAGATCGTAATTTTTGCAAGCTCGTAAGTACAGTAAACAGACGTCCCAAGATAACCTAATTTCAGTGAATTGAGCTATGCATGTTGTGAATGAATTGACTAATGAAAGTCAAATATGGAATATGAATTTGATATGATCGTTAATATATACAATCATGCATACTAACAAGAATGTGAATTCGATGACATGAAAGTATAGGGATCATGTCAAGATGGATGGACGCATGGAAGGCTAAAAGGGTAAACTGGAAGCAATTAAACGGATACGAATGCGGACGTCTAAGGTAAGTTATTTCTAGAATCACTTCGTATTTAGTTACATGAATATACATATATTTGAATATTTGAGATCAAGGTGGAACATACAAATAAATGAGAAATACTAAGGTAAGATTCATTCAAATGGTCGGTATGATGTAAAACTGGTAAAACCTCATTATAGGGGTTAATGGGTCAAAACTTTTAATCGAAAGATTTTATGACGGTGAGTATAGGGATGTGGTAATGTTAAGGGAAGGTTTGGATAGAAGGAATATCAACTAAGATATTAGTTAAATGTGTGTTGGGACGTATCGGGGCCGGTTTAATCGAAAAATATGTGAAACGGGTCAAAAGAAGTTGCAAATGATGAAATCCATAGGTAAGAATGAATGGTATGAGTATGAATGTAGGTTGTATGTATAAGACCTATACATATATATTTATGGATGTTCGTGTGTTAAGATTTTGTAGTATGTTCATATGGGATTTGAAAGGTATATGAGAGTTTGGATATGGATGTATGTATGTGTATAAAAATAGGGAAAATTACCAAAATGTTGGTTGACCAAGTGGCTTTGCAATTTTGTCACCTTCCTGCGTCTTTGGAAGGTCCTCACAGCCTCGGAAGCGTCCGACTATCATGTTGAAGCGACCATTTCCTACAAGTTGACACGTGTCCGATTAACATATTCTTCGGAAGCGTCCTTGTATTATGTTGATGCGTCGATTATGTTGACAAACGTCGGTGGCTGAGTTTTGCTAACGCGTCCCTGAAACCTGTGTACGTGGCTCCGTCGACGCTTCCGAACGGCTTGGACGGCCCAAACAAATTTATTTTCTATTGTTTGGGCCCAAACAGCCCACAACGTTTTATTTTATAATATTTGGGCCCAAACCGTTTTATTTTATGTTTAACTTATTATAAACATTAATTTTTATAAAAACATATTTAAACAAAAGAAAATAAACATAAACACCAAAAATATTAAACAAAAGATAATAAACATAGACACCAAAAATACGAAAATTAAATAAAATAAAATATATATAATAATATAGATTTTTTAGTGATTTTTTTATTCACTGTTTTCAACGGTTCTAATGAACGGCCAAAACATATTTTTAGTGATATTTGGGCCCAAACAGCCCACAACGTTTTATAAAACATATTTGGGACTAAACAGCCCACACGCTATATATGGACGTCCCAAACAGATTAAATTTATAATGTTTGGGCACAAAGAGCCCACACGGTACAAATGAACGGCCTGTTTTATTTTGTAATACTTGGGCCCAAGCAGTTTGTTAACGGACTCAAACATTATAAAACATAAATTTAGACCCAAACCGTTTGTAGACTTTATTTTGTAAGATTTTTTTTTAATTTTTTAAGTTATTTTAAACATGTTAACGGAGTCAAAAAGTTTTTTATATTAATATAACACACATAAAAATATTAAACATTAAACATAAGATAATAAAAATAAAATAAAAACTAAAATATTAAACAAAACATAATAGTCTAAAACCATATCCTAATAGCCTCCCACTCCGAGACATGTTTGAATTCATGTCCCTCTTCATGACGGTAGTTGATGGGGGTCACGTCCTTCTGATCGTCCTCACCAAGGTCCGGCATTTCTGTCTCCACTTTTTTGAAATATCGATCAAACCTCTCACATTCCAACCGCAGGACACGGAACCTGGAGGATAACACGTCGACGGTCCGGTTGTGGTCCGGACCACGTAGTTGGGCAAAAATCTGTTGAACACGAACCCAGAGCCCCCCATGTCCTTGTCGTGGAGGATTGGTCATGGCCTCCTCCCAAGCTTCGCATAGAGCAATATCTTCAACATCTGTCCAGGAATTGGCCATTTTCAGGTGGGTCGTTGACGACGTCGGAGAAGGTTTATAGTGAAAAGGCTGAGAATGTTTGATTTGAAACGGCGTGGTGATAAGTGAACGGGGTGAGGGTTTATATAGTGGGTAAATTAGGGGTGTTAAAATGACGTGTGCAACGGTTAAAAAGTTAAAAAAGGCTGTTGAGTTTCCTTTTTTTTCGTTAATTATTTAAGCCCACACGGAAGCATCGAGCAGGCCATCGAAGCGTCGGCCAAGCCGTTCGGAAGCGTCGAGCAAAGCCTCGGAAGTGTTGGCCAAGCGTCGGCCAAGCTGTTCGAAAGCGTCGGCGGAGCCACGTACACAAGTTTCAGGGACACATCAAGAAACTTTTTGGTTATGATGCGTCAGCCACCGACGCTTGAACAATTCGGACACGTGTTAACTTGTAGGAAATGGACGCTTCAACATGATAGTCGGACGCTTCCGAGGCTGTGTGGACCTTCCAAAGACGTAGGAAGGTGACAAAATTACAAAGCCACTTGGTCAACCAACATTTTGGTAATTTCCCATAAAAAATATGTATGTACGTATGCGTGTATATATGAATTGGGATTGAATGTATACGAAAGAATAGAACATGTGTGTATATATATATACTTAGTTTTAATACGCTTGAAAGTTAACATTACTAATCATGTGTCTTGAGAATGAAATAAAAGTGCAGGTACGCTAATGTTGACCTTACGAAAATTTGACGTTGGGATGCAAGATTTTACTAAGGAAGTTAATTTGAAAGGATTAGTATGAATAGAATGAATCTGATGTGGTCATCTAATTACATATGTTTAGATTATGAATGATGTCACCAAATATTAATGATGCGCATGTATGTGGTGATTGCAGGTTGCACGGTTTTAACATCATTATGAAGTCTAAGAGGTTGAAGATCGAGTCAAAGAGCGCAGATTATACGGGACGAGTAGTCACATAGCTTGTATTTGTATGATGTTTTCGATACGTCAATTAATAACGAACGATGTCCCTCTTTGATAAGATTCATTTTAAATGATGTTCAAGAATGTTAGAGCATTGTTGTGAAAGAAATTTTATGGTTCATATTTCCGCTGCGTCTTTTTGGTTAAAACGTGTTAGGGTCTTACATATTTTTTGCTAGATTTTTTGTACTGGATTTTTTTATTGTATTTTTTAGAAAACAAAAGGGGTGTCACATGTCATTTTCACACTCCTATTTATAAGGATCAAAATGCCCTTCCTTCCTACTTATAAGAAGTGCCACATGGCATCATCACAATCCTTCTTAGGTTAATTAGGCAAGATCTATTTTTTAGTGGATCCTTCCCCATTATTTACATATGTTTGTATACTAAATATTATATGTTTTGTGTGTAGTATGTATGTTATAGTTGGTATCCCACATAGTAAATTTTACTAAGGTATGCATATGCTTTTATATATGTTAGGTTACATGAAGGATTACCTGGAGAGACCGGGGAAAACGGCTCCAGGGAATAAAGGACTCCCATGATTTTTCCGATCAAGATCAAATATTTTATTTAACAAAAAATAAAGGATGTTTTGATTTATTGTAATACTTCTACTATCAATGGAATTACGTTTGTGATCTGATTGTTGTATACGTGACACGTCGGCCTAGCCAGGTTGGGCTTTTACAATTATGGTATCAGAGCCTAGACTCTTTCCTGTCAAAAATATTTCGTAAAGAAAAAACCTGTGAGTTAATGGGTTGATATTGGATTAGGATAATTTTCAAGTTAGATAACCGTTATCAGAAATTTCTGATTTCAATTTCATATCGCCTATGATGACTTTCCTAATGCTCTTCGTTATTAGTCAAGTTTTTTAGTATGGTTTACTAAGTAAGTTCGGGGATGTTGGGACAAATTGGAGAATGATGTTATCAGTTAATCTGACTTTAGTTGGCGATGTTATCGTTCGTATTATGTAACGAGTTTATTTGATATAATTTGTATGTTTTAGCGTCTCTAGGAGGTTTTCCAAGCAAGGGGTGGCTTGCTTGGACGATGTAGGATCGGGATTCGATCAAACGAGTCGCTCAGAAGAGCTCTCGATAAATACGAAAGGTGGAATCAGACGTATTGATGTTATAGCAGCTAGATTCACACGTAGAATCACTTTAACTGTCGATTGTATTGATTTGCTAGTGTTTACAGATCGTTCGACACTTCGGCAGCACTTCGTCTCCGGAATCACAAAGTTACAAATGAAGACCTAAGACCACATATATATAGGAGAGCCAGACCCCATGAACCAGACCTCATGAGCTGGTCCAGGTCGCACGAACTGGCCAGACCTCATGAACTTGGTCACCTCGTGCGAGGTGGCCTGGCCACGTCGTGAGGGGTGGCTGGTTCAGGTCTCTTTCCTGTTTCTCTCGTACAACGTGTCCTGGTCTATCTATTCTAGTTACATGACTCGATACAAGACGAAGTCAACAGACACATGCACTAACAGACTCCCCCTTGGATGTTGACGAGTCTTCAGTGTATTGAATCTTCAATCTTGATCGGTCTTCTCGCTCTTTCCAAAGTATATTTCTCTGTAAGCATCCTTCAATCTCTATATGTTAATCTCTCTTGATTAGATCTCTCAATTCCTTAAACTCATCAGCATTAGCAGCTTCTATCACGAGCACTGTTCCAGAATAGCAGTCTGGCTCTCTAACATTCAGACTCCTTCTTACTCTGAAATCTTCCAATTAACAGACTCCCCTTTGCTAACAGACTCCTCCTTAAGTTGTTACGGGATCGCAATCTGACATAGCACACGTTCTAAGATTGTGTCCTGGCTCAAACTCTACTCAGGCTTAGACACGGGGATCTGGCTCTACAGCTTTCACAGGTTCAGGAACATCTCCTGGCTCTCCATAGCAACAGGAGCAGGAACCTGGTAACCTGCACAATTCTCTACCCAAAAGTAAATTTCACAATTGTTAAAATTTAACAAATTCAGAAACCACTTGTAGATATCATTCAACATCAACAATAGTTATATCAAGTTCAAATTAATGACCTTGATTAACTAACAGTAAAATCAGCCTCAAAACATCACTTGTAAGATTATCTTAAAACATTTCTCAAATTATCTCAAACTTTAACTTCATTTTTCATTTCAAACACACTCTCCCAATCCACTGTTGTTCATCATGTTTAGCACTCGGAATTTTGAAAAACAGCTTTTCAACATCAGTTGTCAAAAATAAGATAAAATAAAATCTTTTTGATTTTTCAAAATTTTATGCTAAAACACACTGAAAATCTTTTGGATTTTGGGAAATAAACTATATACATACATCTTTTTGTGAGTTTGTGTAAGAGGATTATATCAGTTTAAGACAAATCACTAGTACCGTTGAGCTTTAAACAGTTTAAGATCTAAACGATTCACTTAGATTGTCAGTATACTGATCCACTTAAATTTTCACACAAAGTTCAATTGTTTCAAGATATGAATTAGTGTTTTAAGGACTTAACTTATTCGCGTGTCCCACCTCAGAATATACTCCCGTATCCAGACTCCTATATTCAGTCTTACAGGTGAATGTACACTAATGATATCTGTAAATGGGTAATATGAGGCCATGAGAGCTCAGGTTAGAACTTCCGTTCAGATAAAGAGATGATGGCTCGACTTTTAGGTGTGTCCCATTTGGGGATCTTTTCTTCAACAGGACATGATTAGCATTTTTCAATGTTTCATCATTTTTTATGCTGAGGGTGGGCTTTATGATTAAAGCAGTGCAGAGTATTATACGAGGACTAGGCTATTGCTCCCGCAAAATCAGAAGTCCCAGTATAATACCCCAGATATCATCACGTACAAAGACCTAGTATGTCATAAATAGAAAGCCCTTCAAACAAGGTTTCAGGGGTTACCTATATATCCGAGAGAAGTTCCCCACGTGATAAGTAAGCATTTGATATTTAGGTTTATATATCAAAAACAATCTACTAAGTGTGTAAAAACCTACTGGCATATCATCAGTGAGACCGTTTATCACATTTTAACTTTCCACTTCTTTAGCGTACTGTGATTGTCTACTGATGTACTATCATTTCCTCTTTTTCACAACAAAACTCATTTTTGATTTTTCGATGTTTTTGGATTTTTTATTTTATCATGTTTTTGGATTTTTCAAATTTTCAAAATTTTAATTTTTTACTCCCCCCTAAAATCAAAAATATGTTTCAATTTTTGATTTTCCGGGAAAATTTGAAAGTAAAATCAATAAAATATACAAATAAAATGACAAACTGATGTGAATTGCTTGAATTCTCCATTCTCTTGGCTCAAACAATCAGAACTCCCCTGACAACAAACTATTTTCCTATTATGATTTCAAAACACTTAAGTTTGTTTTAATCAAAATGGTTTTTCCGAAAAATTAGTTTTGTTGATTTCACACATCATGGGGATTCATTCATCACTTTGTTCTTTCAACCACTTGTAAAAACTATCACTTGTAGGTTTTTCATAGAAACATTTTTCAAGAATGATGCCGATTCATGCTCCACGATTACCAACTTGGGAGCTCCGACAAGTCAGGATTTTACTTTTTAAAGAATCTCACCCATGCCTGATCAATCATGGGTGAACCATCATCATTTGGTTTAACAACTTTCGATTCATAAAATTCTTTTACTCCTTTCACCTTCCCATCAACCATTTTACCAAAAATATGTAGCACTTTACCATTAAATGCTTTTGCAGCATCAAATTCTTTCTTATCAGAGAAGAATTGATCTGAAATCTCAATCTTACCAATTTTTGATTTCAAGTTTCCGTTTGAAAATGGTGGAAAATTTTCATCATCCATTATTGAAACAGAATTCTCATCATTTAGCACAACAGGTGGTTTCTCTGACTTTGATGAATCAGATTCATTGCCAGAAACAACCTCTGATTTCTTAACAACGCATTTATGTTTGTTTAAATTGGCTCTTCTTTTGAAATGTTTCGAACTTTCACCAACTTCGAAAGTCAAATTTTTTATCTCCTTAAATTTTTCTATTGGTTTTTCCTTTTTATCAACACATTTCTCTTTCAATTTAGAGTTAGAAGAAACTCCCTGTTTTGTGTTGGTGAGCTTTGGACAATTCCAAGCAATATGTCCAACCTCTTGGCATCTGAAACAGATTCTTCATTCAACTCTTTGTTCAGATTCCTTCAACATATTCTTTTGCTTTTCGGTGAGAAACTCCTTGTTTAACTGTTTCCAGAAAGGTTTCTCCTTCTCCTCTTCAGAACTTGCTCCTCAAACAAATTTAGTTTTTGGTTTAACTTCTTTATATGTTTTATGATTTTCTGGTGGAATAAAACCTAATCCTTTCTTTTTGAAATTACTGTTATGGTTTGGTTTCTTTCGACAACCCGAACCAGAACTGTAACCCTTTTTCTTATTCAATCTTTGTTGAACTCTTGAAGTGTATTTTTTAGGTTTTTCAGTAAGATTTACATCTTTTATTTCAGAAATATTAATTTCTGTTAATTTGAAAACCTTGTTAATCATTTCAGTTTGAACACCTCTTATTGGAAATTCTTCATCAGAATATAATTTGTCGGAATCATTCAAAGTATATGCTACTTTGAATGTTTCGTCATTCAAATTATTTTGCGACATCAGAAAATCTTTATTGTAAACCCTTTTGACCTGTGAACTTGAACTTCTGTCTGATGAACTCGAATTTTCAGATTTAGACTCTGACTTTGACTCTTCATCTTTATCCAACACCTGATCGACGACTTTCTTAATTAACTCGGACTCATGATCAGTGTCTGACGCTGTGAAGGTGACATCAATATCATCTGGTAATCCATCGATAGACTCGGATTTCAGATTCAGATTGAGTGCTTCAGCCACCTTTTCAAAGTGTCGGGGGGTATAGCCATCCCATATTGGATTTGGTACTCTGTTATAATTCAAATCAGTTTTCTTACCAGAATTTTCTTCATCTTCTGCATACTTATGAGCTGCAACGGTAGGATAGATGCGATCAATAACATACTCTGAACTTTGATAACTTCGAAGTAAAGTATTCACTCTTTCTGTTTCGATCGTCATTGCTGCCAATTCTTGTTTAAGCCCTACAATAATCTCAATGTATTTGTTAATTGCAGTTTGCTTTTGAAGAACTGTTGCTTTCAGAAGATTCTTCATCTGGATATACTCATCACTAGCTCCTTTATACAAGTTCACTTTGCTGCTTAGGAGATCATATGATTCCTTTATGCTTCTCACATTATGCAATAAGTTCTCTTTGAGCTTCTCCAATTCAGCATACTTTGTATCTTTTTCAGCATAATTTTTACAAGGTACTAAACACTTTGCACAAGGTTTTTCAACCTCTACAATCTTTTCAACTTCAACAATTTTTTCAACTTCAACTATTTTTTCAACTTCAACTATTTTTTCAATCACAATCGGTTCTTTCTCAACTTCTATCTTCACTTCATTCTCTTCAACCTCGACCTTCTCTGTCGATTTTTCTTCAAGTTTTGCCTTATCAGCTTCTATTTAACTTCAGTCTTTTCTTCAGCAACCCTTCTTGCTTCCATTTCTCTCTTCAGTCTAGCAGCCCTTTTCTCTTTCAATATCTCTATTTTATCTGCAAAAAACAAATCAAAACTATAAGGATCCAATTGTTTTCTAGCTTTATTAATATACTCTTCCTCATCATCAGTTTCTTCATCACTTCCTGAAGACTTAAAAATCGGTTGTCTTCTAGGACCGTTCTTAGATTTGATTGATTCTTCTTCCGAGGTTGAATATTCAAAGATTCGAGCAACAAATGCTTTAGAAACTGAAGATCTAGAAGGATCATAATCATCCCAATTGAAATCTTTCAGAATACTTTCATCTTCTTGGTCTACTAGACCAAAACAAGCTTTACCCTTTGATTCTTCAATCGGAATAGTACGTGAGTGTGAAGATTGTTGTTGATATGGTTGTTGAGCAACCTGATGATAAATTGCTTTTCTATGATAATCGTTGTTTCCGAAAGGATCTTGTCTTCCGGTTGTTTCTCTGTTTGTACACTCTCGTTTAAAATGTCCTTTTTCTCGGTAACGAAAACAAGTAAAATTCGATTTGTCAAAACCTAGCTGAGATGTTGCAGCTTCACGAAGATCATCTCTTCCGGTGATCTGTTTGAACTTTTCTGCTCTTCTCAAAACGCTAGCTAAACACCACTTGATGTCCATCAACTCAAGTTCTTCAGAATCAATCTGATCATAATCCTCTTTAGTAAGCATCGGATTTCCGATTCGTCCTTCATACGATTCTAACACAGTGACAAGAGATGCCATGTGTTGCTTCGCAATATCTGGAGAAAAATTTTGACCATTTTGAATATGTAATGCAACATTGCATTGCAATACTTGACCGGTAAAATTTGTTGAACTTTGTTGTTGAACCCGGTGTCGAGAAATTTGGTTCAAAACTTGAATAAGATGAAGAATATCCACTGCTCTGATTTGTATTGCTTGCATTTGTTCCGGAAGAATTTTCAGCACTGAACGCAGTTTGAATCTTCGGACTAGGAGTAGTCTCAATCTTGTTTTCTCTGTAGTACAGACTAACATCCTGTTAAGCACCCGGTGTCACACCCCTTTCTAAGGCGGAAGCACGAGGTGTGATCTTGAAAGGTTCTCATTGCATACGAAAGGTAAACATACTACATGCTCGTAAAATAACTCCAAATGCCATTAACATAACATAAGTTAAATGTTTACATCACAAGACAGCATATTGTTTGAAAGGTTTACAACTTTATTCAAAGACAAACATAAAGGTTTTGGTCCTTATATCACCACACGGAGTGGGACATAACAACCAAACCCAGCAAAACGGCATATGAGTCTTGACACACATAGCTAACAACATAAACAACATCCAAGAGCAAGAGTAAGACCGCGCGCACATCCACTTTAGTTACCTAAAATACATGTGAGTTTTTGGAAAAAAAGGTCAACATAATGTTGGTGTGAATTCATGCAGTTTTTGTATTGAACGTTTGTATACTTTAAATGAAAACATGGTATGTAATTTGTATAAAACAAGTAATTCTGTAAATATAAGGAAATCTAGATCGCTAATGGTTTGCAAGGCCATTAACATGTGACACGACATAGGAAGCATCCAAACCATAGGCATTTTTAACTGTCGAATCCACGACTGTCGATTCACGACTAGAGACACAAAAGCACTACTTGGTACTAGTATGACCAAGAGTGTGGCTTCCTGAAACCCATTAGATCTAACCTTTTGTTCCGCGGTCTTGGTATGTAACTGATTAATGGTGCTTGTGACACCCTATTCGTGACATGATCTAAAGTATCATTCCTTAGTTTTTGTATTCAACATACCATAACACATGTATTTTCCCCAAGTTTAAAAAGCATGTAAAAGTTTAAAAGTGGGGACATGAACTCACAACTTTGCTTTTCCTGCGCCGTAATCTTCACCGGGGTTGCTTATATAGCGTCGTGACCTATACGTGTTTTATTAACGTTAGTCACTAGACTTGTATCGCACAAGTACAAGTCACCATCTTTTATGTATGTGTTCTTTGTTGTTAAAAATAATTTATATTTTTAACTATGTATCTTACTTATATTATTTTCTCAAAAATAAATATAAGCATCTTGTATTTTTCACCCGAGTTATGTATTTTCGTCCAAAAATACATTTTAAGTTCATAACTTGTCCAAGTTACATAATCTATTAGGAAATATATTTTTATAAATATATTCTCTTGTATTAGTCTATGCATGTTGTATGTGTATTTTTGTATTTTTACTCCTTGGGAGTATTTAGTGTATTTTCAAGTCTTAATACACTATTACATACAATACATATTACATACACTTAGCACATAATTTGGTGACCAATAAATATATATATTTTTCTCAAAAATATACATACTTAATATCAATTTTTATCTTGAAGAAATCATCATTTCTTAACTTGAAATTTACACAAAAATTAGGGAAACCTTGGTAAATTTTTAGGGAATAAGTTTCACCAAAACTTATATTTTCTAAGTGTCAAAATTTTATAGAAATTTTGACATAGTTTCCCCTAAAAGTGGAGGTTTCCCATGCTTTCAAAACATGTGTTTATTTTCTTTTCAATCATCAAAACCAATTAACAACAATCAACAACTCATTCAACACTTACCGAGTGCCAAAATCAAGTAAATTACACTACATCATGAACTTGAAGTTTTTTGTAAAAACTTGTAGTAACTTACCATGTTAATTAGTAGGTTTAGTTACCCTTTAAAACATTGTTATTTGTTTGAAAATCACATTCTTGAAAGATTTAGTCATTTACAACTTGTAAGATGATTTTTCTAAAAATATTTCTTTTGTATTTTTCTTGTTACAATCATGTTCCTAGTCTTGATTTAACACTAAAAATATGATTAGTTTACTTAGAAACCATGACTTTGTAAATCTTATAAATAAACTTGGTTTCTTGAGAAAATTAGTTTTGTAATCATCTATTTACAAGATTTGTATTTTGTTTAAATCATCTTTACATATGAAAACAAATTTCATCATTCAAGTTCATGTATATAAAGTATGATCATCTTGTTCTTTCACAAGATCACCACCTTAACTTACTAGATCATGTGTTTAATCACAATCTAGTAGGTTTCTTATGATGTCTAACATCACTAACACAAATCATCAATCATCAAGAAGCAAATCAACACAATCAACATGCATTCTTATATTATTAAGCGTATGTTAAAGTATCATGATCATGTTCTTTTAGTGTTCTTCAAGGTTAACAATGTTCATCATCTTTTAACCATCAAAATATGAAGTAACAAGAGATCATAAGGGTCTTACTACTAGCTCTATGGCTAGGGATGAACACAAGAAGTTGATGATGGCAAATGTGATGGATAAAAGCAAATGGGAGAGGTCCTTCAAGATCCACAAGCTCCAAACCTCCTTAGACACCTTCTTACACCTTAGGATGACCTTGGATTGGAAGAGAATGGGATGGAAATGATGGTGGTGTGGGTGGTGATCTTCGGCCTAGAGGGGGGAGCAAGGGAGGAGGTGGAGTGGTGAAGGTGAAGTGTGGTGAGAATGAGAGCTCAAGTTCACTTATAACCATGTTATAGTTTTGTCCATAGGTTTTTATGTCTTCAAAGTACACTACATGATCTTTAACAAATCTCATAAGATCATATAATATATTAGCAAGATCAAATAAAGATCTTGATGGGGGCCACCTCATGACCGTCCCAATAAGGGGGGGGGGAGGTAAAGTGTAAGTTTCAATTACTAATTACATAAATAAGTTAAGTTTCAAGTGTCTTGATTAGGGATTTAATGTGTTATTATGTTATAAGAGGTCTTATGGTGTTCGGGGATCATAACTAGCTCAGAAACATTAAAACAATGCTTCTAGTATAATTTTGATGTTTCGGATAGTGTCCGGTTGTTCGGTTAGATACCGGTTCGTTAAAGTGCTAAATTGCACCGTTTAGTGTCCTTTATGTACCTTTTTGTGACACTTTCAATTCCCGACACTTTGTAAGTTAATTTGGACAATAAAACATAAATTCTGCCTGATATTTATGTGTTAAAAAGCTGATTATAGCTGATTTATTGCTGTTTTGTGCATAATTTTGCATTTAAAGTGCGTTTCGGGTGCTTTTTAGTGCATATTTTAACCTCCGGAAAGTTTATATGTTAACCCTTGTATCCATACATGGGTTTTAATGTATTTTAGATGTCAGACCTACTCCTAGGCCCTAATTCCATTATCTGACTGTTTTCTGCAAAGTTGCTGACATAGTGTGTCTTACGGGTGAGTTTACTAGTCTTTCTGACGCAACGCTAACAGTAATGCATAAAGCAATATTTGAAGTATAAAACGTGCATGAATTCACATGTATAACATGTAATTAGAAAATGTTGACATTTAAGCACATAATTGCAGATATTAAATAATAATTAAATTGTACGAAAATTACCGGTTTGGTGCCAGTTGTCACAGTCTCCCCCCGTTAAAAGAATTTCGTCCCGAAATTCAGGACGAGCTAACTTTCGCAGGAGTTTTCTTGAACAGGTGGGGGTACTTTTCTTTAAACTGGTCTTCACGTTCCCACGTGTACTCGGGTCCGTGCTTAGAGTTCCAACGTACTTTGACCAGTTTGACACTACTCCTCCGGGTCTTGTTGACTTCCCAGTTTGTAACCTCAACGGGTTGTTCTGTAAATCGGAGTGTGTCGTCAATATGCACTTCATCTGCAGGGATGATCACTGTTTCTTGGGTTGGACTCTTCTTGAGGTTGGACACATGAAACGTCGTATCATGTACTCCGTTAAGTTCTTCCGGTAATTCCAACTTGTATGCCACGGTACCAATTCTTTCCAAGATCTTGAATGGTCTGATGTATCGTGGATTCAGCTTTCCACGTTTTCCAAATCTTACTACCAAGGTGAGACCTTCAACAAAACTTTGTCTCCCACCTCAAATTCTAAGGGTTTTCGTCTTCGATTAGCGTGGCTCTTTTGTCGATCTCGAGCCACCTTAATGCGCTCTCGGATCTGCATGATTTTGTTGGTCGTCTCTTGAAAAAGTTCAGGACCAACCATACGTTTGTCTCCAGCGTCTGCCCAACATAAAGGCGAGCGGCACTTGCGGCCATATAGAGCTTCGAACGGTGCGGCTTTTATGCTCGTATGGTAGCTGTTATTGTAGGAAAACTCAACTAAAGGTAGGTGAGTATCCCAGCTGCCGCCTAGGTCCATAACACATGTGCGAAGCATATCTTCTAGCGTTTGTATGGTTCGTTCGCTCTGGCCGTCTGTTTGCGGATGGAAGGCCGTGGTTAGATCTAGTTGAGATCCAAAGGCTTCCTGGAAGGATTGCCAGATCCTCGAGACCAAACGTCCATCTCTTTCTGAAATAATTGAGATAGGTATTCCATGACGTGCCACGATTTCTTTTAAGTACAGCTCAACAAGCTTTCCAGCGCTATCCTTCTCTCGGATCGGTAGGAAATGCGCAGACTTCGTTAATCGATCGACTATCACCCATATCATATCGTGCCCCCTAGGGGTCCTGGGTAATTTCGTTATGAAGTCCATCAAGATTTTCTCCCACTTCCACATGGGTATCTCTGGTTGTTGCAGTAGCCCAGATGGTTTTTGATATTCAGCCTTAACCTTAGCACAGGTTAGGCACTTTCCAACGTATACAACAACGTCACTCTTGAGTCTCAGCCACCAATAGTAATCCTTCAAATCTTGATACATTTTGTCCGATCCTGGATGGATGGAGTATCTCGACTTGGGAGCTTCATTAAGGATGACTTCTCGATTACCGCCATAGAGTGGAACCCAAATACGCCCCCTAAAGTATAAGGTTCCCTCTTTGTTTGGCACCAAATTCTTCAGCATACCCCGGAGGTATTCAGCTCTACTAGGGGTGCAAACGAGCCGAGCAGCTCGCGAGCTACTCGAGCTCGGATCGATAAAAAGCTCGAACGAGCCGAGCCTTATCGAGCTCGAGCCCGAGCCCGAGCCTAAAATAAAGCTCAATTAATTATCGAGCCCGAGCTCGAGCTTCAGATGTAAGGATCGAAAAAGCTCATCGAGCCTTATCGAGCTTTAGTTATTTTAAGACAATAAATATAATAACCAGCCCAAACATTTTAGCCCATGTGAAATGTATTTACTAAATTAATTTTGGGCTTGAGCCTTTCAATACGTTACACCAATTCACCCACATAAACCCCACCTTGTTCACTTACCTAAATTAGGCTAATATCATTCATTAGAGTTCTCAAACTGTCGAGCCGAGCTCGAGCTCGAGCCAAGCTTTTTCTTGTTTAAACTCTAGCCAAATATATTTAATTCGAGCTTTCGAGCCGAGCTCGAGTTTCTAGTTTTATTAGCGAGCCGAGCTCGAGCCCAAATCAAAGGCTCGAATCGAGCTCGAGCTTCAGAAAATTGTTGCGAGCTAAGCTCGATTAATGTAAGGCTCGGGCTCGGCTCGGCTCGTTTGCACCCCTAAGCTCTACCATTCTCCATCTTAAGGGCTTCTTCTTTTGCATCATGAATGCATGCAGTAAGGTTCGTCCGAATAGTCATTTCCAATGCTCGAACTCTTAGGGTCTTAACCCTTTCTTTTTGGCTTAACGCGTCTGCTACAACGTTTGCCTTTCCAGGATGGTACTTAATCTCACAGTCATAATCGTTCAGCAGCTCGACCCAACATCGCTGACGCATGTTTAATTCCTTCTGATCAAATATGTGTTGTAGGCTTTTGTGATCTGTGAAGATTATACATCGAGTACCATATAAACAATGTCGCCAGATCTTCAAGGCGAATACCACTGCGCCTAGCTCCAAGTTGTCACACCCCGACCACGTAAAACAACAAAGCGTGGCGGAAACGTTGGGGAGTGTTGTAACAGAATTATCGTTTCATAACCATGGATACAAAAAGTGTTTCGTTTTATTGATAATATTATGCATTAACATTGTTTTAACACATAACAAACAAGTTTTATATCAACTATCATCGTTTTATGTCACTAAGGCCTCGTCCAGATCCTATGTGACGCATGCATCCTAGAACGTCAATCAAGCAACAACACCTGAAACATATGTAAAAACAAAGTCAGCAAAGAAATGCTGGCGAGTACATAGGTTTTATAAGAGTATCGGAATCATGGCTTGTTTACATATATTGCAATACCTCTAAAACCTTGTTTTGAAAAGAGTATAATATTGCAACATGATTAACCAACTCAAATCAAGATGGTTATAATTTATAAAATTTCGTAGCCATGATTCTTAACCCCAAAAGCTTTTTGTTTTAGAAAAACCATCTTGTAAAACATCTCGTATAAACTCGTTAATAAAACTCGTATTATTTCGAAAACATCGTTGTGTGACATCGTTTCAATATCGTTTACCCAAGTGAACTAAATAACGCCACGGTAAGTAATATGTTGAAAACACTTATATATAAGAAGTACCAGCGGCGTATCTACCATGTTTTCACCACATTACACCCGTCCCGTTATCTAAACACTAGCCAAAAACCAATCGTTTACCCAAATCGTTTAACATCGTTTCCAAATCGTTTACTCGTTTAAATCGTTTAAATCATCCTCGTTTTAATTGTGAAAACTTATATATGGTCGTCTCGCTAATAACATTCAAACCTTCGTGACTCGTTCATCGTTCAACTCGTTCAACTTGTATTAACAAACCACCAAAGGGTAAGTTAACAATCATCAGGTTTAGTCGTTACCCACTTAACCCACACATAACCATGGGTACAGTCTGATAACGGGATTTGTCGGATCCTATGGTACCATAACCTAATACTGGCCGGTTCGGCCAAAATTAATGAATGTCATTCATTATGTAACTACAACCAACAAGTTCGTTCACATTATCGAAATCGTTATTAGTTTAGTATAAATCGTTCTATTCGTTTTTGAAATCATCGTTTAAACCTTGAAAACATTTTGTACATATGAATCACCCCAAAACATTTGAAAATAGTAAAATAGGGGAACTATGTACTCACATGTAGTGCAAGGTATCCTCAATCAATAGTACTTCAACAAACTCGAGTAAACCAGAGAAATCAAGCAGCACCTAGTAATCGAACCACTAGTCAAACAATAGACGCCTAAATCGGAAGATCGGACAGAATGAGGTCTTGCAAACCAAATGAGTGTTGGAACTCATGTGATATGGTTTAACAAAGCCTACATTCTAAATCGGAACCTAACCTAAGTGCTTTCGACCCATTGCGACCCATTAAGGTAGCTTATGCTACTTTAACGCGTCGTGCGCGCAAATGCGCGTTCGAGACGTCTAACTAGTCCTATGACAAGTATTATATGCCTATACAAGTTTAATCATGTTGTATAATCAGTTATGTGACAAAAGTTTAGGTTACATATGCTTAATTACCAATTATGCATGAAAAGGGCATTTTGGTCATTTACCTAAGGCATATAAACTACTTATCACACAACTATCTAAACTAGGTGACCATAAGTTATAACCTCGGAAAGTTATTCCCTATGCTACTATGGTCACTTAATGTGTTTGGTCGGATCCTAATGATCGACCAAACGGGTCGGGTTCGAAAGTATAAGCGATTGATTAGATGGCTTACCTTTACGACCCTATATAAGCACTAAACTAAAAGTGATGAGCTAAGCCTGTTAAAACATACTTAACTAAGTTAGAAAACAAGTTTGGTTACAAAATACGCAAGAATACGCATTTTGGCCGAAACTACGACTCGTCACTGAGCCTAGATAACGTGGTAATCAGTAGGTATAGTCACTAGGGACTATAACCATCGTGATTACGCTCACGTTATGAAGTTCAAACGAACTTAACATTAACCATAAACTGGTCAATGCAGAAAGTCAAACGCAGTTTGACTTTAACGCTAAAACGAATGAAAAGAACGAAATAACACTTACAGAAGGTCCCCGCAAGATTTGATTCCGATTTTCTCTCAGGTAGGAAGCATATACTTCCACTTAGAGAGCATAAATCAGATTTCAAATTGTGGGTTTTGGAGTTGTGATCATGGGGGTATTTATAGATTTCCTTGAACCGTTAAGATCGTTTATCGTAACCCGTGATTCAATCTCATCCATACATGTGTTACAATACCATGGTACATCAAAATGCCCCCCCCCCCCTCATCAGGAAATAACATGTGGAATTGGGTTTTGAGTGTTTAACAGCTGGAAACAGGATGGAAAGAAGTTTCTGATGTTCTGGCACCTGCTTACGGACCATATGGTCCTCACCCTTACGGTCCGTAAGGACCCTGCAGACCAGCAAGTTTCAGTTTTGGCAGTTTTGGTCCCTGTGCGTGTATGGTCGTGTTTTGGCACTTCTAACACCCGTCAAGCCCATTTTAAGCTTCACAAGGATGTTAAAGCATAGGGAACATGAAACATGCTCAAAATTATCTCGGATGTCGGTTCGTTTGGCCGTACGGTTGCGTTGTTCGGTTAATTACGACGGAAGTCATAACGGACGCAAAAACGATCCAAATTAAGTGACGAATGGAATATTCTTATTCCAAACACTAAAATAAAATATTTTAATGCTTGCATAAATTTTTGGAGGTCCGGATATATTCAGAACGTAAGATATGCGCGAAAATGCAAACTTATGCACTTTTTGACGCTTTTAGTCCCTATTGATCAATAAAGTTTATTTTAGCATACCGAACCCCTCAAAGCCTATTTCTAAGCTATGTAAAGGTTATTTAGGGTATGTTTAACTTATGATCAAGTTCCGGATTGTTCGTTACTATACAAATCGGCATAGTTTCGCAGTTTGACACAAATAGTCCCTGCGATCGAACAAAGTTGATTTCAACACACCAAACCATTCAAAACTTATTTCTAAGTTATGTGGAGGTTATTTAAGGTACGTTAAGCCTATGTCACTATTCCAGAGTGTTTTTCGCGTTATACTGACTGCGTTTACGCACCAGTTTGCGTATAACCTTCCAGAACGCGATTTAAAGCTTGCAATCGGAATCGCATCGAATTGAAAAGTCACCAAACACAAATACACACATAGAAATACCAAAACACATATAATAACACCAAAGCACATTGTTTTATTAATAATCATCATTGTTTTACATCGAACATCAATTACAGAACACAGTTGTCACAACGTTTCCAATGCTCGAACTCTTAGGGTCTTAACCCTTTCTTTTTGGCTTAACGCATCTGCTACAACGTTTGCCTTTCCAGGATGGTACTTAATCTCACAGTCATAATCGTTTAGCAGCTCGACCCAACGTCGCTGACGCATGTTTAATTCCTTCTGATCAAATATGTGTTGTAGGCTTTTGTGATCTGTGAAGATTGTACATCGAGTTCCATATAAACAATGTCGCCAGATCTTCAAGGCGAATACCACTGCGCCTAGCTCCAAGTCGTGCGTGGTGTAATTCTTTTCATGCACCTTTAACTGTCTTGAAGCGTAAGTGATGACTTTTTGGCGTTGCATGAGCACGCAACCCAAACCTTGATGCGAAGCGTCGCAGTATACCATGAAGTCTTCAATGCCTTCGGGTAAGGATAGTATCGGTGCATCGCATAGCTTATTTTTGAGCAGTTGAAAGGCTTCTTTCTGCCTATTACCCAGTCGTACTTCTTGTCTTTCTGCGTAAGGGTAGTCAGCGGTTAAGCTATCTTGGAGAAATTCTCGATAAATCGTCGGTAATAGCCCGCTAAGCCCAAAAATTGTCGAACTTCAGTTGGGGTTTTGGGGGCTTCCCAATTCTTTATTGCTTCTATCTTGGCTGGGTCTACATGAATGCCATTCTTGTTCACAACGTGACCAAGGAACTGTACTTCGCGAATCCAGAATTCGCACTTTGAGAACTTTGCATAAAGTTTCTCTTTCTTCAGTAGTTCCAAAATGGTCCTGAGGTGTTGCTCTTGCTCTTCTCTAGTTTGCGAGTAAATCAGGATATCATCGATAAATACAATCATGAATTTATCGAGATATGGTTTGCAAACGCGGTTCATCAGATCCATAAACACCGCTGGCGCGTTCGTCAGTCCAAATAGCATCACTAGGAATTCGTAATGCCCATAACGGGTTCTGAATGCAGTCTTTGGTATGCTTTCCTCCTGGATCCTTAACTGATGGTATCCAGATCGATGGTCGATCTTGGAATAGTAGCTCGATCCTTGCAGCTGATCAAATAAGTCATCAATCCTCGGTAGTGGGTACCGATTCTTGATAGTGAGCTTGTTCAACTCTTTATAATCGATACACATCCGCAGTGTTACATCCTTCTTCTTCACGAACAATACTGGAGCTCCCCAAGGCGAGAAGCTTGGCCTTATGAATCTTTTGTCCAACGACTCCTGGAGTTGTTTAGATAATTCTTGCATTTCGGATGGTGCAAGCCGATAGGGTGCCTTGGCTACAGGAGCGGCTCCTGGAACCAGGTCTATATGGAATTCGACTTGTCGTTGCGGAGGTAATCCTGGTAGATCTTCGGGAAAAACATCAGGGAATTCCTTCACCACAGGAATGTCTTCGAGTTTCTGCTCCTCAGCCTTCTTATCAACAACGTGCGCCAGGAAGGCAACGCATCCTTTCCTTAAACACTCCTGCGCCTTCATACAACTGATGATTCGCAGAGGCGCGTCTCGTTTTTCTCCATGCACGATGAGAGTTTAATCATTCGCCAGAGGGATGCGAATGTTTTTCTCGTGACAAACAACTTCAACCTTGTTCTTGGACAACCAGTCCATTCCGACCACTATATCGAAGCTACCCAATTGAATAGGTAAGAGGTCGATGCTAAATCTTCGTTCACCAAGTTCTAATGAGTAACCCCTAACAACTTCTCCCGATTCAACAAGTTTACCATTGGCTAGTTCTATAGAATAAGGAATATCTAATCTACTAGATTCTATTCCAAGCATACGTTTAAATTCCACAGACATAAAGCTATAATCGGCACCAGTGTCAAATAGTATGGATGCAAAGTGATTGTTAACGAGAAACGTACCGGTGACCACATTAGGGTCCTCGCGTGCGTTCCTTGCTCCAATCACGAATGCTCGAGCCTGAGCATTGTTCTCCCTTGGGAAATCTTTCTTGAAATGATCTTTGCTTCCACAACCAAAGCATCCTTGGTTCTGCCCAGCTCCATTACCATTCCGGTTACCATTGCCATTGCCATTTCCACCACTGTTTTTATTACCAGCACCGTTGCGGTTTCCATTCTCGTTCATTCCTTTCCCCAACAGTTCTCAGTATGGTGACCCAGTTTTCCACACTTGTCGCATTTTGGAACGCGACAAGCTCCTTCATGATGATGCTTGCACTGGTTGCAGATGGGCAGAGTGCCCTGGTATCCTCTGGCAGGAGCGTCATTCATGGCTGCAAGAGTTCTCGCCTCCTGTGGCGGATTGGGGTCGCGCTTCTTATTGTTGGAACCCTTGTTGTTACGCGCCGCTTGATTCAGGCTCGCATGCTTCCGTTTCTTGTCACCAGACGACTCAGCATGCGTCTCGGTCTTTTCAGTTGGGTTCAGTGATAACTTCTTCATACGAACATCATCTTCAGTAAGGTTGACAGCCAGAGTTACAGCCTGAGTGATCGTTTTAGGTTTAGCCAAAGTTACCATGCTGCGAAACTCTGGAGCCAATCCCCATATGTAGCGTTCAACGCGCTTAAATTCGGGAGTCACCATGTAGGGGATCACTCTTGACAAATCGTGGAACCTTCGGGTATAACCAGTAATGTCTGCACCTTCCATGGTCAAGTGCCAGAACTCAGTCTCCAACCTTTGGAGTTCAGCACAAGAGCAATACTTCTCTCTCATTCGTTCCTTTAGCTTATCCCATGTCATGCCGTACGCAACATCATCACCCAGAGTCTGGACTTGCAAATTCCACCAAGTCAAAGCCTCATCAACAAACAACCCCGTAACAAAAGTGACTTGCTGATCTACGGTACACTTGCTCATACCGATAGTGGAATCACTCTTCTCCGTCCAGTGTACAAATGCCACTGCACCACCAGTGTCGTCGTAGTTCAGTGGCTTGTAGTCGAGAAACTGCTTGAAGGTGCAGCCTTGAGTTGTGTTTCCTCCAGATGTATCTCCCTGACCATTACGTCTAGCATTGCTTGGTCCTCCACTTTGTTCGGTGCGGTTCGCCTCATATTGGGCGATAGCTGCGGAGATCCTTTCTTCCAGTAGGGCGTTCAGTTCTTCAGCAGTCCTCGGCAGAAGAGGAGGAGGGGGTTGATTGGAATCCTGATTGTTCACAGCTCTCTTAGGTGCCATGTTCTGAAAGAACACAACACAATAGGGTTAGACATTTGTTCGATATCGTCATACGAGACAGTAGTAGTATATATACACAGACATATACCCACATAAGTGACATCAAATAGTCTGCCAAACGTATAAATCAATTCATACAGCAACAAGCATGCATAAATAAATAAATACTGATGTGTCATGAGATATTCACCGAGTCTTTACACATAACAGGGCAACTTGTTACGTTATTATTTGCGAAGTAAACAAAATGTATAAGGGTTACATCACCCCAAAGTACAAGTTTAATATATGTAAAAGACAAAATATCTTTCTTCACATTGGCGGTTCTTGTCTTTATACCCTAAATTATTACTCCAAATGAGTATTTAATAGGCTGGGGGAGGGGTGTTCATGTTTGACCTTTTCTTGTATTGAAGGAATCTCGTTTGATACGTGACAAGACTTGCTGTGGTTTCTGTGCACTGAATTCCAAAATTATGTATGCATCCATAATTACGTAACTCCTTGCACAGTCCGCACAGTGCGTTTCATCCTCGTATCACTTCCTTCAGATAGGCCACTGCTTTCAGGCGAAGACACGAGTACCTGAGATATTATGTTTCTAGTATATATATATAAATTATTACACATAGTTGCAAGTAATTTCTAGTCAAAGACAAGTGCTACTCTAGTGCACCCTAAGTCTCGTAGTGTCCTTACTTGACTCTTTGAAAAACTGTTTCAGGCAGCGGATGTCGCGGAAAGTTTTATGCAATGAAAACTTTTGAAAAATTGTTTTCGTGAGAGGATCCTAAAGATTGTAGTCTAGACTCGAGAAGGAATCCCGGTTCACTACAATCGCAGCTCTGATACCAATCTGTCACACCCCTTTCTAAGACGGAAGCACGAGGTGTGATCTTGAAAGGTTCTCATTGCATACGAAAGGTAAACATACTACATGCTCGTAAAATAACTCCAAATGCCATTAACATAACATAAGTTAAATGTTTACATCACAAGACAACATATTGTTTGAAAGGTTTACAACTTTATTCAAAGACAAACATAAAGGTTTTGGTCCTTATATCACCACATGGAGTGGGACATAACAACCAAACCCAGCAAAATGGCATAGGAGTCTTGACACACATAGCTAACAACATAAACAATATCCAAGAACAAGAGTAAGACCGCGCGCACATCCACTTTAGTTACCTGAAATACATGTGAGTTTTTGGAAAAAAACGTCAACATAATGTTGGTGTGAATTCATGCAGTTTTTGTATTGAACGTTTGTATACTTTAAATGAAAACATGGTATGTAATTTGTATGAAACAAGTAATTCTGTAAATATAAGGAAATTGAGATCGCTAATGGTTTGCAAGGCCATTAACATGTGACACGACATAGGAAGCATCCAAACCACAGGCATTTTTAACTGTCGAATCCACGACTGTCGATTCACGACTAGAGACACAAAAGCACTACTTGGTACTAGTATGACCAAAAGTGTGGCTTCCTGAAACCCATTAGATCTAACCTTTTGCTCCGCGGTCTTGGTATGTAACTGATTAATGGTGCTTATGACACCTTATTCGTGACATTATCTAAAGTATCATTCCTTAGTTTTTGTATTCAACATACCATAACACATGTATTTTCCCCAAGTTTAAAAAGCATGTAAAAGTTTAAAAGTGGGGACATGAACTCACAACTTTGCGTTTCCTGCGCCGTAAACTTCACCAGGTTTGCTTATAAAGCGTCGTGACCTATACGTGTTTTATTAACGTTAGTCACTAGACTTGTATCGCACAAGTACAAGTCACCATATTTTATGTATGTGTTCTTTGTTGTTAAAAATAATTTATATTTTTAACTGTGTATCTTACTTATATCATTTTCTCAAAAATAAATATAAGCATCTTGTATTTTTCACCCGAGTTATGTATTTTCGTCCAAAAATACATTTTAAGTTCATAACTTGTCCAAGATACATAATCTATTAGGAAATATATTTTCATAAATATATTCTTTTGTATTTGTCTATGCATGTTATATGTGTATTTTTGTATTTTTACTCATTGGGAGTATTTAGTGTATTTTCAAGTCCTAATACACTATTACATACAATACATATTACATACACTTAGCACAAAATTTGGTGACCAATATATATATATATATATATATATATTTCTAAAAAATATACATACTTAATATCAATTTTTATCTTGAAGAAATCATCATTTCTTAACTTGAAATTTACACAAAAATTAGGGAAACCTTGGTAAATATTTTTAGGGAATAAGTTTCATCAAAACTTATATTTTCTAAGTGTCAAAATTTTATAGAAATTTTGACATAGTTTCCCCTAAAAGTGGAGGTTTCCCATGCTTTCAAAACATGTGTTTATTTTCTTTTCAATCATCAAAACCAATTAACAACAATCAACAACTCATTCAACACTTACCGAGTGCCAAAATCAAGTAAATTACACTACATCATGAACTTGAAGTTTTTTGTAAAAACTTGTAGTAACTTACCATGTTAATTAGTAGGTTTAGTTACCCTTTAAAACATTGTTATTTGTTTGAAAATCACATTCTTGAAAGATTTAGTCATTTACAACTTGTAAGATGATTTTTCTAAAAATATTTCTTTTGTATTTTTCTTGTTACAATCATGTTCCTAGTCTTGATTTAACACTAAAAATATGATTAGTTTACTTAGAAACCATGACTTTGTAAATCTTATAAATAAACTTGGTTTCTTGAGAAAATTAGTTTTGTAATCATCTATTTACAAGATTTGTATTTTGTTTAAATCATCTTTACATATGAAAACAAATTTCATCATTCAAGTTCATGTATATAAAGTATGATCATCTTGTTCTTTCACAAGATCACCACCTTAACTTACTAGATCATGTGTTTAATCACAATCTAGTAGGTTTCTTATGATGTCTAACATCACTAACACAAATCATCAATCATCAAGAAGCAAATCAACACAATCAACATGCATTCTTATATTATTAAGCGTATGTTAAAGTATCATGATCATGTTCTTTTAGTGTTCTTCAAGGTTAACAATGTTCATCATCTTTTAACCATCAAAATATGAAGTAACAAGAGATCATAAGGGTCTTACTACTAGCTCTATGGCTAGGGATGAACACAAGAAGTTGATGATGGCAAATGTGATGGATAAAAGCAAATGGGAGAGGTCCTTCAAGATCCACAAGCTCCAAACCTCCTTAGACACCTTCTTACACCTTAGGATGACCTTGGATTGGAAGAGAATGGGATGGAAATGATGGTGGTGTGGGTGGTGATCTTCGGCCTAGAGGGGGGAGCAAGGGAGGAGGTGGAGTGGTGAAGGTGAAGTGTGGTGAGAATGAGAGCTCAAGTTCACTTATAACCATGTTATAGTTTTGTCCATAGGTTTTTATGTCTTCAAAGTACACTACATGATCTTTAACAAATCTCATAAGATCATATAATATATTAGCAAGATCAAATAAAGATCTTGATGGGGGCCACCTCATGACCGTCCCAATAAGGGGGGGGGGGGGAGGTAAAGTGTAAGTTTCAATTACTAATTACATAAATAAGTTAAGTTTCAAGTGTCTTGATTAGGGATTTAATGTGTTATTATGTTATAAGAGGTCTTATGGTGTTCGGGGATCATAACTAGCTCAGAAACATTAAAACAATGCTTCTAGTATAATTTTGATGTTTCGGATAGTGTCCGGTTGTTCGGTTAGATACCGGTTCGTTAAAGTGCTAAATTGCACCGTTTAGTGTCCTTTATGTACCTTTTTGTGACACTTTCAATTCCCGACACTTTGTAAGTTAATTTGGACAATAAAACATAAATTCTGCCTGATATTTATGTGTTAAAAAGCTGATTATAGCTGATTTATTGCTGTTTTGTGCATAATTTTGCATTTAAAGTGCGTTTCGGGTGCTTTTTAGTGCATATTTTAACCTCCGGAAAGTTTATATGTTAACCCTTGTATCCATACTTGGGTTTTAATGTATTTTAGACGTCGGACCTACTCCTAGGCCCTAATTCCATTATCTGACTGCTTTCTGCAAAGTTGCTGACACAGTGTGTCTTACCGGTGAGTTTACTAGTCTTTCTGACTCAACGCTAACAGTAATGCATAAAGCAATATTTGAAGTATAAAACGTGCATGAATTCACATGTATAGCATGTAATTAGAAAATGTTGACATTTAAGCACATAATTGCAGATATTAAATAATAATTAAATTGTACGGAAATTTCCGGTTTGGTGCCAGTTGTCACACCCGGACTTCTCATTGTAGCAGTTTTTTGAATTGATAGCTCATGTTCTTCCAACTTCTGGATAAACCTACTCAAATTCATATCTTCAAATTGTCGGTTATGCTTTAAAATCAACATATATGTTCCCCATTAATTCTGTGGTAGCGCATCGGCTAGCTTATCAACCCATTCTTCATCTTCTTTCTTGATGTCCAATCTTTTCATCTCCATGACTAGATGACATTATCTCTCAATAATCTTTCTAGTCGTCTCACCTTCAAAAGCTGTAAACATATCAAACGATTTCTTTAGTAATGCTCTCTTATTTTTGATCATATCGGCACTACCCTTAAACTTTTTAATCAACGCTCTCCAGATTGATCTAGCAGTTCCCTCATGTTGAAGCAAAACAAAAATATCTTCTTTTACTGCTTGTTGGAGAATGCTAATCATCATTTTTTTCTCTTGTCTATCTTAATTTTTCATCCGGTAAAAATTGACTTAATTGTTTTTCATTTCCAAGTTCATCTTTCGGTAAAGTATAATCTTTCTCTAAAGACACCCATGCATCAAACTTGTTTGCTTGTACCCAGTTTTCAAAACGGTCTTGCCACCCTTTAAAATCCTCAATATATATAAGCTTTGGAGGTTTTTGGAAAGTTCTCGTTTCATTCTCGATACAGACAGTTTCGGCAACGGTAACTGGAGCGACCGGAGCAGTAGCAAACGCATTGTAAAATTCGTTTTCCATGTTTTGGTACGAAAAATTTCACAAACTATCGATTTCAAACAGTCTGGAATGTCACGCGACCTGGAAATCCTCAAACCGTACGAACTGAAATCACTCCAAACAAGCTGGATACTTTCAAGCAGTCTGGATCACACCGTTTGACAATTTCAAACGAGCTGGAAACTTTTCAAACGACCTGGTAAAAATCCAAGCGACCTGGAATTCAACCCGTGCGAGCTGGGTATAACTTCAAACGACCTGATCACATCAAACGACCTGGATCAAACTTCAAACGACCTGGACATAATTTTCAAGCGACCTGAATATTTTTCGAATGGTTTTGGACAGAAATCAAACAATTTGGTTCAAAATATAAACGGTTTGGATGAATATTCACCTCGTTTGAGAATTCTAAGTCCAAAAGTTCATGATTTTGTCAAATTTTATCAAGTTTTAGGTTGAATTTGGTTCTGATTTGTTCACGGATTGTTTAAAACGATGTTTTACGAGTTATAACATGAAATCAGGTCATTTTAACCGTGAAAACGTTCTGATTTTGAAGAAAAAGTGTAGAAAATGAGTAGAAAGCAGTTTTTATCCGTGAAAACAAGCTGAAATGGTAAGAACTCTTCCTCCTGAGCTCTGATACCACTTGTAGGATCGGGATTCGATCAAACGAGTCGTTCAGAAGAGCTCTCGATCAATACAAAAGGCGGAATCAGACGTATTGATGTTATAGCAGCTAAATTCACACGTAGAATCACTTTAACTGTCGATTGTATTGATTTGATAGTGTTTACAGATGGTTCGACACTTCGGCAGCACTTCGTCTCTGGAATCACAAAGTTACAAATGAAGAGCCAATACCACATATATATAGGAGAGCCAGACCCCATGAACCATACCCCATGAGCTGGTCCAGGTCACATGAACTGGCCAGACCTCATGAACTTGGTCACCTCGTGCGAGGTGGCCTGGCCACTTCGTGAGGGGTGGCTGGTTCAGGTCTGTTTCCTGTTTCTCTCGTACAACGTGTCGTGGTCTATCTATTCTAGTTACATGACACGATACAAGACGAAGTCAACAGACATATGCACTAACAGAGGACAAGGCTCAGGGTCTTTAAACAGAATAGTAGACCTCACTTGTAAGGTGTGCATTTTAGGAGCCACCACCCCGGTGGAGCTCACCAAGGGTGGATGATTATCTTGTTATCTTTTATCACATTCAGTGAAATCTTCTTTATTACAACTGATTATTCATACATATTTCTTTGTTTAGTTGTTTGTTCTTGGCTCGAAATCACCCGTCTCATTATCATTTACTGAAGCGAGACTGGAACCGGATCCACGCGGACTATCATTTGGTATCAGAGCCTCGGTGACTCGTTTCAGTTTTGGTTTTATCCAGATCTTCACCGAAAACCGACGGAGACGTAAAAATAGCACATATCTGGTGATTTTTTTATGTTTTTGCGGCTGTTCTTAAAGTTGTTTTAGATCTGTCACATGGTTATTGGAATGGTTGATCGATTTTTATATGGAAATGGTCCGGATCGAAGTAAAGTAATGGGTGTCGTCTAGGGTTTTCAACAAAGGATCATGGCTTTGTTTTATGTTGATTATGACGGAGTTTAGATATGTAAGTTTTATCGTCGAAATCTTATGTGTTCTTTGCTGTTCTTCACTCTTTATCTCTCTGCCATTGGTAACTTCTTCGTGGTTTTGGTTCAGATGATGGTAGAGGTGGTGAGTGTGAATGAGGTACTTAGGTTATCTGGTGTTGTGTTGTTTGTTTTGCGTTATTTGACGGACGGATTTTTCATGTCTCCGATAAGTTATATCGTAATTAACTATGCGGTGGGAGACGAAGATCACGGTCATTTCCAGTGATACATTGTGGTGGATGACGTTGAGTGTCATCTAGGTGTTGGTGTAGCATGGCTATGGCGGCTGATGTGCATGGTGGTTTTACTGCTGATACAAGGTGGCGGCTGGAAAGTATGGTGGCTAGGGTTTGATGGTGTTCACCGTACATGAATTAGGAGGCCAAGTAATTGGGCCATGATTCTATTGGGATTGTTTACTCGTTGCATCATTTTCGTTGGTAGGGTCAAATGTTGCTAACGATTAGCGACTGGTTTTCTTTTGGTTGGACTCCTAATTATAATTTAAGGATGTGTTGAGCAAAACACATGTTGAGCCCACTAAATTAAACTAATTTGGAGTAAATTACATAGATTATCCTTTAATTGTACACCAAATTTCACTTCCTATCCTTTGTCTTTAATTTGTGCACTACATGTCCTTTAAATAACAAATTTGCACACACCATGTCCTTTTCTCTAAAGCCCATCCACCTACCCAGTTAAATGCACCATGTGCCCCTCACGCGAGGGGCAAAATTGTCAATACTCTTCCCCTACCTTTTAAAAAACCCCCAGACTCTTCTTCTCACATAAATTAGGGTTTCTTCATCACGCTTCAAACACGAAATCATGGTATATTGCAGATGTGGAACGACAACAACTCTTAAGACATCTTGTATTTCAAAGAACCCAGGGAGATGGTTTATGGTTGCCCAAGATGTGGATTCCTCTGTTGGTTTGATACCGCGGTTTGTCAAAGATCACAAGCTGGAATGTTGAGGTCAAGGAATGTGGTTGAATCTTATAACCAACACTTCGCATTTCAACTCGAAACATCACAAGCTGCAAATATGAACCTGGACATGATGTTGATCATGAGTTGGGTGTTTTTCATTGTGTTTGCTCTTTTTTTTCTTAATGTAATGTGATGTTTAGTTGCTCTGGTTTGTAATATGCAGGTCTATGTTTAGTTGGTCTGGTTTATGTTTAGTTGGAAGTGTTTTGTAATTTGGAAGTTGCAAGTCAATTAATGCAAGTTGGTTATGTAATGTTTTGTACAATATGATGCGCTAAATTTATGCACAAAAGTGATGCACATGACATATGCAATAAACAAACCTGCACTAACCGTTACTTCACTAAACTATCTAAACTACACTAAAATAACCCGCTGCATAGACCAAAAGCCAAACCAAACACACCCATGTCATACCTACTGCCCAAACTAAAACCCAAACCAACCTAAATTGTTTAACCCTGCATTGCACAGTCTAAATTACACTAAAATAACATGTCGTACAAACCAAAAGCCGAACCAAACACACCCTAAACCTACTGCACAACCCTGCACTACACAAACCCAAACTGATAACATAACTAATAAAAAATTCCATACTAATACATTCCAAACATTTCCAAACTGATAACGTAACTAACAACATAACATTTCAAATTAACAAAAGACAAAGGTTTAACATCCAAACGTTTCAAACATCTAAACAAAACATAAGAACCACCAATCACTGTTTTGAGTACACAAAAGCCAGAGTTTTAAGTCCAACAAACTATCAAACTTCCTAGGATGCCTCATGTCCCTTGCATGTCCTACGATTGTGCCCTGTTTTGCCACACTTCAAATAGTTTTTCATGGTCCCCTTCTTTGTCAGTCTTCCACATTTTGTTTACTCCTCCAACTCCAAGGCTGACCTCTTTCTGGCCTTTTTGGGCTTACCAATAGGCTTGTGATGGTTTGGCGGTGTTAAAGTGGTCGAGACATTAGACTTAGGCCACAATGTCCTCCCATTGATTGGATACACATTGTACTTGTATACCTGCTTCCACCTATCCATTGTGTACACTAGATGGACATATGTCTCTGGTAGCTCTGTTCCTTTCCCACCATACATATTCATATTCCATATTGAAGCCACAACATGTTTGCAGGGCATCCTTGTGATCTCCCATTTCCTACATGTACATGCTCTTCTTTTTAAATCAACCATAACACCAAATCCAACAGGGCCTCTAACTTGATAATGGTTTTCCCCATTCCACATGACTGAACACCATCTAGACCTAACAAGTCTCGACCAATTGCCCTAAACCCCTGCTTTAGTGAGCCCAGACACGCATAAATTTTTTTGAACTTTCTGGTCAGAGACCTGTGATCTGCACATGGTTCCACTCAATTTGAACTGTAGTACATGGATTTGTCTTGTAAAGTTCACAGATGTAATCCCTTAGATTAAGTGAAGAATTGATAACATCATTCTCGGGGGAATATTGTTGGGTCAAATTGGAGAATGATGTTATCAATTAATGAAACTTTGATTGGCGATGTTATCATTCGTATTATGTAACGAGTTTATTTGATATAATTTGTATATTTTAGCATCTCTAGGAGGTTTTCCAAACAAGGGGCGGCTTGCTTGGAGAACAAGGCTCGGTGTCTTTAAATAGAATAGTAGACCTCACTTGTAAAATCTTCTTTGTTACAATTGATCATTCATATATATATTTCTTTGATTAGTTGTTTGTTCTTGTCTCGAAATCACCTGTCTCATTATCATTTACTGAACCGAGACTGAAACTGGATCCATGCGGACTATCAAAATCAGATGATGGAAAACAACTACCTAGGCATATAATCCTACTAGTAAACTCGCACACTCTCGGAATTGGGTATTCGGTTTTAATCGTTTTTTATGGATACAACTAATAAAGGTTGCTAAGTTTCACTAGTGCTACCCAACAATCCTAAACTAGACGGTTTAAAGGTCATGACTTTCTAGGGTTTGGGTTTACCTCTTGGTCTCGCCTACTAAGATGCTAAGGTACCTAAGATCAGATCTCCTTCCGGTCTCACTAATCACAACACACTCGAAGATGTGAAGAGGTAGTTTCTCTATCACGGTTCTAACTTGGATTGCTAGGATCTAAAGGCTAATGGCTATGGATCTCCTCCGGGTCTCACTAAAACCCGTCAATTAAAGACTAGAGAAACCACTACCTTATCTCCTCGCAGTCTCAAAGGCAACTAGAACACTTGTTTGATCAATGACTCAACTCGTTCCTAGGGTTTTTCATTGATAAGAAACCACAAGCAATTACCATAAAGACAAAGTAAGTGATTTAGCCATGAAACTTAAATTAATCAATACGTAATCACCTGATAATAGAATCATGTGAAACAAGTTAATAATCATAGCCAAATCAGCACTCATATGTATCAAAATCGAAGATAGACAAACCAATTTACCAAAGCATTGAATATAAACTGAATAAACCAAATCTAAGATCAGCAATACGAGTTCAACTAATATTCACCATGAGCCTAGGTAGTTTATGAAGTTTAGTTGCTCATGGTGATGGAAAACAATGCAACAAAGTTTAAAGAAATCTGATGACACATGTTCAATAAGTGAAAAGCAAGTTCAACTATGTTTTCTAACCGATTTGCAATCAAAGTCTTCAAGCAGTCCGCACTGAAATCGATCCAAGCCTTGTATCCTTGTTCGCAAGTCGTAACAGCATGTTTTTTGTCCCCCCCCCCTTGCGTTTTTTGCCGTCATTTGACTTAAATATTGAACCCTGGGTTTTTTCATGCGTCTGGGCCGATTTGGGTTCCTTACGATCCGCAACCTTTTAGGGATTACGGCCCAATAATGACACAAGGAGCGCGCGGGAAGAGTTTTGATGCTTACGACCCGTGAACACTTTGAGGGTTACAAGTCGTAACTTAAGATGTAGGGCCCACAAACCCCAGAAATGGATTCTTCTCGTCGAGCTACCCCAAATTCATATATTTGACGTCACGTAACTCATTTTCTAGCTCAATATATAGCCGTTTGAAGATCAGACTCATTTCTGCCGCACTACTTCACTCAGTTTTTCATCATGTGCTCGTTTCTTCATGAATTACATTCGATTTCCGCTCATTTTGCACACGAACACCTGCAAAACATCAATCCACTGAGTACAAGCTATATATGACCAAAAAATGATTCGAAAACTATCGAAAACATATACAAAATATAAGGGGAAAATGATTTGTTTTGCAACATATCAGAATTTAACGGGATATTTTAGTAAATTTAACTTATTTACATTTCAGTTTCGTTAATGAATTTTCAAACCAAACACATTGCAAATTTTTAAAGGAATTAATTACATTCTCCCAAATCCAATTCCAAATACAATGCCAATTCCTTCTAAAAATTTTATGCGACCCAAACAACCCTTAAGTGTGACGGTAAATATGGAATTTAGGAAAACATTACACTAAGACAAATAGAAAACCTTATTTAAGTTGAGGTGCTAAATATGTCATTACCAAAGTTGATGGACCGTATGATGAACCAAACAACCCCTAAGTGTCAATGCTGAAAGTAGAAGTATTAAAAAAACTGTAGATAAAAATAAGCAAATCGCGACGGATCATTTTACGCGTCGATAAAAAGACCATGTCATGGCGGTATATTCGAAAGTTATTGGTTTAGTTCGTTACGCCATTGTCACTAACCTACTTATGACGGTAAATATGGAATTTAGGAAAACATTACACTAAGGCCACCCGGGGTGGTCCGTGATGGAGGTGCCATCACACGTGGAACACCAAAGCACACCGCCGCCGGTCCTATTTATCACGCGTCAATCTTATAACGCGTTAACTTTTTAACGCGTTAAACTTGAATGTATCCATGGCATGACTGCATTTTTGTTTGTGAGAGTATCATGCATGTGTGACACCTAAGCTCTGGACACGTGCAACACCCACTTAAATGGAATTTAAAATAAAAAATTAAAAAAAATTGGGAGTGATAGAATCCCATCACTAGTGATACCACCCCGCCTACATTTCTATCACTAGTGATAGAATATTGGTTGTACACATGGCATGACTTGATTGGATAGTGGGAGTGATAGAATCCATCACTAGTGAACCACCCCTAGTCCCCTAAGACAAATAGAAAACCTTATTTAAGTTGAGGTGCTAAATATGTCATTACCAAAGTTGATGGACCGTATGATAAATTATATATATTATATTATTATTATTATACATATTACTTTGAAGTATTGATGAATAGTAATCATCAATTTTAAGTATTTTTTTATTTTAGATCTAAATATTATTTTCATTTTTTTAATAATATGTTGTTCATTATTTAGCTTGATTGTTTAATAATTTGCTTAAGTTAACTTTCTTTTTCTAAAATATAACTTTGCAAATATATTTATTTTTTTAGCATTGCGATAAAAATTATACATATTAATTTGAAGTATTGATGAATAGTAATCATCAATTTTTAAATATTTTTTTATTTTAGATCTAAATATTATTTTCATTTTTTTAATAATATGTTGTTCATTATTTAGCTTGATTGTTTAATAATTTGCTTAAGTTAACTTTCTTTTTCTAAAATATAACTTTGCAAATATATTTATTTTTTTAGCATTGCGATAAAAATTTTATTTAAAATGAATATCATGTCGTTATCGTACCAAATCGAATCAAAACCGACGATCAATACTAATTTATTTTTTGTATTCAAAACAACGCATTTTTTGTGTTGTAAACTGTAAACTATACGAGTGCCGGTAATAATATCAAAAAAACTTATTTTATTATGTAAATTGTACGAGTATCGATACGTGACAAACCTAACTGATTTTGACCGAACAACACCGACACCGATATCGGTAATATTGGAAACCGATATTCGTTTTTGTGGTTTTCAATTGATGTAAAACATGTGTCGATATCCTTTTGAGCTTAACACAACTATATTTTTTTAGTTTTCTCTTTCTTACTATAGCAAGTGTCAATATCGAAACGAACCGAACCGATACCAACCAAGTTCCCGTAGCGTAGCACGGGAGAAAACCACTAGTCTATATGAATACAAACTCACGATGAACAGTGTTTTAATGATTTTGTTCAATATTGTTTTTCTTTTAAGTTTTTATTATTTTATTCTTTTATTACTTTAATTGATTTTAATAATTTGTTTTCTCATATCACTTTTAAGATACGATCAGAGTATCCGTTATCAAACAAAATACCATAAAAATGAATGCATATCGGTATCTACGTTGTTCGATTCAGTTCAGTACAGTATCATAATGATAGGGTGTCAGTTTATCGAAAACATTAACAATAAAATTAAATATTGGTACCGATTGATACAGATGTTGTTTAATTGGTTTCAATTCAGTTTGTACGACAACGATACAACGTCCATTTTCGGAAAAAAAATATGGCAATGTTGAAATAAAATAAACAAAGAATGCAAACGAACATAACCGATATCAACTGAACAAGATCAGTAACGATGTTTTAAGTTTTTATTATTTTATTCTTTTATTACTTTAATTGATTTTAATCATTTGTTTTGTCATATTACTTTTAAGATACCATCAAAGTATCCGTTATCAAACAAAATACCATAAAAATGAATGCATACCGGTACCTATGTTGTTCGATTCAGTTCGGTACGCTATCATAACGATAGGGTGTCAGTTTATCGAAAACATTAACAATAAAATTAAATATTGGTACCGATTGATACAGATGTTGTTAAATTGGTTTCAATTCGGTTTGGTACGACAACGAGTCCGTTCTCGAAAAAAAAATTATTGCAATGTTGAAATAAAATAAACAAAGAATGCAAACAAACATAACCGATATCAACCAAACAAGATCAGTGACGGTATTGATATTCGTTTTTATTGTTTTCGACTGATGTAATATTTTCTCTTTGGAATAATACTATAGCAAATGTCGATGCCATAACAAACCGAATTAATACCAACAGATTCCCGCCGCAAAGTGCGGGGGACTCTCACTAGTTATACATATTAAAGGAAAGTCTTGATGAACAGTAATAACATAAATAAATAATTATTATAGTGTTTTTAATTCTTTATTTTTTATTTAAATTTCAAACGTTCAATTCTTAAAATATTATTTATTTAAACTAAATATGTTTATTTTAGTTTGTTATAATCTTTTAATTCAACTAAAAGATATTTTTATTTTATATATATATTGGGGAAGGTTTAAATGAAAACAACTATTTATTGTGAAAACTCGAAAACTAATTAAAAAAGCCAAAAAAACATACCAATTTGTTTATTTTATTTTTTGCATACCAATTTTCGCAGCTTTTTATATATAAAAAAAATTTCAAAAAAAAAAATTGTATTGCACATGTGTATTATTACACATGTGTACTACAAAAAAAATTGAAAAAAAGTTTTTTTTATATAAAAAACCTGCGATTTTTATAAAAAAAATTGAATTTTTTTTTTTTGTGTTTTTTAGGCTTTTTTTAGTTAGTTTTCGAGTTTTCACAATAAAAGTGATTTTCATTTAAATCATCCCCTATATATATTATTTGTATATTAAAGTAGAGAGACCATGAATAAAAAATAGATTTTTAAAGTATTTGTTTTAAGTATTGTTCATTTAATATATTTTTTTTTAATAATTTGCGTACGTTAGTTTATTAAAAATAATCTAAATACGCATCTACGTATTTTTTTCAACATTCTGATATAAATCTTTTTGAAAATGGATACCGTGTTGCTACCATACCGAAAAGAAAATCGACTATTCATATTTATGGTTTTTGGTAAATCTTATTGAAAGTAGACACCGTGTCGCTATTGTACCGAACATAAAACCGAACAAACAACATCGATATTCGGTACTGGTATTTATATTTTTAGTTTCAATAAACTGATACTGTATCAATACTGTACTGTATTGTACCATATTGAGCCGGACCGAACAACATCGGTATTGACACCGTGTTCGTTTTATGGTTTTCGGTCGACGTAGAGCAGATGTTGATTGTTATACCGAATGCATGTATTGTGTCGGTACGGAAATAAACCGAATCAATACCGATCGAGATCCCGCCGCGAAGCGCGGGGGAAATCGACTAGTTATCTATATGAATATAAAGTGGTGATGAACAGTAAGCATAATAATCATAATTTTTAAAGTATTTGGTCTTTTATTCTTTTGTCAATATTATCCTTATTATTAATTTTCAAACCATTTGAACACTAATTTGTTTTTAATATTATAGTAACTAGAATTGCGACCCGCCGCAATGCGGCGGGGATTCTTTAGTTATAACTAAGTCGATCTAGGACCCGCACGTTATGTTAAACCTGTGAAACGGGAAAAAAATAGATGATGTAAAAACGTTCACCCACATACGCACGTTGCATCGTGTTAACTCGCAAAATTTAGAACGAAATGTAAAAACGTTAAACCAAAGACGCACATTGCGATGTGTTAAGTCACAAAATTTAGAACGAAGCATAAAGCGAAAAAATTGCGAAAAATGAAAACTATAAAAGACCAAAGTTGAAAGTAAAAAAAGTTGTGAAGATAGATTGCAAAGGATAAATAGTTTTGGGTTAAAAGTAAAAAAAAACAAATAGTTTTGGGTTAAAAGTAAAAAAAAAACAAATAGTTTTGGGTTAAAAGTAATTTATGAAATACTTTTGGGTGAAAAGTAAAAAAAAATCATTTTTCTTTTGAAAAAACCCCCAAAGCCAACCTTACGACGACCATATGCATAACCATTTTTATTTGAAAAACCCCCAAAAGCACACCCTGCGTTGCGGCAGGGCGTAAAACGGCGTCAGATAATACTAATGTCACACAACCGTTATCGACCACCAACACTGACTCGACTTAGGGTATGCGTGTTGCGACGAACCTGTTAAACATGGGAAAATACAGGTAAAAACGTTGAACCACACATGCACGTTGCGTCGTATTAACTCGAAAATTTTAGAACTATACGTAAAACAAAAAATTGCGAAAGATGAAAAGTATAAGTGACAAAAGTTGTGAAGTTAAATTGCAAATACTGAAAAGTTTTGGGTTAAAGTTAAAAAAACAAATTATGTAGGGTTAAAATTGCAAAAGGTAAAAACCTTTGGGTTAAAACTAAAAAATCAAGGATTTTTTTTTGAAAAATGCCCAAAGCACAATGTACAACTCATTATGCACTAAAAAGTTGCTTTTTTATATATGGAATAATATTATAGTTTTTAATATTTTTATTATTTTGATATTATAATAATAAAAGTTTAATAAGCTTTGTGCCAACCGATACTTGTATCGAAAATACATGTATGGTTCGGTTCGTTATCGGTACGTGAAAGTAAAAACCGGCACCAGCCTGGTACAGTTATCGATACACGAAGGTAAAAACCGTCACCAGCCTTGTATAGAAAACCCAAAAGTCAGTACCGAAATGATTTTGAAATCTTTTAGTTCGGGAAATTCGGTACTTCTACCCGGTACCATTTGCTCATCTCTGATCATGGGTACCGTACGAACAACAACGGTATCGTGCAACTTTTTTTGTTGATTTTCTTCAATTTTTAATGATTTCTTTTTTCCAGTTTCAAGGGTAGGGATGAGTTCGGTGCCAACCGATATCGATACCGAAAATACCGTTACAGTACCGGTATATGAAGGTAAAAACCGGTAGGCGCCAAAAGTCGGTACCGAATTTGTAATTAAGATCTTTCGGTTCGGGAAATTCAGTACCGGAACCCAGTACCATTTGCTTATCTCTGACCACGGGTTTCATACGAACAAAATCATTACCATAAAAAAAGTTTGGTTGATTTTCTTTCGGTTATATTTGAGTGTTTTTTTTCTATATCTTCTTTTTATTCTTGTCAGCGGTTTCGTGCGCAACGCCCTCGTAGTGATTTCAAAACACATGTAAACACAGACTAAATAACAAAATAAGTTCGCCGCAACGCGGTGATTGTGAAAAAACCTAGTTATTATATATTAAAAATAGAAGTTAATGAATAGTAATTTTGATATTATAATAATATATAGTTTTTTAATACCTTTATTATGTTAATATTATAACAATAGTTATTTTCTTTACATTTTAACTTTAATCATTTTCTTAATATCACGGGTTGGGATAAGCTTGGTGTCAATCGGTATCGAGCCAGTACTGATATCGAACATACCAGTACGATCCTGTTCGGTATCGGTACATAGAGGTAAAAACGACACTAATACAAAAAACACCAAAAGTTGGTGCCGAATTGATATTGGAAATCTTTTGGTTCGGGAAATTCAGTGTTGCTACACGGTACCATTTGCTCATCCCTTATCACGGGTACCGTATGAACAACGGTATCGTACAACTTTTTTTTGTTGATTTTCTTTAACTTTTAATTTTTTTATTTTTTTAGTTTCAGGGGTAGGGATGAGCTCGGTGCCAACCAATACAAAATCGACACTGATACCGAAAATACCGGTTACAGTACCGGTATATGAATGTAAAAAACGGTAGTGAACCGGTACCAGGAACGCCCAAAGTTGGTACCGAATTGGTACTTAAGATCTTTCGGTTCGACAAATTTGGTACCGGTACCCAGAACCATTTGCTCATCTTTGACCACGGGTTTCATACAAACAACATCGTTACCATACAACTTTTTTTTGTTGATTTTCTTTTGGTTATCTTTTAGTGTTTTTTTTCTACATTTTCTTTTTATTCTTGTCAGCAGTTCCGTTCACAACGTGCTCGTAGTGATTTCAAAACACATGTAAACACAGACTAAATAACAAAAGAAATTCGCCGCAACGCGACAAACTTCTTTAAACCTAGTTTATAAAATATTTAAAAGCTCTTTTACTAAGGCTACTAGGTATGGGGACCGTCCCCGGAGCGTCCAGGAACGGCGCCGCCCACTACACCATGTCGCCCCTCCGTCCCCGTCTTCAACGTCGAGAACAAGACATTGGAGCCGGTCCATGTGAGGACAAAAAAACGTGGGGACCGAGGCTATTTTTGACCGTTAAATAAAAAAAAGGAACGTTGGGCATGACATAAATTTGTGTGTGAAACATAAAATAGGATGATTATAGGGTTTGTTTTCATGATGATGGTTGAAGATTAAGTGAGAATTGAGAAGGAATTTACAATGGTTGCTGGTTTGAGAAGGAAGAAGCCGATTTGCAGAAGTTGATCCCTAAAAAAACCCTAAATATGGTTAAATATAAATTATTGATTTGGGTTTGGGTGAAACAAGTGTGAGCCCAATTCAAAAAAAACTTTTCTGCAAGCTACTGGTCTTATAGATTATGTTGGGTCATTACTTTTAAGTTATGTAATTTTTGGTTTCTGATATTATTTAAGTTATTTTTATAACGATTGTCCGATGATAAGGTTCGGCTCAAAGAGTGGGAAATATTTAAGTTATGTTAATTTATTTGTTAAATGTTAAAAAAGTGGAAGATTAAAAAAATAAAAAAGTGGTGGGGTAGGATCATATAGGATCATCCTCCCATTTCCACTAAATTTGGGGGATGGGTCATCCTTGGGAGGACTATGATGCGACGATAACGTGGCGGATCATTCTTCCTTGAAGGACCATCCCCATACCATGTAGCATAAATATTTCAGTTCAACTGACAGATGCTAGTAATTTGCATTGCATATTATCACACACATTGTGTGATGCATTTCTCCTTGAAGCTACAAACAAAATCACGTAGCTTAATCTATTTACAATGTCTTATGTCATGGTTGTTGTACTATAACTCACGTAGCTTAATCTATTTACAATGTCTTATGTCATGGTGGAAACTCTAGTGACTTTGCCTCCCCCTCCCCCTATACTTTTATGATGTTGCAATTTTAGCCTCTTAATTTTGATACCTTCAAAGTTTCATAAATTGACAAATTTAGTCCCTAGACTACTACTCTATTTTACACATAGTTTGCTTTTGACACCCCAACTTTGTGGTAGTTTACTTTTCAGCCCCAACTTTGTTATAGTTTCCTTCTTACCCAAAACTTTATCAAATTTTATCTTTACCCTTTCTTAGCCCTTAAGTTTAGGAAATGCAATTTTTAACAACTTAACTTTTTATGAACTTTGTAAATGACACTTTGACCCCCTCGAGAGTTTTTGGCTTGGCGATATAAACTCGAGTTAGTCGGGTCGCGTATAATACGTTATGATTGTACGATATAAATTCGATTTACATTACGTTTTGATCCAATCACAATGCAACTATATGACACATTGAGTTCAGTTGGATACGTCAAAACGTGCGTTTTCATATGGTTAACACATCACATAACGCTTGGACTAATCCGTCCGATATTTGCGAAGTACCCGCGCCGCAACGTGCGCGGATCTTATTACTAGTTTGTTTAATATCAAGGGGTGTAAATAAAAACTATATATTAAACAAAAAAAGAAAAAAACAACTTCAATGGCATTCTTCGTAAATGTTGCAAAAGAATTAATAAAAATAGAAGATGTGTCCTAATTGTTATATCTTCCTATACTAATAAATGAAAATCTTTTTGGTACACGTGTCACTCTCCCGTGCCTCCTCACTTTAATAATAATATAAAATTAATTAATATAGTTAGAGATAAACGTATAAATTCAAATTTAATTAATAAGTATCTACAACTAATGTAAATGTATCAAATAATATAATATAGTATAATATCTATTAATAAAAGAATCCAAATAATTATATATTATATAATATGATATTATATTAATTTAATAATTTAAACGGGGAAATCAAAACAATGTACATATGTAAATTAAGATTAGGAAATTTATTTGTGTGATTTATTATTATTATTAATTTATTTGTTTTTAATTTTTTATATTTAAAATTTCTAAAATCACATTAATTTATTTATTTTTCCTTTTTAGAACAACTTTTATAAAATTCTAAGTAAAGTGTTGCAACGTATTTATTTTTTTCTATGTTCGATATAAGTTTTATTAAAAATTTTACTGTTAATTACACAGGTTATAAACTTGTGTATTACACGGGTTTGTGGATTAAAATTATATAATTTAATAATGTATGCACAAATTTACATAACTAAATTATTTTCAACCATGCAACTTGAGGGGTAATGGAGGTAGCAAATCATGGAACTTTATTTTTGGTCGTGACTTCATCTAAGTCTTAATAAATGGTCAATGAAATTTCATATTAACCACTTTAATGTTATGGTTTTTATATTTGAGAAAAAATAAAATATACTTATAAAAAGTTACAATAATATATAAAAGTTATATATAATGAAAATATAACCAGAATCAAATCAAATCAAGTCATAACAAAGCCAAGCTATGTAAAAAAAGAGTAGTACTAGAATAAAGCAAACATGTATCTACATTGGCTTAACAATTCCATAATAGATTGGAGAGTAAGATGAGAACATACTGTTATATCATGGACGACTTATTAAAAATGATTAGATATATTTATTAGAATATTTCGTGAGCTAAAAAATTAGAAACGTGCAAAATAGTTTAGAAAGGCCAATAAAATCACATAATTAAGGAAATGAAATGGTTACCATAGTAAATATGGTATGGTTGTCATATAGTTGAGATATTTGATTAAAAAAAGTAAATATGCCATGTGTATTCTTAAGTTATATAATTTTTATCCTCAAACCTATGTAATACACAGGTCTATAATCTAGTGTAATAATATAAAAAAATATAATAAAACCTTACACGTGAGGTTGGGCTGACACAAATTAGCTTACCCAGTCCAGTTTACTTCAGTGTTTTAAAAACCGTTAAATACCGGCCGGTTATACCGGTATTACCGCTTTCAGATGTAAGTCCGGTACGAAACACCCCGGTAAATAAGTGAAACGACATAAGGTTTGTACCGTCGGTAAAATCCGGTATACCGGTTTGAAATGTAATACCGATACCGGTCCAAGGTTATTCTAGTTTGGGTTGTTACTTATTTTTATTATATATGTTACTTATCTTGCGTAATTTTTATATATTATAATTATTCGTAACTAAAAATTCTTAATGAATATTGTATGAAATGAAAATAGTTATCCTCTAGTTGATGAGGATAGCGATAATAGTGAATTTCATCTTTTATGCAATCATTAACTTGATGTATTCAGGGCATGTTTGGATGAGCTTTCCATTTCTCCTTATTGAATTTTTAACATCCTTATTTCCTTTTTGGAAAAGTCACAACCAAGTGACTTTTTCATTTCTCATTTTCAATGCCTAAAAAGCTATTTTTCACCTTATTACCCAAACACAATTTCACAAAAACTCCTTTTCTAGAAAGTCAATAAGTCATAAGGAGATAAAATAAGCTCATCCACACATGGCCTCAACACTCAAATGGCTTAAACATATTGTAAACTTTCATTTAAAAGAGCTTGTTTGAAAATTGAATGAATTTCAATTATTTTTTTTATTATGGATTAGCTTTTGAATTATCTTTTAATATGTAATAATGTGTTTTTGGATTAACTTTTGAGTTGATGTTGTAATTTATGAAATTATAGAGTTAACTAGTCAACACGGTTGATCCGCTCGGTACAACCTGGTTCAACCGGTTGAACCATTTTTTAGCCTAATCCGGTTTAATTTAAAAACCGGTTTTTAAAACATTGCTTCAGTTACATAGAGTTAACCCATTTCTAAATTTAAATAAATTTAATAAAAAAATATACCTTACATGAAATTTTAAAAAGAAAATGTATAATTAAGCCTTCTGGTCCCGGTCCGGTTACATACGGCTATTTTTTTACATAAACTGCAAACCGACCGAAAGTTAAAAGAAAGAAGCAAACTGTGAAACCAAACCGATAACCGGTTTGACTGGTTTCACGGTTTTAAACTGAACCATAAACACCCCTACATCTTAGCATAAAAAAATCATATTCGATCCAGGCCCAAACAGAGACCAACCCAACCCGCAAAGAACAATACCAACCCACCCTATGGTCCAGTCTTCCAAAAGATTTCGAGTTCAGGTTCAGTCTGATTTGAATCCGACACACAACCTGGCGTCCTGGCCAATATGATTGATGAAGTCAGTGACTTGTATGCCGTTGCTCAATCTTCGTTGATTACTTGTTCTGTTCGTAACAATTAATTAATTTACATGTTACGTTGCAACTTTATGAACATAGCTTTTAGTTAATGCATATTTTGTTTTTAATAGTCTAATAATACAAACACTTAAGTACACAAAAAAGATATAAAAAACACATATTAGTCTACTTACTAAGCAATAGACCGTTATCAACAACCTTTTGTTGATAAAACGCATAATGCATTAATGGGTGTATTTAGGGCAGAAGAAAACACATGAATAAGGACAAAGCGTCATCCTTTTCTCACATGAAACCATGTACAACAATATAATGAAACAATGACTATTATAAGAAGCATGCAATCCTCAACAAATATTTCACTTCAGAACCTCAAATAAAAACAGAAGCATCATTTAGCTATGTTCTAACAAACACAAAATCTTAAATTGCCAAACGGTCGGGGGAGGTTTAATAAGAAAACGAATTTAAAAAAAAAAAAAAGAAATTTTAAGTAGGAGAGTCGGTATGTATGTATGTATGTATTTGGTAGTTTTAAGTATCATGGGTAGGAGGGGCCCCAGCTAGCCATCCCCACACACCTCCTGAAGTTTGTTTTTGCTTTGCTAAAGCTTCTTCAGAAGCAGCCTTCTGTCTTTGCAGGATTTCTACTTTTCTGTAAGCTGTCCATTGTTTGTAGCTTTTGTCTTAGCTCTGCAACATCCACCTGTTCATTTTCATATATATTATTTATCAATTCAATTAAATAAATAAAGGAGAAAAAACAAATGCTAGCGGGTCAGCCCAACCCAACCTGACCTGTTTCAACCCAAATCCATTCTGACCCGTTACCCAACCTGACCTGTTTTGACCCGAAACCCAACCTGACCTGTTTTGACATGAACCCATTCTGACCCGTTACCCAACCCATCTATTTTGACGGCTATAGATGTAGCACAATACAAAAACAGAAGTTACCTCTAGCTTAAAACATCTAGACTGCTCTGCTGCAAGCTGACCGCGTACAGACTGGAGTTCCTGCAGGATTGTAAAATTTGCAAATGAAGTTATACTTTAGCATCCGTGAATATATTTACTTTAAAGGCGGCTAAACATCTTGAAGCCAGTTTGCATTTCTAAACTTCTTGTTTCTAGCTTCTAGGATTGATTAGAATTGTGATTATTCTTGTTTCTCCAATTACAATTTACAATGAGGAAGAGTAAATGTTAGGATCAGAGTACTTAAATTAAGAGAATAAATTAATTGTTTGCAAAAATAATAAACCACACGTCCGATATAATGACTTAGGGGCTGTTTGACAAGTTTTGAATGGGTAAGTGCTGAACCAGCAAGAGGTCTAAACTATTAAGTGCTGAACCAGTAAGATGTCTGAACCATTCAGAGCCAGTATAATGCTTAACCGTTCAAAGGCAAATGTCTGACCAATTCAGATAAGAGGTCTTAACCATTCAGACTCAGTATAATGCTTAACCATTGAGAGGCAAATGTCTGAATCATTCAGGCATCTGCTTGCGAAACAAACAGTCTGAACCATTACCATTAAGAGCCTCATTAAGGGCTAAACAAACAGCCCCTTATTCTTGAATTCGGCCATGTTTGGCTTAGCTTTTCAAAACAACTTATGACTTTTTGGAAAAGTTATAAGTCACAATGGAGTGACTTATTGACTTTTCCTCTCACATAATAATCTCATGCCAAACACCTTTTAACTTTTCAAAAAGTAAATAAGCTGCTAATAAGTCACTAAAATAAGCAATCCCAAACACCCCCTTAAACTAGGAAGAGCAACTGTTAGAACCAACCTATTAATTATTTCATGTTATTTGCTCTTTTTCCAACATTATTGACTTGGCCCAACCCATTTTAGTTCGACCCGTTTTTGGCAAAAAATACCTGGACCCGCCACAGTTGGGTAATGGAAAACATATAATGTATCGTAACGGGTCAGGCCAGGTTGACCCGCAGCTGTCTTTTGCCCATCTGTTATACTTGTCTTGATATTATTAATGCATTAAATATATTATTACAAGAATAATCCATATCTTGGTGTATAGGTTATATGCATTAGATATACACGTTGGGTGACTTTCAACTTGATCGAGAAATTTTACATGTTCCCTTTTAGTATAAAACCTTTTGATTTGGCCATCTGAGGTAAAAACATAACCCAGATCGACCAACCATAAGCAAACGGGTCGAAAATGCACCTCATATTAATAAAGTGCAGCCGTTTTTATTTATAGGAAAAAGCATATGCTTTCTTTTGGACCTTAAAGCTCAAAGGACTTGAACAAGTTCATTTTCAAAAGCAACAGAAATACATTACCTTGTATAAGTCTGCGTTCTTGGATTCAGCTTCTATCAGTTCTTGCTTTAACTGAAGTGATTGTGATTTTTCATTGTTGAGAGCTGATTCCAGTTCTTCCTTTTCTGCCTTAAGAACAGCTATAGAACGCTCACTTACTTCATTAATATCTATTATCTGCATATACGTAAACATATTATCACAATGCAATATACTTTACAATACAGATCACATAGTAAAACAACTGGAGTTACCTGTGGCTCGTTATTGTCCATACTGATTTCTCTAACTTTTGATTCTTGACCAGCTTCAAACTCTACATCGACATCTCTGGTGCCGTTTGTTGCATTTTGTACGCCAGAACCACTACCAAGGGCAGGGGTTCCCGACTTAGTTGCTTGCAAGGTTGATTTATGGCTGGGTTTGAGTAAGTTGACCTAGTCAACACCAAAACCAAACTAAGAAAAGAAACCTTTGGATGCAACACACAAATAAGAGAGAGACTCAATTTTTACCTCGTTGTTGTATTTACCATTGTACCCTCCAAAAGAAACTAGAACGTCTTCACCGTTGTAGGAGCTTAACACCAAACTCAACCCCTGCACGCAGAGAAAATTAGGTAGCAATATGGGCGGGTTGGGTAATGGACTAACGGATCAAACAAATTCGAGTTAAAACAGGTTATTTTATTAGTACAAGTAGAAACAGGCTGGATGCAAACCTTTCTTTTCCATATTTTAAAGTCTTTAGAAACAATTATTGTGTTACTGTTACAATAATAAGCTAAATCTTCGAATAAAATGATTTAGGATGTTGTATACACTAATAAATGGATTTGGGGCTCCTCTCAACCCGTTCGACCCATTCGAATCGTTCCATCCGTAACTAAACTTGTATGATTTGACGGTTTGAGATGTAACACAACCTGAATAAACCCATTGGAAAACTTTTTGTATAATTTGAGTATTTTCATAGTGAGGTAATCAAATCAATTTATTTTCAATAGTAGGATTAAATCAGAATATAGAAAACCAAATAAACCTAAACTAGGAAATGGGATCAAATCAATTCCCTTACTAGACCTCCTAGATATAAACTTCTGATTCTAAAAAAAACATAATTATTCTTTAACAGAACCGTTCATAAGTCAACGGGTCAAAACTGTCACCTCAAAAAAAATACTTATGCTTGTAAAGCAGATACCTCACTAGCAAGAGGAACACGCCCTTGAACAGTTGTTACAACTGACCATGATAAAGTAGACATGTTAAGGACAACTGTTTCTGAAACTCCTGCAAAACACAAAAACAAAAAAGAAGCAATTATGGGTGGGTTCGGTAACGGGTCAAAATAGGTCAATTTTGGTAAACACTTTTTGTCCAAATTTATGTTTTTATAGTGTGTTGAATATTATTATACCATTACAAATCATACTCTAGTTTTTCCAATAAATGATTGGAATGTACATACCACTCTTGTTATCTCCACCACCAACAATGAACCAACTCTCTCCAACGGTTACACCAGCATGACCAGCTCGTGGACTTGGTATCTCTCCTTGTTGACTTGGTCTTGACCATTCCATCTGAACAAAATAACAGTAATGATATATAAATCCACATAAACCAAGTTAAGAGTAATATCAACATATGATTAATTATTGTCTCACAGTTTTCAAATCAAGAACATGAAGATCATTGAAACAAGTTGCATGTGTGCCACCGCCAAATATAAGAAGATAACGCTCTGCATGTACTGCAGCAGCATGGTCAGACCGTGGCGCAGGTGACACACCTCTGCATGAATACGAAAACATATCTAAAATTATTTGCTAAGCGGATTGACTTTTTTAATTCCTAAAGCACAAATGAATGGATACGAGACTGATAGAATAAAGAAGTTACATTGTGTCAATTTCATCCCAAGTCATGGTTTCTAAGTCTAAAATGTGGAGGTCATTCAAGAGAGTCCTGTTTCCATCTTGACCACCGAAAATGACTAAGTTGGTCCCCACAAGTGTAACCGATTGACCTCCACGTGATACCTGCAATAGCGTAACAAAACAAAAAATATGTTTAAAGTCTGTTGATAACCATTAGTGTCTAGACCCTAAAAATCATGATCTAGATCAGGATAAGCGGGATAAGCGGGATAAGATAAAACAAATTAGAAAGTAGTAAAAAGAACAATATGCAATATGTAAAGAATGAATACCGGTGGTTTTCCGTAGGTCTTCATGGTTGACCAAGTATACGTCTGCAGATCAAATGCCTTCACTGCAAGAAGTAGAAGATATGAAAATATATATATAAGTTTGTTACATGTAACAAGTGCAGCTAAAAGTGTAAACTTATAAAAAAAAGGAATAGAAGTGAACGAAGTTCTAAAAATGAAAACAGAGATGGAGTTCAAACAAACCATTAACAACTTCAGAAGCATCCTTTGAATGTCCTGCGATTGATATAAGCTTATTTCCTTCCCACGGTATCTACACATGTTATATCTTGTCATATTAGACAACAAAATAGTCAAAAATCACATGTGACAATTTGATGCTCAGGTTCACAGTTTAAGTTCTACTGAAAAATCAGATAGCAATACTGACCAAAGAATGCCCGGCACAAGGAGTTACTCTAACTGGATCCTCTGAATTTGCTTTGACTTCGACCTTTGACCATGTCCAATTTCGTAAATCAAGTGTCTGCAAAAAATTGTGTAGACAGAAATTAGTGTTAAATAAAAAACTTTGACAATATATATTATATCCCATACCTGAAGATCATTTAGGTAACGCCCATTATGGTTTCCACCAAATATATACATTTTATTGTCAACAACAGCTGCTGCATGCTGTTAATTGGAAAAAAAAAAAAAAAAAAAAAAAACAGTATCAGAAAAAAAAAAAAAGGTACAGTTAGATAAAAGAAACAAGAGTTAAATGCTCGGATAGTCCCTGTGGTTTTCCCTTTTTTCACCTTTAGTCCCTAACTTTCTAAAATTACAGCTATAGTCCCCAACTTTTCAATTTTCGTTCCCGGATAGTCCCTGTGCCTAACATCAGTTAGTTTTCTCAGTTAAGAGGGTGTGAAATGACAAAAACACCCTTACTACAAAACAAAATAACTTAAACTATTAAATAGATATAGTTCTTTGTGGGACCCACTTTTAAAGAAAAAAAATAACAACCCCAGTCCACCCCTTTCTTCTCCGGCCAAACTGCCGCCACCACATTATTCCGGCGAACACCCCACCACCGCCTTTTTCCCTCTTTCTATCTGAACAATGTCCAACCATCAACGCTATGGGGAACACCCCACCACCACCACTGCATCTTCACTCAGATCTGCCCAATCGGCACCGCAATCACCACCAAAAATGCCACACAACGATACAGTTTGTCTGGTTCCGTATATGCAGATCTGAGCCAAAAAAGCACACTTTGTTCTCGAATATTGTTTTCACTCAGGTGAAATGAGGCAATTCCAGTGGATATGGGTTGTCCGATTTCATGATTAAATGAAAACGAAACATCCTGTGAGTTCAAATCAAGATCAAAATTCCTCGGTTTCGCACAAATTTGTGTGGTTTCATTACACGACGGACCATCAAGTCTTGCAGATATATTCTTTGTCAAACAGCCAAAGTTTTAAGATTTGAATTTAAAATAACGTTTGTTGGAAGTTGAACAAAAAAGAGCCCTTCATCACAAGCAAGCCCTACCATCATCCGTGACCGGCAGGTAGACAACCATCATCACACTCGCTGTAATTTGATAATTTTTCAATCTCTGACTACAGGTAGGTATTCATAGGATGATAATTTCTATCTTATGATTGTTATAGTTAGCCCTAAACCATAGTTTTGTTTGTTATTGTAGAAGATTGAGATGGAATTTGTCAATGAAGATGACAGTGTAGTCATTGAGTTGCAGACTTGCAGGTGGGTAAGAAGAAAGAGAAAGGTGTAGTGGGCCAGTGAGGTGGGGTGGGATTTTTGTTTTGTCTAGAAGTGGGTCTTACAAGTTAATTTATTTTGTTTTATATTAAGGGCATTTTTGTAATTTCACCTCCACTTAACTGAGAAAACTAACAACCATTCACGCTAGGGACTATTCAGGAACGAAATTGCAAAAATTGGGGACTATAGCTGTAATTTTAGAAAGTTGGGGACTAAAGGTGAAAAAAAGGCAAACCACAGGGACTATCCGGGCATTTTTCTCAAGAAACAATAAAGTTTTATAAAAGAACAGAAGCAAAATAATACCTCGTATCGGGGCTTTGGACGTGGGCCAGAAATCGGAGGTGCAACCCATTGGTCATACACGCTAACAGAACCAACTCCCTCCACCATAACATCTTTATCCACAGAATTCCCGTTCTCAGTTGGGATAGTTTTCATTTCAGGCAAAGTGATTTCGTTCTTAGTCGCTAACTCCACCTTTAAATTATGCTACACCAGATGCATAATATTCCAGTTTAGATTCTCGTTGACCGTATAAACAATCGTTGACCGTATAAACAAAACACGTGTTATACTACAATCAAGATGGATAAAGAAACGCTGAACATTTTGAACACTCACATTCATCTCTACATCTACAACAGGGTCTGAAATAAAGTTGGATGCCCTTGAATACCATCCTGGATCTTCTTCCTACTCAAGAGATACACAAAGACCGATTGTTTAAGATTCTATATCAAAATACTCCAAACTTAAAATAAAGACAAAATGAAGTATACCTCTAATATTTTTACAAAGAGGCGCATTGCTTCAATGGAAGCCATGTTTCCGAGACCATTCCAACTTTAATAAATAAAATGTAAAAAGTTATTATTCAAGCAGAGGCCCCACGAAAGCAGTTAACAAGTAAATATGTTCAATTAATCGATCTGGGATAGTATGCAAACGAAGAACAAGCAGCAAGTGACACAAGTCTTGATTTTTTTTTTTTTTTTTGGTTTGTGAATAGAATTCAGATTGCATATGCATTCTGTAGCTTAAATAAACAAACCTTGTCCATTTGCTTTGTTCCACCGGACTCCAACCTCGCGGTTTTGGTAAGGTACAAGGTCCAACAGTTGCCTAATTTGAAACAAAATTCCCTTTATCAAACCACCAGTCTAAGAACAAAATTTGATTATCAAAAGAAAGGCTGGTAATATAAATACACACATAAAGGCACACAGACATACATATATTCAATATCGACCCTATTTGACTCGATTTGAGCTCAAGTATTAAAATACTCAACCTAGAAAACTCGTGACACATATATTACTATATTTACATAATTACCCCTACTGTACAACTCGCGTTTGTGTTTCCATCTCTAAATGTAGTCATTTCTCATCTCCCTTATTCGTAAAAACTTTGAAATTCACCCAAAAAATAGATAATTGCATCAATCATATAATCAATAACTAGAGGCATGATATTGCATGTGTTAAATTTCCAAAACAAAAAGAACAAATCTTTATCATAATAGTACTAGGTTTAACATTAAATCCAATAATCCCCTTTCTCTTGAAGAGGGTTTTATAACATACAGACTACCATAACTAATGCAAGCACAATTCCACTATTATGGTGGATCTATCATTTCACCTCAAATTGCAAAACTATAAGAATCATAATTCATAAACCACTTTATTACCCAAAACAACAAAATCCCCAATTCATTAAACCACACATCACAAAGCATAATTTAAAAACCCCAGCTGTTATAAGACCAATTGAGTAAAACTAATCAATGTAACAAACAAAGAAAAGGGTATGAAAATAAAAAAAAACCTGCTGATAAAGGGCATAAAGCAAGAGAGCGACGTCGTTTGAGAATTTGGATGTAACCCCTTTGGAAGACGAATTGGGGGAGCCACCGAATCCCGCGTAAGCAGCGGCAGCGAAGAAGCGATCTGGGTATGCGAGGCCAGAGCTCGCTCTCGCCATCGCCATTTTTCTTGATTGTTGATCGGATCAGATCAGATCGAATCAGATCGATGAGGAAGATGAAACCCTGAAGATGTTAGATGTAATTTGAAACAGTGATTTGAGAATGAAGTGAGATTTGAACATAGGATTTGGGGCGAAGATGGTAAGCTCAGAAAAAATATTATTACTATTTGTTGTTGCAGTCAATTTGTTGCAAAACTAGTTTTTGCCCCGCCGTGTTGCGGGGCAATAAGCCGAATATTTCTCTCTCGTAACATGTATATCTGTGATTCGGTTACTACTTGTACATACTACTCATAACACGATCTCAAAAGAAAATTACACCGAGTCAACCAATTAAAACAAAAACACTACCATACTTTTACTAAAAAAAAACTAAAACGATAGAAAGAGTATAATTTTAAACTTGGAGCAAAATTGTAATTTTTCAGGACAAATGAGCATGTACAAGGCATGCCTTGAGGAATAAAAATTACACCTATGCCCGCCCGCGTTGCGGGGCGTTAAATCAAATATTTCTTAGTTTCATAACATGTATGCATGTATTTAGGTTACTTGTACAAAACGATCTAAAAAAATGCATTGAGACAACCAATTAAACGAAAACACTACCATAGTTTTGCTAAAAAAATTAAAACAATAACGGGTCTGTAATTTTGAGCTGGGAGTAAAATACTAATTTGTCAGGACCAATGAGCGAGCGTTAGACAACTGTTTGACACAGTAAAAGTTACATTAAGGTGCTGTTTGTTTTTTCTGCACGAAAACCTCTTCTGCTGCAGGCCACATCTGCAGGCATCTGCAGGAGAAGAGGTGGATCAAATGTCTTCAGTCTGCAAGGAGAAGAGGGTTTTTTTTTTTTTTTTTATAAAACCTCTTCTAGGTTACACAACACACAAGTCACACTGATCTCTCTACTCTCTCTCTACTCTCTCTCTACAATCTGGACCACCACTTCACCACCGCCACCACTTCACCACCGCCATCATCACCACCACCGTCACCACCTCCGCCTTCAAAACCCACGACCACCGCCATCATCACCACCACCGTCACCACCTCCGCCTTCAAAACCCACGACCACCGCCGCCCCTTCTCTCTCTACGATCTCTCTCTCTCTCTCTTCGTTCCAGATGTCGATGATGATGATGATGAGGGTTTTCGATTTAGGGTTTTTCCACAGATCGATGTTGATGATGACGAGGGTTGTCGATTTGGGGGTTTTGTTTGTGATGTTGATGATGATGTCGGAGGTGGTGGCGGAGTGGAGGTGGAGCAGAGGTGGTGGCGTAGTGGAGGTGGAGGTGGAGCAGATTTGGGGGTTTTGTTTATGATGTCGATTTGGGGCTGGAGCAGCGGAGGTGGTGGTGGAGGCGGAGGTGGAGATGGTGGTGGTGGAGATGGTGGCGGAGCAGGGGTGGTGGTAGCGGAGCAGGGGTGGAGGTGGAGGTGGTGCCAAGAAGAGGTAAACTTCTGCTTGGAGAAGCTTAGCTCTCATCTCTTCCCCAAGAAGAGGTTGGGGAGAGGTAAAAAGCACTTCTCGAAAAAAAAAAACAAACACTCTTTTGAGGCTAAACCTCTTCCCGCGTCTGCACGGTGCAGACAGAAGAGGCCAGGAAGCTCTTCTTCCAAAAAACAAACACCACCTAAGTCAACCAAGCAAAATAAAACAGTACTATAGGTTTGCAAAAAAAAAAAAGTAAAACGATGGCAAGATCATAATTTTTAACTGGGGGATAAATCGTAATTTTTTAAATGGGAGCAAAATCTTAATTTTGAACAGAGGGCAAAATCGTAAAAATATTTTGAACTGGGGGGCGAAATCATAATTTTAAACTGAGAGCAAAATCATAATTTTGAGCTATGGGGAAAAACATAATTTTATTTTGAACTGTGGGAAAAAACGTAAATTTGAGTTGGGGCAAAATCGTAATTTTGAGCTAGGGGCAAAAACATATTTTTATTTTGAGGGGGGGGGGGTGTCATACCCTAACCGATGGCGGAAACATCGGGGCGCGGCACTGAGCGAAACAGATTGTTCAAAGAAATTCCATAACGACTAAATTACCAAATAGTTTAAATATTATGTCTCATACCATAACCCATAAGATAATCTAGTTATTACAGACAGAGATATTCTTCAAACAAATAAAACATGTTCCGACAACTCAGATTTTTAAATAAATAAATTGTCTTTGTTTCTAGACTCTTTCCTAGCCTCGATTTCACAGCAAGCTAAGCATTCTAACATCTTAAGCACCTGCCACATACGTTAAAGTAAAAGTCAATACACATAATGTAAAGGTGAACATACAAGTTTAATAGATATAATAGAGTTCGAACTCGTTTACGCATAACCAGCACGTACACAGTGTGAAATGAAGTACGTAAGTTATCGACATGATCCTATCAATACCAATGACTGCGGGTTGACTGCCCAAGGCAGTTCGTAATACACACTCACCACTGTGAGCCATGTAATTAATTGTCCTAAACAACCCCTGAGTGAACAGGTGCCGAGTCCAAACTATAGTACTATCGTTGCTAAGGCAGGTAGACAGCAATCCATGTGTAAACATAACAAACAAGCATTCATTAAGTCACGTATAACATGCGGTAATCAGTTAGCGTTAAAGTATTGCGTAGTGTGTTCGATGTGATTTAGAATAAGTAACGTATGTAACACCCAAAAGTGCGTAAAGCAAAAAGGGTTCGAGTATACTCACAGCGGTGAAGCTAATGGATTGAAAGGAGCGCTAGAGCGGAATTAGCCTGGATAGTTAATGATAGCATAAGCGAAAGTCGGCGCGTAAAACAGTGTAGGTGTACCAAGGATCGGACGGTAATCCGATCGGGTGGCAATCCGATCGGATGGCCAGTCGATCGGGTGGCAATCCGTTCGGATGGTCACCTGATCGGATGGCCATTCGATTGGATTGTCACCTCGCTTGGTGAGGATGTGTTTGTGTATTGATGGTTTGCACTTTGAAGTTTTCGTTGTAGCATTTTAAAATTTGAGAAGTATCTCTACCTTTCAGGTCGGTCGATCGTTCGATCTGGCAGCAATCCGATTGGCGAGACTTCTCAGTTTGAGAACAAGTTCACAGCAGGACGGTCACTCGATCGGATGGCTATCCGATCGGGTGGCAATCCATACGTACTGAATCATGTTGAAAATTGTTTAAGCATCAAGGTCCCAGCGTCACACGATCGGACGGTCACTCGGTCGGATGGCAATCCGATCGGGTGGTAATCCGTTTCAACGTTCAGATCCTTGAATAATTTAAAAATAGTTTAAGTGTGGGACCCAGGTGCAAGCCGATAGGGTGGCTGTCCGATTGGGTGGCAATCCGATCGGATGGCTGTCTGATCGGACGGCATCCCGTCCCAGACGACTTGATAGTCTTTACACTTGGTTGTTTCGCTAGTTTGCGTTTTATTGAGACTGAATAATAACGTGTCAAACAACAGAAATGTTGGATCTGAGTTACAATCAAACGAGAGTATTGCTTTAATCAAAACACTTTTCACTATGAACCGAAAGATTGAATTTAGTTTCAACAACGATTACAAAGCAATGCTTGATACAAACTCCCCCTCAGCCAGAGCTCAGTGTTTGTTCGTGCAGAGAAAACGATTTTGCAAAGAGCTAATAGAACAGTACAGAGCACTGTTCTATTTATAGGCACTAGCAAACCACTGAGCATCTAAGCTGACGTCACCATGAAAGTGACATCTAACCTCCTAACAAACTCTAACCTCTGATCTATACAAACACTGCTTATTACATTACATAACATGAAGACAGAGTAAACAACTGCTGCATCCCTCCACTGCTGTGAACCCAGCAGTACTTGTCCGGATCAGCAGTGCTTGAAACAAGGCAGTAGATTGAGCAGCAGAGCTTTAGTCTTTCATCGGGTCTTTACTTGATCAGCAGTTTGTAGATCAGCAGATTGCACGATCAGTAGATAGGATGTCAGCAGATGTTGAATTCACTTTCAAGGGGAGAGACTTGTATGTAACATCTGCTTATTCTGGATCCACTGCTCTGATCCAGTTTTGGCTTTAATTATCTGTTCCTCTGGTAGGGTTCAATCCCAACAATCTCCCCCTGGAACAGATAATGCCAAAACTCTTCATTATTGTGGAATTTTTATTGCCTCATCAGCAGTTCCCTTATCTGACCTTTAAATTGTAGTTCAAAGTCTAGGGCATCTGTGTCATCATCATCCCTGCTAAGTGGAAGATCAAGGAGATCCTGCAAATCTTCAAGACTCAGGCCAAGAGCTTGTTCCCTTGATATTTTCTTCACTTCTCCACCAGACCTGAGCAAAGTCAATACGTAGGTCTGTTTGTCAGTTTCCCACTTTTGTATTTTTGAGCTTGGTGGGTTTCTTGGGAGATTTTTATTTGCAGAGGTATTTGGTGAGGCTGGCCTATTCATGACTGGCTGAGCAGTACTTGCAGATTGTTCCAATTCAAGATCTTCTTTTATCATTAATTTAATGCCCTCTTTTACAACAGCATTTCCAGATTTTAGATCTTGAATTGTTTCAGCACCTGACTGGTTTTGACTCCTTCTTTTGTAGATGGCAGCACCAGCTGGAGCAGTGGTTCTTTTGACTCGCAGCTTTGGTGGTCTTTTTGAGACCTCTGCTTTGGAGTAGTCAGGCTTTTGTGGAACTCTTGGATCTTTCTTTCTAAGTTCCTCTAACCTTTTGTAGGTAGCCCTGACCCTATCTTCTCCCCACTTTGTCACTGAATTCTTTGACCCATAATCAGCTGCTATCAGCTCCTCTTAGGGATGAGATTTTTTTACCGAAATACCGGTACCATACCGGTACCGTACCGATGCCGTACCGTACCGATCATAAACGGTACCGGTATCGGTAATAGATTTTTCGAAATTCGGTATCGGTAAAAAACGGTATCGGTACCGGTATTTTTCGGTAAATACTGGTATTAATACCGAATTTAATAATGACCTTATGTATTTTGCTATTATCTTAGATCCCACTATGAAGTTATATTTTCTTGAACATTGTTTTACAAAAACCAATATCAAATTTCTTTTGTTTGGTTATTTTTAATCAATTATGATGAATTTTTAGACATGTTGGAATTTGGATGTTAAAAGTCGAACCCATGGATGTTTACCTTTTGATTTTTTTGACTACTTAATATGTTTACCATTTGTTTACATTCCTCTATATATTACTCTAGTTCAATTAATAATGGATAGATGTGTTGCACATGAATTTTTTTTAGGTAAAACAATGGATGACACCAAAGCGGTACCAATAAGGTAAAGTACCGAAATACCGGTACCGATACCGGTACCGAATCTATAAATACGGTACGGTAATATGTATCCACATTTCCTCAATTTCGGTAACGGTATTTACGGTGTCGGTACCGGTACGGTACCGGTATCGTACCGATCTCATCCCTAGCTCCTCTTTCATTCTCTTCAACTCTAATGCTTTATCAGCTTCAAACTGTTTGAACTTTTCAGGAGGAGTCTGCTTGACCTTATTTTTTATCATTTCTTGAATCCTGGCTGCCTCTTTTTCAAGCTCAGGAATGGTCCAGTTTTTGTACATGTGTTTCTCCCCCTTGTATTTCTTGTAGGTCATGATGTTCTCAATGTAGTCTTTTCTTAAGGACTCATCTGCCCTTTCTGAGATTTGCTGACATACATTTTTGGCAAATTGCTCCATAGCTCTGACCTGTGTGAGTAGAAACTGATAGTTTTGCTGAAATTCTCTATCAGATTTCCCTTGCCTGTTTCTGATTGCGATATCCTCTGCTTGCTTGGCCTTGAGTTTCAAATATTCTTCAATATTGTTAGGCCTGGGATATCCTTCAACTGATGGCAAACTCCTTTTAGCTGGGTCATCCTCATAGTAAAAGGATTTGATTTCTTCCCTAACTGCAATGAGTTCCAGAGGAAATGAGACACCAGCAGGAGGTAATGGCTTTAGAATTTGAGCTGAAGAAAGAGGCATGGGTTTTGGAATTGTGACAAGTGACAGAGATTTTGAAAATGTAGGTGGTGGAGATGTGTCATCATCTTTTAGAATTAGCCTTCTCCTTTTTGTTTGAGGAGGGACTGATGATGTTTTGGGTGGAACAGTGGTGGTAGATTTGGTGGCAGTAGTTTGTGATTGACTAACAGCTGTTGAAACAACTGGTGTTTCAACCACTGTTGTCATTACAGTAGATGTTGTAACATCTGTTGTCTTCTGCTTTTTGGCAGGAGGTGATGGTGGTGAGGTTGTTTTTGGAGGTGATTGTGGTGGTGGTAAGGCAGTGGTTGTGGTGTGTGTTGAAGTGATAACAAATGTTGAAACCTCTGAAGTACCAGCAGTAGTTGATACAGCAGGAGTTACAACAGCTGTTTGGGTGGAGGTTTGATGCTGATGGCTTTTGGATGGTGGTTTTGGAATATGCTTTGGAATTCTGGATGGGATGGACTTAGGTTTCCTTTTTGTCTTAGGATTTTTAGTATCCTTTGACCCAGAACAACCCTGCGCATACAGCTCCATGAAAGCTCTTTTCTCCTCATTCCACCTTGAAATATCCTTTGCCATTCTATCCCTTTTTACACTTGCTACTCCTTCATCAAGTGCTTCTTGGGTTGCATCAACCTTTTTACTACCATCTGGCACATGAATTTTTCTGGTCATAGCATCCCTTTCTGGTTCAATGTAGAGACCATCATCTATTCCCTTCTTCTTCCACTCCTGAATTTTCTCCCCCTTTTTGGCATTATCTTCTGGAAGTTGATCAATGAAAAGTACTGTTGGAGGAGTAGTGCCAGTGGTTTGCAATAGATGGGCCTTGATTGCCTTAATATCTGCTTGATTGTTCTTGTACCTAGACTCCGTTATGTTTCTCAGCTTTTGGACATGTAGTTCATGTTGCTGATCAGCCATTTCTTTTTGTTGTTGGAGAAAAGGTTTGAAGAAGTTCCAGAGCTCATTTGTAGCAAATGCTTGTGGTGGAGCAGGTGCTTGAGGTGGAACAACAGTGGATTGCATCTTCTGTATTTTCAATGCCTGTTGTAGCATGTCTTTAATATCTGCAACAGATGTGTCCAATTTGTCAACTCGTTCCGTCAAATCCTGATATTTTAAATCATCACCCAATTTAATGGGATCATCTGATTTCCCACTAACAGTGGTTTTATCAGTGGTTGAGGTAGGGAGTGTACTCCAAACACTAACCACTGATGCCCCTTTTTCTTGGTACTGGGGTCTTCTTCCTTCAACACTTGACAACCTTTTGATGTTGCCAGTGGGAAAAATAAATCCACTGGTGGTTGGCTGAGGTGCTATGTAAGGAATTGCCTCCAAGGAAGTCTTATTAATGTAACCACTGTCCAACTGTAAACCAGTGGGTTCAACAGTTGTAGTGGCTGCTTCACTTGGATTATCACCAAGAGTTGCTTGTAACTCAAGGGGTGTAACCTCCTCAGGTTGTGTTGGTGGGCTAGCAAGGATTGATACATCAGACCCAGTCATGTGTTGAGGGATATTCTCATTGATAGGTGATTGAGAAGGACTGGTTAATGCCTGGTTCAAATCAATTGCATCCAACAGAAGTTTGGTTGGTGTGGGAATTGTGGATGTGATGGTTGGTGTAGAAAGAGGATTTGCCCCGGGAAGTGGGCTGTGGATGATGGAAACAAGTGCTTCCAGAGCATCATGATGTGGTGTCCCAATTTGTACAACCTGTTCTTTTTGTGAAGAAGCAGGAGGGGTTTCGGCTATGGGTTGAGATATTTGTACCAACTGCTGTGAGGAAGTAGCAGCAGTGGTTTCTTGTGACTTTTGTGCTGTTACTGGCAGTAGCTCTGGTATCTCATCCTCCAGAGTTGCCTTTTTGATGGGTTTGGGGGGTTTTTGAGTTTTTCTTTTTGTTGGCTTTTTGGTGATTTTAGGTGTGGGTTTCAAAGCAGTTGTTGTGCTACTTTGATCACCTTGAGCAGTGGGCTCAGCAGCAGATACCTGAGGAGCAGTGGTAGCTGCTAAATTCTGCTCAGGCACCTCTGCTTGTGTTTTGCAAGGTGTTAACATTCTTGTAAAAGTTTCAGCAGTTAAGCTGTGCATTTGAAAATATTCACCTTGGTTTATTGCAGCAATATCATCCTTACTGAATTTCTTTTCAAAATAATAACTTAAAAACCTTGGAAACAGTAAGAATGATTTTGTTTCAACATTGTTAACCAGATCATTAAAGATTTCCCGAGAAAAATTAAAATTTTCTTCTTGAAGAATAGCATATCCCAGATTTTGAATCTTTAATGGTATTTCATTAAAAGAAGTGGTTTTGTTTGAAACACACATTAGGAGGGTATGGAATAAAAATCTTGTTGCAGAAGGAAAGAAACCTTTTTGTAAGGTAGCTTTCTTCATCATTGTGTCTGCATACCCTCTCTCAATGAAGTTAATTTTTAACTCGTTTTTAGGGAAAGAAGTTTTACCTTGCTGATCCTAGAGTTTAAAGACTCCTGATACAGATTGTGGTGTGATTTGAACAGCTTTACCCTTTAAAGAGGAGTTAATGGCTATCAAAGTTTCACCTTGTTTGTCAAGGGTTGCGTTTTTCCAAAACTCTCGTTGGGTTGCTAAGTAAATTGGTGCATCGGCTGTTAACAAAGTTTTGTACTTTGATTTAGCCATTTTGGCGATGATGGAGTCGAAAGCATCTGTGGTGCCGGGTTTTGTGAGAAGACCCAGAAGATTGTGAGATGGTTTGTGTGGGATTTCAGTGGTATTGACCTTTTGAGAGGCCGCTTTCGACGATGATTTGGAAGTGGGTTTTGCAGATGGCTTCGATTTTGTCATTTTGGAGATGATGATCGAAGAAATTTGTGAAGGAATGTGAAGAAAAAATGTTTTGAGAAAAGAATTTTTGAGAATTCAATTCGACAGTAAAACCCTGTTTTGGTGTGAAGTGGGGGTTTTATAGAGGAAAAAGTGAAGGCTGACGTGGCAGCGGTTACAAAAGTACTGACCACTATGTACTGCCCACATGCCAAACTCTGAAGAAATGAAGGACAGTACTTTTATGAAAGTTACTGATGAAGGCAGTGGTTACAACGGTATAATGAAAGCAGTGGATGATTTTCACTATCAGTGGATAAGACACTGCTTTTGAGCAATAGAGTTTATAAAGGAAATAAGTGAACAGAGGATGGCTTTCAGCAGTGGACAGACTTTGAAGTAGAGCAGACTTTTTGAACAATCAGTGGTTATGGCAGACTTTTAAGGATTTTAATGAAAATTTCATTTTTAGCTATTTTTAAGGATGGATTTTTGATTTTCTGAAAACATTTTAATGCTTTTATTCACAGAAAAACAAGATTTTGCTTGTTATTCCATGTTTAGCATGCCAATTCTAGAGACCAAGCTTTCAAAGGTGGCAGTATCTAATGCTTTTGTGAGCACATCTGCCAGCTGGTCTTTAGTTGGAACATGATGCAGAGAAATCAAACCTTTTTCATAGCAATCCCTCACAAAGTGATGTCTGATGTCGATGTGTTTGGTGGTTGAATGGGAAACTGGATTTTTGATGATATTTTCTGTTACCTGGCTATCCAACATGAGTGGTGTCTTTAAGGCAGTGATACCAAAATCCAGCAGCTGATTTTGAAGCCACAGGAGTTGGGCTGTACAGCTTGCAGCAGCAATGTATTCAACTTCAGCAGTGGATGTTGAAACAGCTGCTTGCTTTTTGCTTTGCCATGAAACTAAGCAATCACCTAGAAACTGGCACCCTCCTGATGTGGACTTCCTTGTGGTGTTACATCCAGCAAAGTCACTGTCTGAAAATCCTGAAAGCTTGATCTTCCCATTAGCTGGATACCAGATACCAAGTGTGGGAGCACTTTTTATGTATCTGAATATTCTTTTTACAGCAATAAGATTGGATTTTCTTGGGGCTGATTGACTTCTTGCACGAACACATGTTGCAAACATGATGTCTGGCCTAGATGCAGTTAGGTACAATAAAGACTCAATCATGCTTCTATATAGAGTTTGGTCAATCAGCTCATCCTTTTCATCAGACATGACAAGCTTATTTGTTGCCATGGGTGTGCTGCATGGTTTACAATCATTCATATCAAATTTGTTTAAAAGTTCTTTTGCATATTTGCTTTGATGAATGAAAGTACCATTTTGCATTTGCTGAACTTGGAGACCTAGAAAGCATTGCAGCTCACCCATTGCACTCATTTCAAACTCAGCTGTCATGAGTTCCCTAAACTCTTCACACATTTTGTTGCATGTGCTTCCAAAAATAATGTCATCCACATAAATTTGGACAATCATTAAATCCTTTCCTCTCCATTTTAGAAACAGTGTTTTATCAATGGTACCTCTTTTGAAACCATTTGAGAGTAGAAAGGTGGAAAGAGTTTCATACCAGGCCCTTGGTGCTTGTTTCAGGCCATACAGTGCTTTGTTCAGCCTGTAGACATGATCTGGATAAAATGGATCCTCAAAACCTGGAGGTTGACAGACATACACCTCTTCTTGTATTGTACCATAGAGGAAAGCACTTTTGATATCCATTTGAAACACCTTCATGTTGTGGTTGACAGCAAAGGCCAGGAACAGTCTGATGGCTTCCAATCTTGCAACAGGGGCGAATGTTTCATCATAATCAATCCCCTCTTCCTGTCTGTAACCTTGAACCACAAGCCTGGCTTTATTCTTGACAAAAATACCCCTTTCATCAGTGTTGTTCTTGAAGACCCACTTTGTGCCAATGGGACTAACCTCTTCTGGCAGTGGTACAAGCTCCCATACTTGTTGTCTTTTAAAATGTTGGAGCTCCTCTTGCATGGCTTCTACCCAGCTGTTGTCTTTCAGTGCCTCTTGGTACTTGACTGGCTGATGGAGTGATAGAAAACCAGCAAAAAGACAAATGTTTTGGGTTTGGCTTCTTGTGAGTACCCCTTCATTGATGTTGCCAATGATTTGATCAGGTGGATGAGATCTCAAGTAGATTAAATCTCCTTGGTATGGAATGATGGCATTTGTTGGTGAAGGCTACAAATGTGTATCATCTGAGCTAACCACTGCTGGGGACTTTGATGATCCAGCAGTGGCTTCAAAAGGTGGTGGAATGGGAGGTAATGAAGTGGATACATGCTGACTTTTATCCACTGTTTGGGGACTTTTGTCAGCAGTGTTTGAGGATTTGGAAGCAGTGGTTGATGGGCTACTTTGGTCAACAATTGTTGAGGTAGCAGTGGTTGAGCTTTGACAGCTGTTTTGAACATCTGATGCTCTTCCCATTTTGGCAGACCTTTGAGGGATGATGATTTCATACCCATAGTCTGGTGTTGAATCCTTTGATGGACCTGCACTGTTAGTCTTGACAGCAGTATTTTCAAAAGTAAATTTATCAAGATGAAACAGATCTGCAGGATTTGCTGGAATTTTCATTGATGAAAGTTCATTGAACTTTACATTCAAAGTCTCCTCCACTGCCTTGGTCCGTGTATTAAACACTGATGCTCTTCCCATTTTGGCAGACCTTTGAGGGATGATGATTTCATACCCATAGTCTGGTGTTGAATCCTTTGATGGACCTGCACTGTTAGTCTTGACAGCAGTATTTTCAAAAGTAAATTTATCAAGATGAAACAGATCTGCAGGATTTGCTGGAATTTTCATTGATGAAAGTTCATTGAACTTTACATTCAAAGTCTCCTCCACTGCCTTGGTCCGTGTATTAAACACTTTGTAGGCCTTGGCAGTGGTTGAGTACCCCAGATGATAACCACAATCAATTTTGGCTGCAAATTTTGTAGTGGAATCTTTTAAGTTCAAAATAAAGCATGGGCAGCCAAAGACCTTGAAGTATGAGATCAGTGGTTTGATTTTATACAAAATTTCATAAGCAGTCTTTTTGTGCCTAGGGTTTATTAAAACTCTGTTCTGGACATAGCAAGCAGTGTTTACTGCCTCTGCCCAGAAAGTTAATGGCAAACCTGAATCAGCAAGCATGGTTCTGGCAGCCTCAATCAAAGTTCTGTTCTTTCTTTCAACTACCCCATTTTGCTCTGGTGTTCTAGGGATGTTGTACTGCCTTACAATCCCTTTATTCACACAGAAGGCATCCAACTCCTTATTTTTAAATTATGTGCCATTGTCACTCCTGAAGCTTTTCACTGGAAGGTCAAATTGCTTTTCAACCTGTGTCACAAAGTCTTGCAAAATGCCTGCAATCTCATCTTTTGAGTGTAAAAAGAAGGTCCATGTAAACCTAGAAAAGTCATCAACAATAACCAAACAATATCTTTTCTTTTTGAGACTCATGACTTGAACTGGGCCAAACAAATCCATGTGTAGCATTTGCAAACACTGGGTTGTTTTGGACTCTTCAATGGACTTATGAGAACTTTTATGCCGTTTTCCTTTTAAACAGGAAATGCAATGTTCAGGACATGAAAACAATTTTTGTGGTAGGCCTCTTACCAAACCATTTTTTGAAATTTCAGTGATTGTCTTAAGATTTGTGTGCCCCAGTCTTCTGTGCCAAAGTTCTGTCTCTTTGTTAGAGGCAGCTGAGAACAGACAGGCATCAGCTCTGGGACACTCTTTTGACATATCAACAACATAAACATTGCCACTTCTTTGAGCAACAAGTTTTGTTTGACCAGTTTTTATTATTGCTTCAATCTTTTTGACCATTTCTGGTCCAACAATCCTACAACACTCCTTTGTGAAGAATGACCCATACCCCTTGTCACTCATTTGTGAAACACTCAGGAGGTTGAATTTCAGACTGTCTATCAGATTGACATTTTCAAATTTGACATTTCCAGACTGTACTGTGCTAGACCCCAGAACTTTTCCTTTACTGTTATTCCCAAAGGATATATCACCCCCTCCATGAATTTTGAAATCTTTGAGTAGGGCTTTACATCCAGTCATGTGCCTGGAGCCTCCACTATCAACATACCAAAGGCTATCTAAACAAGCAGAAGCTCCCTGCACATGAAGTAAAAGGATTAGTTCATTAGGGTTTCCAATGCCAATAAGGCTTTGGATGGGGTCTCAACAGTGTCTGGGATGGATGCATATTGATGGACAGTGGTTAGGTCAGGGGTTTGGACAGTTTTAGTACTGTTTCTTGCTAACCACTGTTGGGGGTCTTGACCAATCACCTGTTGGTACCCAAAAGGATGCATGTTCACTTTTGGTTTAGAGGACCTTTTATAGGCTTCATAAACGTGTGGAATCCTTTGGTAAGACTGTTTTTCCTTGCCTTTTCTGAACTGATTGGCAGGGGGTGCATCAGTAACCTGAACATCTCTTTTGACAGATGTTTGGTTCAGCTGTTTTGTAACAGCTGTTTGAACTGGCACAAACAGTGGTTGGTTCTTGGTGAATTTGACAGATGATGTTGATGGGCTCAAGGATGTTTTAGCAATGTACTCATTCTTTTTCACATCAAAGTTTTTGAGATACACACATGCTTGAGTTTTGTGGTTTGTTTTACCACAAGCAATGCAGCTGAAAGCTGGAACAATGACACTTGTTTTGTTCAAATCATAAGCTTTTAAATGGAAACAGTCTCTTGTTAGATGATTCCTTTTCTCACAGAATTCACAAAACAGGTTATTTATCTTTTCTTTCTTCTTTCTCTTTTCGGACTCCTTTGCAGCAGGTTTTAACCTCTGTTGGGATGTCCTTGAGAGGAATGACTTTAGCTTTTGGAGCTTTAACACCATCAGTTGATGTAAAGCCCATGGGCTTGAAATTTTCAAGAATATCACACTCATCATACCATTTTGGTTTAAACTGATAATTTTCAAGCTACTCAAAAGTAGAGGATCCCATTGGTCTGTCAAGTGTGATTTTGTTTCCAAGTTTATCAGTGATTTTCACTTCTTGGCCATTCTTGTTTGTGGGGATGAACTCGGTGGTTACATCAGTGGTTTGAACAGATTTTTCAAAAGCAGTGTTTTCATCATCATGTTTTCTATACCCAACACCAAATTTTACATTGCTTTTAATCTGTTTTTCAAGCATAACCTCATACCCTTTGCATGATTCCACCCATTTTTCACATGTGATCTGGGTGGACTCCAACTCCTTTTTGCAAACTTGGTATTTTTCTACCATAGTTTGGAGTTGAGTTTTGGTTATGCTTTGCTCTTCTTTAAGACTGCTGATCTCTTTCTCTTTTTCAATCAATTTGTTTTAAAGTTCTTTTAAAGAACTCTCAAATTTGACTTCATCAGTTAAGATTTTATTCCGAAGGTTTTCATTTACCTCTTTGATGTTAGCAAAAGCAATAATGCAATTGTTAGAACACAGTTTTTCAAGAACTTGAGGAGATACCTTGGTAGCAGCCATCATTGCACAATCACATTGATGATTTTCTTCATCATCAGCTCTTACTTCCTTCTCACCTGCTCTCTTTTCTTCCTCTTCTTCTTTGTCCTCTTTGGACCATGGGTCTGTCAGTGGTTCAATCAGGGTTTCTGAATTTTCTCCCAGCAGCAATTCACCAGCAACTGCATTAACAACTGCTTCAGTCACCTCATCCACTGTTTCATCACTTAGCTGTTCACCTTCAGTTTCAATCCCCTCTGGTATTGACTCTAATGCCATCAAACAAAATTCATCATTAGAAGGTTCATTAGAAGCATAGAGTGCAAAATTTTCATCACTAAGCTCATCAGGCATGCTGCTCCAGTCAACAAAGCCTTGAGTGAAAAAGCTTTGCTGATCTGGTTGTACCACTGCTGGAGCAGCTGTTTGAGGTGCAACAGATTGCACTTGTGCCTGGGGGATAGGGGTTTGAACATATTGAATATGTGGAACAGTGGTTTGGACATAATGCACAGGCACAGGGGCAGCAGCATAATGAGCAGTGTTAACATGAGCTGCAGGGGTATATTGGGTATAGTACACAGTGCTTTGATTTTGAGGTCTAGGGTTTGAGCTAGGATGAGTGATTATAGGACCAGTAGTTTGACTCCTGCATTCCCTAGTGAAATGTCCTAGCCTATTGCACTTGTAACACTTGATTTTCGATTTATCCAACCCAACCCTTAGATTCCCATGTAACCCTGGGAACTTTCTCCCCGTTCTTTTGTAGAATTTGCTTGTTCTCACACTAAGCAAAGCCAACTGATGCAAAATGTCCATCTCCTCTAAGTCAGTGGGATCAAAATGTTGCAAATCATTGAGTTCAAAGCACAAATTATCTGACATCTGGTTTTCAGTGTTTGCAGTAAAAGCATAATTTGCAGAGTGAGGATCAGGGTTGGTAAAGTTACCACCATCTGTTATATCAATGAAATGATCATAACCCTGTTCCTTACTACTGCTACCAGATTCTTCCTGGCCAAGAAGAGCTGTGCTACCGAATGAATAATCATCAGTGGCTTTTCCAGACTCTTGCAACTTCTTTTTCTGGTTCAACTCCCTTTCATAAGTCAGGAGTCTACTATGAAGTTGGGTCAGGGTTAGATCTTTGAACTCAACAGAGTTTCTAGTCACAAATGCAATTGTGTCCCATTTATCAGGTAGCGATCTAAGAAACCTGCTATTTTGTGTTGATTTTGGAAATTCAACATTAACAAGTCTTAGCTCACTGATGAGACAGCTGAAACGTTCAAATTGTTGGGTTAATGATTCACCCTTAATGTGACAGAAGGTTTCATACTGCTGATTCAGAATTTCTCTATTGTTTTCAATAACTTCTTCGGTTCCCCCAAACTGTTCCTTCAATGCATCCCATAGCTCTTTGGCACTGTTACAATGTAACAGTCCAGCATAGATCTCATTTGGTAATGCAAATGCTATGATGCTAAATGCTTTGGCATCGAGTTCGAACTTTTGAAAATCAGTTTCAGTATAGTTTTCATAAGGTTTTGGTACGAACTTCTTTGGATCCTCAGCACTTGGCACCATAGGAACATGGGGACCAAAAACAACAGACCTCCAACATCCAGTGTTCAGTTGAGCAAGGATGTGACCCATCCTTCGCTCCCAGATGTTGTATTCATTTCTTTTAAGCATAGGTGGTTTAAAAAGTGAGCCAATGTTATTCTTATCATCTTGAGATTGTGACGTCATCCTGGTTGTTTTACAGACACTGATTAATCAACTTTAATGGTGATTAAACCTTGCTCTGTTTTTCAACAAAAACGAACAAACTATCGATATCAACAATTTTGAGCTGAACTATTTATGTCAAAATGATTGTTAAATCAAATTTGACTGTCTATAGTTTTGCTAAAAAAAATTAAAACAATAACAGGTCTGTAATTTTGAGCTGGGAGTAAAATACTAATTTGTCAGGACCAATGAGCGAGCGTTAGACAACTGCTTGACACAGTAAAAGTTACATTAAGTCAACCAAGCAAAATAAAACAGTACTATAGGTTTGCAAAAAAAAAATTAAACGATGGCAAGATCATAATTTTTAACTGGGGGATAAATCATAATTTTTGAAATGGGAGCAAAATTTTATTTTGAACAGAGGGCAAAATCGTAAAAATATTTTGAACTAGGGGGCGAAATCATAATTTTAAACTGAGAGCAAAATCATAATTTTGAGCTATGGGGAAAAACACAATTTTTTTTTGAACTGTGGGAAAAAACGTAAATTTGAGTTGGGGCAAAATCGTAATTTTGAGCTAGGGGCAAAAACATATTTTTATTTTGAGGGGGGTGTCATACCCCAACCGATGGCGGAAACATCGGGGCGCGACACTGAGCGAAACAGATTGTTCAGAGAAATTCCATAACGACTAAATTACCAAATAGTTTAAATATTATGTCTCATACCAAAACCCATAAGATAACCTAGTTATTACAGACAGAGATATTCTTCAAACAAATAAAACATGTTCCGACAACTCAGATTTTTAAATAAATAAATTGTCTTTGTTTCTAGACTCTTTCCTAGCCTCGATTTCACAGCAAGCCAAGCATTCTAACATCTTAAGCACCTGCCACATACGTTAAAGTAAAAGTCAATACACATAGTGTAAAGGTGAACATACAAGTTTAATAGATATAATAGAGTTCAAAATCGTTTACGCATACCCAGCACGTACACAGTGTGAAATGAAGTACATAAGTTATCGACATGATCCTATCAATACCAATGACTGCGGGTTGACTGCCCAAGGCAGTTCGTAATACACACTCACCACTGTGAGCCATGTAATTAATTGTCCTTAACAACCCCTGAGTGAACAGGTGCCGAGTCCAAACTATAGTACTATCGTTGCTAAGGCAGGTAGACAGCAATCCATGTGTAAACATAACAAACAAGCATTCATTAAGTCACGTATAACATGCGGTAATCAGTTAGCGTTAAAGTATTGCGTAGTGTGTTCGATGTGATTTAGAATAAGTAACGTATGTAACACCCAAAAGTGCGTAAAGCAAAAAGGGTTCGAGTATACTCACAGCGGTGAAGCTAATGGATTGAAAGGAGCGCTAGAGCGGAATTAGCCTGGATAGTTAATGATAGCATAAGCGAAAGTCGGCGCGTAAAACAGTGTAGGTGTACCAAGGATCGGACGGTAATCCGATCGGGTGGCAATCCGATCGGATGGCCAGTCGATCGGGTGGCAATCCGTTCGGATGGTCACCTGATCGGACGGGTATTCGATTGGATTGTCACCTCGCTTGGTGAGGATGTGTTTGTGTATTGATGGTTTGCACTTTGAAGTTTTCGTTGTAGCATTTAAAAATTTGAGAAGTATCTCTACCTTTCATGTCGGTCGATCGTTCGATCTGGCAGCAATCCGATTGGCGAGACTTCTCAGTTTGAGAACAAGTTCACAGCAGGACGGTCACTCGATCGGATGGCTATCCATACGTACTGAATCATGTTGAAAATTGTTTAAGCATCAAGGTCCCAACGTCACACGATCGGACGGTCACTCGGTCGGATGGCAATCCGATCGGGTGGTAATCCGTTTCAACGTTCAGATCCTTGAATAATTTAAAAATAGTTTAAGTATGGGACCCAGGTGCAAGCCGATCGGGTGGCTGTCCGATTGGGTGGCAATCCGATCGGATGGCTGTCCGATCGGACGGCATCCCGTCCCAGACGACTTGATAGTCTTTACACTTGGTTGTTTCGCTAGTTTGCGTTTTATTGAGACTGAACAATAACGTGTCAAACAACAGAAATGTTGGATCTGAGTTACAATCAAACGAGAGTATTGCTTTAATCAAAACACTTTTCACTATGAACCGAAAGATTGAATTTAGTTTCAACAACGATTACAAAGCAATGCTTGATACAAACTCCCCCTCTGCCAGAGCTCAGTGTTTGTTCGTGCAGAGAAAACGATTTTGCAAAGAGCTAATAGAACAGTACGGAGCACTGTTCTATTTATAGGCACTAGCAAACCACTGAGCATCTAAGCTGACGTCACCATGAAAGTGACATCTAACCTCCTAACAAACTCTAACCTCTGATCTATACAGACACTGCTTATTACATTACATAACATGAAGACATAGTAAACAACTGCTGCATCCCTCCACTGCTGTGAACCCAGCAGTACTTGTCCGGATCAGCAGTGCTTGAAACAAGGCAGTAGATTGAGCAGCAGAGCTTTAGTCTTTCATCAGGTCTTTACTTGATCAGCAGTTTGTAGATCAGCAGATTGCACGATCAGTAGATAGGAGGTCAGCAGATGTTGAATTCACTTTCAAGGGGAGAGACTTGTATGTAACATCTGCATATTCTAGATCCACTGCTCTGATCCAGTTTTGGCTTTAATTATCTGTTCCTCTGGTAGGGTTCAATCCCAACAAGAAACCTTGTCAAGACTTAGTGACCCGATTGGGTAGGAACCACCCTAGTCCGACCAGTTAACTGTTCGAGACGGTGTTTCATGTTTAACCCGAAATCAGTAATCTTTTTAATAGAATTCAGATCTGGAACTAACACACCACTACGAATGAGTAGGAGGTCAGAGCAAGGTCCGAATCTATCGGTTTTGAGTGCATTGAGTGTAAAAGAGTTGAAAGAAAATTAGAAAACCATCTTTCAATCCTTTCCACCATGAATATGTTCAGATCTATGAAAGATCCTTGTTTATTCATATGGAAATCGTTCAGATCTAAGTTGTTCTTGGTGGATTGAAGCCAAAACATGAAGTGTCGCAACCCCCGATCCCTGATCCCCGGGAACGGGCGAACGCGATCATAGAGTTTCGGTGGTATCAGGGTTTATTTAATCTTGCAGCGGAATTTACATCAGGACCGTAGTTAGGAAATGTTTATCAGAGTAAAACCACCTCATTTAATATTAATAATCACATGGGTAAAACTCAAGTTTCTTATTACAATACATTTATAGGGATGAACCCTATTTTATTTAAATTTAAAACACCGTTTATTTAGTAACTTTTATAGCCACATTATCCCCAAGCCTTCAGTGCTCTCTAGCTGGCTTTTTATTAATTGTCTGTCACATTGGGTTACCTGAAACGTGTTTTAAAAACATTTGTCAGTCGGAAATACTGGTGAGTGAATTCCAGTTTAATCAAGTTTAAATAAAAATTCACAGTGAACACTATTGAGAGCGATCACATTGTTTATGTCTACACAATTACTCCATTAGTACTGTCAATTCATTGCCTTGTGGGTCATATTACCCATTGGCTAACTCATTGTCCAATGGTAACGTATTGTCATCCCGACTTACTACTCACAGTGTAGTACATTTTGTATACAAAACCCCAACATACCGGCAGTAATTGAAGAACTACAAAGACTCAATCACTGCTAAATTTCATAGTAAAATATTTAAGGTTTGGTAAAACATTACCAAAAAGTTTAGCAAAAAGAGGATAAACTCACATTGCTAATTTGCTATCTTAGGCTTCTTGTAAGGGTTTTGACGTGTGTAAAATGCAACATATAAATTACATCAAACGAGGCATAAAACTAACCCTTTTTAAGTACTAATATTGGAAAAAGAGTGTTTTTGTCTTCCTTTTGTATTTTCAGGATTAAATGAGCTCAAAAACACAAAAGAAGCAAAAAGACAGCTAAATCCAACATAAATACAAGAAAAGGAACATAAGTGAACTGCCCGACCCCTCAACGGCATCTTCCCAAGCAAAATAGAGAAGGCAGAAGACTGAACACGCCCCGTGCTCAGCCAGCACGGGGCCGTGCCCAAGAAGCAGCAGAAAAGACAAACCTATAGAAGCTTCTATTGCCCACCACGGGGCCGTGCCCAGTGAACACGGGGGCGTGTCGAAAGTACAGCAGGCGCATTAATTGTAATTGCGAATTACAATTAATGAAGAGAGAGAGTGTCAGACAGGCACGGGGCCGTGTCCAGCGGACACGGGGCCGTGCCCAGCCTTCTGTTCAGCCTATAAATAGGAGTGCTTGGTTTCATTTCAACTCATCCCTTGGCACACCACCTCTCTCACACTTCATCCACCACCCACCACCATCACAACACCATCATCCACCACCATCATCCATTGTCCATCGTAGAGTGTGTGAGTCGTCTCGGGATCCAAGATTGATCGTAAGAGTTCTTGACAATCAAGGCCATGTTTGCCTAAGTCTCTTACATCACTTGGTGAAGACAAAGTGTCTAGTATAATACTTTTTATTTCTAATCTTTTGCACTTTTTATTTGGTTTTGTATTAATGACTTTAATAACTAGTTACTTATGTTGAAGGTGATCTTTCCTTATCGTTTGTCCGTGGTATCTTGGCATTATTTTACTGTCTATATAAAATAAAAGATTTTCACCATTCATATCTCCACGGTCTATATGGAGGTATGTTGGCTACCTGGTCGGGGGTTAAGGGAACGGTTTGGTAAAGGTCTTGCCATTGTTCAGCGTTTAGAGGTCCTGCAATGGACCTGGGTCAAATTTAGTAGGACCTCCTTCAATGCTTCACGGTATTGGATGGCGGGGGTCCAAACTCTTTGATCCCCTCATAAGTTAACTACTATTAATACTATAACCCGGCTATTTAGGACTGTATCCCTGCTGACTCAGACTACTTAGCCGAGGGTAACGTCACCGCCAAAAGCGGGGCCTACCTTAATATTGCATTAATAACTTAATTCATTATCTTCCAATAATCCACCCTCTTAGGATTGTATCCTTGCTGACTCAAACTACTGGGGTGAGGGTAACGTCACCTTCAAAAGAGGGGCCTACTACAATAACTAAGATAATCTCTTAATTATGTGCAAAAGTGCGGAAATAATCAAAGGTTATACTAGATACGAGTCGGAACCAAGTGATTCATCTTGTCTATCTGTTTTTATTTTATTTTATTTTTCAGCATTTAGTTAGTTTTTATTTTTCTTAGTTTAAAAACATTTTTCTAACCTTTTTATTTTGATTAGACGTTGAGGATAAACCGGTACTAAAAGCTCTTGTGTCCTTGGACGACCTCAGTATCTTACCAACGCTATACTACGCTCACGATGGGTGCACTTGCCCATATGTGTGTTTAGTGTTAGTAAAATATCGTGTTTTATAAATTTAAAACTTGGCTAAAAATAAGTGTTAAAAAGGGCTTAAAATATACACCTAATATATATAACACTTCGCACGCATCAGGTTTCCTGGATATAATCTATAATTTATACAAATGTACATTGATTAGTATCATAACCCTTTGAAATTATTAATGATACCCTCCCCGAGACGGCATTCCAACAACTACGTCGGGCAGAACCACGACAGTTGTTACGGAACCCTAAATCAATCGGGCAGCGTAACTATTAGGAAACTGGGAAACGGTTAAATTAGTCAAACGAAATTGATTGGATCTAGTAACAGTATTGCATGAAATTAGGAAATCATTTAACCAATCGTACAAGGTTGTTGGTCGCACAAGATCAAGTCACACAAGACTTGATCTGATCGCATAAGCTCGGTCGCACAAAATGACCCCAGTCGCACAAGGGTTACTGGATCGCACAAGTTATACTGTGTGTTTAACTGTTGGGCCGGGTATACTTGTTGGGCTGGACTAGGTCAATCGTACAACCCAAATGGATCGCACAAGCTATCCGGATCGTTCAAGCTCATCCGGATCGCACAAGACTTTTGCATGATATTAGATTGGGCCGTGTATTTTATGTTTGGGTTTTTGACTATTAGGCCGGATGTTTATCTAAATCGCACAACATGATGTGGGTCGCACAAGACTGTGCTGAACGCACAACATGTTGGGCCGACTGTTATCAGGCCTTATCTGTTGGATTGTATAAGTTAGACATGATGTGTACTTGACTGTTATGGTTAAGGTGTTAACATGTATTATGTGTTTGCCATGACCAACCTGTGTTCATAATCTGTTATTTATGTGTAATCATACGTGCACCAAGACCTAACTTGTATGGTAACCATGTTAGGATGTGGTTGACCTCTAGCAACTCAATTGACCTTTCGTTTACCTACCGAGCAATCTAAGGTGAGTTCACACTCTACAAAGCATGGGATTCCCAGGGGTTGGGAATGGGGTTCAGGAATATGGATTCCTCGTCCTTTCTTGGGTAGGACAGTAATGGTTCAGGAATGTAATTCCTCGTCCTCATGGACAGTTAACTTTTACTAGACCAAAACTCTATTACGAAGTCCCTCCTTTTTATATCGACTTAATCGTCGGGCCAATGGCGAGCGGGTCATTAGTTAGATAGCGCTATTTAGGTCTGACAAGCCTCACACCGTGCCGCAGAGGACGGGCGTGAACTAATGGATCTGGGCACGTCAATGATGATAGACATTGACAGTTCAGGACACATAAACATGACTACAGTCAGCAGTCGATATGGTAACGAGTCTAGTGTATACATGGGGTAGCCCCCACGGCCGTAATGCCAGATAACTATCATGGGGTAGCCCCCACGGCTGGATTGCCAGAGTTAATGGGTTAAACAAATCACGTTTTCTAATATGGGGTAACCCCCACGGCAGGGATGCCAGTTAAAGGAACTATTTTTGGAACAACTAAAACCAACACCCAACTGTGAACTCGCTCAACATTATTGTTGACTCGTTACTACATGCTTTGCAGGTCAATAGGTACTTAGCTGGAGCTTGCATGGGGAGTGTCGTTGTGGGACATGGACAGCTGTGTGCCATGTTAAACCTTTGGATATTTAAACTTACGTTTTGGGTTTTAAACATTTTGCTTCCGCTCATAACTTAAACTATGTTTGCTTTGGACACTAATTGTGTTGGTTGGACTTTTACAATTAATTACTTGCTTGTTCAATATGATTAGTGGTTTGATCCTGGTCAGTCACGCCTCCAAGCGGTGGTACTCCGCGTGTGGATTTTGGGGGTGTGACAGATTGGTATCAGAGCCATTGGTTATAGAGAACTTGGTTTTAATAAGGGAAAACGTTTTTGTTAAAACCAGACTATAACCTGTACAGTGCTCTACGATCCACAACGACGCTTCACACCACGTGCAAGGCTCGACACTCTAGGTGATATGGTTTATGTTTTATTACCTACATGCTAGATATCGTAGAACTTTGCTCATGATATGCTTAGTTAGTATAGCTACTGTTGCTTGAACACATGTGTGCTTACTCTCTTCTGTCATCGCACTTTCGCGAACCCTTCTCACTCGTGTTTCCCTTAATATGAAGATCATGTCTGGACGCATTAACATGACTCAAGCCCAGTTGATGGCTCTGATTAACGAACAGGTTGCTGCGGCACTTGCAGCCGCACAGGCAGGAGGTATACCCTGTAGTTTAAAACTCATTCTAGGATCTTTAGATCCTACTCTCGTGAACCTACCTTTGTGTTAAACTTTGTCCTTTCTTACACCCACAACAGGTCAACACGCTCAGCCACCTGTGTGCACCTGCAAAACCTTTATGGACTGCCGACCAACTACTTTTAGCAGCACTGAAGGAGCTGTAGGTCTCCTCCACTGGTTTGAGAAACTAGAATCTGTGTTTGAAATGTGTGAATGCCCTGAGGCACGCAGGGTGAAGTATGCTACCGGTACCCTCGAGGGTTTAGCCCTCACATGGTGGAACGCTCAGGTCCAAATGCTGGGGTTGGTTGCTGCTAACGCCACCCCCTGGAACAATTTTAAAGAGATGATCAATGAGGAATACTGCAGTCGCGACGACATTCATAAGCTAGAAGTCGAGTTCTACAACCTCAAGATGACGGGGTCAGAAATTGAGGCGTATACTAAGAGATCGAATGAGCTTGCACTATTGTGTCCTACTATGGTGGACCCTCCAATTAAGCGTATTGAACTTTTTCTCAAGGGCTTAGTGCCAGAAATCCAAAGTCATGTGACTTCAGCAAACCTCGCCACCATCCAGCAGGTCGTTCAGTTGGCTCACCGTCTCACTGATCAGGCGATGGAGCAGAACAGGTTACCCAAGCGTATAAGTGCTACAGCTACTTCGGATGCTCCTAGTGACAACAAGAGAAAATGGGATGGAGCTTCATGCAAAGGTTCGACTTCTGTGCAATCTCAGTCTCAGCAGAGAAGGACTGACGATTATAGGAGTCCTAGTCAGCAATCATCTGGTAGCCAAAGTCATGGTGTGTATAAGGGGAATCACCCTAAATGCAATCGCTGTAACTTACATCACAGCGGGCCATGCACCAGGGGTAACTGCCATCGGTGCAACAAGCCAGGCCACGCAACAAAGGATTGTAGAAGTTTATACCCAACAAACCAGAATCGTCAGCAACAACAAGTTCAACAGAATCAACGCCAGCAACAGCAGCCGCAGGGTAACAACAAAGGGTGCTTTCAGTGTGGAGCTGAAGGCCACTTCAAGAGGGATTATCCCCAACTGAACAGGAACCAGAACAACAATAATAACAACAATCAGGGGAATGGGAACAACGGGGGTAACAATGGCAATGGGGCAAGAGGCCGTGTGTTCGTTATTGGCCAGGGAGAAGCTAGGAATGACCCTAATGTCGTGACGGGTAAGTTCCTTCTCGACGACTTTTACGTTACTGTCTTATTTGATTCGGGTGCTGATACTAGTTATGTGTCCCTAAAAGTTAGTCAACTGCTTAAGCGTACCCCAACACCTTTGAACCCTAAGCACGCTGTAGAGTTAGCTAATGGTAAAAGTATAGAGGTCACACACGTGGTCAAATGTTGTAATCTTGTTCTTGCTGATCACACTTTCTCGATCGACCTCCTTCCTATCACTCTGGGTAGTTTCGACATTGTCATTGGGATGGACTGGTTATCCCAACACCAAGCAGAGATTCTTTGCAATGAAAAGATTGTTCGTATTCCCCGCCCAGGTGAGGAACCTCTTATGATTCGGGGCGACAAGAGTGGTGCTGTTGTGAGCATCATCTCTTTCCTTAAGGCCCAAAAGTGTTTACGTAAGGGCCACACTGCCATTCTGGCTCTCGTTACTGACACCTCGAAGAAAGAGAAGAAGATAGAAGACTTTCCGATTGTACGCGACTATCCTGAGGTATTTCCTGAGGAACTACCTGGTCTCCCGCCTCATCGCCAGGTTGAGTTTCAAATTGAGCTAGCTCCTGGAGCAGCGCCCATAGCTCGTGCACCGTATCGTTTAGCTCCATCAGAGTTGAAAGAACTCTTTACGCAACTACAAGAACTCTTGGATAAGGGTTTTATTCATCCTAGCTCATCGCCTTGGGGAGCTCCAGTGCTATTCGTAAAGAAGAAGGATGGTACTTTCAGAATGTGCATCGACTACCGTGAGCTTAACAAGGTGACTGTGAAGAATCGCTATCATCTTCCACGCATTGACGACTTGTTCGACCAGCTGCAAGGGTCGAGCTACTATTCAAAGATCGATTTGAGATCAGGATATCACCAGCTGAGAGTCCGAGAAGAGGACGTCTCTAAGACAGCCTTTAGAACCCGTTATGGACACTATGAGTTTTTGGTCATGCCTTTTGGGCTGACAAACGCACCAGCGGTCTTCATGGACTTGATGAATCGAGTGTGCAAGCCGTACCTAGACAAGTTCATTATTGTTTTCATCGACGACATCCTGATCTATTCGAAGAGTCAGGAGGAACATGAGCAACATTTACGACTTATTTTGGAACTCCTTCGAGCAGAAGAGCTGTACGCCAAGTTTTCAAAATGTGACTTCTGGCTTCGTGAAGTCCATTTCTTAGGCCATGTGGTGAACAGGGATGGAATTCACGTTGATCCATCCAAGGTAGATTCGATCAAGAGCTGGCCTGCACCTCGTACGCCAACGGAAATTCGCCAATTCTTGGGATTGGCAGGTTACTACAGGAGGTTCATTAAGGATTTTTCCAAGATTGCACAGCCTCTTACCTCACTAACGCAGAAGGGCGTTGTTTATCATTGGGGAAATGCACAGGAGATAGCGTTTCAACACTTAAAGGATAGACTTTGCAGTGCACCTATCCTTTCATTGCCAGAGGGCACAGACGATTTCGTGGTTTACTGCGACGCATCTATTCAGGGTCTTGGTTGTGTATTGATGCAGCGGGATAAAGTTATAGCCTACGCCTCACGCCAACTCAAAGTTCATGAAAAGAACTACACTACACACGATCTAGAGCTGGGAGCAGTTGTTTTCGCACTTAAGATATGGAGACACTACATGTATGGTACCAAATGTGCTATCTACACTGATCACAGGAGCGTCGAGCATATCTTCAAACAAAAGGAACTCAATATGCGACAGCGACGATGGGTCGAGCTACTGAATGACTACGAATGCTAGATCAAGTATCACCCAGGCAAAGCCAATGTTGTGGCTGATGCCCTCAGTCGAAAGGACACTGCGCCCAAGCGCGTACGAGCTTTACAACTTACTATACAGTCTAGTCTTCCTTCTCAAATACGAGATGCTCAGGTAGAAGCATTGAAACCAGAAAACGTCAGGGCTGAAGCCCTACGCGGCTCAAGACAACATTTAGAACAGAAGGAAGACAGTGCTTACTACGTAACAGGACGCATTTGGGTCCCACTTTATGGCAACCTACGAGAACTTGTGATGGATGAGGCACACAAGTCTCGCTACTCAGTACATCCTGGTTCGGATAAGATGTATCACGATATTAAAACTACGTACTGGTGGCCTAGCATGAAGGCCCACATAGCAACTTACGTTAGCAAGTGCTTGACTTGTGCGAGAGTCAAGGCAGAATACCAGAAACCTTCAGGCCCACTTCAACAACCAGAGATACCACAATGGAAATGGGAGCAAATTTCCATGGATTTTGTTACTGGCCTGCCTAGATCTCAACGTGGTAACGATACTATTTGGGTGATCGTGGATCGACTCACAAAGTCTGCTCACTTCCTGGCTATCAAAGAAACGGATAAGTTCTCCACCCTAGCAGACGTATATCTCAAGGAAGTTGTCTCGAGGCACGGGGTGCCCACCTCTATTATCTCGGATCGAGATGCACGTTTTACCTCAGAACTGTGGCAAGCAATGCACAAGTCCTTTGGCTCACGTTTGGATATGAGCACAGCTTATCACCCGCAAACGGATGGGCAGTCGGAACGTACCATCCAGACCCTCGAAGACATGCTTAGGGCATGTGTGATTGACTTTGGCAACGGCTGGGAAAAGCATCTGCCACTTGTGGAATTTTCATACAATAATAGCTACCATACCAGCATTAAAGTTGCTCCGTTTGAGGCATTATACGGGCGTAAATGCCGGTCACCTCTTTGTTGGGCAGAGGTGGGGGACAGTCAGATTACTGGTCCAGAACTTGTGGTAGACACAACAGAACGAATTGCTCAGATAAGACAACGAATGGCGGCAGCTCGTGACCGTCAGAAAGTCTATGCCGATAAGGGCAGAAAACCACTAGAGCTCCAGGTTGGGGAGCGTGTACTACTCAAAGTTTCACCCTGGAAGGGTGTGGTTCGTTTTGGTAAACGGGGCAAACTTAACCCACGATACGTTGGACCTTTCGAAGTCATTGAGAAAATAGGCAAGGTGGCCTACAGACTGAACTTACCAGCAGAACTCAGTGCAGTTCACGATGTTTTCCACGTGTCGAATCTGAAGAGGTGCCTGTCAGATGAGACCCACATAGTTCCTTTGAAGGAGCTCACTATCTACGAGCAGTTGCGATTCGTCGAGGAACCAGTTGAAATTACGGACCGGGATGTCAAGGTCCTCAAGCGTACTAGAACACCTCTCGTTCGAGTTCGTTGGAACTTACGTCACGGCCCAGAGTTCACCTGGGAACGCGAAGATTAGATGAAACAAAAGTATCCCCAACTGTTCGCAAACGGTACAACTATTACTGAGGCTGAAGCTACGGAATTTCGGGACGAAATTCCAGATCAACGGGGGAAGGATGTGACACCCCAGGAAAACCAGGAAAACCATGCAACTTAACTAGCTTCCTCAGTGAGTACGTGCTAAATTTCGGGACAAAATTTCTTTCAACTTGGGGATAATGTGACAACTCGTATTTCCGAACCTATCTTTGTACCCTGATGTAACGTAAACATTATGTTACTATGTGAATTGAATGATTAAATGGAATGCTATGTTATTGAATGTTATGTGTACATGTGTTGTGTTTGTTTATATGTATGTATTACCACACGAAAGAAACCGATCGCACAATAGACACCCGAACGCACAAACCAATGGGCTTTGACTCATGCAACTCTCGGCCCACTTCTCCTTGAACTCGGAACACATAGGCAGCCCATGATGGGTTTGGCCTACTCCTCATACGCATAGCCTAATGAGTAGGTGAACACTTTTCATTATTTGCAACCACACATAGCAAAACCCTAGTGCTCTTTCTCTCTCTCTCACGAACTCGAAGGCAGCCACACATATTCCCTCACCATCGAAGATCTTTCTTGTTCGGATCAATCATCTATTCCATTCTCCTCTCAAAGCGGTTAGTGTTATGTTGTTATTCGATTATATGTTTAATGTGTTCTTTCATGATGTTTTATGGATGAGTTATGGTTGATTTATGTTAGGAAGTGATGATAGGCGGCTCACATGTATAGCATTGTAGATCAACATAGGGTTGTAAATGATTGAGAAAACTGAATGCTTGATTAAATCGGCTGTTATGTGTATGCTTCGGATTTGTTAATCATATGATGATGTTCTAGTCAATCGGATGTGTGTGATGTTGTTAATTAGTTGCAAATAATCGGCTGTGATATACGATGAGGATGATAGTTGGGTTGTTTGGATGTATGTTAGTAATTAAGAACATGAATCGTGTAAATGATTATGATTGATGTTTATGTTTTGGTTATTTAGGGTTCATATGATTTAGATGTTAAATTTCTTAGTTTGATCGATTGTAAGTTGTTGGATAATTGGGAACTGTTGATTGAATTGTAACTATGGAAACGGTTAAATTAGTCAAACGAAATTGATTGGATCTAGTAACAGTATTGCATGAAATTAGGAAATCATTTAACCAATCGTACAAGGTTGTTGGTCGCACAAGATCAAGTCACACAAGACTTGATCTGATCGCACAAGCTCGGTCACACAAAATGACCCCAGTCGCACAAGGGTTACTGGATCGCACAAGTTATACTGTGTGTTTAACTGTTGGGTCGGGTATACTTGTTGGGCTGGACTAGTTCAATCGTACAACCCAAATGGATCGCACAAGCTATCCGGATCGTACAAGCTCATCCGGATCGCACAAGACTTTTGCATGATATTAGATTGGGCCGTGTATTTTATGTTTGGGTTTTTGACTATTGGGCCGGATGTTTATCTAAATCGCACAACATGATGTGGGTCGCACAAGACTATGCTGAACGCACAACATGTTGGGCCGACTGTTATCGGGCTTTATCTGTTGGATCGTACAAGTTAGACATGATGTGTACTTGACTGTTATGGTTAAGGTGTTAACATGTATTATGTGTTTGCCATGACCAACCTGTGTTCATAATCTGTTATTTATGTGTAATCATATGTGCACCAAGACCTAACTTGTATGGTAACCATGTTAGGACGTGGTTGACCTCTAGCAACTCAATTGACCTTTCGTTTACCTACCGAGCAATCTAAGGTGAGTTCACACTCTACAAAGCATGGGATTCCCAGGGGTTGGGAATGGGGTTAAGGAATATGGATTCCAGGTCCTTTCTTGGGTAGGACAGTAATGGTTCAGGAATGTAATTCCTCGTCCTCGTGGATAGTTAACTTTTACTAGACCAAAACTCTATCACGAAGTCCCTCCTTTTTATATCGACTTAATCGCCGGGCCAATGGCGAGCGGGTCATTAGTTAGATAGCGCTATTTAGGTCTGACAAGCCTCACACCGTGCCGCAGAGGACGGGCGTGAACTAATGGACCTGGGCACGTCAATGATGATAGACATTGACAGTTCAGGACACATAAACATGACTACAGTCAGCAGTCGATATGGTAACGAGTCTAGTGTATACATGGGGTAGCCCCCACGGCCGTAATGCCAGATAACTATCATGGGGTAGCCCCCACGGCTGGATTGCCAGAGTTAATGGGTTAAACAAATCACGTTTTCTAATATGGGGTAACCCCCACGACAGGGATGCCAGTTAAAGGAACTATTTTTGGAACAACTAAAACCAACACCCAACTGTGAACTCGCTCAACATTATTGTTGACTCGTTACTACATGCTTTGCAGGTCAATAGGTACTTAGCTGGAGCTTGCATGGGGAGTGTCGTTGTGGGACATGGACAGCTGTGTGCCATGTTAAACCTTTGGATATTTAAACTTACGTTTTGGGTTTTAAACATTTTGCTTCCGCTCATAACTTAAACTATGTTTGCTTTGGACACTAATTGTGTTGGTTGGACTTTTACAATTAATTACTTGCTTGTTCAATATGATTAGTGGTTTGATCCTGGTCAGTCACGCCTCCAAGCGGTGGTACTCCGCGTGTGGATTTTGGGGGTGTGACAGTCTCCGCGTTTCATGATCTATCGCTGCCCGCGTCGACTATCAAAGACTCTTACGCGGCCCGCTTTAACTTAAGAAATCAGCGGAGTCAACTCCAGCCTTGATACCGCCCACGTGAGATGTTGGGGTGGGTCTACGCGGCCCGCCTTAACTCCATTTTTCTTATTTTTATTTTATTTTATATGTTATAATCTATTTCGGGCTCGGTTTTCACATACAGGGTATAATATAAGACATATAAGGGTATTTTAATATATAATAGGGTGTCGAAAATATTATGAGAGTGTTGGTTTTATCGAGGGTTGTTACATTCTCCCCACCTTATTTAGAGCTCGTCCTCGAGATCTACTAGAACAAATGCGGATATTTCCTTTGCATTTCTGACTCGAGCTCCCATGTGTACTCAGGTCCTCTTTTGGAATCCCATTTCACTTTGACTAGAACTAGTCTCTTATGTTTGAGATTCTTGACTTTCCTATCTTCAATCTGTAGAGGTCTTTCTACAAATTTGAGTTGTTCATTTACCTTTATATCCTTAAGAGGTACTATCAGTGATTCATCTGCTAAACACTTTTTAAGTTTTGATACATGAAATACATCATGTATACCTGCCATTTCCTCTGGCAGTTGTAGTTGATAGGCTACAGGTCCTATTCTTTTAATAATCTTAAAAGGTCCAACATACCTGGGACTTAACTTCCCTCGTTTGATGATTCTTACTACTCCTTTCCAAGGAGAGACTTTCAACAATACTTTATCTGCTATTTGAAATTCCAATGGCTTGCGTCGGTTATTAGCATAACTCTTTTGTCGATCACGTGTTGCTTTCAGTCGTTCCTTGACTTGAAAAATTTTATCGGTTGTTTCTTGCACTATCTCAGGTCCAGATAGTTGCTTTTCCCCAATTTCTGCCCAACAGACTGGGGTTCGACACTTTCGTCCATAAAGTGCTTCGAATGGTGCAGCATTTATACTTGTGTGGTAACTATTATTATAAGAAAATTCTATTAAAGGTAAGTGATCGTCCCAATTACCTCCGAAATCAATTACACAAGCTCTAAGCATGTCCTCCATTGTCTGGATTGTCCTTTCGCTTTGTCCATCCGTTTGAGGATGATAAGCTGTGCTCAATTTTAATTTGGTTCCCATTGCCTTTTGGAAACTTGACCAAAAAATGAGAGGTAAATCGACTATCCCTATCAGAAACAATTGATAAAGGAATGCCATGTAAAGAAACAATTTCATTTACATACAATTTAGATAATTGTTCCATACTAATTGTTTCCTTCATTGGTAAGAAATGAGCTGACTTAGTTAGTCTATCTACAATCACCCAGATTGTATCATTTCCTTTCTTGGTTTTGGGTAATTTAGTAACAAAAGCCATTGTTATCAATTCCCATTTCCACACCGGCATTTCTAATTGTTGTAACAAACCTGAGGGTTTTTGATGTTCAGCTTTAACTTGTGAGCAAGTTAAACATTTAGAAACATAGGTTGCTATGTCCTTCTTCATTCCTATCCACCAGAAAATTTTCCTTAAATCCTGGTACATTTTATCACTTCCTGGATGCATTGTATACTTAGATTTATGGGCTTCTTCTAGTATACGATGACGTAGGTTTCCTAATTTAGGTATCCATATTCTCTTTTCATGGAATCTCCAAATTCAATCCGTTCCTTGTTTTAATTCCTTTAACATACCTTTTAATTTTTCAGAATCATCCTTGATTACTGATTCTTGTGCTTCTCTTATTTGCTCATTTAAATCTACTTGTAGATTTAATTTAAGAGAACGTACCCTTCTTGGCTTTTCCTGATTCTTTCGACTTAAAGCATCTGCCACTACATTTGCTTTTCCTTCATGATACTGGATATTACAATCATAATCACTGAGCATCTCCATCCAGCTTCTTTGTCTCATATTCAACTCCTTTTGCTTGAAGATATACCTTAAACTCTTATGATCAGTGAACATGGTAAATTTACTACCATAAAGGTAATGTCTCCAAATCTTAAGAGCAAAAATTATAGCTCCTAATTCTAAATCATGGGTTGAATAATTCTCTTCATGATTTTTAAGTTGTCTAGATGCATAAGCTAACCTTTTGGCGTTGCATCAAAACACATCCGTAATGCTAGTATGGGTGTATGGGTCAATCTTTGCTTAAGAATTCTAAAGGCTTCTTCTTGTTTTAATCCCATTCAAACTTAACAGATTTACAGGTTAACTTAGTTAAGGGAATGACTATTCTAGAGAAATCTTGAATAAATCTCCTATAATAACCGGCCAATCCTAAGAAACTTCTAACCTCGGTTGGTGATTCAGGGTTTTTCCATTTAGTAATGGCTTCAATATTTGTTGGATCTACATGAATTCCTTCATGATTGACTAGGTGTCCAAGGAATTGCACCTGTTCTAACCAAAATTCACACTTAGAAAATTTAGCATAAAGTTTTTCCTTTCTTAACAGACTTAAAAGTGCGTGCAAATGTTTTGCATGATCCTCTTTACTCTTAGAGTAAATTAGAATATCATCTATGAAAACAATTATGAATTTATCCAAATATGGTTTACATATTCGGTTCATCATGTCCATAAATGCAGCTGGGGCATTGGTTAAACCAAATGGCATGACAGTAAATTCATAATGGCCACACCTCGTTCTGAATGCGATTTTAGGAATGTCCTCTTCCTGTACCTTTAATTGATGATATCCTGACCTTAAATCGATTTTAGAGAAAAATCGATATCCTTGCAGTTGATCAAACAGATCATCGATTCTCGGTAATGGGTACCGATTCTTAATCGTAACCTTGTTTAATTCACGGTAATCAATGCACATACGCATTGATCCGTCCTTCTTTTTAACAAACAGTATCGGCGCTCCCCATGGCGACGAACTTGGCTGAATAAATCCTTTTTCTAACAATTCATCTAATTGTTTCTTCAATTCTTGCATTTCTGCAGGTGCCAAACGATAAGGTGCTTCGGCAATTGGTGATGTTCCTGGTAGCAGGTGAATTCTGAATTCAACTTCTCTGTTTGGAGGTAGTCCTGATAATTCTTCGGGAAAGATATCTGAAAACTGTGACACTACTGGAATATCTTTTAGTTCTTTTCCTTTAGTGTTAGTGATTATAGAAATCAAATACACTATAGAACCTTTTCTTATACAACTTGCAGTTTTCATCACAGAGATGAGCTTAGTGGACCTAGAAGGCTTATCTCCTTTAATTGTGATCGTTTTACCTTTTGGTGAATTTACTTGAATTGACTTTTGATCACATACAATATTGGCTTTATTGGCTATTAACCAATCCATTCCTAAAACAACATCAAATCCTACCAGATTCATGGGATATAGATTTGCTATAAATTTTTGATTCAAAATTTCTATGCTTGCTCCCTGCAAGATTTCAGAAATCCTAACAGTTTCTCCATTAGTTGTTTCTACTAGACATTCTTGTGGTAGTTTAGTTAATGATTGATTTAGAATTTTGCAAAACGAAGTATTAATAAAACTTTGGTTCGCACCAGAGTCAAATAATACTTTAGCAAATATATCATTAACTAAAAACGTACCAGCTATAACGTCTGGGATCATCTTGGCTTCTTCTGCAGTCAGAATAAATGCTCTAGCATTTTTAGTATTCTTGTTGTCTGCAGCTGGAGTTAATTTTGGGTAGTTTGGCCTGATATGACCTTTTTCTCCACAGTTATAGCATAATCCATTACTGATTTTCTTCCTGCAATTTTCTTCCTTGTGTCCTGACATCTTGCAATAATTGCAGAGAGTGGAGCATTTTCCCGAATGCTTTTTCTTGCAGACCTTGCAGTATGGTGTAGAGGTAGAACCCATATTCCTACGATTGTAATTTCCAGAACAGAATTCTTGTGTAAGCCTTTGGGTTAAGTTCCTCCTCTGATCTTCTTCTCTTGTACGGATTAATTCATCAATCAAGGTATTTGTTAATTCTACATCTTCTTCTATGGTTTGAGGTCTAGCTGCCTTGACTATGTGTCTAATCTCTCCAATTAATCCCCAAATATAACGAGAGATTAACACTGGTTCTGGTGAAGCAAGAGTTGGCACTATTCTAGCATATTCAAAGAATATTTTAGTGTACCCCTTACTATCTACACCAGTCATCCTAAGATTTTGGAATTTGTTTGCTATTTGTTCTTTCTCATTGGGTGGGCAGAATTTCCTTTCTACTTTGTTTTTAAATTTTTCTCATTCCATATTGTAGGTTTGATCACTTCCTCTTGTCTGGAGGATAGTGTTCCACCATTCTAATGCTGCATTCTTAAACAGATTAGAAGCAAACAGTATTTTATCTTCTTCAGCACACTTGCTTATCCTTAAGACTGCTTCAGTCTTTTCTATCCAGCGTAAGGTAGCAATGGCCCATTCGTTGCCCGAGAATTCCATTGGTTTACAATACCAAAATTCTTTATAAGAACAACCATAAGGCATGGTTCTTCTTCTTTTGGGAATAGGCAATTGAAGTATAGGTCCATTGTTCACACTGTTTTCTGGTTCAACGGGTCGCTTACTGCTATGCTTACTTTTATTATCAGCATCTTTAACAGTTTGAAGAATAAATGGCATTGCATCTATAATTCCCTGTGCCACTATGTGTTGGATAGCACTATTATCCACTTGGTTTCCATTGTTATTGATGCTCGAATTATCATTAACCACGTTAATGTTACTCTGGTTATCGTTATTCAGATTTTTTTTGATTTCCTTCGTCGGCCATCTGAATTTTAAATATTTATCCCATATTAATATCACAATTTATATCTAATATAGTTAATCACATGACACACAATCTAAGCCAAAAACGTAGATCATTGCTACTATACTCTTTTCATATACTTATGCGTCTATTACATAGTAGTACTGAAATAAAATTACAATACCAAAAGAAATAGAATCATACTAATATGCCTCCGTACACACATATATTTTATTTTTATTTTTATTATTATTATTATTATTATTATCATTATTATTATTATTATTATTATTATTATTATTATTACTACTACCATTTCCTCCATTCACACATTCACGGATATGGATTTATCCAAAAATCCATATTGCGCTCATCGTATTTCCATACGAGACGCTCTCCCACCTGACGCATTCTCTCACTGCTCTCCAAAATTTCCTCCCCAAAAGTCCTAAGTTCTTGAACGTTTTCTGCACTCATTGGGGGTGCAGGTTCTCGGACTGGGTTTGGAATCTGAGGTGCATTTTCCTGATATGGGGGTGACAGTTCATGAAATTGGTAAGGATCCTCTAATATCTCCCTAATATAATCATCTTGGTAATAGGGATCTAAAGGGTCCATACCTGGGTAGACTTCTATGTTCTGTATGGGTGGATAATCCTGGATAGGGTAACGTTGCACAAAGTTCCTATTATCGTCCCACCAGGGGTCGTAATTCGGGTCTAGGGGGTTTGGTGCAGGTACCCTAGGGATTTATTCTGGGTTAAAGTCGTGCATTTCCACTTGGTTTTCCTGATTTTCTATCTCCATGGGTTGTTCTGGGTTTTGTGGTTGCGGGGCTACTAATTGTTCCAGACTTGGGTCAGCAGCAGTTGTAGCTAGGATATGGAAATTAGCTAGGCTTCTATTTAGCATATCTTGAGTATGGGCATCTGTCTCTCGCTTAATAGCTGCTAAAGTGTAACACCTCGAAAATTTACGTCCAATAATGTATTGACACGTGTCATGGACTTTGAATATGTGAAAACAAACTTTAGAGGGACTAAAGTTGACAAACGGTGAAACTATGTGAATTCAAGGGTTCAAAGTGTCAACGATTGATAAATAGGCCCTACAATAACCCTACATGATGTTTATAATCTTAAACGGGTAAATCATGGATCATACGAAGCGAAAAATGAAAGAAAGTGAGGAATTACAAACTACGGGGACTAAAAGTGTCAACATGTTGAAATTATACCTCTGAGTGATCTTTTGGCAAACCCGAAGCTTTGTAATGATAAAATATACTCATGAGAATATGTGATAAAAATTTCATGAAGTTTCGTGAACGTATGAGAAAGTTATGATTAAAACCGTACATGAAAGGTTAAATACGATATCGTGAATTTCGTGACTTTTCGGGTAAGCGCGAAGTTAACCGAGGACATACCCAAGTTTATAAAAGTCCCATGGTTTATAAAAGTCAGATATAAGGGCCAAGAGTGCTAAATAAATAGCTTAAACACGTTACAAAAGATCAGGGGCTGAATTGCAAATATTGGAAAACTTATAAACCTGGTCACCACACCCTCGCGCTGCGCGACGGTGTCCTCGCGCTACGCGAGCGCCTGCCAGTGACAGAATCATGCGCACAGGTGCCAGTTGCTGTTTTGTTTGAGTGGATACCAGCTGTTGTCGATTATAAGAGTTCACCAATGAACTTTCATGCAATCTGAGACCTTTGTCCACTTCTTAAAACATCTGAAAACCTTTGCAACAGCCATAAATCAGATCATATTGCTCCAAAGATCACCATAGTTGCAACATTCAAGAACACTTGAAACTTTCAAAAACTCACAAGACTTCTCCTGGAGCATTCTGATCGACAAGGCAACCTCATAAGTGATCACTAAGCTTGTTAGGACCTTTGTAAGTGTTTATATCACCCTCTAATCCGTTCTAACTTAGTGTATTCACTAAAAGTCAAATATATCGTAAATCTAGTTTGACTTTACGATTAAACGAAATGTGCTTAGTATTTTCTCAAATTAAAAGTACCCACATGTTGGTATTTATGAGTATAACAAACCCCTAAAAGGGTATTTTCAGATTTACACTCTAAGCATGTCGATTGTCGAGTCAAAGCTTTTCTTAAAAAGTCAACAGAATGAGTTTTCGCAAAATTAAGCATATCTAGCAATGTAGGCTACATGCAACCTGTTTGATCATCAAAATAACCTTGTAAATAATGTAAGAACATGTTTCTTCATGATCAACTCGACAATTTTCTGTATTAAACCCGAATCGGAACCGAAAGTCTTATAATTCGACTTTTTCTTTGACTATCGGTTCTGATTCATACATGCATGTTAAGATCTGCATTAGAGCATATTTTTGACCAACTTTCATATATGTTTAACACTCTGGAATTTTACATCTTGGTTCCATGTTTAACCGATTCATATGCATATTACCGATTTATGCTTAAAGTTGACTATTTTGCCCTTTTTAATATAAAACGCGATTTTTGAAAAAGTGAAAGAGTAAAATCATTTGTTACTGATTTATAAACATGCACCGAAAATTTCATATCAGTTTGTGGCCTAGTTTAAGAGATATGCTCAATATCGTAAATCACAAGCTTTATGTTAAGTAAATAGCGCATTTAGCGCAAAGCCTATTCTAACCCACTTTTTGGTATCAAACTTTTTATACACTGATGTTATATAATATTTTGAGATTTTTAAAGATTTTTATTTAATTTTTGGAAGAGCATAACATAGGTCTTTAAGTTAAATTCGGTAAATACCGAAATTGCCCTTTTTGGCCATAAAACGAGTTTTATAAATCCGATTGACCCCAAAACACTTCCTACTGATTTTATTTATTAAATAAAGTATGTTGAACCTTCTGGAAGTATAAAAATCTCAGCTTTCTTTTACAAACCTGGAAACGGCTCTAAATCGCCTTTTTAGGCATTTTTAACGCATAGTATATACTATAACCATATCAAGCATATAAGAATTATACCTACTGATGTAATTAGCATTTTTTCTTATAAAAACAGTAAGTACAACTTTATAAACTCAGATTTCCAGTTTTGGCATTTTTAGCCCTTGTGAAATTACCAAAATGCCCCTAGGGTGCATAGTTTGATTTTAAATGATAAGTTTTACATACGGGTCATATCACACTGTTATAACATAATAAGTTAAGTATATTTTCTGTATAAATCAGACCCATAACTCAGATTTACGAATAAACTCTTTTACAACCTTTTTAAATGACCGAAATGCCCTTATAAGGCATAAATTGATTTTAAATCCGTTCCGGGCAAAATAGAAAATAACTTACTGATATTTTATCATATTTAAAGCATATCAACTCAGGAAACTTGCATATGACTCTCATGGTCGCCCGTAACGCACTTTTCGCGTTCGGTTCGGTTTATGTAACTAGTTTACATAAATTGGCCGAAACGGGTCAAACATTATCATTTTCGTCTCAAAATCCAGAATGTGTTTAGTAAACCCATATTATACAAGTCTTCAAACTTGTCGGGTCAAATTCACATTCCATCCGGTCTTCGCTTAATCGTGCGTGAACCGTATCGTCATTTAAAACTAACCGGTCTAGGCTTAGGCTTAAATAAAGACCCGTTAGAAATCTAATAGGTTATTATAAACCTTTGTTCCAGATTAGGAGCACCAGTAAAAGATACTTGCATTTTTCTTGATTGTGATTGATACTTATTCAGGTAAATACTCTTTGGCTTATTTTCCCTATACGGGCTTGGGTTACGGTATATAGAATACCGCTTGATCGGGCATTAAATCCTCCACCGTTGCGTGGGTAGTTGGAATAATTTAATCGGCTCGTTTAAACAGTCTTGTTCACTTAAGGCCTTTGGGGGGTTAATTGACCATGTCCCGGATATCCTTGGCATCATCCTACGAGATGGCCACGACCTGAGCACGGGGTGTAGGCGTACACCTTTCCATGTATAACTCTTTAATGTGGTGGGTCCATTGATCTTAGGCCCAGACTAGATCCGGGCCACTGAACGCAAGTAACATGTAATTCGTTCACATGATTATTATATTAAATAATTAACCCAAGTTAATAAAAATGTTTTGTGCCTTGTGCATTTAAATCAATTTTCAACCTTTTCAAAATGAGTCAGTCGAATTGTATTTACCAGTGTAAACTGACGTATTTTTCCCAAAAAGATTAAGTGCAGGTACTACACGTAATAGGCTGGCAGGCTTCTAGAGCGTCCACAATAGGTCTCGCAGCTTGGACGACAAATAAACTGTTGAACAATTATCCTATTTTATTTTCGATCCGCCTGTGGATCCGTTTCAACTACTTGTGATAATTAATATTACATTTTTAATTAAAGTTGAAATGAATCTATCTTTTGCTTCCGCTGTGCATTATTATATTGTGTTGTTTGTCTATGATGATACCAACGACGTCACGATACCCCCACCGGGCCCACCGGTGACACGTGGAAATTAGGGATGTGACAGGTTGGTATCAGAGCCAACTCTGAGTGAATTAAACACTAGCCTTTTGTGTTTAATCTCAGTTACACAATTGCACATTCCTCGATTCTCGAGTCTAGACAAAGAACTTAGGAAATTTCCAAATTTCGTTTAAATTTTCTAACTTTGTCTTATATATATTTTGTTGTATCACTTGTTTGTTTTTGACAGGTAATTAAACATGCCGCCAAGAATGAGAGGACGAGGGGGACGAGGAGGATACGCAGCTCCAAATGATCACGAAGCCGGGCCTTCGCACCGGCGAACACCTTCGGGCTCTCATAACACAGATGCCCAAAATCTATGGAGGTCCTTCACTGAACCAGCCTCCACACCATCCATTCCCCACTCATTTGGGCCTCATTCGGAGAATGACCCCCATCACTCACAGCAGTCCTACATTCCTCTAGGACCCTCATCACCTTTTGACAACACATCACCCGTCTTTCAGGGCCTGTACGACCCTGACGATTACCTTCAAGAACCAGTGGGTTTTAACCCACTGGGACCGGAAGACCACTTTTTGGGTGGCAACCCGATGGATGTCGACGAGGATACTGATCCTATCATGCCACCCTCTGGAACACCAAACCACCCCATCGAGATATCTGATGGGTCACCATTTCTGGGATCACCTTACAATGGTCCTGATAGTTTCGAGGAGAACTTCAGGCAGCACAACTGGGTGTACACTCCCAGTTACCACAACTCTCCTCTCCACCCGTCCTACCACAGCTCTCCCCTGCACCACCAGCAGGAGCAGCCACAGCAGCAGCAGAATCCTTCCGAGGATTCCCGATTTGTAGCGGTCACTCCGCCAGCAGCAGCACCTCCACTTCAGCCTCCCTCGCCTCCGAGGCGAAGGAGAACTACAGTGCGGATTTCCGCACGAGGAGGAGTGCGTATCAGCACCCCTCCACTTTCGAGTGGCAGCCGGTACTAGCCGGTCCACGAAGAATCGGAGACGGGAGAGTCGTCGCATCCCATCTCTGAAGTAGCAACGGCGCCAGTCGCGCCACAGCCACAGCCACAGCCACAGCCACAGCCTCAGCCACCATTGGGATTTGGAGAACCAATCCCCGCTTACACTAATGCTGCAGCATTTAACCCCTTCGAGCAGCAGTTTCACACGGGGTATAACTTTACGGAGGATCCATACTGGATAGCAGCGAACTCTAACACCTTCCACCAAGAGGCTCCCTTCGGAGGTCCCTGGGCTACGGGACCCTCGACCTATGGGTATCCACCATATGGGTACCAACAGCCGCAGCCTCCCCAACCTCCGCTTTATCAGCCTCCTCAGCCGTCGTACTATCAGCAACCACCTCAGGCGCCGACAATGTCGCCACCCCAAGTTCAGGAAATCATACAGGAGATTCAAGGGGTGCGTCAAGAATTTCGGCAGGAGTTGGAGAATAATCAGAGGCGTAACCGGGGAATGATTCAGAAGGTGGTAAACTTGCTCAAGGGTAAGAGCAAGAAGGATTACTAAAATCCTTTGTTTATTTTGGTGATAATCATGTCCCTGCATGGACATATATTGATGTACTCTACCCCTGCGTGGGCATATCTTTATTTTAACCCCTGCGAGGGTTTGTTATTTGTTTAGCCCCTGCGTGGGCATGATATTTATGAAAAGTCCCGTTTAGGGCAATTTTGTACTCGTTAATTTTAAATTAGAATGGTAATTTCAGCTTTTCATTTTTAAATTATATGCATAAATATAATAAATGAATAAATGGAAAATAGCATTATTATGGTAATTCACCATTTTATTAATAAGAATTTTAAAAGGTAAAACCTAGCTGTTATGCTATCATAATTTAGCCAAGATGGTACAACCTGTTTAAAAAGATTCCAATCTCTGTTAACATCTGTAAATATGTTAACATTCTTGACTAATGTGGTTCACGAAATCACACATGTCACCCTTTTTAATAAATTATCCAAAAATTATATTTTTATATATAATTGAAAGTGACATAATGCCTACGGGTCATAATAAATGTCATATAAAATAGAAAGGCAGTCGTAGCTTATAGACTCCCTGCCAAAGAAAGGATTGATTCGTTTTGATTATTCAAACCTTAATCCTATAAAAATCTAAATTTATAATTTAGAAACTGTCTACGTGACTAGGCCTATTGTGCCAATATATGTAATAAATTTTTAGGATAAAATTATTGATAAAAAGTTCTAAATGAAACTACTTAACAAATTAACTAATATGGCTTTTAATTACCATGGTTAATAAATCGTCAAGAACGATAATAATAGTTAGATTTCTAAATAGATTTTGTCCTTGTTTTATGTAGCATTTAAGACTACATGACTAAGTCGGAAGAAATGAATAGTCATCCATCAAATGACCCTGATAACACGAAGATACTAGTAACTGGTGCCGAATTGAAAGCATTAGTAAATGAGGCTGTTGTCGAAGCAATGAATAGACAGTATAGTGAATCCAACGAGACCCATAGTAGGACTCGATCTGCATCTCATCCCAAGTCGAAACCCAGGGTTCAATCAGAAGCTCATAGTAAGCCACCCTCTATGAAAGTTATACCTAAGAAAGAGGAACCCAAGAAAGACAATGACAGACACTCCTCCAACCAGAACAGTGTTCCCCCTAAGAAGATAGTGAATGATGATATGCCTCGTGCTAGAGGATGCACGTACAAATACTTTGTTTCGTGTAAGCCCCGAGACTTTACTGGGGAGAAGGGGGCGGTCGACTGCATAACCTGGTTGGATGAGATTGATACAGTGGTAGACATAAGTGGATGTGCGGAAAGGGACATTGTGAAGTTCGTATCCCAGTCCTTTAAAGGTGAAGCCCTAGCATGGTGGAGGTCACTGATCCAGGCCACCGGAAAGGTACATTTGTACAGCATGACCTGGGAGCAGTTCGTTGCTCTTATCAAGGAAAATTTCTGCCCGCAGCATGAGGTGGAGAAAATAGAGTCCGATTTTGTATCATTGGTGATGACAAACCTGGACTGCCAAGCCTACTTAACGAGCTTCAACACGATGTCTCGATTGGTTCCATATCTTGTAACCCCTGAACCAAGGAGAATCGCTCATTTTATCGGGGGGTTAGAACCCGCAATAAAGGCAAGTGTGAAGGCCTCTCGGCCAACGACTTTCAGGTCAGTAACTGACATCTCCTTATCCCTCACAATGGACGCGGTCCGACTAAGATCGCTGAGGAACAAAGAGGCCGAGAACAAGAGAAAGCGTGAGGATGATACCTCACGAAGGTCAGAGAAGAGACACAGAGGGAATGACGACCACAGGAAAGGGTCGGGATCGAAGAAGAATGGGCAACAATCAGGGGAAAAGCCCAAATGTAAGACTTGTAGGAGGTATCATTTTGGGAAATGTCGACTTGAGTCAAGATCCCAGTCTCTCACAAGACCCTGTGGAATCTGTAAGTCCACAGAACACAAGACTTTGGAGTGTAGGAAGTTGAAGGATGCAACCTGTTATGGTTGCAACGAGAAGGGGCACATTAAGTCTAATTGCCCAAAGAACGCCAAGAAAGCCGAAGACGGGAAGAAGACCAATGCGAGGGTCTTCAGGATGGACGCTAAAGAGGCTATCCAGGACGACAACGTGATTACTGGTACGTTTCTTGTAAATGATATTTTTGCTAGAGTCCTGTTTGATTCTGGAGCAGATAAATCATTTGTAGATAATAAGTTTTGTGACTTGTTGAAATTGCCTGTAAAACCCTTAAGTGTGAAGTATGAAGTGGAGTTAGCTGATGGAACCGTAGAAACCGCTTCAACTGTTTTAGATGGATGCGTTATATCCATTAGGAATCACTCGTTTCCATTATCCTTACTTCCCTTTAAACTAGCCGGTTTTGACATAGTGATAGGCATGGATTGGTTATCACACAACCAAGCCCAGATTGTGTGCAATAGAAAGCAAGTGGTAGTTAAAACTCCGTCAGGTGAGCCACTCACTATTCAAGGAGATACCCAGCATGGATTGCCTGAGCAAGTGTCCATGCTCAAGGCATCCAGATGTATGCAGAAGGGTTGTGTCATTTATATGGCACAAGTTACTGTTGATGAGCCTAAGCCGAAAATTGAAGACATCCCTGTCATTTCGGAATACCCTGAAGTTTTCCCAGAAGAACTACCTGGTTTACCACCAGATAGGCAAGTGGAATTCCGAATCGACATCATTCCGGGTGCAGCACCAGTGGCAAGAGCACCATATAGGTTGGCTCCAACGGAGATGAAGGAGTTAAGAACGCAGTTAGACGATCTGTTAGCAAAAGGTTTCATTAGACCTAGCTCGTCTCCCTAGGGAGCGCCTATTTTGTTTGTTAAGAAGAAGGATGGATCGATGCGTCTGTGCATCGATTATCGTGAGCTCAATAAAGTCACCATCAAGAATAGGTATCCTTTGCCCAGGATCGACGATCTGTTCGATCAGTTACAAGGGGCAAGCTACTTCTCAAAGATCGACTTAAGGTCGGGCTATCATCAGTTGAAGGTCAAGGATGAAGATGTACACAAGACAGCGTTTAGGACTCGTTATGGACATTACGAGTTTCTAGTGATGCCTTTCGGGCTCACTAACGCACCAGCCGCATTCATGGATCTCATGAATCGCGTCTGCAAGCCTTATCTGGATAAATTCGTCATTGTCTTTATTGACGACATCCTTATCTACTCGAAGAACAAGGCTGACCACGAGAAACACCTTCGTTGTATTCTCAAACTACTTCATCAAGAGAAGCTCTATGCCAAGTTCTCGAAGTGTGAATTCTGGCTTCGAGAAGTCCAGTTTCTTGGACACGTTGTTAGCGAGCGTGGTATCCAAGTGGATCCTGCTAAAGTTGAAGCTGTTATGAATTGGCAAGAGCCAAAGACGCCTACGGAAATTCGCAGTTTCCTGGGTTTAGCAGGATACTATAGGCGATTCATCGAAAACTTTTCAAGGATTGCTGCGCCCCTTACTTCATTGACACGCAAGAAGGTTAAGTTTGATTGGGGCCCTAAGCAGCAGGAATCCTTCGATATTCTGAAGAACAAGTTGAGCAATGCACCAGTACTAACACTGCCCGATGGTATAGATGAATTTGTGGTGTATTGTGATGCGTCGCACACTGGTATGGGCTGTGTGCTCATGCAGAAAGGAAAAGTCATTGCCTACGCTTCACGACAGCTAAAGATTCACGAGAAGAACTACACCACCCACGACTTGGAGTTGGGTGCTGTTGTATTTGCATTGAAGCTATGGAGGCATTACCTGTATGGAACCAAGTGTGTGATCTATTCAGATCACAAGAGCCTTCAACATTTGTTTAATCAGAAGGACTTAAACATGCGACAAAGGCGATGGATGGAAACTCTGAATGATTATGACTGTGAAATAAAATACCATCCAGGCAAGGCAAATGTAGTTGCTGACGCCTTGAGTAGGAAGGAAAGAGTTAAGCCAATAAGAATCAATGCCAAGCGCATTGAAATAAGAAATAGTTTGAACGAGAGGGTGTTAGCTGCACAGAAGGAAGCTGTGTTGGAAGCTAATTATCCTGAAGAAAAGCTGGGAGTAACTGAGGAGCTGTTATCCCGTGACAAAGACGGAATGCTTAGATTGAATGGACGAATATGGGTTCCTGTTTTTGGAGGTCTCCGAGATGTTATCCTCCAGGAAGCCCACAGTTCCAAATATTCTGTCCATCCTGGAGCTGATAAGATGTACCAGGACTTAAAAGCAAACTACTGGTGGATTGGTTTGAAAAAGTCCGTAGCTGCTTATGTAGCTAAATGTTTGACTTGTGCGCAAGTCAAAGCTGAGCATCAGAAGCCGTCAGGTTTGTTACAACAACCTGAAATTCCCACATGGAAATGGGAAATGGTGACGATGGATTTTATCACCAAGTTGCCAAAGACGAGAAAGGGAAATGATACCATATGGGTCATAGTGGATAGACTAACGAAGTCAGCACACTTCCTACCCATCAAGGAAACCTACAGCTCAGATATGTTAGCCCAGTTATATGTTGACAAGATTGTAGCTTTGCATGGAATACCTGTGTCCATTATCTCGGATAGAGATACTAGATACACGTCACATTTTTGGAAGAGTTTCCAACAATCTTTGGGCACACGTTTGAATTTTAGTACGGCTTATCATCCACAGACTGACGGTCAGAGCGAGCGTACTATTCAAACATTAGAAGACATGCTACGTGCATGTGCGATCGACTTAGGTGGTAGTTGGGATAAGAACCTGCCACTAATTGAATTCTCCTACAACAATAGCTACCACACCAGCATAAAAGCTGCGCCTTTTGAGGCCTTATACGGTAGAAAGTGTAGATCGCCTATTTGTTGGGCAAAAGTTGGAGATGTCCAACTATCAGGACCAGAAATTGTTTTTGAGACAACGGACAAGATTGTCCAGATCCGCGATCGATTGAGAGCTGCCAGGGATAGACAGAAAAGTTATGCGGATCCACAGCGCAAAGATTTTCACTTCGAAGTAGGTGAAAAAGTGTTGCTTAAGGTATCACCCTGGAAGGGGGTGATGCGATTTGGTAAGAAAGGCAAGCTAAGCCCGAGATACATAGGACCTTTCGAGATTATCGAACGTGTCGGGTCAGTTGCTTATAAGTTAAACTTGCCTGAAGAACTTAGCGCTATCCATAATGTGTTCCACATCTGTAATTTGAAGAAGTGTTCCGCTGATGGACCACCGGTTATACCGTATACGGATGTACATATAGATGAAAGCTTGAAATTTGTGGAAAAGCCGTTGTCGATTGAAGACCGAAAGGTAAAGAAGCTTCGAAGGAAGCACATACCTATTGTTAAGGTCAAATGGGATGCCCGTAGAGGTCCCGAATACACATGGGAGGTAGAATCCACGATGAAGGAAAAATACCCTCATTTGTTTCAGTAAATCTCGAGGTCGAGATTTCTTTTAAGGGGGTGAGGATGTAACACCTCGAAAATTTACGTCCAATAATGTATTGACACGTGTCATGGACTTTGAATATGTGAAAACAAACTTTAGAGGGACTAAAGTTGACAAACGGTGAAACTATGTGAATTCAAGGGTTCAAAGTGTCAACGATTGATAAATAGGCCCTACAATAACCCTACATGATGTTTATAATCTTAAACGGGTAAATCATGGATCATACGAAGCGAAAAATGAAAGAAAGTGAGGAATTACAAACTACGGGGACTAAAAGTGTCAACATGTTGAAATTATACCTCTGAGTGATCTTTTGGCAAACCCGAAGCTTTGTAATGATAAAATATACTCATGAGAATATGTGATAAAAATTTCATGAAGTTTCGTGAACGTATGAGAAAGTTATGATTAAAACCGTACATGAAAGGTTAAATACGATATCGTGAATTTCGTGACTTTTCGGGTAAGCGCGAAGTTAACCGAGGACATACCCAAGTTTATAAAAGTCCCATGGTTTATAAAAGTCAGATATAAGGGCCAAGAGTGCTAAATAAATAGCTTAAACACGTTACAAAAGATCAGGGGCTGAATTGCAAATATTGGAAAACTTATAAACCTGGTCACCACACCCTCGCGCTGCGCGACGGTGTCCTCGCGCTACGCGAGCGCCTGCCAGTGACAGAATCATGCGCACAGGTGCCAGTTGCTGTTTTGTTTGAGTGGATACCAGCTGTTGTCGATTATAAGAGTTCACCAATGAACTTTCATGCAATCTGAGACCTTTGTCCACTTCTTAAAACATCTGAAAACCTTTGCAACAGCCATAAATCAGATCATATTGCTCCAAAGATCACCATAGTTGCAACATTCAAGAACACTTGAAACTTTCAAAAACTCACAAGACTTCTCCTGGAGCATTCTGATCGACAAGGCAGCCTCATAAGTGATCACTAAGCTTGTTAGGACCTTTGTAAGTGTTTATATCACCCTCTAATCCGTTCTAACTTAGTGTATTCACTAAAAGTCAAATATATCGTAAATCTAGTTTGACTTTACGATTAAACAAAATGTGCTTAGTATTTTCTCAAATTAAAAGTACCCACATGTTGGTATTTATGAGTATAACAAATCCCTAAAAGGGTATTTTCAGATTTACACTCTAAGCATGTCGATTGTCGAGTCAAAGCTTTTCTTAAAAAGTCAACAGAATGAGTTTTCGCAAAATTAAGCATATCTAGCAATGTAGGCTACATGCAACCTGTTTGATCATCAAAATAACCTTGTAAATAATGTAAGAACATGTTTCTTCATGATCAACTCGACAATTTTCTGTATTAAACCCGAATCGGAACCGAAAGTCTTATAATTCGACTTTTTCTTTGACTATCGGTTCTGATTCGTACATGCATGTTAAGATCTGCATTAGAGCATATTTTTGACCAACTTTCATATATGTTTAACACTCTGGAATTTTACATCTTGGTTCCATGTTTAACCGATTCATATGCATATTACCGATTTATGCTTAAAGTTGACTATTTTGCCCTTTTTAATATAAAACGCGATTTTTGAAAAAGTGAAAGAGTAAAATCATTTGTTACTGATTTATAAACATGCACCGAAAATTTCATATCAGTTTGTGGCCTAGTTTAAGAGATATGCTCAATATCGTAAATCACAAGCTTTATGTTAAGTAAATAGCGCATTTAGCGCAAAGCCTATTCTAACCCACTTTTTGGTATCAAACTTTTTATACACTGATGTTATATAATATTTTGAGATTTTTAAAGATTTTTATTTAATTTTTGGAAGAGCATAACATAGGTCTTTAAGTTAAATTCGGTAAATACCGAAATTGCCCTTTTTGGCCATAAAACGAGTTTTATAAATCCGATTGACCCCAAAACACTTCCTACTGATTTTATTTATTAAATAAAGTATGTTGAACCTTCTGGAAGTATAAAAATCTCAGCTTTCTTTTACAAACCTGGAAACGGCTCTAAATCGCCTTTTTAGGCATTTTTAACGCATAGTATATACTATAACCATATCAAGCATATAAGAATTATACCTACTGATGTAATTAGCATATTTTCATATAAAAACAGTAAGTACAACTTTATAAACTCAGATTTCCAGTTTTGGCATTTTTAGCCCTTGTGAAATTACCAAAATGCCCCTAGGGTGCATAGTTTGATTTTAAATGATAAGTTTTACATACGGGTCATATCACACTGTTATAACATAATAAGTTAAGTATATTTTCTGTATAAATCAGACCCATAACTCAGATTTACGAATAAACTCTTTTACAACCTTTTTAAATGACCGAAATGCCCTTATAAGGCATAAATTGATTTTAAATCCGTTCCGGGCAAAATAGAAAATAACTTACTGATATTTTATCATATTTAAAGCATATCAACTCAGGAAACTTGCATATGACTCTCATGGTCGCCCGTAACGCACTTTTCGCGTTCGGTTCGGTTTATGTAACTAGTTTACATAAATTGGCCGAAACGGGTCAAACATTATCATTTTCGTCTCAAAATCCAGAATGTGTTTAGTAAACCCATATTATACAAGTCTTCAAACTTGTCGGGTCAAATTCACATTCCATCCGGTCTTCGCTTAATCGTGCGTGAACCGTATCGTCATTTAAAACTAACCGGTCTAGGCTTAGGCTTAAATAAAGACCCGTTAGAAATCTAATAGGTTATTATAAACCTTTGTTCCAGATTAGGAGCACCAGTAAAAGATACTTGCATTTTTCTTGATTGTGATTGATACTTATTCAGGTAAATACTCTTTGGCTTATTTTCCCTATACGGGCTTGGGTTACGGTATATAGAATACCGCTTGATCGGGCATTAAATCCTCCACCGTTGCGTGGGTAGTTGGAATAATTTAATCGGCTCGTTTAATCAGTCTTGTTCACTTAAGGCCTTTGGGGGGTTAATTGACCATGTCCCGGATATCCTTGGCATCATCCTACGAGATGGCCACGACCTGAGCACGGGGTGTAGGCGTACACCTTTCCGTGTATAACTCTTTAATGTGGTGGGTCCATTGATCTTTAGCCCGGACTAGATCCGGGCCACTGAACGCAAGTAACATGTAATTCGTTCACATGATTATTATATTAAATAATTAACCCAAGTTAATAAAAATGTTTTGTGCCTTGTGCATTTAAATCAATTTTCAACCTTTTCAAAATGAGTCAGTCGAATTGTATTTACCAGTGTAAACTGACGTATTTTTCCCAAAAAGATTAAGTGCAGGTACTACACGTAATAGGCTGGCAGGCTTCTAGAGCGTCCACAATAGGTCTCGCAGCTTGGACGACAAATAAACTGTTGAACAATTATCCTATTTTATTTTCGATCCGCCTGTGGATCCGTTTCAACTACTTGTGATAATTAATATTACATTTTTAATTAAAGTTGAAATGAATCTATCTTTTGCTTCCGCTGTGCATTATTATATTGTGTTGTTTGTCTATGATGATACCAACGACGTCACGATACCCCCACCGGGCCCACCGGTGACACGTGGAAATTAGGGGTGTGACATAAAGCCCTTTGCTGTTGCAATTTTCGCATTCTCTTCCTACGAGCAAAGGCTTCTTTACTGAACCATCCTCATTTCTTATTAGGAAATTGTTCTTCAGATTGAGCTCTAAAAGCAAACACTCCTTCCTCCTGATCAGCAGAATACCCTGAAAGGGCAGGCTGTGATGATGTACCCTCACTCCTAGGTGAATCAGATAACTGACGATTCACGTCTGATGGTCCTTGATCACTCATACTGAAAACTAACAAATAGTCAAATAACACATAAAACATAATTACAGTTATAAATGTATTTCCGTAATTTATTTCCTAACACAAAATATAGAATTTAAGTGTCAGCAGAACACTTATTTGGCTCAGACCAGTGGCTAGGCTCTGATACCACCTTCTGTCGCAACCCCCGATCCCTGATCCCCGGGAACGGGCGGACGCGATCACAGAGTTTCGGTGGTATCAGGGTTTATTTAATCTTGCAGCGGAATTTACATCAGGACCGTAGTTAGGAAATGTTTATCAGAGTAAAACCACCTCATTTAATATTAATAATCACATGGGTAAAACCCAAGTTTCTTATTACAATACATTTATAGGGATGAACCCTATTTTATTTAAATTTAAAACACCGTTTATTTGGTAACTTTTATAGCCACATTATCCCCAAGCCTTCAGTGCTCTCTAGCTAGCTTTTTATTAATTGGCTGTCACATCGGGTTACCTGAAACGTGTTTTAAAAACATTGGTCAGTCGGAAATACTGGTGAGTGAATCCCAGTTTAATCAAGTTTAAATAAAAAGTCACAGTGAACAGTATTGAGAGCGATCACATTGTTTATGTCTACACAATTACTCCATTAGTACTGTCAATTCACTGACTTGTGGGTCATATTACCCATTGGCTAACTCATTGTCCAATGGTAACGTATTGTCATCCCGACTTACTACTCACAGTGTAGTACATTTTGTATACAAAACCCTAACATGCCGGCAGTAATTGAAGAACTACAAAGACTCAATCACTGCTAAATTTCATAGTAAAATATTTAAGGTTTGGTAAAACATTACCAAAAAGTTTAGCAAAAAGAGGATAAACTCACATTGCTATCTTAGGCTTCTTGTAAGGGTTTCCTGGATATAATCTATAATTTATACAAATGTACATTGATTAGTATCATAACCCTTTGAAATTATTAATGATACCCTCCCCGAGACGGCATTCCAACAACTACATCGGGCAGAACCACGACTGTTGTTACGGAACCCTAAATCAATCGGGTAGCGTAACTATTACGAAACTGGGGTTATAATACTTACAACGGAGCAGAACCTCGCTAATTAGGGGTATAATACCCAAATACTATGCTTAATACTTTCAGAATTCGAGATTGAGATTTTAGAATGAGCGACGGAAAACGAAAACTGATGCCTACTATTTATAGTTCCTGATTCTAGTCCTGTCGCGGCCCGTGTAAAGCACAGGCCAGGGTTACGCGGCCCGCGTCAACCCTGGTCAACACCATAGCTTAGCTGGGTCAGCTACTAGACTCGCCACGATGTCGACACGTGTCGGCCTGGGATGTCTCTGCGTTTCATGATCTATCGCGGCCCGCGTCGACTATCAAAGACTCTTACGCGGCCCGCTTTAACTTAAGAAATCAGCGGAGTCAACTCCAGCCTTGATACCGCCCATGTGAGATGTTGGGGTGGGTCTACGCGGCCCGCCTCAACTCCATTTTTCTTATTTTTATTTTATTTTATATGTTATAATCTATTTCGGGCTCGGTTTTCACATACGGGGTATAATATAAGACATATAAGGGTATTTTAATATATAATAGGGTGTCGAAAATATTATGAGAGTGTTGGTTTTATCGAGGGTTGTTACATGAAGTTCATAAGAACTCCATGATGACATCATCCTAAAACACCTCAAATCTAGTGATTTCACGGTTAAAAGTTAAGATTCAAAAGATAGAAAGGCGTAGGAGTGCGTGTAGATCAAGAAAGTACAAGATTTAGGTTGAAAACTTACAAGAATCGCGAGAAATCCGAAGAAAAGTGGGCTGGAGCGAGTTGAGCAGAGAGAGAGAGCTGTCACTTCAAGTAATGTGACATATGAGGGGTATTTATAGGGTTTCCATAAAAGGAAAGTGGGAAGGAGGCCGGTCGATCGGGTGGCAGTCCGATCGGGTTGCAACCCGATCGGGTGGTAACTCGATCGGTTGGCAACCCGATCGGATGGCAATCCGATCGGATGGCCACTCGATCCGAGTGTTTGGCGCGGTGAGTTTCGTCGTTTCGATTCGAGGGTTAAGCTTTGCGATGCGATTCAAGAGAGCGATGCGATAGAATTACTCATCAAATTACTTTTAATCCCAACTACTATATCTAACATACAATCACTATAATTACTGCGTTTAGCGTTTCGATTCGATTGCGATGAAATAGATTTGCGATTGCGATTAACACCTCAACATAAACATAACATGCACAGATAACACATAAATAGCACACACACGTAAAACAATATCTAGCACACATAATTCGAGTTGCGATAGCGATAAGCGATAAATCGATTAAACATGCGATTAATAGCGATTAAACCTCGATTATTAACAAGTACTCCACATAATACAACTAACGCGATGACATAAATAGACTATCTACGAGTCAAAGATGTCAAAATAGGAGTTGAGCAAGGAGTGACAGATCGCAATTAGCAATCTTGTCTTCCTTTGACTTCAATCTTGACTTTGACTTTGACTTTCGAACACGGGGTGTTACAGCCTCCCCTTCTTAAGGGAATTTCGTCCCGAAATTAGGCTGGAGCCGTAACAAACAACTGCGGGTACTTCCCCTTCATGTCGCTTTCGAGTTCCCAAGTGAACTCTACGCCTCGTTTGCCTTCCCAGCGAACTTTCATAATGGGAATGCGCGAGCGTCGGAGCTATTTGGTTTGGCGGTCCATGATTTCGACAGGCTTCTCCACGAAGTGTAGTGTTTCGTTTACTTGAAGATCCTCGAGGGGTACATGTAAATCATCATCAGCCAGGCACTTTCTGAGGTTCGAAACATGGAAAGTCGGGTGAATGTTGTTAAGTTCCTCCGGTAGTTTGAGTCTGTAAGCCACTTTTCCGATCCTTTCTAAAATCTTAAAGGGTCTAACATATCGAGGCGCGAGCTTTCCTCTCTTTCTGAATCTTACCACACCCTTCCAAGGTGACACCTTTAGGAGTACGTGGTCGCCAACGTCAAATTCGAGGGGCTTGCGTCGTCTATCGGCGTAACTTTTCTGACGACTCTGAGCTTTCAATAGATTGTCTCGAATCTGGAGGATTTTGTCAGTTGTTTCTTGCAATAGCTCAGGACCGGTTAGTTGCGAATGCCCGATCTCGTGCCATACAATAGGCGATCGACATCTTCTTCCATACAATGCCTCAAATGGTGCCATTTGAATGCTGGAATGATAGCTGTTATTGTACGAGAATTCGACTAAAGGTAAGTATGCGTCCCAATTACCACTGAAATCTATGACACACGAATGGAGCATGTCTTCAAGGGTACGAATCGTTCTTTCAGTCTGACCATTGGTTTGAGGATGGAATGCGGTACTTAGATTAAGCGCAGTACCGAGAGCCGCTTGAAATGTTTCCCAACAACGCGAGGTAAACCGAGGGCGGTCAAAAATGATGTCGCGAGGCGTCCCATGTCGACAAATGATCTCTTTGGTGTAGATTCGGGCTAATTTTTCTACCTTCTAGTTTTCCCATATTGGCAAAAAGTGAGCAGATTTAGTCAAACGATCAATGACAACCCAGATGCTGTCGTGACCTGATGGCGTACGCGGAAGTTTCGTTATGAAGTCCATAGCTATGCTCTCCCACTTCCACACAGGGATCTCGGGTTGGACGAGTAAGCCAGAGGGTCTTTGATGTTCAGCCTTGACCTTCGAGCAAGTCAGGCAGTTCGAAACATAGAGGGCAATATCTATCTTCATACCCGGCCACCAGTACTTGTAACGCAGGTCCTGGTACATCTTGTCGGCACCGAGATGAATAGAATATCGAGTTTTTTGGGCTTCGTCCATCAAAAGCTGTCGTAAGTTGGTCCATTTAGGGATCCAGACTCGGTCCAGATAGTGGAATATCCCATTCGACTTGTTCACTAGTTGGGCTCCATCGTTGAGAATCCTTTCCTTCTTCAAAGTGCGTTCATTAAAACAGGCATGCTGAGCTTCGCGGATGAGGGTTTCGAGATCATATTGGGCTTGGATATTACGGGCGCTGTGTAAATAACTCCGTCTGCTGAGAGCGTCGGCAACGACATTTGCTTTGCCAGGATGATAACGAATCTCACAGTCATAATCGTTGAGGAGTTCTACCCACCGGCGTTAACGCATATTTAGCTCTTTCTGGTCAAAGATATGTTGTAGGCTCCTATGATCGGTGAAGATCATACACTTGGTACCATAAAGGTAGTGTCGCCAAATCTTTAACGCAAAACAACTGCGCCTAGCTCGAGGTCGTGGGTTGTATAGTTCTTCTCGTGGATCTTGAGCTGACGAGATGCGTAAGCAATAAGCTTGTCTCGTTGCATGAGAACACAACCAAGGCCAAGGTTCGAGGCATCACAATAGACAATAAAGTCATCGTTTCCGTCGGGTAAAGTGAGAACAGGAGCATTGCAAAGCATATACTTGAGGGTTTGAAAGGCAGTCTCTTGTCCGGTTCCCCAAACAAAAGGCTTGTCTTTTTGCGTGAGAGAGGTTAATGGCACATCGATTTTAGAGAACCCTTCGATAAATCGACGATAATAGCCCGCTAGTCCAAGAAAAGAACGTACTTCGGACGGGTTCTTAGGCGTAACCCAACTCTTGACAGCTTCGATCTTCGCGGGGTCGACGTGAATACCTTGACTATTGACAATGTGACCGAGGAATTGAACCTCCTCCAGCCAGAATTCACACTTGGAGAACTTGGCATAGATTCGATTCCCCTGGAGTAGCTCGAGAACCAAACGTAGATGCTACGCGTGTTCGGTTTTCGACTTTGAATAGATCAGGATATCATCGATGAACACGATGACGAAGTGGTCTAGAAAAGGTTTACACACGCGATTCATTAGATCCATAAAAACCGCGGGTGCGTTGGTTAAACCAAAAGGCATAACAGCGAACTCGTAATGGCCGTATCGAGTGCGAAAAGCGGTTTTGGGAATGTCTTCTTATTGTATGCATAACTGGTGGTAGCCTGAGCGTAGATCGATCTTGGAAAAACACGTAGCACCTTGTAACTGGTCAAACAGATCATCGATGCGGGGCAAGGGGTAGCGATTCTTGATTGTCAGCTTATTCAATTCCCGATAGTCGATGCACATCCGGAACGACCCATCCTTCTTTTTGACGAAAAGGACTGGCGCGCCCCAAGGAGAGGTGCTAGGGCGAATGAAGCCTTTATCTAGAAGTTTCTGGAGCTGACTCGAGAGTGCGCGCATTTCGGACGGAGCGAGTCGATTAGGAGCTCTTGCAACAGGGTTTGCTCCAGGAATGAGGTCGATGTGGAAGTCGATATCACGACTTGGCGGTAATCCTGGGAGATCTTCAGGAAAAACGTTAGGGAATTCACAAACAATGGGGACGTCTTTACCTCCTTAACTTCCTTTTTCTCCGCTACTACAATGATTGGGCGCGACACCCCCGATCACCGAGCCATGTATCATTCAGCATTTGTTTGTTGTAATTTTTCTTTCTTCTCCTTGGTCCACCTTGAATCATGTGAGTTTCTAGCTGCCGAATCTTCTTGTTTCTCGGGCCTTCGTCTCTTCGCTCGATCTGGCGCGTGTCCTTTCTGACAGTTTGAAGCAAATGTGTGACTTTGCCGCTCTTTAAAGCTTTATCTATCTTAGTGCGCAGATTGATGCAGTTGTCGGTGGTATGGCCCGAATCTTTATGGTACTCACAATAGGGTCTTGTCCCTTCTTGTTTCTCATGGGCAAAGCCGGTGCTCAAAATTTGCATAGTTTTCGTAACGGGAGTCCAGTGTCTCTCCCTATTCTTTTGCTTGATGGTGTTCTTTGTGAGGATCTTGTTGATTGTTGCGCGAGCTCTTATCATGCTGATTTGAGTCTTGCGCGTGGTTGTTGTTGTATTGATTGGTCTTCCTGCTTGTAAGATTTCTTTCGGTATGCGCGATCACTTTCGCGGCTGCCGTTACTTTATCCTAATCCTTGGGCATTCCATCCTTTCCAGAAAAGGTTCTGATCAATTCGTCGTAGCGCACCACCTTTGTGAAGTGTGCACGCATCAAATCTTCACTAACGTTGCTTATCTCTAAGCATTCTTCGTTAAAGCGAGTGATAAATTCTTCGAGACCCTTGTTTTCTTTTCTCCAGATACTCATCATGTTGGTGGTATCTCTCGCGTGACGTCGTTGTTGATTGAAGTGCACGATGAACTTTTCTTCCAAATCTGGCCATGACTTTAGTTTGTCTAGTGGTAGGCTATCAAACAAGGCGCGCGCCATGCTAGTAAGAGTCAGAACGAACATATGGCACCACATCGGGTAGGTCCATCCTCCGACTACTCTGATGCTTGTGAAAACTTGAATATGATCGTCAGGATTTGATAAACTGCTAAACTTGCCAATAGTCGGCGGGAGTTTTGCCCTCTCCAACGGGGCTAAAGTAATTTCACGGATAAACTTAGATTGTTCAGCTATTGCTTCCAGTCTGTAAACTAGACGATAATTGTGCTTGACCGACGTATTGTACGCTGCGCGGTTCCGAGGCTTGTAAGCTTCATGATTTTTGGGCAAGGAACTGAACACGCTTGCATTGCCCCCCTCATCATATGTAGGGTCAGATTCACCAGAACGGGTATCCCACTCATTGTTGATGTTGCACGGTCCAAGACGGCTTCGCACTGGCGTCCGTCTGTGCAAGGCGTATATTGGTCCTCATCGTATCTGCCTGTATCAATGTGTGTATTTCACGTGGTACCGACACTTTGTTAGGGACCCCTCTCAGACTGCGTTGCTCTGTGTTGTTGTTGGTTTCTATCTGTATGCTCTACAGTCGCATGTGACGAGGAGAGTTGTAATCCAACATTTTGGGCGCTTGCGCCGCGGGAGTTTGTTGTGTTGGAGCTGGTATCTGGAGTTGCGCTTGTTGGGTACACATTTGCGCATACACAACATTAATTGCAGCTTGGGATTTTATATACCAAGAGGCGGGAGTTTCCCCTTCTGGTAACAAAGATGAGAGTTGCGCGGATGGTCCAACACCTTGACTTGTTAGGGTTGCATTTAAGTTGGTACGAGTACCACTGGCATGCATGGCCCCAACTTCAGTATACTCTCCTTCGTTGTACTCGCCATTGGGAGGGCCTTGGACGTGCGCGTTATCCACAGCCGCTCCGGATTGAGAGTTGGAAACGAAAGGAGGGAAAGGAATTGATTGATCTGCCATGTGATTGAATTAGTGGAAAGAAAAAGATGAAAATAGTAGCAAAAATCGGTGGCGCTGCTGTCCATGTCCATGCTTCGCCCCTGTCCATGCGCGCTGCTTGCTCGTGGTCGCGCATGCAGACGAAGGATTTGGGACCATACCCCTTCAGGTGAGGAGAGATGTAAGGTGAAATCCGATTAAGACAGTTGTTCTAGTTTTCATTGTGAATTATCTATCTGATCAAGATTTTCGAAAGACTTAACTTTATACAAGATTCAGACAGATTATTAAAGGAGCATTAATTCCAAACTACAAACCTACACAACGTGTTCGAGTAAAGCCTGAGAGAGATCATTTTGAAAATTTGACGTATAACTTGATATGTTGTGTAGCATCACTGATTAACATAATGGAATGTTGTAAAAAAACATTATTTTTTTAAACGAATTGATAGCATTTTAAACACATTCTATTTTCTTCATCCAATGTTAAACCACAAACATTAAGAAAAACAATATCATTTTAAGTTGACCAAATTAACTCAAAATGACAAATAAAAATTAATTTTGAGTTGACCTGATCACTTAAGTCAACTCAACCAATGCAACACCATGATACAAAATGTATGAGCTGTGAATGTGATTAACATCCCTCAAGTCACTATGAAGTTAGGCTAAAAGAATCTGCCATCCTGTAAAAGTCTGGTTTTAGCATGGGCCATGCTGATTCGGGTGTTTGCGCGTTGAGAGTGAATAAACGACCCTCACGAACGCAACAAACCGCCACATTGTGTCGCCTAAACGAAGGGCTTTCTACTACAAATTCTAACACATAGTATTTGACTTTCTTCGTGTCATCTTCTCTCAGGTTTGACTTTATAAGTGTCCCTTTAACGTCCGGCCGTCAACCAGACCCTGTGATCGTCCGAACAATAGCTTCTCCTACTTCCTCCGGACCTCCAAATGCTTCAATTCTGTCAATTGCCAATAAGAACATTGACTTTTTAAGTCAAAGTAAGCATTTCATCTAAAAAACCAAATTGAATTTTTGTTATAAAGTATGGATTTTAAACTCATATTGTTGCATGAAACAAGAGGTCATGTTTGAGTTTTAAATCAACTTGACATTTCATTTGCGTATAGCACATGATTTTATTTTAATAAGTTCTTTTTGGTAAATTCTCTTTAATTCTCACTAATTTTTTTTTTCCACTTTTTCCAAAAATGTGGGCTGGATCTGCCCCTGATGGGAGTGACTTACGAGAAATCAAGCGCGACAGGGGAGACGATGACACTAACGTTGAGCTCACCGGTTGAGCCAGGGGGGCCGAAGGCGGCAACCGGTTCGTTTACATTCCTCCTGCGGTTAACCGGTGGCGGATCAAGTGATCTTTCCATCTCTGCCTTCCCAGCTGCTCTATACAATAAGGTCTGGTCTCCAACCCAATTTTGTGGGTAAATAAATTCTGAGAATCATTGCAACACAACAACAAACTCAATATCTGAGGTGCACAAAACCAGATTTTGGGACAAAACGGTTCAGATCAGCCCAAACCGGTTCAGATTATATCTATGCAGTTAATATCAGTGATATATCGGTTATATAGGTCATCGGTCCCCTAGTAAAATATCGGTCTCAAATATCAGTACCAATAATATCCGATATATCACCGATATTTGACCGATAAAACCGAGAAGAAAGCTTAGATAAATTTTAGAAATGCTACTACCACTTGAAATTTAATGTTCAATTTTCGCCACCATTTGGGTTTAAATTACCGAATCCTTGTTCAGAATTGATGCAGCGACTGAAACCTTTGACTGGATAAAGCACGTCAAGTTTAAGATTCCGGGCAGTTTCTGGCGACAAACCGAGAAGAAAGCTTGTAGTGCCGGCGAAGTTAGCACCAACGGCGACTAGAGAAGCTGATCCAATGCCAGTTAGAAGCCGGCGTCTGAATGTGGTTGCTAATGGCTGGAATTGTTCGGCTGGTATTTTGCTGGAAGTCTCCGGCAAGTTGTCTTTCCGGTCACCGGGATTTTGTTGAGTCATGTAAGTCCGACGGAGGAAGTACTGTTGAATCGCCATTGCAGTGCAGTGACTGTTGGTTTGTGATTGAGGTTTCAGCTGAAGCTTATTATCTTTGTTTGCCTCGGATTTTTCCCCCAAATAGAAATTATACAATGCCACGTCATGTCAAACATATATACATTTGTGGTATGGTGTAGGGTTTTTGGATCCGGGAGTATTATCGTATTACGAGCGGAATTATTTGATTATATTCATCTTCACTCGACAATAACGTTTATATATCAATTCAGAAGGAAATCTAATAAATCTTGGAACCCTTTTGGAAATCGAATCAAAGACCTAACGGTCCCTAAGCCTTACCTCACCTCTAAGATGCCACTAGGCTATAATGTTATGGGTTGATCGAAAAGGCAAATTTGGTAGTTTAACATTAGTATCAAGATAAAAAAAGGGTTTATGATTATAATTCATATAAATAACTACATATTTAAAATTTTTAAATAACATAGAAATATTAAAGTTAATCATTCGGTTCGGTTTATACGATTGGTTCCAAGTTTCAAACCTGGCAAACCTGTTTAAACGTTAAATCACGAAAACCGAACAATTTAAATCTCAAATCGGCTAACTTGCTTTGGTTTGGACGATTTGGTTGGTTTCATTAATTTTTTTAGCACCCATAGTATTTTCAGTTTTATTTTCTCTTCACTAGGGTTTTTCTACGAGAGTGAACGATAAATAACCATCTAATGTTGATTACAAGCAATTAAGTATGTAATTAGAGAAAAATGAGGTGTTTTAAAATAGGATAAACTTGACTTGGAGCAAGAATACTAATTTCATATTCGGGTACCTCTTGCGGGTTATACGAGCATAGCGGCTACCCCACCACATTCATATCGGTTAGGCCATGTGTGTGGATCCCCATCACATCTACCTCACCACCTTCCCCTCCATCCTCATCAAGGGAGGAGGTGTTCCTCTTCCCCCTTTCTCTCCAACCAATCATCAACCATTTAAACAAAAAGAGCTCGGGGAGAACGGAAAATTTTCACCTAAAACCCCGAAAATAGTTTTTTTTTTGGGGGGGCGGGGGTGTTCTCTTAGGGGGAAATGCCACATGGGTGACAAATAGGCTTTCCCTTCCCACACCCCATGGCCTTAGGGTTGGAAGGGACTAGCTAGTTATTGAGCGTAATGAATTTGGTTGTGTGGTTTTTATTGTTGAAGGGCTATGCTCATCTAACCGTTAATTTAAAAAACCTTTTATTTTTTATAAATATATAAATATTACATATCTTTTTTTTATTTTTCTACACCAAAAATTACATATTCTCTAATCTCTATATATCCCAAAAAATCAATAGTTGCTTCAAGCAAAAAAAATCTTTAAATCTGTAATTTTCGTATTCCTAATCATCCACACCCCTAGATTCATTATTTGGGTTGAAAACCTAAAAAAACCAAATGGGCCAGCCAGCAGTGGAGTAACCTAAAATGATTTTGTTATGAATCAAATCACAAAGCAAGTGCTTCACCACCCGCAACAACGTAAAACCCTTAACCACCACTAAAATCCAGCAACGTTAAACCCTCCACCTCCACCACCGCCATCACAATAATAATTCATAATGCAAATTATCCATTTCATTCAATCGGCAATACACTCACTCAGGTACCTCTAAACCTTCAATCCATCTCTTTCTCTCATCTAGGGTTTCAATTCAATCAAAATATCATGATTCCCATCTGAGATTCGAAAATATGTTATCTTTGCGCCTAGGGCGCAGATTAAGAACCTACACCACCATTTCACCTTCCATTACATCCTCGAATAATAACAATATTACTTTGACCGCAAACGATATCAAAAAACCCCTTATTCTAGAGGACCCTGCTTTAATTAAGCTTAAGGCTGAAAGAAACCCTAAAAAGTTATTTCATTTGTTCAAAGAAAATGCTCATAATCGCCTTGTAATCGAAAACCAATACGCCTTTGAGGACACCGTTTCCAGGCTGGCTGGGGCGGGCCGCTTTGATTACATTGAGGAATTGCTTGAGCAGCAAAAGAGTCTAAGGCAGGGTCGCCGCGAAGGGTTTGTGATGAGGATTATTATGTTGTATGGGAGAGCTGGAATGGTTAAACATGCGGTTAATACGTTTAAGGATATGCATTTGTATGGGTGTAACCGCACGGTTAAATCGTTAAATGCTGTTCTTAAGGTTTTGGCGCAGACGGGGGATTTGGAAACTTTCGAGTCGTTTTTTGGCGATGTTCGGTGTCAGTTTGATGTTAAGTTGGATGTGGTGTCGTTGAATATTGTGTTAGATGCGTTTTGTCGAATGGGTATGGTGGATAAAGCGTATGTTTTGATGGGAGAGATGGAAAAATCGGGGATCACGCCTGATGTGATCACGTATACGACCCTGATATCTGCTTTTTATAAGTTGAATCGAGCGGAAATCGGGAATGGTATTTGGAATCTTATGTTGATGAGAGGTTGTTTACCGAATCTCGCAACTTTTAACGCCAGGGTTCAGTTCTTGGTGTCTAAAGGACGAGCATGGCAGGCTAATAGCTTAATGGGTATGATGCGTTATCTAGGAATTACGCCTGACGAGGTTACGTTTAACTTGGTGATAAAAGGGTTTTGCAGAGCGGGTTATATTGATATGGCTAAAAGGGTTTATTCTGCTTTACATGATGAGGGTTACAAGCCCAATGCTAGAATTTACCAAACAATGATGCATTATTTATGTAAAGGTGGGGAGTTTGACATGGCGTATACGATGTGCAAGAATAGTATGGAAAAAAATTGGTTTCCGAGTGTCGATAGTATTTATCAACTACTTCAAGGGCTGCTTACTACTGGGAAGATTGACAAAGCTAGGTTTATTATATCTTTGGTGCATAAAAGGGTACCTTCGTTTTCTGCAAAACAGCTGAGAATCATGGAATCGTTCTTGAAAAAGAGTTGACATTGTTCTAGAAAAATCAGTGTTCTTTGTACAGTTTTCAAAACAGTTAATCAGAGATTCGTTGATGATGGATAAATATCCACGAGAAGAGATAGTCTTAGCATGTTAGGTGAATTTGTTGTACCATCTTAATAAGATTTTGATGGAGACTTACTTGAGAATTTTGACAATATTCAACTTGAGGTCTAAAAATTTGTTCTTTTCACTCTTTTCTTTTATCCAAATGACTTAACATTTATGTTGTTAGATAGCCATTCTCATAACCTATATTCATTTTAAGGAACTATCATTTGTTAAAAGTCATTGTGAAACCGTTCACATGTGTAGTTTAGTTTATCGGTTGCTGTCTGTAATCATGGGGAGATCTAAAACAAGTTTAGGGGGTCGCGCATACTCTCAAACTGTTTCTTAACTTTTCCTAGTGTAAAAAATATATTTTGAAATTTGAATTGTAATGTGTATCTAAGTTATGTTTTTTGTAATAGTAGTGGATACCCTAATGAATATATGTAACAAGGATATAACATGCTTGTGATGGTAAAAAAAGCTGTTAAAGATTGGATGCTTTTTTTGGGATCTTTGTGGTAATCTAATGACGTTTCAAATAGAGAAAATAAGAGAAGTGAAGACAAAATGGTATGATTAACAAGTTTTTGTTTAGAATACTTGATTTTTCTAGTTATTATTGATTACTATGACAGCCACTCAGATGATATGTAAATGAAAAGACGGCAGTGAAGCACAGAAACAAGGCATTCTGACTGGAGTGTCATCATATAAGTATTATCAAAGGTTTGAATCAAGAATTTTCACTTTCAGCATTCTTTCATTTCACTACTTGTTATAATATTTATTGTTATTGCTATCATCGATGTTATTATTGCGATTGTCGATGTGGATATAATCACCTATAAAACACCTATGTCTAGACACCTTCAAGGTACAGGAGCGTGTTCATGGAAAATATTTTCTTTTGTTGCAGATTAATGCCACTGTGAAATATAAAATGTATAATTGTGTTAAATATACTTATGACCTGGTTAACAACTTAGATTAGCAATTATTACTGGAGACTGGAGTATCAATGCATGATAAGAAACCTATTTTGGATAGATGTATGAATAATAATAATATAATATTTAATATAATAAACTCATTTCAAAATACATTAATTTCTTTTTTGAACATCCTGCATATTATCTTGTGACACTTTAGGATGCAAATTCTTGCACGCCGCACACTATGAAGTATGAACTTAAGCATGTATCTTTAGATATATTTCCCATTTGACCAATTCTATGGTAACACTTGTAGATCTGAATTATTCTCATTTGACCACTTCTGCTGAGAACAATCTTGTTATAGCATCAAGTTGGACTCACTCACAGTTATGTTGTGGGCCATACTTCAAACAAGGCATGGATGGAAACTACCCATGACATGGCTATTGCTCCAACTGAATCTTGAGGTATGTACTTCCGCACTTTAATTTTCGAGTCATAACTGTTATGTGCCCTTGGACAGCTCCCCAACCACTGATTATGGTCATGTTTGTTCTAGTTTTACAATTTTGGTCCGAGTCGAAACTTATATGCCAATCGGACTCAGCTACAAAAGTACTAGTGACTCAGTGAGTCGGGTACGCCATGTGATCACTTTTGAAGTAAGTAAAACTAGCCGTGTACTTCTCGCAAGTGACCACTAATTTAATATATACACGTTTAAATTAAGATGGAAAGCACCATTATGAAATAAAAACCAAACATCGATATTGTGGTACTTGACCCATTTTATAGTTTGTTGAAAATACTCACAAATTTAGGTAATAAAAAGGCACGCTTTTCTCAAATACATAATTAGAAATGAAGAAAAAATTATAGATTACACAACCTTAAAGGGTGTTTAACATCTTGGTTTTGAGAAAAATTTGGGCCAAACTGCTAACTACAGGACTAAAGACTGCACTGTGGAGAACAGTTCGAGTTTCAAGTATTATCAGTCCTCGATGCTTCTGGCAGTACTATAAGACCAATATCGATCAAGGGATTTCTTTGTGCTGAATTACACTATAATTGAACTTCAAATTGTTTATAAGACATTACTCGACTCTTATGTAGTCAAATTGTTAGTTTCTTATGTCATTCTTTTGTGCGCTTCAATCATTATTTCTTTATTTGAGTATTTCTTGTGGTCAAATTAGACTCTGCACAGCTCTTGAGTTTTAACTTCGTTTGCAATATCGGTTTTGTACTTTCTACCGCAATACTTAATCCTATATGGTGAGTGAAGGCTAATGTTGCAGTATTTAGTATGGCAATATAACATTTTTCTTAAAACACAAAGCCCCCCTCTGATCCTGCAGTGCCATATCACTCACTCCATCCACTACCCTAAAGTACCACATTTAGTGGCACCATTACCTTAAAACCTTCTTTTCTTTTTTGTTTTTAAAAAATAATTTAGGCTTCTTGTTTTGTAAAAATATAAAACATTTAAAGTATATAAAGAACATTTAAAAAAATAAGAACATAAATTAATTTTCAGCTTTTGTTAAAAACTTATATTAAAAAATAAAAACAAAATTTATGTTATAGATGGAATCCATTTTCCTTCCGCTAATAGAACCCGACCACCTCTACCTGAGTGACCGGGGCCGGTGTTGCTGGTCGGGTAGTGGCTACCTGAAGGTTGAGCGGGTTGTGCTCTGACCCCCCTTATGTTGTTTGATCCTAAAAAGTGGGGAGGATGTGTTCATGTTCTCTTTATTTTCATTCGTCATAATTCTCCCAATAGTTGGGTTTTCTACTTGGAAACCATTTGGCATTTGTCAATTATTTGAATAATAATCCATGATGATGTATAAACTATGAAGTAAAAACACATATACATTTCATCAAAATACTTGGTATACATGTATTCTATACACTGTACAAGATCAGTTGTTAAGTCTAGCCCAATCTTTAATCTTCGAGCATGGTTAGCATCATCGTGAATTGCAGTAGGTTTATGTGAGAGTTCAATTTAGGTGGTCTTGGTCTTATAGGACTACCCGAAGCAGTGGGACCGTTATACATGAAATCCGGACAGTTCTCCTGTGTGTGATCTTCACTCGTGTGTTCATATAACTATCGGTTTTGGCTTGGTTGCAAGTTATATCCAGTTCGGTCCCGGGTAAACCCTTTTGCTCAACCATAGGTGGGTTAAAGTTGAAATGACCCATGTATAACTAATAGTGTAGATTGGTAAAATAGTAGAAGTATGATTGCACATACCAAACGAGAGAACTCAACCCAAAAGACTAGTCCGGTAGGTGAGAGAATCCATTTGGTATATAAACCCCACATTGATTGGCCATACAACCGATGTGGAACAAGTTTCATACCTTGCAATGGTTTCACTCCATAACAATCGACTTTCCTTAAATGCCAACGTCCTCGTTGGTCACGACTGGCTCTCTCCAGGCCACCACTCCGAATTTAGCTTTGATACCAATGTTACATACCAAACGAGAGAACTCAACCCAAAAGACCCAAAAGACTAGTCTTTTGGGTTGAGTTCTCTCGTTTGGTATGTAACATATGAGTGAGGGGTAGCGAGTGTCAACTTGCAAAAGTAAAACATGCATTTAGGCTATGAGTTGCTAAAAGTAGAGATTCAACTAAAGTTTAAAATCTGGTTTCAAAATCAAGATATAGTTTTTGCACTAGATAGTGTTTCTATTTCTATTATATGTAATCTTTGTCTTTATGTTCATGTTTTGTTACACCCTATAACCTTTACCACTAACCTCGTTTATTTTCTTGGTACCCTCACATGAGGGCATTATTGTCACACTCCAACCGATGACGGAAACATCGGAGTGAGACGAAAACATGATTGCTCGAGACATCATAACTTGCTAATTGTGACAATAATTAAATAATTCAAATTTTATTCATACTAAAGTGAAGTACATTGTTTTGAAAAGAGAAATACAACATATTGCAAATAAGTGTAACAACATGAAACAAAATACATAAATTAAAGTCTAGGTGTGTTTCTAATCCACCCTAAGTACGTTTCTTCAATCATCATCAACTAGTTTCCTGCAACATGTATTAAAATAAATTCAACAAAAGTTGGCGAGTATACAAGTTTGAATACATAGCATAATCGTGTCTAAAAGTTGTCTCATATCCAACAATAGTAAATTGCATACATTTGCGCACCCTTGTCGCCGAAACGATAAGGTCGTAATTAGTTACTTAACAATACCATAAGAATACGGGCGGTGCGTTAATCCTTTAGCGCTATAATTGTTAAGGGAGGCTAGCAAAGTTAGTGAGCATATTGAACACAAGTTTGAACATAGCATGTAATAACAAGAATATAACAAGTATCATGTGTTTAACGGATAGAGTGTTCATGAGAATAAGTTTAATCGTGAATATGTGATTTGTATATTGTGTACATGTTGCACCCAATGTGTGTAAAATGGTAAATGAGATCGAGTATACTCACGGTTTGCGTAGTAATTTCCACGAACATGAGTTGATGCGTTAAGTGATTAGAGGACCGCCCAGTTATCCTACAAGGATGAACGAGGCATATGAGTTTGATGAAGTTCGGATTTGGAATGCAAAATGCAACATGTTTATCTAATATCAAAATACATACAACTTATCTTTGACGAAATTCCCGAATTTGGACACCATAGTGTAGTGTTCTTCATAGGCGTAAGTTTGCCTATTAGAAGTCCAAATTTCAAGAAGTTCAATCAAGATAATTTAACCATGTTCCTCATGACATCAAACCATGGATTGGTTAGTGTCTTAGGTTTGGTTAATTTGTAGTTCTATATACATATACAGAAAAATTAGCTTCTTGCGGACCGTAGGGCATAAGCCTATGCGGTCCATAAAGGGTCGATCCGAGGCATAACTTTAAGCATGTTGACACCTTTAGTCCCTCTACATTCATACTTTCAATGATTGTCATAATTAGTCATTCTCGGCCAACATTTGGCACAAATGAGAGTATGGACACGTGTCAGTACATTACTGGACACGAATTTACGAGCTGTTACAAATTCCGAGAACTGTGTCGAGTTAACATGATTCTTGCCTAGGTAACTATTTTCTCATCATCTGAATTCACCTAAATTCGTATCATGTTAGCTCTGCTTTCGTATATGTTTTCTTAGTTAATTTTAGTAGTTAATAGAAATCTGAAAACCCACTAAACATTACCCGACTAGGACTCGATAGAGGTTTAGTATAGAGAGTCGCGCCATTGTGACCTTGGATTGATACTTGGTTTCACCGACTTTACTAAATAACGACCGGTGCACTTACCGATTATGTCTAATTAAGTTAGTCTGACCATTTTAATTTGGTGTTTTATAAATTAATTAAACATTTTACACATCAAGTTTTTGGTGCCGTTGCGGGGAGACACATAGCGCTTTCGAGGACGACCCAAGTCGGGGATTTAGTCACCTTATTGCTTTCTTTGATTAGTTTGTTTTTCTTTAGTTAAAAATTAAAAATAAAAAAAAATATAAAACCTGAAAATACCGAAAAAATTAGTTTAGTTTCCCTTCTAGTGATTCGTGCCATTTGTTTCTCAAATTATGCGCACTCGTTCTTCGGGTACACCTGAAGATTCCCCATTCTTTGAGCCCGAATCTGAATTCCATCGTCGCCTACGCCAACTAAAATTTAGGGTCCCCAAAGTTGAATTTAATCTTGATTCTGACTTAGACATTGCTGCCCGTAGAACTGTTGCTGATATGATAAATGTCACCCCGACCCACATCGGTCCAATATCACTCAACCCGCTCTTGAGGCCAATAACTTGGGCATCCCATCCCTCTAATTAACTCCATAGCTCAGATTGTCCAGTTTCATGGACTTCGTGATGAGGATCCACATACTCACCTCACTAAATTCTCTAGGATATGCATGTTAAGATGTGTTTTAGGTGTGAGGTGTGTAGGGGAGGACATGATACATTAGATTGCCCCTTAGGTTCTACTAAGGATATGAGTTTTTTCCAAAATTCAGTTCAAGGTCAGAGTTACAACTATTGATGGCAGCCACGCCAGAACTCGAATTGGAGGAGCGGGAATCCGGATCCCCCTGGATTTCAGTCCCGCCAGAGTTTGTTACAAGGCCCTGGTGAAGGACAAAGTGGAGGTGAGGTTCAACCTGATATTAGTGAGTTCTTAAAGAGGAATTTGGAAAAAAACAAAATAGGATGAATAAATTGCTAGAATCCATAGTCCTTCAGGGTGAGAATAGATATCAGGAGCAACAGAAGAAGAATCAGGAGTTTGACCTGATGTTTAGGAACCAAGGTGCAGCTCTCCAGAACTTAGAAAGAATCGTTGGTGAGATGGCTAGTAGACTTACAGATAGACCTACTGGTACATTCCCTAGCACCACCCAGGTTAACCTAGACGTTGTGTTCACTATAAGTGGTAGGAGCACGAGCGTTGTTGGGCTTAAGTTAGAAAAGGTGATAGAGCCGAAGAAGGTAGTTAAGTAAGTTGTTGAACCATCACCAGTAGTAGAAGAAGTGCTAGTTGAGTATTTTTATGTATCATATACTATATTGAGTGCCAAACTTTATCGATACCATGATGAATGAAACATGTACAGACAAACAAAATCGATACCGCTGTTAGTATTATCGTAGCTGATATCGATATTCGTTATATTGTTTTCGATAGGTCTAAAACATTAATTATATTTATTGTGTTGACTTTCACACTACTTTTTTGTAAATGAAATCGCCATAAATAATTTTTTTTTTATCATAAAGTATAATATAGGAGTGCATGTATCATAACAAAACAAATAAAAATAGGGTGTTTTTTTTTTAATTTCAATTACTATATGATAAAAAAGAAACAGAATGAACAGTGGATTTATTATTTAAATTAAAATTAGAATTATTAGAATTAGAATTTGATAAAAAAGAAACAGAATGAACAGTGGATTTATTATTTAAATTAAAATTAGAATTAGATTAGAATTATTTAAAATTAGCAAATGGTATCGGGTATAGGTACTGGTCTCAAATTTACCAAACCGGTGTGTTTTTGGTACCGTTTCCGCACAGGTATTCACCGGTTTTTACCCTCAAATACCGGTGCCGTACCAATACCGACCGGTACCGAACCGTGCCATACTAGGTATATTCGGTACCGGCACCCACTTTTGGGGATTTCGGTACCAGTATTTTCGGTACCGGTTGGTAACGAGCTCATCAAATCATGTAGCAACGCAAGTAATTGCACCGTTTAGATTACTTTTCATACACACAGTAAGTAAACTGTATTTCGTTTGAATGAAGTTTTATATACACAACAACTTATTTTGCTTTATTTTTTGTCTTTTTCTGTAATGAATGAATTGTAGCATGTAAAATTAACTTAGATATTTAGAATATTGATGAGCAAATCGTATCAAATCCTGTAAACGAACCGGTATCGTATCGGTACCAAATTTACTATACCAAATCATTTTCGGTACCAATTTGGTACCCACCTTTTGACGTTTTCAGAATCGTTACTTTCGGTTCGACACCGGTCTAGCACCATACCTGTATTTATTGATTTTTACCTTCAAATACCATACCGTATTGTACCGAGCATTTTCGATGCCGGTACCTAATTTTGATGATTTTCTGGATCGGTACTTTCACTGTCGTTACCGGTACCGAGCTCATCCATATTTTAACGTGTTAGCACCGTAATAACTGAACTGAAAACAACCGAATTTCCAACGTGTAGGATGTGTGAGTCCTATTATTATATATTAGGTTATTTAAAATCGTTTTTTTATGACGGAGTGACTATCCTTAACATGTCATTTTATTTATGTTTTCATATTCGGTATATGTTTGCCGTTGCTGACACGCCTTTTGTAGTCATTGGGTCCCGCCGCAACGCGCGGGCGGAAAATAACTAGTTTGAATAACAGAAAAAGGATGTCCCACTCCCACCTCCAAATCTTGAGATAGTGATTTCCCGGCCATCACCACCACCCCCGGAAACCTCGCCGACGCTGCAACGGTCTGACTCCGGCAACCCATGGGAGAGTTACTTATCAAACACTCAACCACCATAAGCATTATTATTATTATTATTATTGTATTGCATCTTCAACCGTCCAATTGGTTTGAGCGCAAAATGAGCCGATTTCTGGTCTTCGTAAACCTAACCCACCATCACTCCTCTTTCTTTCTTTCAGTCAACCCATTCCTCCTTCCTTCCTGCGTATATAAACTATTCCATTCCATTCCATTTCAGATCCCTAAATTCTCTCATCTTCACGTTTAGCATGCTTCACCTTCACGTTTTTACTTTGAGTTGGATCTCAAGCAAAACCCTCCACTTTTCACCCTTTTTCTGCCCCAATTTCAGCCCCCTTTACATTTAATCACACTTTTACAACCTTCTGTCTTCAGATAAATCACTATTATTATGTCTATTGTTCAATTAGGGTTTTGTTAGATTATAGTAATTGGGGATTTTTTTTTTGTTTAATTGAAGTGAAATAGGATTTAAAATGAGGGTTTCTTGCTTTCCAAAGTTTAGATTAGGGAGAATTTTAGGTATGATGCAGATTGTTCTTGGAGTGTTAGTTATAGTCGTAAGTGTTTCCAGCTTATTTAGGTTCTATTCGGCTGGATTCTTCATGCATAATGAGGATATATGCAAGCAGTTTTACGGGGTCAAGGATGTTTATGAAGGGTTTGATGTAATGTCGCTTACTGCACGTGTCAACGAGGTGCTCGATAAAATGCTTAGCTTACAGGAAAAGCTCGAATCGACTGTACAAGGGTTGGAAAAGACTAAAGATTTGGCGATAACGAATGTTTCGATGTTGGAGTATAAAAGGTTTATAGAAGAAGAGGTGATTCAGCCTCTGTATACTGCTCATATCTCTCTTAGGCAGATTCGGTTACCCACTGTTGAAAATGGGACGACCAATGAGGATCCGTTTATCAACACGTTTGTTACGGAGGAAATTAGGAAGTATATAACCCCGAAGGATAACCGTGTAGGGAAGAAGAACATATATGGGAGTGAGAAGATATATAATAGTATAGGGCATGGGTGTGTGTCGGTTAAGAAAGAGCTTCAAGTGTATATGGATTATGATATCGGGTCGTTTTGTAAAGATGATTGGAATGTAGCGCAGAGTCTTATGATCAAGGGTTGTGACCCGTTGCCAAGGAGACGGTGTCTCACTCGGGCTTCGAAGCTGTATCAAAAGCCTTACCCGATTAATGAATCTTTATGGAGGATACCTGATGGAAGAAACGTGCGGTGGAGCAACTATGCTTGTAGGAACTTTGAGTGCTTATCGAGCAAGAATCCTAAACGGGGTTACTCGAAATGCACAGATTGTTTTGAGATGGAGAAGGAAAAGCTTAAATGGGTCACAAACACGTCGTTTCCAACTGATATCTTGATCAAAGACGCGTTAAGTGTCAAGCCTGGGGAGATCAGGATAGGGCTCGATTTTGGTATAGGCACGGGGACGTTTGCTGCAAGAATGAGAGAGCATAATGTGACGATTGTGACGACGGCTTTAAACCTTGGAGCCCCGTTTAACGAAATGATAGCGCTTAGAGGACTGATTCCTCTGTATGTGACGTTGAACCAAAGGTTACCGTTTTTTGATAACACAATGGATTTGATTCACACAACAGGGTTTATGGATGGGTGGATTGATCTGCAGTTGATGGATTTCATTTTGTTTGATTGGGATCGGATCTTGCGGCCGGGCGGGTTGTTGTGGGTCGATCGGTTCTTCTGCAACCGGAAGGATTTGGATGATTATATGTACATGTTTCTGCAGTTCAGGTACAAGAAACACAGATGGGCCATTTCTCCCAAGTCTAAAGATGAAGTTTTCCTCTCTGCTTTGTTGGAGAAACCTCCAAGATCCTTATAAGTTGTGATCGCAATGTTTTCAGAACTGGACCAGACGGTAGGACAGAAACCGTGGACATTATGTACTAATGGTGACTTTTTTTAGTCATAAGTAGCAGCTGTGTTGTTCTTTTGAATTTGGTAAAATTTGTAATGTTTTTATTTTTTTAAATTTAAATTAATACAGTTAATATTATTATATCAAAAGTGTCTGGTAGTCATCCAACATGTGTAAGAAGAGTCATACCTAATTTATTTTGGGTTGAGTTCTCACAACTGTTGACTTTGAAAGAATTTATATTTCAATTCACAATGGTTGCTAAAAAGATTTAGATTGCAATATTTATTATGAAATATAAGAAAATCTCACAAATAAAAGTAATTAGTTAAACCAATTTAGGTGGTAAAATATTACAGCAAATCAGTATGGTAAAAGTAACAATTAATAAAATGGTATTCGAGAGTGGATGTCTCAAAAGTGCTCGTGATTAATTTGTTTGCCGTTAAAAAAATGACATTCGAAACAGAATTGATGGTTCAGTTATGTATTTTTTCCGATACAAGGAGCAATTATGCGTTAGCCAAAACTTTCTTTCTAGAATAACATCATGAAATACTATTCAAGTTTCAGAATATTACCCCATGAACTCATGAAGTAATTCATATTATATTACTATAAGTTTAGTAGTAAAACCCGGGTGTTTTTTATAAAAAAATACATACCACATTTTATTAGTCAATGAATGGTTATATAGTTTTTAAGGTTGAATATATGTACTGACAGTAGACACAAAATGAGATGGTACCAAAATTTGTTATCTATATAATAGACAACTATATATACTTAGATTATAAGTTAATACATGACTTACATAAGACTTTCATTAACTCTGCAAATAAGTGGCAAAAAACTTAATAATAGCTTCTGAATTTGGGGGAAAACATAGGAACAAAAAAAGAAACCCTAACAACATGACATAATAAATTCATCAACTCTGAAATTGCCCAGCATCGCCCCTTGCTTTCTTTAATCGCTTAAACTTTTTACTCTCTTATAAAACATTAAACAAAGAGATAATTAAAAAGTTGTTCAAGCATTGTCTTCAATATGATTTTTTAATTGTGAATAAAGAGAGCATAGACTCACGACTTTTGGGCGTCGAAATCCAACATTATCTCGAATAAGCTCATAGTCGTCTTCATCAAGAACGTAGTTCTTCTCCGATTCTCTTAAAAACAAAGCACAAGTTAGAATGCTTCAAAACAAAACTAAAACTACCGTTTCTTCCTTTGTCTCTCCTCGTCACTATCCGCTATATTCTCTTCCTCCCCATCCTGTTCTTCCTCATCGACACCATCCACTATAAAACCATCCTCATATTCATCTTGTCCTCCTTCTGATCAAGCCAATAACCAAAAGCACATTAGAAGTCATAACTCAAAAATAGTAAAATACAAAACAACATCAGTCCTTCTAATGTCAAATAAACCGAAAGTTTTCATATGTTCATTACTTCATTCATATGTTTATATGTTTTTGTTCTGATTTATATATACTTTTTTGCTTTGTTGATATGTTTTTTTGGCTATCTATTAAGGCCATCTGGTAGCTCTAGTGATAGTTGGTTTACTGATAATTGCTTAAGACCTTCAAGAAAAATGAAAAGGTATATATGTTGTTCAGTTTTAAAGGGTGCTTGTTTGAAACTTTTAACGTATAGTTTGAACTGAAAACAGTATGCGGGTTTACAGATATGACAACTTTGATATAACGTGGAGAGCCCGGTATAAATCAAGATGGCCACTTGTTAAAGAGGACGCAACAGACACCGATTGGCAGCAGATTTACTGGGAAAAACATCTGCAAAAGTATGACTTCTGCAACCTTTTTGAGTTCAAAATCTTTGAGTAAAATATGTTAATATGTTTGATATTCAATTGTATCCTCTTGATTTGGCATCTTAATAGCTGCCTTGATGCTACAGCAGAGACGATTTCAATCACTTTGTTTGATGGTTCTCTTGGTGACGTCGATATTCCAGGTAATTTTGATCAGCTTCTGCTTCCATTCATCATCATCCATGAAGGGGTATGGTCCCAAAAAGCCGCGCAGACCTTTCAGGTAGCGCGCTGGACCATACTCCTTACTCAACAAGTTGATCAATCTCTTAGACCCGCATGGGCTACTCAAGCAAATCAAGGCCTCGCGCGCGGTCCAATCAAGAGAAAACATCAGTTTTCATACTTAGTGTTCTGGATAAGAGCCTTCAGCTCCTACAATCCTGCGTGGGCCAGTTACGTGCACAACAAGGGTCGCGCAGGAGTTACGGCGCAAGGACACTTCAGAGAGTACACAATGTACACGTGACAGAAGAACAAGTCAATCAGCGTCCACCAGGCTGTGCTCTATCGTGCTCCACGATTGACTGACGTGCAGGAGGCAGAGAGTACACAAGGACGCCTACGTGGCACCAATTAGGGGGCGGCGACAGCTGTCCCATGATCTCCACTTACCTGCTGATGGCAAAGGGATAACAAGGCCGGCAACTGTGACACGTGGCTCCAATCAAGGTGCCCCAGCACTGAAGAGCTTCAAGAAACCATTAACGGTTGACACCAGTGAGACAAGGAGGATATTCCTTGTTGTCGCCTTCCGGCCCAAGGCCCATCAGCCCATCTCCTCTTACACCTCTCCGGCTATAAATAAAGACCCTCATACACAGGTTAAACATTCCATTCTCTCTACTCTCACTCTTAACACACTTATTTCCTCAAAGCAGTTACTTATTCTTACGTCGGAGTCTGGTTAAGAGGGAAACCCCCATATTCCCCTTTTAACGAGCTAACGGTGTTGCTGTTTTGCAGGAAGAAAGGATCACATCGGAGCTCAAGAAAGTTAAAGAAGATTAACCCTTATGATCGAAACATAAACCAAACTAATTAACCCTAAAATTAGTTACGTGTTTCTTCATTGGCGCCCTTCGATTTTTTACAATCACTTCATCTTCTTTTTCCTGAGTTTCCTGTTTCCCTTGTTCATGGTTGGTTAAGGGATTATTCCTGATTTCGGTTTCGGCATAAACTCTAACGTAGGATTGGGGGAGGACAATCCGAATGTCCAAGTCCAGCCTGGTGAAGAGATAGGCGAAATCGAAGTAACAAACACTGGGGGACCCCGCGCGAGTATCACTCAAACGGGAACCCCAGTAAGTCACATCGCTGGTCCTTCAAACCCAGCTCCAAACCCGAACATTTCGGCGCTATTAGGGCTACCAGAAGGCGAAACTTTAGCTTCCTGGTACGCCAAACAGATTGCTACCACAAATACTGTGTATCAGTCTTTGAGCGCACAACAAGCAATTTTACAAGCAGAACCATCCTTGGTTACTCCTTTGGGTCCAAGTCAGGGGGCGCGCCAGACACCCCCGCAGCAAAACATTCAAGGAAGAATCAACAGACCTCCTCCCTAGAGAAGGCCAAGCGTGCATGGCACGCGCGACACACGAGGGGAGACAGGCGGTTATTATGACCATCCGTCAAATGTGCAAAGGGGTCCAGTTCACAGCCGGATGGGGCCGTGCAACATGAACAATGAATGGGACGAAACGGATCCGAATGATTATACTTGGCAAGAGGATGAAGGTTCCTCAGTTTTAAAACATCTTCAGAAAACTCACGAGTCTTACAGGCAAAGACAACACATCGCATACAGCGAAGAAGCAGAACAAGATTTCAGCCTTGTCTACAGACCAGCTGAAGCTGCCGAGCACTCGAAGTTCATTCAAAAAATTGCTCTAGCCCCGCTATCAAAAGAAAAATTGCCTCCAACAGTGGGAAAGTTCAATGGTCTAACTGACCCCGACGATCATGTTCGAGTATTTACAAGCGTTGGTGTTATGGGAGGATGGAACATGCCATTGTGGTGCCAGCTGTTTATCCAGACTTTCACAGGGGCTGCTCGCGCCTGGTTCGACAGCCTTCTGCCTGGAAAAATCACGTCATGGGTCGACTTCAGAACCCAATTTGTAAACCATTTCAGCCAGCAAAGATGTTATCAGCGCGATACGTCTGAAGTAACAGACATCTGGCGCAGAGAGAACGAGGGGTTATAAGATTTTATCACCCGCTTTAACAAGGAGTGCTTAAAGATTGGAGGTCTAAGCGAACAACTGATGCGCGCTCACTTCAAGAAAGCCATTCGATGTGATAGTCTGATCAGGACTATCACAGGAAAAGACGGTATGCCCAAAGAATGGGACAAACTCATGGCAGCTGCAAAGATAGTAGCGCAAACCAAGGAGTCACTGGCTGGAACCAAAAACTCTTACACCGAAGATCGTTTTTCCAAGGGAAGCTCGCGCGACAACAACAGGCGAAACAGAAACCCTGGATGGAAAGCAAACCAATCCAGCGGTTATGAAGAAAGGCCTCGCTTTAAAGAAGACGCGCGAGACACAATTGATCGCATCGGTTATCGAAAGGCAGTCAGGAACGAGAATCGAGAAAAACATTGGACTCCGCTCATTAAGACACCAAAAGAGGTACTCATGACGGAGAATCATGACTTCAAGGCACCAAAGCCTATGACAAACAAGAAGGGGCAAGACCCGAACCTGTACTGCGATTTTCACAAGGAAACAGGTCATCTGACGGATGACTGTATCAGTTTAAGGTAAGAAATTGAAAAAGCGCTGAAAAGCGGCAAGTTAAGCCATCTGGTCAAAAATGTGCGCAAGGAGACGCGTCAGATTCAGCGGAATGACGATGGAAACCAGAAGAAGGTTAGGCGTCTAGAAACTCACATGGTCGATGGACCAAGATAGAGCGCAAGAAGCAAAGGCAAGCGCCCATTCGAACCAGAATGGCAGGAGCAACAAGTCATCTTTCCGGTCGTGCGCGGGGGTACATGCGCAACGCGCCCCGTTGTCATTACCGGCATCATAGGCCACTATGAAACAAAGTACATTTTCATTGATCCAGGAAGCACAGCTGATATCATCTACGAACAATGCTTCAATCAGTTTGATGATGAAGATAAAGCGTGTGACAACCTAAGATTTCGAGGTCTTTCCTCTACGCGCCACTTGTTTTACAATCCTGTGTTACGAATCGTTTTGCGTTGTATCAAGTACATTATTTTCGAATGATTAAAGTACCCTGACATTTGCTTGTTAAGGTGTAATGTTTAATGCTTAATGTGTGATGGAAACCCCAGGTGACGAAGAATGATTCTTCGCCACCATCAACCTCGACGATTATGGTCTTCGTCAAGCAGGACCACGACGAAGAATGGCCTTCGCCAAACATGATTCTTAGCCAAAAGGGGCTCACGGCCCATAGCCAGAATAGGCCTAACTGTTAGTGTGTTTAAGACTTGCATTGCATAACCTGTTGTGAAACATAATCAAACCCTACACTCCTTTTCTCTCTCGCGTGACGGCAGTTTCCCCCATCATCCGAAACCTTGGTGTCTCGATCAAACCAACCTAGTCGACGTTCTGGTCAGTGTTCTATTAACATTAGTTACTATGACCCGGATGTTGTAATTGTTATGATCTTATGTAGTAATTTAAGGCTTCATGTTGATAGAACTATTAAGGAAATTGAGTCCATGAATCTGAAATAAGTCTCGGGTTATACCGATAATACGTGGAATGATGAAACTAGGTGCGATATTCCTTTAAACCGATTTACATGTATATTAAAGCAGATTGGATTGGGTCTTGATAATCTATGATTTCATGTTACTGTAGGGAATTGTATGCAATTTAATTGATAAATGGTTGCATGTTCATGATTGAAATAACTATTCTAATGATCCAAATAAGTAATAGGAATGATTGATGAAACTGTTATGTTCAAAATGAATCTGAATGTTTGATGATTGCTCACAACTAGAGTGTTTAATCGTGGAATGCTCGATGTTTGATGAAACTGTCAAAATTGTTAACTGTTGTTAGAAATCAGAGGAGTTGTAACTGTTTATGAGGGACGGCGAAGAATATGGCCCGGCGAAGAATGAATCCTTCGTCGACTAACTCACGACGAACCTCATTGATTCTTCGCCGTGCCCATCCATGATGAAGAATTGATTCTTCGTCATCTGGTGATTGACGAACTCCCTGAATCCTTCGTCACATTCGTCCCAGGCGAAGAATGAATCTTCTCCGTAGGGATACTTCACCGAGGAGACTTTGAGTGGAACAGTAGACAGTTGTGATGCCTATGTTGATGACTACTTGTGTTTACAAATACTAGCTGTTGCATGATAACAATATTGATTGAGAATAAGGAATTTAACTTGTCTGTTGTGGTTAGAACATTCACCTGTTATGCGTGTTATGAGACATTCACATGAGATGTAAATTTATATAAGAGCTGGATACTTGATACATGTTATACAGTAATCTTGTGATGAATGCAATTTGTGATAAATATGTGACTTAATTCATTGTGAAACTGATTTGATTGATATCCACGATAGGGTTTGGTTGACCAACTTGGAACGGGTAAAGTACCTTAACAATCCGAGCAACTTAAGGTGAGTTCACTTCTCTTGAGCATGCGTCCAGGTGGGTGGGACAATCAGTTGGGTATTCCTGAGAGGAATAAGTCTTCGGGTAAATCAGTTGGGTATTCCTGAGAGGAATAAGTCATTTGGGTAAAAACGGGAATGTTGGATAATACACTCACTCCTATCACCATTAAGTCCCATCTTGTTTGTTACCTGAGAGGTAACGAGGTATTAGTTGATAGCGCTATTTAGGTTTGGCACCCTCACCCCGTACCTGAGAAGACGGGTGTGAACTAATGACCCAGTCATAACCAATGCTTAGATAGGGGCATTGGGGAAGGGCAAAAATAATCTGGAGCCATCTTGTTCGGTACTCGAGTTATTATCAACATTACTTTCGGAATTGTTATTAAACTGGACTAAACACTTGGTAACCAAACGTTTTCATAAAACTGTGAACTCACCAGCGTTGTCTGATACACTTGTGTGCATGCTCGCAGGTTGTTGATATGAGTGGATGAGGAACTTGCTGTCTGGGATGCTGGAGTGGTCATGGGTCGAGATACTGTAACACCCATAATATTTTTTTACATTGACATAACATTAAAGTAAGCATTTTATATGAAAAATGCCACTTAACAAAAACTTTTACATCATAAGTATTTAAACATGTTTACAACATCCAAAACGTCGTTAAAAGTGTTTACAAAATCCACTTTTATTAAAACAAAACAAGATCGAATGCGGAAGCTTCATTGAGAGGTGTGTTCGGTTCTTGCTCGTGGCTTGATCTTCATCCGGAAGCATATAACATTCACCTAGAATCAAAACCAACATAAAAGTTAGTTTTGATAGTTTATTTACAAGTTACTACAAGTCCCATGAGCCAAACAGTTAAAATAACAAGGATTTGCAGGTTTTACACCCGTCGCATGCCGTAATCGAAACTACGCTCAAAAACGGATTCGATTAACTAAGATATGCAAAATTTCAGCAAAAGTGACTGGGCTCTACCGTAAGTTACGGTAGCCATTGGGCAAAACTGGTCTGCCGTAAGGCAGTAAAAAACTGCCGTAACAATTTATTCGCTACCGTAAGTTACGGTAGCTACCGTAACTTACGGTAGCTTTCAAACTTAACATCTGAATTCACAAATTAATAGGCTTCGAGCCCTTGGCTTTAAAATTCATTTTTAAAGAAATTTGACCCGTTCAAGTTTTTAAACCACAAACTTGTTTCTAATTAACCATTAAGCATACATCAACATGTTTATCTCTAAATCCTTAGTTCGGGTTTGTAACTTTTATGAATTACGCGGCTAGTCCCAATCTATGCGCATAACTCTTTTGACCCGTTTCGAAGATTTAAACCTTTTAAGTTTAAATCTTTCCCCTTTGTTCTGCACAACCTACTGTATACTTATCTATAACACACAATATGCATACCTGGTTCGGATCAACAAATTGACCCGTTTAATACCTTGCGTCCATAATATGCTATTTCATAGCACCGCTAAGTCATAACCAATTTATCCTGTGCGCATAAGACTCGACAAGCACTTATTAGTCATTATATGTCAATGGTATCGACATTGCCATTTGACCCGTTTGGTCTAAACTACCAAACATTTTGCGCTTATATATAAATGGTATTTATTTACCAATTCGTTAAGTAATTCATTTCGGATTTCTCACCATTTAGTTGTGTCTCTTAAATCTGTTTCTTACACGTTTAACTCAACATGGCTTATGCCACTTGGTGTCGTTTTATACTTCAACTTTTATCAATTTATACATGACTAAATCGTCGTTTTCACTTTTTACTTCGTTTAGGCTTACTTATAAAGTAGCCATTCGAAAACTCATTTTATATATTTCATCACATGACCAAAATATCGTTTCAACCCTTTTTACCATTAAACATGGTTTTCATCTTTTGATATGTTCCGACCCATATCAATTTGTGTCGGAACCGTATTTCGATTATAACCTTTGTTGTGTTTATAACTTATAAATAAATGTATATCCTACAAAAGGGTGTAAGCTTTACTTACCTTGCATCCGGTTATGCTCTTTTTCCGCGTACTTGATCCGTTTGACCCGCTTCTTTCCCAAGTCTTCATCTAGCTTGTCTAGAGTCAAACTATCATCATCACAATTCGTAAGACGGTTAGATTAGTCATAATCATTTACGACTATTCCATCCTACGGGTTTTATGTCGAATTTATCATTCGTCCATATCAAAATTATCATTCGATCTAATCATTGGTCGGTTTGACTTTTTAAAAGTCAATTGACTTATCAACATATTCAAATGCACATTTGGTTCAATGAACTCACTTAGGCATATTTCATCCGAACTCTTAACGAAATCAAATTTTACATACTAACTAGTAGGCCGCGATTTCATTTAGGCATTTCATATCACTAAAAATGGGCTGTTTTTGGTGACTTGTTTAACCTGTTTACAAGTCTTCAAAAATTATGATTTTTTTTATGTGGCGTACCCCTCAGAGGGTTAGGCCTTGTGTTAAAATTTCAAGATCTAACTCTTTACCAAAAATTCGTAAAAATTCATTTACTAAGCTGCAATCAGATTCGTCACTTCTGAATGCAGCTTACGGAAAAATTCCTCGTTTATCCGATTGACGAAATTCCAATTGGCGATTCTTTTAATCACTTAAAACTTTCTACAGTAAGAATTTGAAATCATAAATCAATTCCTAAATTGAGTTATGACATTCGTAATGGGCTGCAAATTCTGCCAGAAAACGCAGCTTGAACCTTTGGTACGGAAAAATTCATAAAACGCTCAATTTTCATCAAAAAAATGCGATTCCAGTGGGGTATTAAAGATATTTCCTGGAATTACATTTTAGACTCAAGAAACACATGTTTTTGTCACGTTTTGTTCAGGTTACAGCCAATACAAGTCGGCTGTAAATTCTGATCAGGAGTTGTTTGAATTCAGCTTTCAATTTAAGCATGTTCTTGACATCATAACACTATTTTTAGCAATCAAAACCCTAAAAACATCTCATACATGAATTTAGCATCAACAAAAATCTGAATTTACTTGAGCTAGGCATGATTTCAATATATACTTGTCTAGGGTTTACTCCTAAACACTACAATGTTCCTATTTCATCATATAACGAACATGCAACCATCAATTTCAGATTTCTAAGTTTACCTAGAAATCCAACTAGAGATTCTTCATAAAATTTACATACCTTATGACTCCCCTTTCAATGGAGATCACGAATTTGTGTTTGAGACTTGATTTAGAACGAATTTGAGCTCTCAATTTGGTGGATTTTTGGAAGAACTAGTGTTTGTGGGATCCCTTGTGTCGCCCCCTGTGTTTGAACGACCAGACACACACTCTTGTGTGTGTTTGGTGTGTTTTAATTTGTTTTTAATAAATCAAGTTTCAAGTTTAACAAGTTTGGCCCCTCCATTTTCCTTAGTTCATAATTTAAGTGTTTTAACCCACTCATAAGTTACTATCTAACTAGGTTAGAATTATTCCTAGTCAACTTAGTAGGTTCGGTAAGTTAAAAACCCGTTTTATTTTAAATCCCGTTAACTCGGGCTCCTTATGAACTTTTGTCTTCTCAAGTCGTTTGCTCTCTTTTTTTATTTATTTATTATTAGGCTTATTTATTTGAATCCTAATAATTTCCGGGTTAATCTTTCTGCTAACGGTATTCTACCCGCTCTTTAGTATTAATGGGGTTTAATTACCAAACCCATTTTCGGGGTGTTACAGATACATGGAAACTTGAAACAAGACTAGTTGGTTACATACACTTGGGTTTTGATTAAAACTTTGTATTATGCTTCCGCTGAACACAACGAGTTGTAAATAATGTTTTGTAACACTTTATCTTAATGAATAAAAGCTTTATTTAAAATCTTGTATAAGTTCAATGTGATTGGTGGCTAGATCCTGGTACGTCACACGCCACGCGGGGATTTCCGCTTGGGGTATTTTGGTGGTGTGACAGTTTGGTCTTAGAGCCACTGGTTATAGTGAACTTGGTTTTAAAAATGTTCTTATAAAACCATACTATAACCGAACAGTTCTGAATACGTGAATACGACCATGACACTCAGCTCCAGATTGCAAGGTTCGTCTTTTTGACCTACTGTATACATTACATGACTAGTACACATTTGCTTATGATGTAGCGTACGAACACACACTCGTCACTATAGCGTGGTTTCATGAATTGTTTGCTTACATTATGATGCATTGATAGTATGTCATAGTCTTTGGATTTCTGTGATCTTATCATTTTGACAATCTCCGTCTGACATATGAGTTTAAGGAACCATTTGACATGAGTTAGGAGGAACTGAGATGAGCATGCAAATCACAATATTATTGTGGGTGCACACATAATAATAATGTGGGGTGCATGCGAGTCCCAGTGAGCCTTAACAAGTGAAAAAGGGGTCCTGTTCTGTTATTTGGTCAATGAGAAACGTAACAAATCTATAGGAGTCACAGCAGTGATTATCTCCTACTCGAACGTGATCTTTTCACTCCTCTCTGAATCCTTACGAATCTTGATGCTATCGAGTATCACCTGAACACTCATCTGAATGCCTAGCGAACTGTGTAGAACGTTAGGTGCTTATACGAACGTCCCTGAGTTGGATGTCGCAATGTCAAATGATTGGTCTATACCTTTCTCACTCCTCTTCGTTTGCTGGGACTCAATGTATTGACGCCTTAGATCCCGAAGTGCGATCACTTCTACAACACTCTAGAAACATACCGTGTATTACTCAATCAACTTGCAAGAACAATGGACAAGAGGAAGAGCGTAGTGCCTTACCGACCTCAGTATTAGAATGACCCCGATTAACGGCAACGAACACCAGCAAATTGACTTCAATCGAATCCTTAACCCTAGTCAGCTATTTATGGGAGTCAACTCTTACGAATTAATTGGGACATAAACGATGACAATTGAGTATGGTGTGGAATGTGTAACTGCCAGCACAATGAGTAGCGCCTTTGGACGTGACACGGAATGTGAAAAGATGGAGCCTGTTGGTGAAAGATCGCAGGGATCCATTTCAAGCAACGACATTAAAGACAACAGTCACGGAGATATCAAGGTACTCGTAATCATAGCCTACAGTATGGAAAAGAAAGTGCCTACGACATGGATTAGCCGTTGATTAGATCAAGACGACAACAACCAAGGGAATGACGGCAGTACTGGAAATCCTTGTAACGAAAACAACAACACTGGAAATGATGTTCGTGGAAGGGCATTTAGGATTGGCGTGGGCGACGCCAGGATTATAGCAACATGGTGGCCTGCACGTTCTTGGTAACTAATCATCTCGTCCCTGTTCTATTCAACCCTGATACTTCTTGAAACCGAACTTGTTGTGGAATCGGCTGATGGCAAGTCAATTGAAGCCCCATATGTTTGTTGGGATGCAAAATTGACCTTGTGGGACAAGTGTATGACATCGACCTTCCTTTTGCCGTCCTTAATAGTTTCGATGCAGTAGTTAGTGTGGATTGGTTATCAAGATATCGCACAGATATACCCTGTGAGAAGAAAATTTTTGCGTATCCCTCTCCCTAGTGGAGAATCGTTATCCTCTCTAAAGCGTCAGCGTAGTGTAAAGGTTAGCGTCATTTCAGCAATGAAGGCTCAGAAGTGTCTATGGAGGGATTACCCCGCTATGTTAGCAACCGTTACTGATGTTAAGGCTAAGGAAAAGAGGATCGAGGATCCACCAATTGTTCGTGATTCCTCTCGGTGTGCTACCCGAGGAGCTTTCAGGTTTACTTCCACAATTGTTAGGCAGAATCTCAGTTTGATCTCACGCCAGAGGCAGCCCTGATTACTCGTACTCCATACCGTTTTGCACAAGGAGGGTTGCAAGAACTGTCTAATAAACTGCAGGAACTGTTGGACAAAAGTTTTATCGGACCTAGTTCTTTTAGCTTTGGGGAGCCCCAGTTATATCCATGAAGATAAGCCTTTTCTTATGTGTACTGATTATCGAGAACTCAACAAGGTAACAGTCAAGAACCGTTTGCCTCGACCATGTAATGACAACCTGTCGCCAGTTGCGAGGGTCAAGCTCTTATTCGAGGGTTGACTAATGAACGAACTATCATCCGATGGAAGTCCAAGGGAAGAATGTTCCTAAAACGGTATATCGAACACAGTACGGCCATTACGACTTTGTATTTGGGCTAATCAACACACCAACAGCTTTATGGATCACATAAATCAACCGTGTATATTGATGACGTTTTGAATCGTTTCCAGGAAAAAGGAACACCATGAGCGGCACTTGTATCTTATCTTAGAGCTCCTGAGGGAGGAGCCACTCTGTAACACCTCGAAAATTCACGTCCTATAATGTGTTGACACGTGTCATAAAGTTTGAACGTGTGGAAGAATGTTATAAAAGGACTAAAGTTGACAAACATGGAAAGTATGTGTTTATACGAATTCTAAGTGTCAACTATGAATAAATATAATGAACATTAACCCTACACAATGTTCATACCTTCAAACGAATGAATCATGGATCATACGAAGCTAAAAGTGAGAGATTACAAACTACAGGGGTTAAATGTGTCAACATGTTAAAGATATACCTCTGAGTGACCTTTTGACAAACCCGAAGCTTTGTAAATGTAAATTATGCTCACTAGAATGCACGATTAAAATTTCATAAAGTTTCGTTATCGTATGAGAAAGTTGTGATCAAAATCGTGTGCGAGGGGTTAAAGCGTAAACATTGGAAATTAAGACTTATCGGGTAACCATAAAGTTACCCAAGGACTTAACAAAGTATGGTTATGTCTTAAGGCCCATAAAAGTCAAGTTAGAGGACTCGAAGTGCAAGAAAGCATGTTAAGATCAAGTGTAGAAGGATCAGGGACTAAAAGCGTCAAAAAGTGCGTAAGTTTGCATTTTCGCGCATAACCTACGTTCTGAATACATCCGGACATCCAAAAATTTATGTAAGCATGACTACATTATATTTTAGTGTTCGCCTTAAGAAAAATCCATTCATCGCGTCATTTGGTTCGTTTTTCGCATTCGGGACCAGATTCGATGTATTAGCCGTTGTTTAATTCACAACCACACATTCTAACATGCTTAGTCAGCGGATAAGGATGGAATTTAGGCACCATGACTTTGCAACACATGTATGGATGGAATTTAAACACCTAAACACCATAACTTTGCAACACATGTACGGATGGGATTAAGGCACGTTTTCCATGAAACGATCTTAACGGTTCGGGTATTCCTATAAATACCCCATACCTCCCATTGCTAAAATCACTAGAAACTTGATTTGAGAAACTCTAAGTTGAAACATTTGTTTCATACCTGAGATTTTTGAATCGAGTTTAGCATTCGGGGACCCTTCGTAAGTATTCTTTCGTTCTTTTCCTTATTTTATTGCTTTTCGAGTCAGAAAGTCAAACTTTGTTTGACTTTCAGCGTTGACCAGTAATGGTCAATGTGAAGTTCGTTTGAACTTCGCAACGTGAGTGTAATCACGTTGGTCATAGTCCCTTGGGACTATGCCCACTGATTACCACGTTGTCTAGGGTCGTAGGGTAGGCGATCTAATAAATCGCCTATACCTTCGAACCCGACCCAGTTTGGTCGATCATTAGGATCCGACCAAATACATTAGGTGACCATAGTATGTAGGGAATAACCTTCCGAGGTTATACCCTATGGTCGCTTCGTTTGAATAGTGGTATGACAGGTAGTATATATGTCTTAGGTAAATGACCAAAATACCCCTACGGGGCTTAAATTGAGATTAAACTCGTTTTGGGCATAATGGAAGGTATCCTACTGATACCACAACATATTTAAGGCATATTAACTTAGGAAACCTGTTCGTGATCCATTCGGTTACCCGTTACGCTTATTACGCGATCGGTTCGGTTTATGTAACAAGTTTACATAAATTAGCCGAAACGGGTCAAACCTTATCGGTTTTATCTCAAAATCCAGAATGTGTTGAGTTTACCCATATTATACAAGTCTCCAAACTTGTCGGGTCTAAATCACATTCTATTCCGGTCTTCGCTTATCGTGCGTAAGAACCGTATATTCCCTTAAGACTAACCGGTCTAAGCTTAGGCTTAATTAAAGACCCGTTAGCATTCTAATAAATTATTTATACCATCATTCCAGACTAGAGCCTTCCGGTAAATGGTACCTACGCTTACTTAGGTGAACACGGTTGAGTTATTAAATTCTTACTATTTAAGACAGGAGCTAGCTCAGGTAAATACTCTTAACTTATTTTCCCTATACGGGCTTGGGATACGGTACTATAAAAGTACCGCTTGGTCGGGTATGTAGACATGTAAATCGGATTGTGATTAATGTATTACATAACTCGTTTTATTCTGTATTATTTGATGTATGGCCCTTGGGGGTTAATGACCATGTCCCGGATATCCTTGGCATCATTTTACGAAATGGCCACGACCTAAGCACGGGGTGTAGGCATACACCTGACAGCTGCATTATGTAAAAACTGGTAATCCACTCCGAGGTATCATCCTTGTGGGCATTATACCGGAACTGGTAATCCACTTAGAGGATGATAGCCCGTGGGCATTATACCTGTGGCGTGTCAGTTAATCTAGTCCGGCCCTACAAACCGGCCCTAACGGACGACAAATAAGTAAAACTGTATACAAGATTATATACAAATAATTTTCCCAAGTTATAAAAGGTTAATTTTGCCTCTGTGCATTTTAATCGAAGTGTCAAAAGGTTTTGTGCCTAGTGCATCTAAATCAATTTTCTTAAACTCTTTTCAAAATGAGTCGGTTGAGTGTATTTACCAGTGAAAACTGACGTATTTTCCAAAAGGGTTAAGTGACAGGTACTGAACGTAATTGGCTGGAAGCTCAGGGCGCTAATAAGGAATCTTGCAAGTTCTAGGCGTCTAAAGTCTGTTGAACAAATGATATGTTTTAAGATCCGCCTGTGGATCCTTTACTTTCCGTTGTAATACTTTGATATTACGTTATATTCGGAATGTAATAATAAATATCCTTTGCTTCCGCTGTGCATTCATATATATTGTGTTGTTTGACTATTATGTTGCCAACCACGTCACGATACTCCCCCACCGGGCCCACCGGTGACACGTGGAAAGTCGGGGTGTGACAGGTTGGTATCAGAGCCAACACTGAGTGAATTAAACACTAGCCTTTTGTGTTTAATCTCAGTTACACAATTGCACATATCTAAACTTCTGAGTCTAGACTTAACATAGGAAAAATCTCAATCCTAATCTGGAAATTTTACTTCCAAATTTTTATTGGATACGTCGCCAAGCGAAGAAGCCGTAATAGGAGTTCTCCACACCCGGAGCCCTGGGATGCTGAGCTTCGTACCGCGGCCAGAATGAAACGAGCATCCAAGGAAAAAGCATTCAGAAATAGAATGAAGAAGAAACTCCTTTTGCTGAAGAACGTTTCCGTATAGAGTCCTTATAAGGACATATTTATCATTCAGTCCCTCCGAGGACGACATTATTCTTTTGAAGTCCCATTTAGGGAAACCCTATACTTGTTTAAATTTTAAAGGAACGATTAAGTTTAAAATATCATTCCTATATTATAAGATCTACCATTATAATAAAATGGCAAAATCTAAAAGGACAAGACCTAGCTTCGGGTCATATTAAGACCGGCCAAGATGGCAGTTCCGCAATTTAGATTCAGATCCATATTTACACCTCAATTTAAATTTGTTATGCGTTAATTATAAATTAAGAATCTTAAGTGTGAAACCTAGCCTAGGGTCAATTATAAGACCAGGCCAAGATGGTAAGACCTATTTAAAAAGATTCAATTCCCTGTTAACATCTTAAAACATGTTAACACTCCTGACAGATGTGATTCATTTAAAATCACACACGTCATTTTTATATAGGATTCTTCAAAAGATCCCTAACCCAGTTTAATGATCCCTGAATCCTGGGTTTATGTCATCAATTAAGATGATCATATTTTAACCATACGTGGTAATATAGTGCCTACGGGCCTTGCTCATTTCTACATGAGCCAAAATACAGTGGTAGCTATGACTCCCTGTCAGATAAAGGTAATGAACTAGGTTCAAACCTCAAATGCTTTGATTCTCTGAAATCCTAGCATATAATTTAAAATTTGTCCTCGTGACTAGGCCTATTGTGCCAATATACCTTCATGCTTTGATTCTCTGAAATCATAGCTTATAAATTATATATGTCCTTGTGACTAAGCCAGTTGTGCTAATATACTTAAAGACCTTGATTCTCTGAAATCATGGCTTATAATTTAAAAATTTGTCCTTTGTGACCAGGCCATTTGTGCCAGTATACTTTCATGCTTTGATTCTCTGAAATCATAAGCTTATAATTTATAATTGTCCATGTGACCAGGCCATTGAGTGCCACTAATAAAACTGTTAATTAGGATAAACTATAATAGAAATCCTAAACCTATATGATTAATAAATTAACCAAATATGGTCTCTGCTTACCATGGTTAATGAATTTCTCTAAGGGGCAATTCCGTAATAAACATCCCTTAGAAGAAAAGTGCCTATGGGCTATAGTTAATGTCCTCTGAGACTAAAGACAGTGGTAGCCTACGACTCCCTGTCAAGAAAAGGTAATGAACTTTGATTCAAACCTTAATGCCTCGATTCTTTGAAATCATGGCTTATAAATTAAACCTGTCTACGCGACTAGGCCATTTGTGTTATCATTAACTTATGAATTAGGATTTATGATAAAAATCCTGAATGAAATAAATATCCTTCCTTCCCTATCAGTATGCATTTTAAAAAGGGAATCTTAAAGGTGAAACCTAGCCTACACGGCCAAGATGGTGAAACCTACTCTAGGGATTTAGATCCTTGTTAACATATACGAACGTGTTAGCACCCTCGACAAATGTGATTCGAGAAAATCACAACAGTCATCCTTATATTGGATTCTTCCAATTCCCATATCTAGCCTAGTGAATTAGGAATCGTGGCTTATATCATCCTATAAGATGAACGTATTATGAACATCCGTAAGTGATGAAGTGCTTACGGGCTAAACTTGTTGTCCGATAAGACAACGACAGTGGTGGTCTTTGACCTCCTGTCTAAAATATTGGACTATGTCCAAACATAATAGTCTATATGATCAATGCGGTCATGACTAATATCATCTAGTACGATGATTATATTATTTGACATCCTTTAAGGATGTCTTGCCTACGGGCTATAATATATTGTCCATTTGAGACATTGACATTGTTATCTTAATGATTCCTTGTCTAAGGTGGTGAGCTATGCTCAAGCCAAAATAGTCAATATGATTAATGCAATCAAGACTTATATCTTCTAATAGGATAAACCAATTATAAACATCCAGGAGTGATGTTTTCGCCTATGGGCCAAATTATACTGTCCATGTGTGACAAAGACAGTTGTGACATTATGGTCCCCTGTCAAGCAGGTATTGGACTCGCTCCAAACTTCGCATGCCAATGACGGTCCCGTTGTGACCTAGGCTAAATATAATAGAAATACGTTCAAATAACGTTCACTATGAATGTCGGAACAAAATAGCCCATACGGTTTATGAATGCCGTGGCTAACCTAAGTCTGGTCATCAGGATGATGACTAATAATGGTTAAATCTTGGTGATTGGTACCAAGTTTCGAGTATGGAAAACTCGGATGAGGTAAACGAAAGTCGCAATGCTAATAAGACGACGAAGGTTGATAAAGCTACAAATGTAAACCTCAATATTAATGGAGTTAATCTTCAAGCTGTGGTTGACGCAGCAGTTGAAAAGACCATGGAAAGATCATGAAATAATCTAAAGAGCCGAATGCTCCTCGCTCTGGATTTCATTTAAAAAAAAAACCATGATCAATTACTCATGAGAAGAGGTTTTGTTCACACTTCGTATATGAAGGATGAACCAAAAAGAAGGAGAATAACTCCCAGAAATCTGAGAAAGAGAGCTAGGTGCCTAGTTTGTGAAACTTCCATTATTAATTAGATATGAGCACTTGTACAATAAACTTCCTTATCATTTATCAATGATAATTTCTGCTAAGTGTCCTGATTTAATACAGGCAATAATAAATCTTCATAAACCATAAGCTTAGCAAACTTTTATATTATCCATAAGGTATAACTTACCAAGGAAACCATAATAACCGATTCTTCTAAGTATCGGCAAGAAATCCTTCTGAAAAATCTAAGAGTACTCTTTCTTCGCATAGAGTACGACAACATACGTTATTTTAATTATTTTTCTCATTGTTTTCTATCGCCTGCGAATGCCAAACTGTGTTTGACGAAAGTGTCATATGAGGATTGGCGTATCCTAGTGCGTCCCATAGATTGCTTCCATGCCTGATCAGTATGGAGGTTTAATGCATGGAACCCCTGAGATATCCCAATGGTCATATTGTACTAAAGTCGACTAGTAATATTCAAAGAAGATATCCATAATATAATTGTCCAAGTAAATATTCCCGATTAAGGAATTCGTGGACTAGTAACATAAATATGTCATTTTTTTTTCACAAGCAATGATGGATGAACTGGAGCTTGAGATATGGAAAATCTCTGTAACCTCCTTGTATGTTGGTCATCTTCTTCTAAGTTTACCCTGTTTGCCCCCTGGAGACAGGTGGAGTTAAGATTAACATCCCACTTTGGGTTAGAGTGTTGTAAGAACTCCATGTTGATTATGGAATAACCGAAAACCTGATTAAGTAAATTTTAAGATAGAAGATTCATAGCCTAACTCAATATCTTGAGAATTCGGTATAGGAAATTTGGAAAGACGGTTCATTTTGCTAAGGCATTGTTTACCGCAACCCTAATTAGGCGACGATTAAGAATCGCCATCAGCTGCCCAAAATCGTCGAATTGTTCGACTAACTGTAAAGATTAGCTATTCCGTAAGATTAAGTTTGAGCAATGGTTGGAATAATCATCTCACCTTAAGATAAGCTTTTCTATAATAACTGCCATATAAGTATCAAGGTGGCTCCTTGGAGACCTTGTATAAATGGCATGTTAAACGTTTATTGTTAGGACAATAGATTGGTAAGTCCAATTATAAGGATCTGAACGTTGCCCAGGAAACAACAAATAAGATCATATAAATCCGTACTCGATTGTAAGTTGCCATTATTAGGCAGAGAATACTTCCTTTATTTCAGTAAATCTCGGGTCGAGATTTATTTTAAGGGGGTGAGGATGTAACACCTCGAAAATTCACGTCCTATAATGTGTTGACACGTGTCATAAAGTTTGAACGTGTGGAAGAATGTTATAAAAGGACTAAAGTTGACAAACATGGAAAGTATGTGTTTATACGAATTCTAAGTGTCAACTATGAATAAATATAATGAACATTAACCCTACACAATGTTCATACCTTCAAACGAATGAATCATGGATCATACGAAGCTAAAAGTGAGAGATTACAAACTACAGGGGTTAAATGTGTCAACATGTTAAAGATATACCTCTGAGTGACCTTTTGACAAACCCGAAGCTTTGTAAATGTAAATTATGCTCACTAGAATGCACGATTAAAATTTCATAAAGTTTCGTTATCGTATGAGAAAGTTGTGATCAAAATCGTGTGCGAGGGGTTAAAGCGTAAACATTGGAAATTAAGACTTATCGGGTAACCATAAAGTTACCCAAGGACTTAACAAAGTATGGTTATGTCTTAAGGCCCATAAAAGTCAAGTTAGAGGACTCGAAGTGCAAGAAAGCATGTTAAGATCAAGTGTAGAAGGATCAGGGACTAAAAGCGTCAAAAAGTGCGTAAGTTTGCATTTTCGCGCATAACCTACGTTCTGAATACATCCGGACATCCAAAAATTTATGTAAGCATGACTACATTATATTTTAGTGTTCGCCTTAAGAAAAATCCATTCATCGCGTCATTTGGTTCGTTTTTCGCATTCGGGACCAGATTCGATGTATTAGCCGTTGTTTAATTCACAACCACACATTCTAACATGCTTAGTCAGCGGATAAGGATGGAATTTAGGCACCATGACTTTGCAACACATGTATGGATGGAATTTAAACACCTAAACACCATAACTTTGCAACACATGTACGGATGGGATTAAGGCACGTTTTCCATGAAACGATCTTAACGGTTCGGGTATTCCTATAAATACCCCATACCTCCCATTGCTAAAATCACTAGAAACTTGATTTGAGAAACTCTAAGTTGAAACATTTGTTTCATACCTGAGATTTTTGAATCGAGTTTAGCATTCGGGGACCCTTCGTAAGTATTCTTTCGTTCTTTTCCTTATTTTATTGCTTTTCGAGTCAGAAAGTCAAACTTTGTTTGACTTTCAGCGTTGACCAGTAATGGTCAATGTGAAGTTCGTTTGAACTTCGCAACGTGAGTGTAATCACGTTGGTCATAGTCCCTTGGGACTATGCCCACTGATTACCACGTTGTCTAGGGTCGTAGGGTAGGCGATCTAATAAATCGCCTATACCTTCGAACCCGACCCAGTTTGGTCGATCATTAGGATCCGACCAAATACATTAGGTGACCATAGTATGTAGGGAATAACCTTCCGAGGTTATACCCTATGGTCGCTTCGTTTGAATAGTGGTATGACAGGTAGTATATATGCCTTAGGTAAATGACCAAAATACCCCTACGGGGCTTAAATTGAGATTAAACTCGTTTTGGGCATAATGGAAGGTATCCTACTGATACCACAACATATTTAAGGCATATTAACTTAGGAAACCTGTTCGTGATCCATTCGGTTACCCGTTACGCTTATTACGCGATCGGTTCGGTTTATGTAACAAGTTTACATAAATTAGCCGAAACGGGTCAAACCTTATCGGTTTTATCTCAAAATCCAGAATGTGTTGAGTTTACCCATATTATACAAGTCTCCAAACTTGTCGGGTCTAAATCACATTCTATTCCGGTCTTCGCTTATCGTGCGTAAGAACCGTATATTCCCTTAAGACTAACCGGTCTAAGCTTAGGCTTAATTAAAGACCCGTTAGCATTCTAATAAATTATTTATACCATCATTCCAGACTAGAGCCTTCCGGTAAATGGTACCTACGCTTACTTAGGTGAACACGGCTGAGTTATTAAATTCTTACTATTTAAGACAGGAGCTAGCTCAGGTAAATACTCTTAACTTATTTTCCCTATACGGGCTTGGGATACGGTACTATAAAAGTACCGCTTGGTCGGGTATGTAGACATGTAAATCGGATTGTGATTAATGTATTACATAACTCGTTTTATTCTGTATTATTTGATGTATGGCCCTTGGGGGTTAATGACCATGTCCCGGATATCCTTGGCATCATTTTACGAAATGGCCACGACCTAAGCACGGGGTGTAGGCATACACCTGACAGCTGCATTATGTAAAAACTGGTAATCCACTCCGAGGTATCATCCTTGTGGGCATTATACCGGAACTGGTAATCCACTTAGAGGATGATAGCCCGTGGGCATTATACCTGTGGCGTGTCAGTTAATCTAGTCCGGCCCTACAAACCGGCCCTAACGGACGACAAATAAGTAAAACTGTATACAAGATTATATACAAATAATTTTCCCAAGTTATAAAAGGTTAATTTTGCCTCTGTGCATTTTAATCGAAGTGTCAAAAGGTTTTGTGCCTAGTGCATCTAAATCAATTTTCTTAAACTCTTTTCAAAATGAGTCGGTTGAGTGTATTTACCAGTGAAAACTGACGTATTTTCCAAAAGGGTTAAGTGACAGGTACTGAACGTAATTGGCTGGAAGCTCAGGGCGCTAATAAGGAATCTTGCAAGTTCTAGGCGTCTAAAGTCTGTTGAACAAATGATATGTTTTAAGATCCGCCTGTGGATCCTTTACTTTCCGTTGTAATACTTTGATATTACGTTATATTCGGAATGTAATAATAAATATCCTTTGCTTCCGCTGTGCATTCATATATATTGTGTTGTTTGACTATTATGTTGCCAACCACGTCACGATACTCCCCCACCGGGCCCACCGGTGACACGTGGAAAGTCGGGGTGTGACACACTCCATGTGACGTCTTGTTAAGTGTGACTTCTGGACTCGAGAGGTACACCTTCTTGGTCACATAGTTAACGAAGTGGGAATGCACGTGGATCTCGCTAAGATCCATTTTGTTAGAAACTGATCGACACCAAAGATTCCTTCGGGGATACGGCAATTCCTTGGTTTCACCAGATTCTATCGCAGATTCATCGCGGGATTTTTGAACATCGCGCAGCTTCAGCACAGCAGTGTGCTGTGTATTCATGGGAGACAAAGAAGGGGGACGTCTTTTTAGCTTGTGAAACCCAACTCAACAATGCACCGAGCATCATCCTATACCCGAGGGTACGGGTGATCTAGTGGTATACCATGATGATTTGAATCAGAATCCTAGTTACACGCTGATGCGACACGAGAAGGTGATGGCTTACGTGGTGGATTTATAGGAAGAATTACACGAATCACAACCTGCGGTGGAAGCTATGGTCTTTGGATTTAAGTTGGAGGCATTACTTGGACGGTACCAAATGTACTACTTAGACCGATCACAAGGGCCTCCCGTGTAACCTTGTTTCGAAAGAGCTAAACATGTGATGGCATCACTGGATGGAACTCTCGAGCGATTACGACTATGGAACCTAAACACGTATGAGCATGCAGCTCACCATCGACTCTAACCTATCTAATCAGATTCGCCCTGTTCAAACCGAAGCACTGAAGGAAGAGAATATTCAAGTTGAGTCCATGCGGGGCATGGAGGAGCAACTTTTGGCAAATCGGGCGATACTCACTATCTCATGGAACGAATATGGGACTCACTATACAGCACTCCAAGGGAACTCGTGTTAAGCAAAGCACACCAGCCTTGATATTTTAGTCATCTGGATTTTTGTTGGAATGCATTAGGATCTTGTGCTATTGACTGGGCATGAAGGCCCACATGACAATGTTGGTGAACGATGTTTAACTTATGCGAAGGTCAAGGTGGAATATCAGTAACCTCCCGGGTTGCGTCAGCAACCAGAAACACCCACTTGGAGATGGGAACAGACTGACACGGACCTTGTCACTGGTCTACCTAAAACTCAAAATGGAAACGATATCACCTGGGTGATCATTGATTGTCTCATATATCCTGTACACTTTCTTGCAATCAAGGAAAACTGACAAGTCTTCATACCCTGTGAGTAATTACCTATGAAGGGCGGTTTCTAGGCACGGGGTGCCAACTCATGTTACCTCTGATTTTGATCTATACCTGATTTATGGCAGGCATTACACAACACCCTTGGCTCACATCTAGATATGAGCATTGCTTATCACTGTAGGACAAACGGTCAGAGTAATGAACCATCCTGATGCTTGAAGACATGCTGCGAGCATGCGTGTGATTGAATTTAGTAAACATTGTAAGGACACTTACCTTTGGTTGAGTTCTACTGCAGCAGATACCATTCTGGTATTCAGACAGCTCTATTTGAGGCCTTGCATGTACGATAATGCCAATATCCTTGTTGGACTAAGGTGGGTGACAACCTAATCACAGGTCCAGGACTTGTACTCGAAACTCTTGGAAAGATTGTTTAGATCGGAAATCGTTTGGCGGCAACGCGTGACCATCAGGAAAACTGATAAGCTTAGGAAACACTGGGAGTTCGCTGCAGGCGAACGTGCAGGGGCGGATCTACATTGGTCGGGACGGGTTCACGCGAACCCACTGCGTTTCGAAATTTGAATAGATATTATACATAGTAAACTGGAGTGAACCCATAAGAATTATAAAAGATGAACCCATAGTCAAAATAACAAACTTGGTTCAGTGGAATAAACCTCTTGTTTCACCCAAAATATCACAGGTTCGAGTCCTGTTTGTCATTTTTTTGCAAATTTTATTTGTTTATTTTTTGTTTCAAATTCGTTTAAACTTAATTATAACACCCATTTAGGGTTTCCAGATTTCCACTTGCAGACACAAACTATACTCTACTCCTCCCTCAGTTGTGTAGTTAAGTTACGTTTTTTATGTCTTTCAAAACAATTTTGGAATTTTTTTTAGTTGAACAAATTCTTTTATTTTGGCATTATATATTTGCTTATGTTATTTTTTAAGTTAAAATATAGTTAAGGAAATTTCAGGTTCTACACTGAACGCTTGTGTTACTCATTTTAATGATGCTATACATATTGCTTAATGGTCCTAATTGTGAAAATTGAAATTGATGATGCTTTACATCATTTTTGAAATATATAGAGGAAATGATAATGCTTTGAGCTTTAATATATAAGTCCTTGTTAACAAATATTAATTCAGATTGTTAGATCCTGTAAAATGAGTATGTATTGCTGTGAATCTCATATGCTTGCTACCCACTGTCAACACAAATAGGAAGATACTTCTTGCTTCTTTTCGTTCTGTTGTGATTTTAGTTAAATTTAGGTACCGGGATAGGAACCATCTGGGAATGCTCTTAGAAGATGTACATACCGGGGACAATAGGAAGGTTGTATAAATGGTGGGCCGAATGGTTATTTAGGGGGAATCCCTTCTTATAAAGGGGATAGTTGAATGAATATTAACCATCCCAACTTGTTTGAGCAAAACAAAGACACAAACTTAAAGGAAGCGAGAAAAAATAGAACATAACAATCATACGGATTTGTCTGTATGTTTTGAAACTTACCCGACCCAAACGGCAAAACCGACTGAAATGTTTATGTCCGGTCTATTAAATTAAAGCATCTAAAAATACTGAACCCACTGAAAAAAATTTCTGGATCCGCCACTGCGAACGTGTCATGATTGAAAATCTCACCCTGGGAGGGTTCGGTGTGCTTTGGGAAGCGTAGCAAGATGAATTTACGTTACGTTGGACCATTCAAGGTTCTGGAAGGAATCAGCAGCGTGGCTTACAAACACGAGTTACCTGATGAATCGGGTAACGCACACGATGTCATTTATATCTCGAACCTCAAGAAGTGTTTGTCCGATGGAACACTTGTGATACCCTTGCTAGAGCCTAAGATTGACAACAAGTTGCAGTTTATCGAGGAATCCATTGAAAACATGGACCAGGAAGTCAAGGCCCATAAGCATGGTTGAATCCCGATTGTGAGAGTTCGTTGGAACTCAAAACGTGGACCGGAGTTCACACGGGAACGCGAGAATCAGATGAGGCTCAAGTATTCGTAATTATTCGAAACTGCGGAATCAAATTCTATTGCGACTGGTGAATTTGGGGACGAAATTCCCTTTCAAGTTCGGGATGATGTGGCACCCGAGGAAATCCACAGTCATCCTAGTCTGTCACTTCACCTTCTTGAGACTACTTATCAAATTTTGGGATGAAATTTCTTTCAAGTTGGGGATGATGTGACAACCTAAGATTTCGAGGTCTTTCCTCTACGCGCCACTTGTTTTACAATCCTGTGTTACGAATCGTTTTGCATTGTATCAAGTACATTATTTTCGAGTGATTAAAGTACCCTGACGTTTGCTTGTTAGGGTGTAATGTTTAATGCTTAATGTGTGATGGAAACCCCAGGTGATGAAGAATGATTCTTCGCCACCATCAACCTCGACGAAGAATGGTGTTCGTCAAGCAGGACCTCGACGAAGAATGGCCTTCGCCAAACATGATTCTTCGCCAAAAGGGGCTCACAGCCCATAGCCAGAATAGGCCTAACTGTTAGTGTGTTTAAGACTTGCGTTGCGTAACCTGTTGTGAAACATAATCAAACCCTACACTCCTTTTCTCTCTTGCGTAACGGCAGTTTCCCCCATCATCCGAAGCCTTGGTGTCTCGATCAAACCAACCTAGTCGACGTTCTGGTTAGTGTTCTATTAACGTTAGTTACTATGACCCGGATGTTGTAATTATTATGATCTGATGTAGTAATTTAGGGCTTCATGTTGATAGAACTATTAAGGAAATTGTGTCCATGAATCTGAAATAAGTCTCGGGTTATACTGATAAGGAATGATGAAACTAGGTGCGATGTTCCTTTAAACCGATTTACATGTATATTACAGCAGATTGGATTGGGTCTTGATAATCTATGATGTCATGTTACTGTAGGGAATTGTATGCAATTTAATTGATAAATGGTTGCATGTTCATGATTGAAATAACTACTCTATTGATCCAAATAAGTAATAGGAATGATTGATGAAACTGTTATGTTTAAAATGAATCTGAATGCTTGATGATTGCTCACAACTAGGGTGTTTAATCGTGGAATGCTTGATGTTTGATGAAACTATCAAAATTGTTAAATGTTGTTAGAAATCAGAGGAGTTTTAACTGTTTATGAGGGACGACGAAGAATATGGCCCGACGAAGAATGAATCCTTCGTCGACTAACTCACTACGAACCTCCTTGATTCTTCGACGTGCCCATCCCCGGCGAAGAATTGATTCTTCATTGTCTTGTGATTGACGAACTCCCTGAATCCTTCGTCATATTCGTCCCAGGTGAAGAGTGAATCTTCGCCGTAGGGATACTTCGCCGAGGAGACTTTGAGTGGAACAGTAGACAGTCCTGATGCCTATGTTGATGACTACTTGTGTTTACAAATACTAGTTGTTGCATGATAACAATACTGATTGAGAATAAGGAATTTAACTTGTCTGTTGTGGTTAGAACATTCACCTGTTATGCGCGTTATGAGACATTCACATGAGATGTGAATTTGTATAAGAACTGGATACTTGATACATGTTATACAGTAATTTTGTGATGAATGCAATTTGTGATAAATACGTGACTTAATTCATTCATTGTGAAACTGATTTGATTGATAACCACGGTAGGGTTTGGTTGACCAACTTGGAACGGGTAAAGTAACTTAACAATCCGAGCAACCTAAGGTGAGTTCACTTCTCTTGAGCATGCGTCCCGGTGGGTGGGACAATCAGTTGGGTATTCCTGAGAGGAATAAGTCTTTGGGTAAATTAGTTGGGTATTCCTGAGAGGAATAAGTCATTTGGGTAAAAACGGGAATGTTGGATAATACACTCACTCCTATCACCATTAAGTCCCATCTTGTTTGTTACCTGAGAGGTAACGGGGTATTAGTTGATAACGCTATTTAGGTTTGGCACCCTTACCCCGTACCTAAGTGGATGGGTGTGAACTAATGACCCAGTCATGACCAATGCTTAGATAGGGGCATTGGGGAAGGGCAAAAATAATCTGGAGCCATCTTGTTCGGTACTCGAGTTATTATCAACATTACTTTCGGAATTGTTATTAAACTAGATTAAACACTTGGAAACCAAACGTTTTCATAAAACTATGAACTCACCAGCGTTGTCTAATACACTTGTGTGCATGCTCGCAGGTTGTTGATATGAGTGGATGAGGAACTTGCTGTATGGGATGCTGGAGTGGTCATGGGTCGAGATACATGGAAACTTGAAACAAGACTAGTTGGTTACATACACTTGGGTTTTGATTAAAACTTTGTATTATGCTTCCGCTGAACACAACGAGTTGTAAATAATGTTTTGTAACACTTTATTTTAATGAATAAAATCTTTATTTAAAATCTTGTATGAGTTCAATGTGATTGGTGGCTAGATCCTGGTACGTCACACGCCTCGCGGGGGTTTCCGCTTGGGGTATTTTTAGGGGTGTGACAAAGCGCGCCTCGAGCCTGTTGATTATCCTCTATCGGGATTCTGCAACGAGACGGTCTTCCCACTAGGCCAGATTGGTTTCCCCATCACGCTACCTAACAGGAAACATTCAAGAACTACAAACGTCAACTTCATGGTAATGCCAGTCAAATCAAGGCATGACGTTTTAATTCGGAGAGAAACCCATGGAGAAATGAACATAGTAACCTCCACGCCCCACTCAGCGATTGGATTCCCAACTGAGATGGGGGTGGCGATTATCTATGCAAAGAAAGAGGTGATGGCAGCAGAGGATGCGTGCCCAGTCAAAGCAGCAAAAATTTCAACGACCGAGCCAGAAAAATGGGTCTTGAACCGCAAATGCCCAGAACAGACGGTGAAGATAGGCCACGCAATCTCACCAAGTATCAGGACGCACCTCAAACAACTACTGTTCAGGAACATAGACATCTTCTCCTGGACTCCGGCCGACATGACCGGTGTCTCGCGCGACGTCACTGAACATAGTTTGAACACTTATCCTTCCGTCGAGCCAAAGGTACAAAGAAGGCGCAGCCTAGGAGCGGATAAGACTAAAGCCATGAATGAGCAAGTTTGTGAACTACTAAAGGCAGGTATACTGAGGGAGGTGCGCTACCGAAGTTGGGTTGCAAACCCTGTTATGGTCGAGAAGTCTACCGGAGGATGGCGAATGTGTGTTGATTACACGGATCTCAATAAGTCATGTCCCAAAGATTGTTATTCGTTGCCTAAGATCGACAAGAAGATAGACTCTCTCGTACTGTACAGATGGAAATGTTTTTCAGATTGCTACAAGGGGTATCATCAAGTACAGATGAAGCTGGAAGATGAATATAAGACAGCTTTCCGCACTGACATCGGAATCTTCTGTTATACAAAGATGCCTTTTGGGCTCAAGAACGCTGGCCAAACCTACCAGCGACTGATGGACACGATATTTACCAATGACATCGGAAAGCATATCGAAGTGTACATTGATGATCTTATAATCAAAAGTCCTGAGGAGGACCAGATGCTAAAGGACATAGGGAAGACATTCAATTCTCTAAGGAGCGTGAACATGAAGTTGAACCCAGCAAAATGTTCTTTTGGTATGGAGGAAGGCAAGGTTTTAGGCTTCGTGGTTACAAACGACGGTTTCAAGGTTAACCCCGAAAAAGTTCAAGCCATTGAGCGGATGCCATCACCGCGCATGATCAAAGAAATGAAAAGATTGGCCAGATGCCTAGCCGCGCTTAACCGATTTTTATCAAACCACGCTGCAAAATCTTACCCTTTTATTAGCACCTTGCGCAATTGCGTAAAAAAGCAAGAGTTTAAATGGATGCCAGAAGCGGAAGCAGCCTTCCAACAAATGAAGGAGTGTTTGATCAAGCTCCCTACCTTAACCACGCCATTGGAGAAAGAACCACTCATTTTGTACTTGTCTTCTTTGGACAAGGCAGCTGGGTCGGTATTGTTGGTGGAAAGAGACGGAGTTCAAACTCCAATCTACTATGTAAGTAGGGTGCTCACGGATCCAGAAACACGATATTCAACCATAGAAAAGTTAGTGCTCGCGCTGCTACATGCCCAGGAGGTTGCACAGGTATTCCACTGGGCATGTAATCACCGTACTCACTAACTTCCATATCGGCACAATCTTGCAAAAAACCAGAGACATCAGGTCGCTTGGAAAAGTAGGCAATTGAACTGGGGGGCCACAACATCTTGTACAGGCTGCGCCCAACTATCAAAGGCCAAGTATTAGCAGACTTCATCACTGAAGTCCCAGAAGACAAGATCAAAGATTGTGAATTTGTCGATATTCCCATCAAAGACACATCAGATGAATTGTGGTTACTGTATACTGACGGAGCCTCAAATGAAGATGGCGCAGGAGTTGGATTGCACCTTGTTAGCCCAGAGAAGCATGAGTTCACATATGCCATCAAGTTAGATTTCAAAAATACCAACGATGAGGCAGAATATGAAGCGTTTTTGGCAGGCTTGCGCCCAACCATCAAGATGGGAGCACAAAACTTACAAGCGCAAGTCGACTCTCTCCTAATCGTGAGTCAAATTAATGGGTTGTATGACGCAAAGGGCGAAGTTATGGCCTTGTATTTAGAGCAAGCGAAAGAGTTGCTTCAACAGTTCAAATCATACAAGGTTGTTCATATCAATCGATCAGAGAACAAACCAGCAGACGCACTTAGCAAGCTTGCTTCAATGGCTTTCCAACATCTCGCCAAAGATGTAAGAATCGAAGTCTTAAAAAACCTATCTGTTTTGTTACGTCAAGTCAACGTAATCGAGAGAGGGCCACCATCATGGATGACCCCTATCATCCAATATCTTCAAGAGGGAATTCTCCCTGAGAACAAGGCAGAGGCCAGAAAATTATAGAACAAAGCGTTGTTCTATGAGATGAACGGAGGAATTTTGTACAAAAGATCCTTCTTAGGGCCGCTACTGCGTTGTGTGGACCCTCAAGATGCAAGTTACCTGATCAGGGAGATTCATGAAGGCATTTGTGGCATTCATGCGGGCCCGCACATGGTCGTTGCAAAGATAATGAACGCTGGTTACCATTGGCCAGGGATGCACGTTGACGCTCTGAAGGGGTTGCGCAAATGTGACTCCTTTCAAAGGCATGCTCCAAAAACCCTGGGCTCGAAGAATCATCTCATCCCCGTGTCCACTGCCTGGCCTTTCCAGCAGTGGGGAATTGATATGGTGGGACCTTTCCATGAAGCTCTTGGAGCAGTAAAGGTCATAATTGTTGCCGTTGATTATTTCACTAAATGGGTGGAGGCCAAAGCCCTTGCTTCAACTTCTACAATGATGGTGCACAAATTCATATGGGAACACATCATTTGCAAGTTTGGTCTCCCGCTCAAGATTGTAACCGACAATGGCACCAATTTTGCTTCTGAAGACCTTCAAGAATGGATGAAAGAGTTGAATACAAGCACATTTTCTCTTCCGTTGCGCACCCTCAGGGTAACGGTCAAGTAGAAAGTGTTAGCAAGAGTATCGTTGAAGGGATAAAGGCCCGACTGGGCACCAAGAGAAGAGGCTGGGAAGATGAGCTCCCTAGCATTTTGTGGGCTCATCGAACCATGCCAAAGACAAGCACTAGCGAAACCCCTTTCAGCCTGGTCTACGGCTCTAAGGCGGTTATCCCAGCAGAGATAGGCCTCTCCTCGCCGATCTTATCAGCAGTCAACAAGATTGATAACGAGGCGGAGCACCGTCTAGACTTGGACCTGCTCGAAGAGAGGCGTGAAATAGCGCGAATCAAAGAGGCCAAGTATAAGACACAGTTGGAGAGGTACTACAATGCAAGAGTGCGCATTTGTACCTACACTCCAGGTGAATATGTTTTCAGAGATAATGAAGCCTCCATTGATGAACGCCCCAGGAAACTAGCACCCAAGTGGGAAGGCCCATACTTAATACATGAGGTGCTAGGGAAAGGGGCATACAAACTACGCACCCTGGATGGACACATCATCCCGCGCACTTGGAATGCGCAGCAGCTGCGCAAGTGTTACATGTGATTACCCTTGGCCATGCGCCTTTTTCACTTAGCTATGTTGGCCATGCGCCTTTCTATCTAGTTATGTTGGCCACGCGCCTTTTTCATTACCTATGTTGGCTATACGCCTTTCTATTTCGATTATGTATGTTGGCCTAGCGCCTGTTTTTAAAGCTAGTTAACGCAAGTATTGACTATGCCTTGTTTTTCTCATCATGACTCCTACGTTACAAATGCATGTTCAAACTTTTAATTAGCATGAAAACACTTCAGTAAATTACGAGCTCTTAGGTTATGCCTCCAAGATCCTTCGCGGACGTAGCGCGAGACCGGGCAGTAACACTCATACACGAGCCACACTTACATTTATTCGAGCTAATTTAACCAAAGTTCCTAACAACGATGCAATAATTGTAACTGGGAAAATAGAAAACAAACATAATGTCATATTTCGAAAGCGCAACCGCGCAATGATTACATCAAAAGTCAAAAACAAAATTACAAGGCACCACCCTACAAAGACTTATCATCTATTCATAACCATCACCATCATCTCCATGATCACCTCCATCGCCATCTCCACCGACCGTTTCTTCCTCATCCGTCAACTCCACAGTTTCGGGTGGGTCGAGGATAGTCTTTAGCCACGCGCACCAGTCATCGTGCTTTAAGACTTCAGTGACCAAATCCATAACAGGCAGCGAAAGATGATTTTAGACTTCTTCAGCACGGGCTAGCATAGCATCAGCCTGATCTGTTATCGAGCAATGACTGGTATCAAACTCCTGTCCAAAGGTCTCTTCCATGTGATTAGCGCATTCTAGATAACCTCTGTGATGCCCAACAGCACTTGAGGCATCTATGAGCGCGGCAACAGCCGTATCCATCTCAGAAGCGTTCAGAATAGAGTTAGCAATCTACAAAAAAAAGGCAATGAATGAGAACAAAACAACAATAAATAAAGCCTAAGTTAAGAGAGGAGACACTCACCGCAGCCACTCCTCTAATGCGCATCCATTCAGATTCAGAGACTAGCGTGTCCACAATTGATTGAGCCTCGGCATAATTGTTTTGGGCTACGTTGATGGCAGAGGTGATAATATCTCGCGCCTCATCGGCCCTCAGTTTGGCCTCCTCGGCAGTAGCAGCCTTCACCCTCTCAGCCTCAAGATCAATCTCCAATGATTCATTCTTGTCATAGGCCTCATGCAATCGACGCTTTAACTCCGCAATCTCCGCGTCCTTGGCACTTAAGTCTTTGTCCTTGTTGGCAACCTGCGCATACAACTCAGCCTGCAACGGATGAAACAACGACTTAACAATATTTTCACGAACACAGAACACGAAAAAGGAAAGGGTTAAGACTGTTGAACCTCCACACGTCCTTTGTCTGCTTCAACTTCCTCAACCTTTCCTTTTAATGTGGCAATCTAAGCCTCAAGGTCGGTAATCTTGGAGCGAGCAGCATACATGCGCTGGTTGTCTTTCTTGCATACCTCTTTCCATTCAGCCCGCTCTTTTGACAAGAGCTCCTCAGCTGCACGAAGTTTGCTCTTTAGGCCCTCGCGGCCCCATTCTTCAGATGTTTTCTCCGCATCAAAGGCGGATTTCTCCTCAGTAAACGCATTCTTCATCTTCTCAAAGTCTTGGACTTGTTTCAGCAAGCGCTTACAGTACTTCTCCCAATCTGCCCGCTCCCTAACCATAGTGCGCCACTCACGCATAATTTGATGGTTAGCAGCACGGGTGTTGGCCTCCCCGACAATGTAAGCGTGGTATAACCCATCATGGGTTCACGCTCTCTGTCTATTAACTTCACCAGGGGGAAAGAGCCCAAATACCAGTCCCAACAAGCAGCAAACTCCGTGAATGTATCCTTCTACTTTAAGCCCCAAACAGGTTGGTGGGGAGCATCGCCTCGCGCCTCTTCAGTATACGTCTTGTAGTAAATCTCCCAAAGTGTCCTTAGTACCAATGGGAGTTTGTGGCATTGACCCTCCAGCACCACCAGCCGCGCCTGTACTTCCACCACCACCAGAACCACCAGCACTTGCACCACCTGCAGCTGTGGTAGTTTCTCTATGAGCCGCCTGCTCAGGTACAGTAGCAGCTGACCCCCCAGCAGTAGTTGTAACTTGCTTAGTTTGTATGGGGACATCAGACTGCGCAGGTTTCGTTGGCTTAACAACCTCGGGCCCTTTTCCCCGAGTAGCTTCCTTATCCTTTTCATGAAGGGGCTGATCAAGCCCTGTGATATGTGTAACCTCCGGACCCCGCGCCACTTCAAGCTGGGTGGCAACGGCAGCCTTAATGGCCTCTTTCTCGTTCTCTTTCTCTTTCTCCTTCTTTTCTTTTTCTTTCTCCTTCTCAGCCTCCAGCTCAGCAGATCTAAGAGGCTTGATTACAAACTTAGTTTTCTTAGGCGCCGGCTCTTTCGGATCTGTTGGGATCGAACCCTATCAGAGGAACAGATAATTAAAGCCAAAACTGGATCAGAGCAGTGGATCCAGAATAAGCAGATGATTACATACAAGTCTCTCCCCTTGAAAGTGATTTCAACATCTGCTGACCTCCTATCTGCTGATCTTGCAAAGTGCTGACCTACAACTGCTGCTCAAATAAAGACCTGATGAAAGACTAAAGCCCTGCTGATTCTATCTACTGCCTTGAGTCAAGCACTGTTGATCCGGACAAGTACTCCTGGGTTCACAGCAGTGGAAAGTTGCAGCAGCTGATCTATAGTCTGTTTTGTAATGTAATGTAATAGCAGTAGTTAACATAGCAGTGTTTGTATAGATCAGAGGTTAGAGTTTGTTAGGAGGTTAGATGTCGCTTTCATGGTGACGTCAGCTAAGATGCTCAGTGGTTTGCAAGTGCCTATAAATAGTTCAGTACTTTGTACTGTTCTATTAGCTCTTTTGCATCATCGTCTTCTTTGCACGAACAAACAACTGAGCTCTGGCTGAGGGGGAGTTTGCATTCATTCATCAATCATTGTAATCGTCATTGAAATAAATTCAACCTTCCGATTCATTGTGAAAAGATGTTTGATTAAAGTATTACTCTCGTTTGATTGTATGCAAAGTTTGTTTTCATCATAATTCCGCTGCACACTCATCCATCTTCATTTTAATTACAAACACAAAATACAATCAGAAACAAACTCAGATCCGATAATTGGTATCAGAGCTTGGACAGTCAAATTTGATTTAACAATCATTTTGACGTAAATAGTTCAGCTCATAACAGTTGATACTGATCATTTGTTCGTTTGTTGAAAAACAGAGCAAGGATTAATCACCATTAAAGTTGATTTCTCAGTGTCTATAAAACAACAAGAATGACGTCACAATCTCAGGATGATAAAAACAACATTGGCTCGCTTTTTAAACCACCTATGCTAAAAAGAAATGAGTACAACATCTGGCAGAGGAGGATGGGTCACATCCTCGCTCAACAAAGCACAGGTTGTTGGAGGTCTGTCATCTATGGTCCCCATGTTCCCACAGTGCCAAGCGCTGAAGATGCTAAAAAGTTCGTTCCAAAACCAGTTGAAAATTATACCAAAACCGTTTATCAAAAGTTCGAACTAGATGCTAAAGCTTTTAGCATCATAGCATCAGCGCTGCCCAATGAGATATATGCTGGACTGTTACACTGTAACAGTGCCAAAGAATTATGGGACGCACTTAAGGAACAATTTGGGGGAACCGAAGAAGTCATAGAAAACAATAGGGAAATCCTAAACCAACAGTATGAAACATTTTGTTACGTTAAAGGTGAATCACTAATGCAACAATTTGAGCGTTTCAGTTGTCTCATCAGTGAACTGAGGCTTGTTAACACCACTTTTACAAACTCAACTCAAAATAGCAGGTTCCTCAGGTCACTGCCAGAAAAATAGGACACCATAGCTTTTGTCACCCGAAACTCACCTGAGTTCAAGGATCTGACCTTGACCTAACTCCACGGTCGACTCCTGACCTACGAAAGGGAGTTGAACTAGAAAAGGAGGTTACAAGAGTCAGGAAAAGTTACTGATGATTACACTTTCGGTAATACTGCTCTTCTGGGTCAAGAAGAATCTGGGAGCAGTGGTAAGGATCAGGGTTATGATCACTTCATTGACATAACTGCTGGTGCAAATTTTAACAACCCTGATCCTCACTCTGCTAGTTATGCATTCACTGCAAACGAAAACCAGATGTCAGACAATTTAAGCTTTGAACTAAATGATTTGCAACATTTTTATCCCACTGACTTAGAGGAAATGGACATCCTGCACCAACTGGCTTTGCTAAGTGTTAGAACTAGCAAATTTTACAAAAGAACAGGGCGAAAATTCCCAGGTTTGCATGGGAATCTAAGGGTTGGGTTGGATAAATCGAAAATCAAGTGCTACAAGTGTAATAGGTTGGGACATTTCGCTAGGGAATGTAGGAGTCAAACTACTGGTCCCATAATTACTCATCCTAGCTCAAATCCTAGACCTCAAAACCAAAGCACTGTGCACTATGCCCAGTATGCCCCAGCAGCTCAAGTGAACACTGCTCACTATGCTGCTGCCCCTGTGCCAGTACACTATGTCCAAACTACTGTTCCACAAATCCAATATGTTCAAACCCCTGTTCCCCAGGCACAAGTGCAGCCTGCACCTCAAACCACTGCTCCAGCAGCAATACAACCAGATCAACAAAGTTTTTTCACTCAAGGGTTTGTTGACTGGAGCAGTATGCCTGAAGACCTTAGTGATGAAAATTTTGCACTCTATGCTTCTAATGATTCTTCTCATAATGAATTTTGTTTGATGGCATTAGAGTCTTGAAACTGAGGAGGAACAGCTGAGCTTTGAAACAGTGGATGAGGTGACTGAAGCAGTGGTTACTGCTGTGGCTGGTGAACTACTGTTGGGAGAAAGTTCAGGTACCCTGATTGAACCAATGACAGATCCATGGTCCATAGAGGACAAAGAAGACGAGAAAGAAGAAAAGGCTGGTGAAAAGAAGGTGAGAGCTGATGATGAAGAGAATCATCAATGTGATGGCTGCTGCCAAGGTATCTCCTCAAGTTCTAGAAAAACTGTGTTCTGACAATTGCATTATTGCTATTGCTAACATCAAAGAGGTGAATGAAAACCTTCGGGATAAAATCTTAACTGATGAAGTCAAATTTGAAAGATCTTTAAAAGAACTTAAAAACAAATTGGCTGAAAAGGAAAAGGAGATTAGCAGCATGAAAGAAGAGCAGAGCATAACCAAAACCCAACTCCAAACTATGGTAGAAAAATACCAAGTTTGCAAAAAGGAGTTAGAGTCCACCCAAATCACATGAGAGAGATGGGTGGAATCATGCAAAGGGTATGAGGTTATGCTTGAAAAACAGATAAAAAGCAATGTGAAATTTGGGGTTGGCTATAGAAAACATGATGATGAAAACACTGCTTTTGGAAAATCTGTTCAAACCACTGATGTAACCACTGAGTTCATCCCCACAAACAAGAATGGCCAAGAAGTGAAAATCACTGACAAACTTGGTAACAAAATCACACTTGACAGACCAATGGGATCCTCTACTTTTGAGGAGCTTGAAGAATATCAGTTTAAACCAAAATGGTCCGATGAGTGTGATATTCTTGAAAATTTCAAGCCAATGGACTTTACATCAATTGATGGTGTCAAGGCTCCAAAAGCTAAAGTCATACCTCTCAAGGACATCCCAGCAGTGGTTAAAACCTCTGCTGCAAAGGAGTCTGAAAAGAGAAAGAAGAAAGAAAAATTTGATAACTTGTTTTGTGAATTCTGTGAGAAAAGGAATCATTTAACAAAAGATTGTTTCCACTTAAAAGCTTATGATTTAAACAGAACAAGTGTCATTGTTTCAGCTGAAAGTTGCATTGTTTGTGGTAAAACAAACCACAAAACTCAAGCATGTGTGTATCTCAAAAACTTTGATGTGAAAAAGAATGAGTACATTGCTAAAACATCCTTGAGTTCATCACCATCATCATCATCTGTCAAATTTACCAAGAAACAACCACTGTTTGTGCCAGTTCAAACAGTTGTCACAAAACAGCTGAACCAAACATCTATCAAAAGAGATGTTCAGGTTACTAATGCACCCCCTGCTAATCAATTCAGAAAAGGCAGGGAAAAACAGTCTTACCAAAGGATTCCACACGTTTATGAGGCCTACAAAAGGCCCTCTAAACCCAGAGTGAACAGGCATCCTTTTGGTTACCAGCAGGTGATTGGTCAGGACCCACAACAGTGGTTAGAGAAACACTGTCCTAAAACAGTCCAAACCCCTGACCTAACCACTGTCCATCATTCTGCATCCATCCCAGACACTGTTGAGACCCCATCCAAAGCCCTGCTGGCTTTGGAAACCCTAATGAACTAATCCTTTTACTTCATGTGCAGGGAGCTTCTGCATGCTTTGATAGTCTTTGGTATGTAGATAGTGGAGGCTCCAGGCACATGACAGGATGTAAAGCCCTCCTCAAAGACTTTAAAATTCTGGGGTCTGGTACAGTGCAATCTGGAAATGTAAAATTTGAAAATGTCAATCTGATAGACAATCTAAAATTCAACCTTCTGAGTGTATCACAAATGAGTGACAAAGGGTTTGGGTCATTCTTCACAAAAGATTGTTGTAGGATTGTTGGACCAGAAATGGTCAAAAAGATTGAAGCAATAATCAAAACTGGTCAAACTAAACTTGTTGCTCAAAGAAGTGGCAATGTTTATGTTGTTGATATGTCAAAAGAGTGTCCCAGAGCTGATGCCTGTCTGTTCTCAGCTGCCTCTAACAAAGAGACAGAACTTTGGCACAGAAGGCTGGGGCACACAAATCTTAAGACAATCACTGAAATTTCAAAAAATGGTTTGGTGAGAGGCCTACCACAAAAATTGTTTTCATGTCCTGAACATTGCATTTCCTGTTTAAAAGGAAAACAACATAAAAGTTCTTATAAGTCCATTGAAGAGTCCAAAACAACCCAGTGTTTGCAAATGCTACACATGGATTTGTTTGGCCCAGTTCAAGTCATGAGTGACAATGGCACAGAATTTAAAAATAAGGAGTTGGATGCCTTCTGTGTGAAGAAAGGGATTGTAAGGCAGTACAGCATCCCTAGAACACCAGAGCAAAATGGGGTAGTTGAAAGAAAGAACAGAACTTTGATTGAGGCTGCCAGAACTATGCTTACAGATTCAGGTTTGCCATTAACTTTCTGGGCAGAGGCAGTAAACACTGCTTGTTATGTCCAGAACAGAGTTTTAATAAACCCCAGGCACAAAAAGACTGCTTATGAAATTCGGTATAAAATCAAACCACTGATCTCATATTTCAAAGTGTTTGGCTGCCCATGCTTTATTTTGAACTTAAAAGATTCCATTTCAAAATTTGCAGCCAAAATTGATTGTGGTTATCATCTGGGATACTCAACCACTGCCAAGGCCTACAAAGTGTTCAATACACGGACCAAGGCAGTGGAGGAGACTTTGAATGTTAAGTTCAATGAACTTTCATCAATGAAAATCCCAGCAAATCCTGCAGATCTGTTTGATCTTGAAAAATTTACTTTTGAAAATACTGCTGTCAAGACTAACAGTGCAGGTCCATCAGAGGATACAACACCAGACTATGGGTATGAAATCATCATCCCTCAAAGGTCTGCCACAAAGGGAAAAGCACCAGCTGTTCAAAACAGTTGTCAAAGCTCAACCACTGCTACCTCAACAGTTGTTGACCAAAGTAGCCCTTCCACCACTGCTTCCACATCCTCAAACACTGCTGACAAAAGTCCTCAAACAGTGGATAAAAGTCAGCAGATGTCCACTTCATTACCTCCTATTCCACCACCTTTTGAAGCCACTGCTGGATCATCAAAGTCCTCAGTAGTGGTTAGCTCAGATGATACACATTTGCAGCCTTCACCAACAAATGCCATCATACCATACCAAGGAGATTTAATCTTCTTGAGATCTCATCCACCTGATCAAATCATTGGCAACATAAATGAAGCGGTGCTCACAAGAAGCCAAACCCAAAACATTTGTCTTTTTGCTGGTTTTCTATCACTCCATCAGCCAGTCAAGTACCAAGAGGCACTAAAAGACAATAGCTGGGTAGAAGCCATGCAAGAGGAGCTCCAACAGTTTAAAAGACAACAAGTATGGGAGCTTGTACCACTGCCAGAAGAGGTTAGTCCCATTGGCACAAAGTGGGTCTTCAAGAACAAAACTGATGAAAGGGGTATTGTTGTCAAGAATAAAGCCAGGCTTGTGGTTCAAGGTTACAGACAGGAAGAGGGGATTGATTATGATGAAACATTTGCCCCTGTTGCAAGATTAGAAGCCATTAGACTGTTCCTGGCCTTTGCTGTCAACCACAATATGAAGGTGTTTCAAATGGATATCAAAAGTGCTTTCCTCTATGGTACAATTCAAGAAGAGGTGTATGTTTGTCAACCTCCAGGTTTTGAGGATCCATTTTATCCAGATCATGTCTACAGGCTAAACAAAGCCTTGTATGGCCTGAAACAAGCACCAAGGGCCTGGTATGAAACTCTTTCCAACTTCCTACTCTCAAATGGTTTCAAAAGAGGTACCATTGATAAAACACTGTTTTTAAAATGGAGAGGGAAGGATTTAATGATTGTCCAGATTTATGTGGATGACATTATTTTTGGAAGCACATGTAACTCAATGTGTGAAGAGTTTAGAGAACTCATGACTGCTGAGTTTGAAATGAGTGCAATGGGTGAGCTGCAATGCTTTCTTGGTCTCCAAGTTCAGCAGATGCAAAATGGAACTTTCATTCATCAAAGCAAATATGCTAAAGAACTTTTGACCAAATTTGATATGAATGATTGTAAACCATGCAGCACACCCATGGCAACAAATAAGCTGGTCATGTCTGATGAAAAAGATGAGCTGATTGACCAAACTTTATATAGAAGCATGATTGGGTCTTTACTGTACCTAACTGCATCTAGACCAGACATCATGTTTGCAACATGTGTTTGTGCAAGAAGTCAATCAGCTCCCAGAAAATCAAATCTCATTGCTGTAAAAAGGATCTTCAGATACATAAAAGGTGCTCCCACACTTGGTATCTGGTATCCAGCTAATGGGAACATCAAGCTTTCAGGTTTTTCAGACAGTGACTTTGCTGGATGTCACACCACAAGGAAGTCCACTTTAGGAGGGTGCCAGTTTCTAGGTGATTGCTTAGTTTCATGGCAAAGCAAAAAGCAAGCAGCTGTTTCAACATCCACTGCTGAAGCTGAATACATTCCTGTTGCAAGCTGTACAGCCCAACTCCTGTGGCTTCAAAATCAGTTGCTGGATTTTGGTATCACTGCCTTAAAGACACCACTCATGTTGGACAGCCAGGCAGCAGAAAATATCATCAAAAATCCAGTTTCCCATTCAACCACCAAACACATCGACATCAGACATCACTTTGTGAGGGATTGCTATGAAAAAGGTTTGATTTCTCTGCATCATGTCCCTACTAAAGACCAGTTGGCAAATGTGCTCACAAAAGCACTTGATACAGCCACCTTTGAAAGCTTGGTCTCTAGAATTGGGATGCTGAACATGGAATAACAAGCAACATCTTGTTTTTCTGTGTATAAAAGTACTAAAATGTTTTCAGAAAATCAAAAATCCATCCTTAAAAATAGCTAAAAAATGAAATTTTTCATTAAAATCCTTAAAAGTCTGCCATAACCACTGATTGTTCAAAAGTCTGCTCTACTTCAAAAGTTTGTCCACTGCTGAAAGTCAACCCCTGCTCTCTCATTTCTTTGATAAACTCTGTTGTTCAAAAGCAGTGTCTTATCCACTGATATGCTATCCACTGATAGTGAAAATCATCCATTGCTTCCATACCACTGCCTTCATCAGTCACTTTCATAAAAATATTGTCCTTCACTTTCACCAGGGGTTGTCACGTGGGCAGTACATAGTGGTCAGACTTTTTGTAACGGCTGCCACCTCAGCACTCACTTTCTTCCCTATAAAATCCCCCACTCACCACCAAAACAGGGTTTTACTGTCGAATTGAATTCTTAAAAATTCTCTTCTCAAAGCAGTTTTTCATCTCATTTCTTCACAAATTTCTTCGATCATCATCTTCAAAATGACAAAATCGAAGTCATCTTCAAAACCCTCATCCAAATCTTCATCGAAAACAGCCACTCAAAAGGTAATTTCCACTGAAATTCCATATAAACCATCCCACAATCTCCTGGGTCTTCTCACAAAACCAGGAACCACCAATGTTTTCGATTCCATCATTGACACCATGGCAAAATCAAAGTACAAAACTTTGTTCACCATCGATGCACCAATCTATTTGGCGACCCAAAGAGAGTTTTGGAAGAATGCAACCCTTGAAAAACAAGGAGACATTGCAACCACCATACACTCTTCTATAATGGGTAAAGCTGTCCAAATCATGCCACAATCCATTTCAGAGGTCTTTCAACTCGATGATCAAGAAGGTAAAATTTCTTTTACTAAAAACGAGTTGCAAACTGACTTCATTGAAAGAGGGTATGAAGCCACAATGATGAAGAAACTTACCTTACAAAAAGGTTATTTTCCTTCTGCAACCAGATTCTTATTTCATACCCTCCTACTATGTGTTTCAAATAAAACCACTTCTTTTAATGAAATCCCTTTAAAGATTCAAAATCTGGGATATGCAATTCTTCAAGAAGAAAATTTTAACTATTCTCGGGAAATTTTTAAAGATTTGGTTAATAATGTTGAAACAAAATCATTCTTACTGTTTCCAAGGTTTTTAAGTTACTATTTTGAAAAGAAATTCAGTAAGGATGATTTAGCTGCAATAAACCAAGATGATTCTACTCAAATAAACAGTTTAACAACTGAAACTTTTTCAAGAATGTTAGCACCTTGCAAAACACAAGCAGAGGTGCCTGAGCAGATTTTAGCAGTTACAACTGCTCCTCAGGTATCTGCTGCTAAGCCCACTGCTCAAGGTGATCAAAGCAGCCGACCAACTGTTTTTAAACCCACACCTACAATCACCAAAAAGCCTACAAAAAGAAAAACTCAAAAACCCCCCAAACCAATCAAAAAGGCAACTCTGGAGGATGAGATACCAGAGCAAATGCCTGTGACAACACAAAAGTCACAAGAAACCACTGCTGCTTCTTCCTCACAGCAGTTGGTACAAATATCTCAACCCATAACCGACACTCCTCCTGCTTCTTCACAAAAAGAACAGGTTGTACAAATAGGGTCTCCACATCATGATGCTCTGGAAACACTTGTTTCTATCATCCACAGCTCAATACCCGGGGCAAATCCACTTTCTACACCACCCATCACATCCACAATTCCCCCACCAACTAAACTGCTGTTGGATGCAATTGATTTGAACCAGGCACTAACCAGTCCTTCTCAATCACCTATCAATGAGAATACACCTCAACAACTGACTGGGTCTGATGAATCAATCTTTGCTAACCCACCAACACAACCTGAGGAGGTTACACCCCTTGAGTTACAAGTAACTCTTGGTGGTAGTCCAAGTGAAGCAGCCACTACAACTGTTGAACCCACTGGTTTACAGTTGGACAGTGGTTACATTAATAAGACTTCCTTGAAGGCAATTCCTTACATAGCACCTCTGCCAACCACCAGTGGATTTTTTTATCCTACTGGCAACATCAAAAGGTTGTCAAGTGTTGAAGGAAGAAGACCCCAGTACCAAGAAAAAGGGGGCATCAGTGGTTAATGTTTGGAGTATACTCCCTACATCTACCACTGATAAAACCACTGCTAGTGGGAAATCAGATGATCCCATTAACTTGGGTGATGGTTTAAAGTACCAGAAATTGACGGATCGTATTGAAAAGCTTGATAACTCTGTTGCAGAACTCAAAGATATGCTACAACAGGTGTTACAAGTACAAAAGGTACAATCAACTGCTGTTCCATCTCAAGCACCTGCTCCACAAAAGGCACCTGCTACAAATGAGCTCTGGAATTTGTTTCAACCTTTTCTCAATCAACAAGCAAAATTAGCAGATCAGCAACATGAAAAACATGTCCAACAGCTGAAAAATGCATTGGAGTCAAGGTTCAAGAACACTCAGGCTGATCTAAAGGCTCTCAAAACTCATATCCTGCACACCACTGGCACTGCTCCTCCAAAAGTTCGCTTCATTTATCAACTCCCAGAAGATAATGCCAAAAAGGGGGGAGAAAATTCAGGAGTGGAAAAAGAAGGAAATAGAGGATGGTCTCTACATTGAACCAGAAAATGCAAACATGACCAAACAGATCCCTTTGCCAGATGGAAGCAAGAAAATTGATGTGACCACAAATGCACTGGCAGAAGCAGTTGCAAGTGTAAAAAGGGATAGAGAAGCCAAAAGGAAAGCCAGGGTGGATTATCCGGATCAGGGTACTTCAGGGTCAAAAGATGATGAAAATCTTGTTGATGAAAAGAAGAAGCCTACAAGAAGAGTAAGGCTACCCAAATCCATTCCAACCAGACGTTCAAAGTCTGCTCCAAAACCACCACCTAAAACAGCTGTTGTAACTCCTGTTGTATCAACAACTGTTGGTGCTTCAGTGGTTTCAACATCTGCTCCCACTTCAACACACACCACTTCAACATACACCAAATCCACTGCTTTACCACCATTACCACCAAAAACAAAATCACCTCCTGCCAAAAAGCAGAAGACAGTAGTTGTTACAACATCTGTTGTAATGACAACAGTGGTTGGAACACCAGTTGTTTCAACAATTGTTAGTCAATCACAAACCACTGCCACTACATCCACCACCACTGTTCCATCCAAAACATCATCAGCCCCTCCTCAAACAAAGAGGAGAAGGCTAATTCTCAAAGATGATGACACTTCACCACCACAAACATCTTCAAAATCTTTGGCTCTTGTCACAATACCAAAACCAGTTCCTCTCTCTTCAGTTCCAATGAACAAGCCCTTACCTCCTGCAGGTGTTCAATTTCCTCTTGAACTAGCAGCTGTTAGAGAAGAAATAAAATCCTTTTACTTTGAGGATGACCCTGCCAAAAGGAGTTTGCCATCAATAAAAGGATATCATTGGCCTAAAAATGTTGATGAGTATTTGAAAATCAAGGCTAAGCAAGCAGAGGATATCTCAAAAAGAAATACAAAAGGGAAATCTGACAAAGAAATTTCAAGAAATCTTCAATATCTGCTCACACAGGTCAGATCCCGAGAACAATTTGCAAAAAATGCCAGTCAACAAATTTCAGAGAGAGCAGCTGAAACTTTGAAGAAAGACTACATTGAAAGCATCATGGCTCACAAGAAGTACAAAGGAGAGAGATACATGTACAAAGAGTGGACTGTTCCTGAGCTTGAAAATGAAGCTGCAAGAATTCAAGACATGATCAAAAGGAAGGTCACTCACACTCCTCCTAACTGGGCAAAGTTTAAAAAGAATGTACCTGACAAACAGGTAGAACTGAAAAGAATGAAAGAAGAACTGGTTGCTGCTGAATATGGAAACAAAAGACAAGTTGCTAGATGGAAAGAAGATGTGGTCAGGATCACCTACAAAAGGTTGGAGGAATTAAGAAAGAAAGATCCAAGAGTTCCTCAAAAGCCTGACTATCCTGAAGCAGAGGTTTCAAAAAGACCATCAAAGCTGCAAATCAGGAGAGCCACTGCTCCAACTTGTGCTGCCATCTACAAAAGAAGGAGCCAAAACCAGTCGAGTATTGAAACAATTCAAGATCTAATAGCTGGTGATGCTATTGTAAAAGCAGGTATGAAATTAATGATAAAAGAAGATCTTGAATTGGAACAATCTGCAAGTGCTGCTCAGCCAGTTATGAATAGGCCAGCCTCACCAAATACTTCTGCAAATAAACATCTCCCAAGAAACCCACCAGGCTCAAAAATACAAAAGTGGGAAACTGACAAACAGACCTGCGTATTAACTTTGCTCAGGTCTGGTGGAGAAGTGGAGAAAATATCAAGGGAACAAGCTCTTGGCCTGAGTCTTGAAGATTTGCAGGATCTCCTTGATCTTCCACTTAGTAGGGATGATGAAGATACAGATGCCCTAGACTTTGAATTACAATTTAAAGGTCAGATAAGGGAACTGTTGATGAGGCTATAAAGAATTCCACAATAATGAAGAGTTTTGGCATTATCTGTTCCAGGGGGAGATTGTTGGGATCGAACCCTATCAGAGGAACAGATAATTAAAGCCAAAACTGGATCAGAGCAGTGGATCCAGAATAAGCAGATGATTACATACAAGTCTCTCCCCTTGAAAGTGATTTCAACATCTGCTGACCTCCTATCTGCTGATCTTGCAAAGTGCTGACCTACAACTGCTGCTCAAATAAAGACCTGATGAAAGACTAAAGCCCTGCTGATTCTATCTACTGCCTTGAGTCAAGCACTGCTGATCCGGACAAGTACTGCTGGGTTCACAGCAGTGGAAAGTTGCAGCAGCTGATCTATAGTCTGTTTTGTAATGTAATGTAATAGCAGTAGTTAACATAGCAGTGTTTGTATAGATCAGAGGTTAGAGTTTGTTAGGAGGTTAGATGTCGCTTTCATGGTGACGTCAGCTAAGATGCTCAGTGGTTTGCAAGTGCCTATAAATAGTTCAGTACTTTGTACTGTTCTATTAGCTCTTTTGCATCATCGTCTTCTTTGCACGAACAAACAACTGAGCTCTGGCTGAGGGGGAGTTTGCATTCATTCATCAATCATTGTAATCGTCATTGAAATAAATTCAATCTTCCGATTCATTGTGAAAAGATGTTTGATTAAAATATTACTCTCGTTTGATTGTATGCAAAGTTTGTTTTCATCATAATTCCGCTGCACACTCATCCATCTTCATTTTAATTACAAACACAAAATACAATCAGAAACAAACTCAGATCCAACAGGATCCTTCAACTCGACACCCTTAGTTTTCTCAGGGGTCTTCTTTAAAGCCTCTGCAGAAATCAAAGGTTAAGAAATTGTACCAAGGAAAATAAGGAAGTCATCTTAAGACTTACCTGGAGAGAACTTATAAAGGGAGCACAGCCTGCTCTGTTTCCCTATTACTGGGGCTCCCCCAGCCTTCTGCGCTGCTTTAACTCCAGCAGCAACCTCCTCTCTACTTCTTTTCCTGCTCACTAACTGAGCAGCAGGTTCTTCGTGTTCTTCTTCTTCTTCCTCCTCTTCATCAAGAGCGATCGAAGAGGGAGTAGCGCCAGCCTCAGGGATCCTCGACCCCGCGCTTCCAGAACTTTTTAAGCCAACACCGCTGGCCTTCTTCTCACCTATACGGGACAAACCCTAAAGTGAGTCACTCGCAATAATGTAATCTTCCAGGTTACTCTGCCGAAATCGAAGAGTACCTTTATCAGAGGCTCCAGTAGTCGTGCGACTACTCCCGGCCTTCTTGTTGGTTGCTCCAGTATCAATGGTTATCACCTTCTTCTTCTTCTTGTTCGGTTTCTTCTTCTTCTTCTCCTCCAGATCTATGCCAAGGTCGTTCAACACACCTGCAAAGATGTTAGACCAGGAACTTAGCTCCCCATTTGATGACCCTACAGACTCCTCACTGGAAAGATAAAGAATCTCTTTCCCAACGGAAATCACAGCACGCAAGGGCCTGGGGTTGGGTAGATGCACACCTTCGGTTGCAGTAGGAGGATTGGCAAAGGATCCAGCAGGGGGATAAAGAAAAAGGCCCTTGATATGCTCGTACCAATAAGGCTCCCCTGGTTGTAGCAGGCGCACCCATAGACCCACCAAATGTGGGGAAAACAACTTGATAAAGGTGCGCCTCTGCAATCAAATTCAACAGTTAAGCGCAGATAAATTACAAAGGAAGATAAACCAAAGAAACAGCACACCTCTATCTTCAAACTTCAGAATGGGTATTTCATTGCTATTTTCCGGCCACTTGTCGCTCATCTGCGCCGTAACCAAGACATTTTCACCAAAAATTCGATTCGGCGTCGCAGTAAGCTTCAAGTACCAATCGGCTGCTTTGGGGATTGGCAGTTCCTCCTTGTCAATCGTATCCGGCTCACGGAAGATCATCGCGATCGGAACGACCTCTTCTCTGATGAAGAAGAAATTCATCTTCCAGTCGTGAAAACTTTTTAGAGGATTTAATAAAATCTTCTTAGCAGAACCCCGGTTGCCGAAGGAATAAAACCCTATGTTCCTAATCAACTAGTAAAACACCCTGAACTTATCGACTGTAGGTTCTATTCCATGAGATCGACATAGAAACTCGAAGTGCCTCACCCTCACCATGCCGGGTGGACTCATCTAGGATAGATGAAAACCATAATAATGAAGTATATGGGATATAAACTCCGTCGCCGGCAATCTGAAGTTTCCTTGAAGGAAAAAGTCTTCAAAGAGGGTTATATAACCCGGTGGTGCGTCGATGGCAGTCTGACCCTGCCGGGGATATTAGGCATCCAATTTCGACGGGAACCGGAATCCTCTGGTTATCTGATCGAACAACCCTTGATCCCGTTTGAGAATAGGTAGAGGACCTTCTTCAAGTTGAGTTTCTTCTTCAGCCATTTATAAAAAGAAATAAAAAATCGGATGAAGATCGTCTAAACTTCTGGGAAAGTTTGAAGATCGCCTTCAGAAAGATTGAAGATCTGCTATATGATCTTTGAAGATTTGAAGTAAAGATGAATACTCGAGAGAGAAAAGGGAAATCAGAAGAAAGATATGTGCAACTCTCTCCCTTCTCGTCGACTATATATACTCATCACATTTAATGCGATGGGTAAACGTACCGGGATCACCGCGCACGTGACCAATATGACAACTGTGCTCTGTAAACGATGTACGATGTAAAAAAATATCAATTATCAATGAAACGGTGTGTTTTGGTGTTAATATGTGTGTATTTGTGTTTGATGATTTTACGATTTGATTCTAGTTCGATTTCAAGCTTTAAATCACTTTCTGGAAAGTTATACGCAAACTGATGCGTAAACGTAGTCAGTTTAATACGACAAACACTACAGAATAGTGAAATAGGCTTAACATACCTTAAATAACCTCTACATAACTTAGAAATAAGTTTTGGATGGTTTGGTGTGTTGAAAACAAGTTTATTCGATCGCAGGGACTATTTGTGTCAAACTGCGAAAGTATGCCGATTTGAATAGTAAAGAACGTTTCATAATTTGATAATAAGCTAAACATACCTTAAATATCCTTTACATATCTTAGAAATAGGCTTTGATGGGTTTGGTATGCGAAAATAAACTTATTTGATCAATAGGGACTAAAAGCGTCAAAAAGTGCATAAGTTTGCATTTTCGCGCATATCTTATTTGACCAATTTGGTCATTTTGTATGTAATTCTGTTAACTAAAAGGGCAATTCAGCCATATAAAATGACCGAAATGGCCTTCTGGTTAACAGAAAAAATGGATGAAGTTAACCCAGTGGACTAAAATGGCAATTGTGAAACCTTTTTGGACCCACGGGTTAAAAGTGAAACCTTTGGACTAAACTGGCAAAATGGCCCAAACCACAGGGACTAAAATGGCATTTAACTCTATTTTATTTTAGTGATTGGAATGCAGAAATACCATTCGTCGTGTAATTTGGATCGTTTCCGCGTCCGTTCGAGTTTTCGTCGTAATTAACCGAATAACGCAACCGTACGACCAAACAAACTGACATCTGAGATGTTTTCAAGCATGTTTCAAGTCCCCTATGCTTTAACTTCATTGTAGAGCCTTGAAATTGGGTTAACGGGGCTTAAACGCGTCGAAAATGTATCAAAAACTGGGTTTTACACTTGCAGGGACCATTTTTGACAATCTGTCAAAGTAGTCTTGGCGGGCCGCGTAAGACCATGTGTGGGCCTTCGCGGGGCGCGGCTGATCACCAGACAGAAACAATGAACTTGGTCATTTTAGCTGATTTCTTGCAAATTTCACATGGTTTTTGGATACTATTGACTAGTTTTTTGAGTTCCCCTTGTATTGTAATCTATGGGCACAAGTGTATGGTTAGATTTGAGCTTTGATTCTTGCAAAAACACATGTCAAGATCCTAAGAACTCAAGACTTTCTATAAATACCCACTTGCTCATTCTCATTTCTTCACACCATTTGATTCAATTCTGCTCTAAGTTGAAGTTTAACACTTCATACCTGAGTATTTTGAATCAAATCTTCCTTGCTTGGACCTTTTGTAAGCTTCTTTCATGCTTGTTATTGCTTTTCAAGCATAAAAGTCAAACAGTGTTTGACTTTCTGCTTTGACCATGAATTGGTCAACACAAAGTTCGTTTGAACTTTGCAACATGAGCGTAATCACGATGGTTATAGTCCCTTGTGACTATACCTACTAATTACCAGGTTGATTAGTCGAAGTGACGAGTCAAAGTTTCGGTCAAAATACGTGTTTATGCGTATTTTGCAACGAAGCTATTTTTGGGTATTAAAACACTTTGTTTTGATATCAAACTTGTTTTCTAACTTAGTTAAACATGCTTTAACATGTTTAACTCGTCACTTTTAGTCTAGTGCTTGTTTAGGGTTGTAAGTCAAGCGGTCTAAACCACCGCTTAGACTTTCGAACCCGACCCATTTGGTCGATCGTTAGGATCCGACCAAGCATATTTAGTGACCATAGTTGTATAGGGAATAACCTTCCGAGGTTATACCTTATGGTCACTTAGTTTAATTAGTTGTATGATAGGTAGTTTATATGCCTTAGGAAAATGACCAAAATGCCCTTTTCATGCATAATTTGATTTTAAGCATATGTAACTTAACTTTTGCCATTTAAACTGATTATGCAACATATTTAAACATGTAGGGGCATATAATACTTGTCATAGGACTAGTTAGGCGTCTCAAACGCGCATTTGCGCGAACGACGCGTTAAAGTAGCATAAGCTACCTTAATGGGTCATAACGGGTCGAAAGCACTTAGGATAGGTTCCGATTTATAATGTAGGCTTTGTTAAACCATATCACATGAGTTCCAATACTCATTTAGTTTACAAGACCTCATTCTACCCGAGCTTCCGATTTAGGTGTCGATTTATTAACTAGCGATCCGATTACTAGGTGCTACTTGAATTCCTTGGTTTACTCGAGCATTGCTAGTTCATTTAATCAAGGATACTTTGCACTTCAAGTGAGTACATAGTTCCCCTATTTTACTGCTTTCAATTGTTTTGGGGTGATTCATATGTGCTAAACGATTTCGATATTTTCAAAAACGTATACTATGGTTTATATTAAACAATAACGATTTCAATAATGTGAACGAACTTGTTGGACGTATTTACATAACGAATGAAATTCATTAGCTTTGGCCAAGCCGACCAGTATTAAGTTATGGTACCATAGGATCTGACAAATGCCGTTATCGAACTGCACCCATGGTTATGTATGGGGGTTATGTGGGTAACGACTGAACCTGATGATTGTTAACTTACCCTTTGGTGGTTTGTTAATATGAGTTGAACGATGGACGAGTTATGAAGGTTTGAATGTTATAAACGAGACGACCAAAAGTAGTTTTCACAATTAAAACAAGAACGATTTGAACGACTGAACGATTTTGAACGATTGAACAATTTTGAACGATTAAACGATATTGAACGATTGAACGATAGAAACGAATGAACGATTTGAACGATTGGGATGATTTGAACAAGTTAAACGATTTAAACGAACGATTGGTCTTTGGTTAAGTGTTTAGATAACGAGACGGGTGTAATGTGATAAAAGCATGGTAGATACGCCGCTGGTACTTCTTATATATAAGTGTTTTTATCATATTATATTCTGTGGCGTTATTTAGTTCACTTGGACGAACGATTTTTAAACGATGTCACGCAAACGATGTTTACAATACAATATAAACCATACGAGTTTTATTACGAGAACGATTTACGATTTGGGTTTACATAAACAAATGTTTTGAGTTAAGATTCATGGCATCGAGGTTTCATAAACTATAACTAATCTGTTTTGACTTGGTTATTCATTCTACAACACAAACATTTCACAAAACAAGGTTTTCTAATATCGATTAGCAAAGTTATACGAATTATTTCAACATGTAAACGAGCCATGAATCTGACACTCACACAAAACCTATGTGCTCGCCGGCATTTCTTTGCTAACTTTATTTTTACATATGTTTCAGGTGGTGTTGGATGATGTTGATTGCTACTAGGATGCATGCTTACTTAGGACTGGACGAGGCCTTAGTGACTAAATAACAAATGATAGACAATGTGGTTATGTTTTAACTTTAATTCCAAGACAATGTAAATGGTTTATATTTAAATAAAACGAAACTGTTGAATACATGGTTGTGAAACAATAATTCTGTCGCTCCACTCCCCGACGTTTCCGTCGCGGTATCGTTGTTTTAACGCGGTCAGGGTGTGACAACCAATCACCAGCTGCCACGTAGGGCAGAATTCCCGGAGTGACGGTTACCACGCGAACGTGGGCCTCACTCACATGACGGAAATCCGAACCGTCAGTGACAGCATGATGATGGCCGTGTCAGCAGTCAACTCAAACGTCGCCGTCAACGACATTTCACACCAACCTGTCAGAATTCAAATTCGAGGTTTTTCCCGCCAAAAGTTACTACAAACTTCATGCAGAAGTTACCAAGGCCACGCATCATTCATGATTATCCAATGAGCCTGCGCGTTTACACTCAAAAGCAAAAACTACCAACACGCTAATCTGGTAGTCGCGGCGTAGTAAATGACAAACACTTACACGCGCGTCGTCTACCAAGTACTAGCAAGCATTTTTTCAAAGCTAACACTTTTCTTTTTTCTAAGTCCAGAGCTCCAACCATTTACTTCGCGCATGGAGCAGCACTGGACTGGGGGACTTGAAGGGGTATGGTCCCAAAAAGCTGCGCAGACCTTTCAGGTAGCGCACTGGACCATACTCCTTACTCAGCAAGCTGATCAATCTCTTAGACCCGCGCGGGCTACTCAAGCAGATCAAGGCCTCGCGCGCGGTCCAATCAAGAGAAAACATCAGTTTTCATACTTAGTGTTCTGGATAAGAGCCTTCAGCTCCTACAACCTTACGCGGGCCAGTTACGTGCACAACAAGGGTCGCGCAGGAGTTACGGCGCAAGGTGTCACACCCCAACCGATGGCGGAATCATCGGGGCGCGGCACTAAGCGAAACAGATTGCCAAGAGAAATTCCATACCAACTAGCGAAACCAGATAGTTAATATTATGTCCCATACCATAACCTACCAAGCAACTAAATTATTACAGACATAGATATCCTTAAAACAAAACATGTTTCGACAACTCAGATTTAAATATAAGTAAATTGTTTGTTTGTTTGTTTCTAGACTCTCTCCTACTCGATTCCATCAAAGAGCAAGCAAGCATCCTAAGCACCTGTCACATATGTTAAAATAAAGGTCAATACACATAGTGTAAAGGTGAGCAAACAAGTTTGATATAGCATAATAGAGTTCGAAATCGTTTATGCATAACCAGCATGTATCATGTATAATGCGAAGCTAGTAAGTTATCGACAATGAAATATGCATAGACTAGACTGCGAGTTATAGAATGCGCAACACATATCACCACTGTGACATGTGAAGAGGTAACCTTAACAACTCATGTCCACGACAGGTGCTGAGTCCAAACAAATAGTACTATCGTTGCTAAGGCGTCAGGCATCAATCACTGTGTTAACATAACATACAAGCATTCATCGAGTAACACGTATCATGCGGTAACGGTCAGCTTATAAATAGTGTTTGCGTTGTGTGATCGATGTGATTTAGAATAAGTAACGTATGTAACACCCAAAAGTGCATAAAGCAAAAAGGGATCGAGTATACTCACAGATAGCGTTTAACTTAATAAACACTGCCTTGGATTGAAGGGAGTGCTAAGAGATTAGTCTGAATAGTTAACGATAGCATAAGCGAAAAGCGGCGCGTAAGACGATGAAAAGTACCAAGTGTCGATTGGTAATCCGATCGGATGGCCATTCGATTAGATTGACATTTGTTGGTAAGGATGTGTTTGTGTATGATGGCTTTGAAGTTTTCGTTGTAGCATTTTGAAAACAAAGAAGTATCTCTACCCTTCAGGTCAATCGATCGAACGGCAGTTCGATCGGATAGCGATCCGATTGGCAAGATACTTAGTGAGAACAAGTTCACAGCAGGATTGTCACTCGATCGGATTGCAATCCGATCGGTTGGTAATCCGTTAGTTACTGATGATCTTCGAAAATTATAAAAATGATTAAGTGTCGAAGTTCCAAACGTCACATGGTCGGATGGTCGTTCGATCGGATGGCTGTCCGATCGGACGGTAATCCGTTCGACGTTCAGAACCTTGAAAGTTTGAAAATAAAAGTTTAAGTGTGGAACCAAGTGCAAGCCGATCGGATGGCTATTCGATCGGATGGCAATCCGATCGGACGGCAATCCGTCCCAACGACCTGATCGTCTTGACACTTGAGTTTTGCAGTTTTGATCGAGATGGTATGATAACGTGCTTAAACAACAGAAACCCCACCATGAACCAAGTGATCCGATCGAACAGGAATCACCCTTGTCCGGTCAGTTAACTGTTCGTGACGGTCATTCATGTTTAACCCGAAATCAGTTGTCTCTCGGATAGAATTCAGATCTTGAACTAACACATCACTAAGGAAGAGTAGAAGATCAGAACGAGCTCCGATTCTATCGGTTTTGAGTGCATTGAGTGTAAAAGAGTTAAAAGAAAGTTAGAAATCATCTTTCAATCCTTTTAACCATGAATATGTGTAGATCTATGCGAAATCATTGTTTAATCTTGTGGAAATCCTTCAGATCTAAGTTGTTCTTGGTGGAATGAAGCCAAACCTTGAAGTTCATAAGAACTCCATGATGACATCACCCTAGAACACCTCAAATCCAGTGATTTCACAGTTAAAAGTTAAGATTCAAAGGTGAAAATGATGAAGAAGTGCGTGTAGATCATAGAAGTACAAGATTTGAGTTGAAAACTTACAAGAATCGCGAGAAATCGAGAGAAAGAAGAGCTTGAGTGCGGCTGGTCGAGTGAGGAGTTGTCACATCACAAATGATGTGACAGGAGGGTATTTATAGGGTTTCCAAAAGAGGAAAGTGTCAAAGTGTCGGATTGGTCACCGATCGGATGGCAATCCGATCGGATGGCCACTCGATCGGTTGGCCACTCGATCCAGGTGTCCGGCGCATTGAGTTTTGTCGTTTCGATTCGCGTGTTGAGCGTGGCGATGCGATTCGAGCGAGCGAGCGATGCGATAGTTTTACCCAATAGTCACACAAATAACCTAACTACTATATCTAACATACAATCACTATAAATAACTTGCGTTTAGCGTTTGCGATTTAGATTGCAATGTGATAGAATTGCGATTTGAGATTGCGATTAACACCTCAACATAAACATAACATGCACAAGTAACACATAAATAGCACACACACGTAAAACAATATCCAGGAAACATAATTCGGGTTGCGATTGCGATAGCGATTAGCGATAAGTCGATTAGCAATAAACATGCGATTAAATAGCGATTAAACCTCGATTATTAATAGATACTCCACATAATACAACTAAAGCGATTAAATAATAGATTCGATTACAAGTCAAAGAAGTCAAAACAGTAGTTGAGCAAATCACAATTAGCAATCTTTTCTTCCTTTGACTTCAATCTTGACTACGAAACACGGGGTGTTACATAAGGACACTTCAGAGAGTACACAATGTACAAGTGGCAGAAGAATAAGCCAATCAGCGTCCACCAGGCTGTGCTCTATCGTGCTCCACGATCGACTGACGTGCAGGAGACATAGAGTACACAAGGACACCTACGTGGCACCAATCAGGGGGCGGAGATAACTGCCCCATGATCTCCACTTACCTGCTGATGGCAGAGGGACAGCAAGGCCGACAACTGTGACACGTGGCTCCAATCAAGGTGCGCCAGCACTGAAGAGCTTCTAGAAACCATTAACGGTTGACACCAGTGACTCAGTGAGACAAGGAGGATATTCCTTGTTGTCGCCTTCCGGCCCAAGGCCCATCAGCCCGTCTCCTCTTACACCTCTCCGGCTATAAATAGAGACCCTCATGCACAGGTTAAACATTCCATTCTCTCTACTCTCATTCTTAACACACTTATTTCTTCAAAGCAGTTACTTATTCTCACGCCGGAGTCTGGTTAAGAGGGAAACCCCCCATATTCCCCTCTTAACTAGCTAACGGTGTTGCTGTTTTGCAGGAAGAAAGGATCACATCGGAGCTCAAGAAAGTTAAAGAAGATTAACCCTAATGATCGAAACATAAACCAAACTAATTAACCCTAAAATTAGTTACGTGTTTCTTCAATCTATCATCATCATCTGATAATAATATCCAACTCCAACCATCCATCATCCGAATTATACTGTTTCCATCTGAATTACATCTGAGATTGCATCAAATAAATCATAAGAGTCACACCACCATAGCTATATATCTCTGTTTAAAAGAGTAAACCACAAAACGATGTCGTTTTGTTCTAACAACGATTCGCACGAAACGCTTCTTCTAACAACGATTCGCACGAAACGATGTCGTTTTGTTCAGCGATATCGATTAAACAACAAACCTAACAAAAACTAACAAAACTCTGTTTAAAAGGGTAAACCACTCTTTTAATGGTTTAAAAGTGGTTTCAAAACACTGTTTTAACCCAACAGTGGTTTCAAATACTGTTTTATTTTCTAACATCTGTTTTAACCCAAAACAGTGGTTTCACTTTTTCTCCACAAAACATTGTTTTAACCCAACAGTGGTTTCAAACATCTGTTCAAAACAAACAGAGGTTTCAAAACATAAAACAGACCTTTACAGAACTAAATTGATGAATAATTTCAAATAAAAATCATTTATTATCCACGCAACGATTACACTCAATGGGACCTAAATCACATTAAAATTATGATCGAAATGACATTTCCTGAAGAAGTGACATCATCATACTCAGTAAATCCCACCAATAGCAAAGTTAAGGTAGTAAACCCCACCAATAGCAAAGCTAAGGTAGGGTCTGAGAATGGTAGATGTAGACAAACTTACCTCTACCCTGTAGGAATAGATAGGCTGCTTCCAGTGAGACCCCCGGAGAGATTGTAGTTTTGTATCAAGCCTTGGACCTAAGACACATAACACTCAAACAATCGGGACAAAGACTGATTGGTGCATGTACCCCGTGTCTTTCAGCTATCAACGTCACCACATGATGCATGATTAACCATCCGCCACTTTTAACGTCATTTTCACGAAATTAGTAAAATAACGTTAAAGTTAGTACCATTTCACTTTTGCCCCCGAGCGCCCACATATATATACATTATATGTGCACACCGCAAGCGGGGCAAATATTATTATAGCGATTATATCGATAAATTAATAAATTATTAATTTAAAGATAATTGATGATGAAGTTGATGATGATTCAATACCTTTGGAACCGGTCACTCGAAAAGAAACATTGCAAGCGGCAACAACTCTTCACAACTTTTTGTAACAATACGATAATACAGTGCCTCAACTCTTAAGTGCAATGGAGAGATTTAAAGATGAACTCGGTACAGATTTGAAACTCACAAAAAAAACAAGTGACTATAGATTCATTATTGCTAGAGAATACTAGAATTTTGTAATATTTTAGTAATTATTAATTTATAGTTTCGCTGGGACCAATATATTTACATTGGGATTTCAAACAAAAAAATATTATTTTATTATTTTATTGATAGGGGTCCAATTTTGTACCGGTCCCAAGTTGGGACCGGACAAATTATTAATTTTACCGATGTTATTAATTTATCGAGTATTGAATTATAGAGGTTCTACTGTATGTCTAACTATGTTGTAGTACTTTTTATTTTCTATAAACAAAAAAACTGAATGATTTATGAAATAGCATGCTTTTTAAAGGGTCCTAATAATTCCACATGGTAAATCTTATTCTCACATGGTGTATACGGGCCGTATAAGGTTATACGGCAGTATAGAATAAAATGAACTGACAAAGCAGTCTTTGTCAGTTTATTTTAAATGTATACGGGCCGTATAACCTTATACTGCCCGTATACACCATGTGAGATAAGCTTTTAGGGTGGCCGTATATAATGCTCGTATAATGTTATACGGCCCGTATACATTTGGTCGTATAACATTATATTGCTCGTATAATGTTATACGGCTCGTATACATTGGTCGTATAACATTATATTGCTCGTATACAAATTGTATACGGCTCGTATAATGTTATACTGGCCGTATACATGTAAAACAAAAAAAAAACATTCCATTGCATTTATTTTTGTGCAACAACATTCTATACAGGCCGTATAATGTTATACGGCCCGTATACACCTAGGGATGTGAAAATAAGAAAATAGGTGGTGTGAAAATAAGGGGACCCTTCTTAAAACCAGTCGGACTAGACAAGTAAGGTGTCTGGATTACTGACATGTCCAGTTATTATGTATTTTTTTTTTTTTTTTTGAACGGCAAATTAGGATCACTGACGGACCACTAGAGTATCATCGTGCCACCAGCAGAACCACCCGATCATATCCATCTCCACTAGCCTTTCAATAAAAAAAACTAATTTATCTTTGTTCTGCCGTTCAAAAAGAAATATATATATATATATATCTTTCAACACACACAATCTAAACCAAACCCAACCTACCAATTTAGGTCGGCTTAAATTTTATTTTTAGCTTTTTTAAATAGTGTATGTTTTGTCTTGCTAGGTAGCAATCCAACCTTACTTGCTAGGTGGGTTGTTTGGCAACTTCTGAATGGTTAAGTGCTAAATCAGTAAGATTCAATGATTAAGGGGTTGTTTGACAACTTCTAAATGGGTAAATGCTAAATCAGTAAGAGGGAAGTCTGAACTAATAAGAGGTCTAAATTCTGAACCATTAAGAGCCAGTATCATGCTTAACAGTTCAGAGACAAATGTCTGACCAATTCGGATAAAAGGTCTTAACCATTCAGACTCAGTATAATGCTTAACCATTTAGAGGCAAATAATCATTCAGACATTTGCTCGCAAAACAAACACTCTAAACCATTAAGTGGTGAACCAGTAAGATGTTTTATCCATTAAGAGCTAAACAAACAACCCCGATATTTAACAAAAACAGCAGCCACACAATATACATGGAACCAAAAGCTGACAAAAGAAATTAAGCGTATACCCTATACATCAAAGCAAATACAACAAAAACCAAATAATCCATTTATAACTGAACCGACCAAAATAAAACCGAAATTACCAAACCAAATGAGAAATATGGTGATATATTATATTATATTATGCGTATGAAGTTCTCGTTTCAAAAAAAATAAAAAATAAATAAATATTATGCGTATAAATAACCCCCCATTTATATTTTTCTTTCATAGATAATACATAGAGTTTTGTTAAGTTACTTAACTCACACACCTGCATGGATTTATCAACTGAATGGGCTTGAAGAGCAATTGATGATGATCACATAAACTCTACATAGACATGTGCGAAAAGCAAGAATTGTACAGGAAGACTTATACTTTAAAAACTGCTAGATTGTTCTATTACAAAATAGCTAAGTGTTGGCAATGTCCTAAAGCTCAAGTTAAGACTAACCTGGCTTGAGTATTTTATTATTATTATTAGAGTAACAGAAATATAGAAGTAGCCTAGGATGGTACAAGAGCAAGTATCTGGGTTTTAACTCTTCCCATGCACAACTCTATCTCTCTAAATATTCCCATGTTTTGAGGGCACTGTGGATGCAACTTCGTAAATGCCGAATCAAGCATCTGAACCACATCGGCTGGCGGGTACTGTCTTTCAGTACACATCTGCACAAAAACAATCCAATCTTCAAACTTGCTCAACAACACTTCAAGATTCAAACTTTATTACTCACCTGTATCATATGATATGCAGCAACACATGACACGATAAGCTCAAACGGGATTGCTGCCTCGGTTTCATCAGAATCACGCTGCAACTTAGAATCCAATGCAAGTAAAGGGTTCGGTGCGCAATTCAACTTGTGCATATTATACGCTCCTTGCTCTGAAGGTCTGATTGTTGATGACCTGTATTCCGTTGGGTTTTTCCTCACACCCAGAGATTCTAAAACCGCTGCAATGCTTGAATGAAAATTTTGCTCCCCCTTTATTTTAGACATTGCCTGACGCATTATTCATCACAGTATAATTTGATCAGTTGTGATGAAGATACGAAGTAAAGATGTACAAAATTTTATTACCTGCATGGCAGTATGTACAAGTTTATGTGCTTCAACTCTTGAATTATTCACAATTTCAATCACATTAGGTGCTAACTGATTATCTAACGTAACTTTGTCAGCAGGATTCATAGGATTAACAATGCCACTAGAACCGGATTGGTGCTTATGCCACGGAGGCAAAGAGTTTGCTGGGTATGTGTTCTGTTGTCTCAAATTAAGGAGAGCATAAGTAACCTGAAAATATATTTTTACATTTTTATTACTTAAATAAACAATAATAAATATATTCATTTCAGAACGAATAATATGTAGAGAACATCAGTAACCGCATAATGCACTTGTATCACATCTTTATCAATAGATACAAATGCATTATAAGGTTCTCAACATATTATTGGTTCTCATGTAAACACTCCCTTGTATATAAACCTATATATACATGAATAGAATCAGATAGTAAGGAATATGCCTGGTCACTGGCTTCCTTGAGCTGCAATAGTACCATTGCGTACTCTTTTCTGAAGCTTTCAGAAACCTTCATATCCATTCCCGTGTTGTTTTTGTGACTCATCAAACCGTCATTTACAAACTTAAGCTCGGTCAATATTGCTTCCTAAAATTCAAATAAAAACTTTCTGTTACGCTTCATTAATGATTATGAACGTCACATAAAATTTAAATTCATTAATGAAAACATTACCTTTTTATCAAGAGCGCGAGTAAGGTCAGCAAGAGCACTTATATCGGTTTCTCTCGACTGGACTTGAGAGACTGAAGGAGGAGCATAAGTTGCATGCTGTGAAATGACATTTTCTGCAGCTTTAACAGTTGTACCAGACACATTATGTCCCTGTAGAAAACGTATTTGAAACAATTATTATATTACGGACAAAGAAAATAAAAGCTGTTTTTAGAAAACTAACCAATCGTTGATTCATCATGGCGATCGGGGGATTTGGTTCACTCAAAGTAGGTAACATTAATGATCTTGGCTCTCTGGAGTTCATAGAAAGTCTATATAGTGCACTGTTCTCTCTCCTCAAAGCTTCAGGCATGTTATCCAACAGGTTTGATGGCATACAATCAATATCCTATTAGAAAGAAATAGTTAAAAGAGTATATACACACGCGCATAGTTGGACTCGAGTGTGTTTTAGAATGCAATGCAATGCAAACCCTACCTTGACAAATGTAACCCCTAAATCAGGGCGATCAAACTGTACCCTGCATTTATCATGATCAACGGTTAGCACACTTCCATCATGAACTTGTCTTGATTCTGGATGAATGGCAATGACCCGTTGCCCAACCGCCAAGGGGCGGGCCAAGTCTGTTGGCAGTCCTTCTCTAGTACCACTTCTAAGCTCGGTGTAATGTTTCCTTACAGATTCCCGATATTGCGAAAGTTTATCCCTTTCTTCACGCAAGAAATTCGTTGAGAATCTTCGGGGCTTCCCTAACGAACTAAAATAAAAACGAACAGGTTTCCCACTATTACAACTCAGGCTCTCAGCATAAACAAAACAAAACAATATAGAAACAATAATAATATAATATACCTCCTTATGACACCCCACTCAACCTTGGTTAGTCTTGGAATGTGACCTAACCCAACATGATGCAAGTACTCCACGAATTCCTTTTTAGCAAACCAGGGGTAATCGATTGCACTATAAAACCACTCGTAGGTAGACCATCTACGTACCATAGGTTGTGAGAGGTAACAAAAAGCCTTGTCCTGCAAAACCTTATCTTGGGGTTCTGTCTTTTTATTAGGTTTAACCTTGGACAATTTCATCTCCCCATGGTTTGGTAGTAATCTATTTGGATTCACCTTACGCTTATTTCTTCTTTTGGACGGCAAATCAACGACGTCCGAAGTTGGAAGCAGTCCCGTAGATATTGCTGAATCAGCAGCTCCTGTCCTTGATGTATTGCTATTTGAAGAAGAATATTCCACAAGTCTTGTAGATTTACTGTTTTTTGAAGGGATGTTATCTTCATTGGCACCTATGACTTTATTTGAGCGTTTTTCTTCTTCAGTGAAAGTGGCCTGATTCAAGTCACAAAAAAGATAAAATTAACAAATTATATGTTTTCTATATTTCTGTAAATAAGTGCATGTCTTGCACTTTTCCACACTCACCTCAAATTTATTTTTTCTTTTCCATGATTTATTGATAAATTGATCTATCAGCTTTCCTTCAGATAAAGCCTTATAATCAACTTTTGATTCCCTTCCTGATTTAGATTTTCCTGATTTTGACGCATCAGATCTTGGATACTCATTCGCTATTTTCTTGTCAGCTGGCAATTTAGTTTTGTGTCTTCGATGACCCGTTGGTGGCTTATCTTCTTTCAATACAGGTGAATCTGCACAATTGAAAAATATACCATCAGTGCGTTTAAAAATGTGTAAAACAAACACAGGTATAACTGTTGTTCCCATTCATCCATTACTAAACCCTTCAGCCAAGCAAACCCTTTATTAATATTATGGTCAAAAGATGCCAAAGTCAAATACTAGTCTTGGTTGGATCTAATGTAGTAATTAGATAATAAATCCAGGTTAAAAGGTTTCAAAGATTAGCATGAAAATGTGAATAGTCTATTGAAGCAAGTCCGTTTGTTTTTATAAAATATTTTTTTTGCATTTTTATGGTGGATATTTAACAGTTAAAGGAATAGATCAATATATGATAGATGTAAAAAACGAAATAACATTATTCACAAGGGATAGATAGAACTTATAGAAACTTGATGTGAAGAATAGACCAAATTTGGTTAAAAATAGTAAAGTGCATAGTGTTGCACCGAATTTGATATCTTGGTTGCAGAAGGGTTTTCACACCAAAACATCAAATTTGGTGTTTTTATGCATACAAAAACGTAAGCATTTTATGTTTACCGGATTGTATCATCAGTGACAAGTCAGCCAATGTTTGCAGTGCATCCAAGCCAGAAGGTTCATCTGCACAAATGAGAAGTAACATGTCAGATTGTTTTGTAATCATAGACATGTGCAGTGAGTGTTGGTAGTCAAAATCATTAATTTTCAGAAAATGACAAGTAGTTAACCATATTTATTTACCTCTAAAGAAAAGCTTTTTCTTTCTTTTCCTTTTACCCTGTGACGAGGATTGCTCTATATTTTCATCTGCAACCTCAATACCGACAGCAACTCCTTCTCCTGTACCGCTACATGCTTCCCCACCATCATCAAATTCATCATCATCTTTCTGTCCGTAAAATTTGCTCCGTTTCAGGTAAATTTCTTCACCTCCCGCACTTCCTGAACTGCCCTCGAAACACTCTTCATCAATCAAATTACCGTGAAGCTTTGCCCTCACATTATCCAACTGCAAATGCCATGTCACACATTATGTATCTCACATAGTTAAATCTTAAGAGTATACTGGAAAACAAATACAAAATTATTACACTTTTTTGCCTGCCCTTCAAAGGTGTGGTTTTCACGCGGTATGGTGATTGAGAAACTTGTGGGGAGCCACCTCTTTGTAAAGCCTCTGTTAACGCCAATGCAGCACCATGTGCCACGTCATCCACCTCTCTCTTTTGGCTTCTTTGGTACGGCGACACATGATTTCCATTGTTATCTCTTCTTAATAAATGGTTAATGGGGAACCGCGGTGTCCTTTTCCGAACAGTACATCCTACATTAAGTTACAACCATTAGAAGTTGATCTCAACCAATCATATATACATATATTCATAGTAAGGCGGAAGGGGTTTAACTTACCATCGGATTCCCTTCTCTTCAGTTGTGGCAAAGACCGATCACTTGAACCAACTAACCTAGATTGCAATTGATCTTCGGGCCCTACATTTTGCTGAAGCAACTTGTGGGTACGTTTTTTAGGCTTGTGAAGTAATTTTGGAACATCATTGATCTCTTTATCATTATCGCTTCCTTCCTATTAATGAACTACATTAGTCGACAGCACTGCACCACTTTAATACAACATAAAAGAGCACGCCAATTATCAATACGATAAACGGGGTGCCTTTTTCACCATTAAGTACCATTATCAATAAAAAGGACACAAAAACATATCTGAGAAGGATAATACCGACCTTACTGAAGGGTCCTAATATCTTACATACATATTTTTAAATACAATATTAGTTATGGAAAAGGGGAGGAGTTATATCTAATAAGGAAGGTAATAATCTAAATGGAGGATTTAATCAAACATTTAGAAGGTAAAGTATAACACAACAAATAGAAAAACATCTCTTGTTAATGTTAACAGAATTCAATGTGGTATTCAAGCAAACAAAAACTATAAACTTAGCAATAAAAACAATTTATATGATCTCACCATGGCATTATAATGATCAGACACCATTGCAATGAACCCAACCACAGATGCTGTTCCTTCTGGCAAGGATAGATATGCCTGAAAACCACAAGAGTAAAAAACAGTTATCAAAAGGTTAGTTTTCAATCCCAGAAGCTAGTATTCAGATAACAATCAATTTTACTTTCAATATGACCAAATGACACATGAGAGATTTCACTCATAACCCAATTTATCAATGTTAGTCCAACACGTAGCATTCATGGGGTGATCCATGCTTCCTGTACCAGTAGCAAAAGAAGAAAGTTTGTAGCCTTGAGGCACTTGAAAAGCAGTCTGGCTGATACACATAATATTACTATTAGCTGATGAATTAACCCTGGGCCACAAATATGGCAATCCTTTAGGTTGGTATATATTGTATTCCTGTTTGAAAATCCATCCCTAAACTTCAAATCCAAAACTTGACGCAACTGATTTTATATTGATCACTTATACACCAAGCCAAAGATATTAACCCCTTTAAAAAGCAAGGTAGACAGACCTTTCTCCAGACGCGGTAAAAGAGCGCATCCAGCCAAGTTCAGGTGAGCGCTTTGGAAAGTCAGGTGTTTTATTTTATAGAGTTGGACTTTAACTTTTTACCCTAAAGTCTCTATCCCGGTTATTCTTTTTTACTCTAAGCTACCATCATGGCTTTCTCCTTTTTACTCTCATTACCACAGGACAAGGGATTTCAATATTTGGTTTCAAACCAATTAAACTGAACAAAAAACCCTTTAAAACCAAACTGAGTTACACATTCTGTTCGTTTTAAAACCCAAACCGAACTGGGTTCTTGGTTCCAAGAATCTCAATTCAGTTCAATCCGAATAACCCAAATCACTATTTTAGCCCATATTTTATATTCCGCCCATTACCCATTATCTAATTTCTATTTATCCCAATTATTGTTGTCAAAGGCGCAAAGGGTGATCCTTGTCAAAGGCGCTTAAAAAGCGAGGGCCTGAGATAAGCAAGGCATATAGCATAAACATAGCATTTTTTGGGGTTTTGACATGTTTAGGGTTATTTTAGGTTGGTTCCAGACCATTTTTAAATGATTCCGATCAGTTTGCCAAAAAATGCAGATTTTTGCCAAAATCTGGCCAGAGCGCCTCGAAAACAAGAGGCTGATTTATTGAAATAATAAGATAGTTGGCCCGATTCGAGAGGGGCTAATCTCCAATACAAAAACAGTAGATAATTCAAATAAACAAGACATGACAAACTAGAACATGAAATGAAATACTTAAATGAAAAATAAAAGAGTTACTTCCTAAACTTCAGCCCCTAAATTCAGTCTTTTGACTTTGACTCTCCTTAAATTCAGTCCATCCAGATTTGAATTAGCAGGTTTGTATCAATACTTCCGGCCCGAAAAATCGACTTGTCCTCGAGTCGAAAAGAAGGTAATTGATGCGCCAACAAGCCATAACTTTTTGGAGTCGCTTCTTTCAAAGGATGGTCCCACCGTGATCGCCATTCAAGTCGTACCATAGCATGTATTGCAATTTCTACGATGCGCCATGGTGGGCGCCACTCGCGCCATCCGGCTACACCTTCGTTCGGAGTCTTTCGCATGGGTCCTCCGAACCCGGTTAGCAAAAAATGAACCGCATAAAGACCGTAACTTGGATATGTATGAACAAGTTTTATAACATTTCTAGAAGGACACATGGTCTTCAATAAGGCTTTTTGTTGTGTCGTGGGTTTCAAAAGAAAGTACCAAACAAGAACAGATTTAATACTTTGGTTGGGCCTGAAGGTGAGTAGTGAACTTGATGAGTTGGTCGCGAGGCGCATAGATGCAATATTTCGATTGTGCACCACATTTGGTTTTGGTAATGGTGGAGACAATGCAATTAACGAGTTTGGTACTGGTGCCTGGTTGGGTGTTGGTCTTTGTAGCGATGTTGGTGGTTGTTCACGGCATGATGGTGGTGCGAGGGTTTGAAGGCCGGTTTTGGGATGGTGTTTGGTGCTGAAATCAGGGAGAGTGTGAGGTGTAGATGGTGCGGGTGGTGGTGCTTGGTTGCTGGTTGGTTTTCCAAACATCAAGATTTTGAGTTCTGCAACATCACCCCTTAATTGCGACACAATGGTGTCAAGCTTGGCTGCAATCACAGCCAATTGAGAAGCAATCTGATCTTGGTTTAATGCGCTACTTTCGCTACTCCGGGTTTTCACCATCTTCTTCGAGTTTCCCGGCAACGGAACCATTGATAGATACTCGAAAACAAGAGGCTGATTTATTGAAATAATAAGATAGTTGGCCCGATTCGAGAGGGGCTAATCTCCAATACAAAAACAGTAGATAATTCAAATAAACAAGACATGACAAACTAGAACATGAAATGAAATACTTAAATGAAAAATAAAAGAGTTACTTCCTAAACTTCAGCCCCTAAATTCAGTCTTTTGACTTTGACTCTCCTTAAATTCAGTCCATCCAGATTTGAATTAGCAGGTTTGTATCAGCGCCTAGATGGCAGCAAGACGTTTTCCCTGCGGTATCAACATGTGGTGTCTCTTCCCTGGACTGGAGGTTGAGGGTTCTAGTCCCATGGGGGATAAAGTTGTAAATTAGGAGTAGAATTAGTGGGTGGGTGTGAGTAAGCCGTTCTAAAAAAGATAGCCCAATACCTAAATACCTAATCTAAATCATTAAACATCACCAACTCAAGGTCTCAACTACATCAACTAATCTAAGTGAACGGCTTTTATTCTTCTCTACGATTAATTTACGCAAATAAAAGATCGATCGTTAGCTGTTTTCATCCTACAATGGCTGCAAAGGTGTAGCTCCCTGTCAATGGCGACCACATTTCTCAAAACTTACCATTATATTTAATAATACATACTCTATAATTACAAAGAACAGATAAAAAAAAATAAAAGAGTAGGAATGTATTTTTCAAAAGTTCAACTGGTGTATGGACATATTTGGCGGCGGACAAATTAACCCCTCTATATTAATTAGTGGTGGAAATTTCAAACCATTTTATGTTTATCTCTAGAAAAGATTTGACTCAAAAAGAAAATTGATCAAACAGTTACAAATCCAACTAAAGTGATCTAGATGCATAAAACCGTCTACATCTAATAAAAGAAAGGACAACTATTGCACTTCTAGTCATAATTGAAACAGTAATTACCCTATTCATTGTGTAGAGCGCTTCAACCATTTCAGAATTCCTGGTACGCACCATGGCAGCCACCTAAATTTCAATGGAAAAAATAAACACATATATCAGCTAATCAGATTATAATGAACAAAAAAGAGTATTTAAACCATATAAAAGACGAAAAAGCAAAAACCTTCTTCCAGTCTTTTCCATATTTCCTATAGGCTTTATAGAAGCGCTCAACCTCTTCATCAACCCATGGAGATCCTAACATGTCAGAAAGCTTCCTCTTCTGCACGAAATACCAAAACATGGTAATTGAACTTTCCTGCTTATCTAAATGAATGTTTGTAACTTTGTGTAGTACTTAACAAACAAGATAAAACCTAAAACCTGAAACCAACAAAGATACATAGGACATGCAACTTGCTCATGCGTAACAGTCACTTCGTACATGACTATGCAGAAAGAAAGTGAAGAAACAAGAGGGAGAGAACAAAACCTCTTCATACATAGTTTTTTTAGTTCATAGTTCATACTCAAAACTGAAATTGATATTGGGATGGTTATACATGATATAGAAACAACATAGATGATGTGTACAATGATTAATGCTAGAGGCACACATCAATCGTGTAAAATAGCAAATACTTTAAATCCTTCAATTATCTTAATCTTTGGTCCATTTCAGGTCTTGGTGAGTTGGCTTGTCTCCTTACCATAAAACTTTTAGTCTAAATCTACAACTTTTTAATTTCATGCCTCCCTTTTTACAAAAATAAACCTTTTAGCAGGGCTGGAAAAGAACCCTCTTCAGAAGGTAACCAGCAGAGCAATGCCTATAAAAAAATTTACTAAAATCTTTTTCCACACTCATAGTTTGTTTTGAGCCAGACCCTTCTATGTGTATGTTTATTTGCTTTTTTCCACACAGATGCCCGAAAGCAAGAGTTACCAGCTTGCTAACACCAACATAAATGTAATGATCATTTACTACTACTGCTCTATCAACCACAAGATCAAGATACGCCAAACCGAAAGAGTTCCATAACAAGTAAAAACGAAGTCTCATAAAACCATTATGACACACAACCATTGTACAAATCCATAACCAAATTCAAATCCTTATTTCAAAAAGTAAAAGCTACAAACATAAACTCCATTCAAAACACACACAACTAAAAAAACAATTCCTTAACGAAACTTACCTGCCGCCCGGATTTATTAGCAACACTTTTACCAGGAGAAACATCAACATAATCCGAATACCGCCTGTTCACACTTCTAGACTTCCTCGTCGGAGCCATGAGTAACAATTAACACCTCAATCTATCTGAAACACACATCACCCGAAATCGAATCAATTACGCAACATCTAACTAGAAAAATAACCACAGATTCAAATTTACAAATCAAATTCAAATTCAACATAATAACGGTTTCCAAAATCATCCAGACACCCAAACAAAATTCTGAAAACATATAATTCGACTCAATTGCATCAATCGATAACAGTGTTAGGTTTTGCTAAGAGTTGAGTTATGATAATCGGTTAAGAGTCAGTCGGTGAGTGAAGCAGCAGAATTGGTGAAGTTTAGGGTTTAAGAGATGTCGAAATTAGGGTTTGGAGATTGAATTTTACCTTGGTTAAGGCTTCATGAAAATTGAAAACCCTCTTTCGATTGATTGTAGTTCCTTTTGAAATCAAATCTTTCTTTGACAACACACTCTTTCAATCTTCTCGGCTTTATATATCCTCCAAAGCTAATGTTTTTTTGAAACCCTTTGGGAAGTACCTCTATTACACAAAATACCCATACATTTCTTAAACATCTATTACTTACTTATATTTCATCATAAAATCGTGTCACATATCCGGTATTATACTAGTTGGAATTTGATTACACATATTTTATCACTCGAATACTTAATTTTTTTTATTTTAACTTTTTAAAAGGAATTGTCAAACTATATAGAATTTAAATTAACCAGTGGGTTACGCTCGCGCTCCGCGGCGAGACAACCCAATGGAAACGTAGACGCAGTAGTAAAAATAACGTAATGACAGGAATTCGTTTGATATTAGTTCGGTTTATTAAGATCCCGACACTCGATATAAATACCGAAAGAGAAAAAAATTCATGATACGACCAAAAGAATACTTAGATGTGTTTACATCGACCGGAAACAATAAAAACAAATACCAATTCCGGTACTGACGTTGTTCAGTCAGTATTAGATCAGTTTGTTTTGTTACATGTACAGCACAAAGTTAAATTGAAACTTAAAAAAGAAAAAAACGGAATCAAAAAATAGACAAAAAAAAGATAGATGAAACAGAAATTCAGAAAAGGACAAAAATATACTGCAGTTAAAATGTTCATCTATAATATATATAATATATATAATAATATATAATAATCATATATATAATAATAATGTCTAAGGACTTGTGTTGGTAATTTTAGTTAAATACTTGATCATAAAACCGTATCACATATTCCATATCATACTCATTGGTATCTGATTTCATGGATTTTATGACTCAAAAACTTAAATTCGTGTTTAAACTTTTTTGAAAGGAATCGTCCAACTAGGTAGAATTTAAGTTTGAAAGTGTAAATTTATAACCAATTTTACACTAGAAGCGTAGCCTGAAAAACAATTTTTTGAAGGGTAATATTGTGTTGGCATTTTTACCCAAAAGAACCTTAGATCAAACAATAAATTAAGCTACGGTTTCAAACAATACAATTAACAACTAATAATTTTGCACCTCTTTATTAAGCAATATATTAAGTGCACAAAATTTGATTAGATTAGTTTCACATATTTCCTTAAGTTGTCCGAACTACCACCCTACTTAGGTCCCACCATATTCATGGATAACCTTGAGTCCTTTCGTATTTACACACAACTCATATTACCGTTGTGCATGTCACATCCTCAATTTCCACTTGCGGAGTTTTATCGCGAGGTGTGTGATAAACAAGGATCGTTAAGGATCCGGCGGATTTAGATGGAAGTTTGGATATGATAAAGCTAATTCGATAGAATTTTCGTTAGATTAGTCATAAGTCGAATGATTCCATTCATACCGAAAGATTTTACATCGTTTACAAGCTGGAGAAACAAAATTTCTCCAGCAGTACCCCTCTGGGATCTGCAAAACTTAACAACTAACGAACACACGACATTATATATATACATGAGGTTGGGACGGACGAGCACTTTCGTGCAGATGAGCTTGTCCACGAATGAGTTACATATGCACGAATGTGTTACATTCATACGAAGTTACATCCGTACGAACCTCTCTCGCCCTCTCCAAAGTCAGGTGTTCATATCTCAACTATACAATATTCAACACACGCTCTATTTAGTCTATTCGCACAGTGGCGGACATACATACTATGCGCTAACAAATTCCCCCTTGGTCGTCACTGCCGAATCTTGATCTTTGAATATGAGAGCCATGTTTGAATATTTGCAAATCAAATCAAGCATTTAATATCTTCAGATAATTCCCCCTTGATTGATGATTCGGGTTTGCAATATCTCCAATACATCCTCCTGAAATGAATCTTCAGGTCTTAGTCTGCACGGTTCCCGACCTCCTCTGATTTGCTTAACTGTAATCTTCACAAATAACCATCAACTTGAAACTAATTGATGCAACATCTCTATTTCAACGTTAATCACATATGTGTTCGGTTTTTTATTTACCACTTCAGCTCAATCTCTTAATCTTCAAAAACCCAACCGGAAATTGACAGAAACTTCGAATCACCACACCGGTAAACTTCAAGTCTATGAATACCCACAAAAATCTGAAATCTTATTTTCCGTAAGCATCTTTAAGTACACTCCTGAATTATTGATCAGTATAAATGCTAATCTCCACAATCAGCAAATCTTCATTAGATCAAATCATCTGGTAACGCATTCAGATCTAAAAAACATTCTTCTATGATCAGATTCACAATTTTCCTCTTCAGTCATGTAACACCTCGTAAAATCATGTCTAATATAATGAAGACACGTGTCATGAGTTTTAAACATGTAATGAATCAAATATGAGGGACTAAAGTTGACAAACAAAGAAAGTATATGTGTAAAAGGATTCAAAATGTCAACATTGGATAATTATACCTTTCAACAACCCTACACGATGTTTATACCCTTAAACGAATGAATTATGAATCATACGAAGCCATTTGTGGAAGAAAGTGAAAGATTACAAAACGCAAGGGTTAAAAGTGTCAACATGTTTAATTTATACCTCTGAGTGACCTTTTAACGAACCCGAAGCTTTGTAACGATTAATTATGCCCACTAGAATAATTGATAAAAATTTCACAAGGTTTCGATATCGTATGAGAAAGATACGCTAACATTCGTAAGTAAGGGGTTAAAAGCGTCAACGATGCAATTTAAGACTTTCGGGTGATCGTAAAACTAACCGGGGACTTAACAAAGTTTGTTTATGATTTGGAGTCCTTAAAAGTCAAGTTAGAGGGTTAAAAGTGCAATAAAACAAGTTAAAATAAAGTTTAGAAGGACCAGGGACCAATTGTGCAAATCCTGAAACTTTGTAACCGGAGTCTGGGCCTCATACCGGCCGCGTAAGACCTTACTGGTCTCTTACGCGGGCCGCCTGAAAACCACCAGTGTCCAAAAACATGGCAGTTGTCTGTTTTCAGCAGGTTAACCGAATTATGAGCATGGTATTCGAAATCCAGAGGCTGAGTCAGTAGTTTTTCATGCATAGGGACACTTGGGATTGATCTAAGATCAGTTATAGGCCTTGTTGTAATGATCTTGTGTGATTAAAGTCCCTATATAAGAACACTTTGTTGCAACATTGTTGCATGCACTTGGAAAATCATTCTAACTCAATTTCTGGAGTCTCCTGGAGCTCAAGACCATTCCCTAAGGATCATTAGTCGTGCTAAGTATTTCAGTAAGCATCCTTAACCTATCTAATTCATGTTTTATTAGTTTAATGGCCTAAAGTCAAAACCGTCGTAACTAAGGTTTGACTTAGTGATTAATCACTAATGGTCCAGTCAATTCTCGAATTGAAAGTAGCTATGAGTTGGTAATTATGTGGGTAATAAACCCTTAAAAGGGCACCCTCTGATTCCCATTCTAACTAGGTCAATTGCCGGGTCAAACTTAATTATAAAAAGTCAACAGAAAGCTAATTTTCAAATAAACACATAATTAGCAATGTAGAAGCCATGAAACCTGTTTTATCACTTGTATAAGTTGGTAATTAATATAAGAACATGTCTAAGCATGTTCAACCCGATAATTTTCAGTTTTGGCTCGGTTCGGGACCGAAAGTCGTAAAAGTAGACTTTTGCTTTGACTTTCAGTTCTGACCCAATGTAGCATATTTTAGAAATGCCTTAAAGCTCTATTAGGACCAGGTTATAGGATAGTGTAACCCTCTGAGGTTATACAACTTGGTTCCTTAGTTATCCGATTCATGTGCATGTTTCCGTTATATGCCTAAATGTTGACCATTATGCCCTTTTGACCTTAAAACGAGATTTTTGAAAATGTGAGAGGACATAAACCTTTATTACTGATTTATAAACTTGTCCTAAAAATTTGACATCAGTTTGAGGTCTAGATTAGGAGTGATGCTCAATATCGTAATTAAGAAGCTTTTTATTAATTAAATGGCGTAATTAGCATAAAGCCTATCTAAACCCAAATTTTGACACCAAAATTTTTACCCACTGATGTAAAATAATATTTTGGGATTTTTGAAGATTTTTATTTATTTTTAAGCTGAGCATAACATAGAGTACTTACTTCAATTCGGTAATGATTTTTACATAACATATTGATACCCAACTTTTTGCTACTGATTTTATATCATAAATAAAACATTTTGAACTTTATAAACTGATCAAAAACTCAGATTTCCTATTTTAAACCGAAAATCGCTTAAAACCGACTTTTACGCGTTTTAAGCGCATAGTATGGGTCAAAACTATTTTTAACATATAAAACTTAATACCTACTGATGTTTTAGGTAAATTTTTATAATTAAATAGTAAGCAAAAGTTTTGAACTCAGAATTCTAATTTTGACCTTTAAAGCTTATGCGAAATTACCAAAATGCCCCTACGGTGCATAGTTTGGTTATAAAATATAAATTTCACATATATGCAATACCCTACTGTTATGACTTATAAAAATAAATATTTTTACTGATTATATCAGACCCGAAACTCAGATTAATATTTAAACTCTTTTATAAGCTCTAAAATGACCAAAATACCCATACGGGGCATAATTTGAGTTTAAAACCATTTTGGGCATAATGGAAGGTATCTTACTGATATCACAACATATTTAAGGCATATTAACTTAGGAAACATGTTCATGACTAATTTGGTTACCCATTATGCATTTAACGCGTTCGGTACGGTTTATGTAACTAGTTTGCATAAATTAACCGAAACGGGTCAAACCTTATCATTTTCACTTCAAAATCCAGAATGTGTTTAGTTTACCCATATTATACAATTCTTCATACTTGTCGGGTCTAAACCACGCTCTAATCTGGTCTTCGCTTAATCTTGCGTTTGTATCGTATACCTTTCTTTAAAACTAACCGGTCAAAAGTAAGACTGTTAGGAAATCTAATAGGTTAATTAAAACCTTCGTTCCAGATTTAGGAGCCCAGTAAAAGATGCTTGCACTTGCTGATTTGTACGGCTGGGATAAATTTATATAATTTGCTCAGGTAAATACTTTTAACTTATTTTCCCTTATACGGGCTTGGGGTAAGGTATATATAAAATACCGCTTGGTCGGGCATTGAATTGTTAATCATATGAAGGTTAATTTATTAAGATGACCCGTTTAATCTGTTTTGTTTGCTTAAAGCCTTTGGGGGGTTAATGACCAAGTCCCGGATATCCTTGGCATCATTCATTGAAATGGCCACGACCTAAGCACGGGGTGTAGGCATACACCTGCCGGTGCGTATATAAAAAGATATAACCGCCTGTTCGAGAATAACTCGTCGCGGGATTATATTATGTGGTGTGTCAATTAATCTTTAACCCGGTATTCAGCCCGGGCTACTGAACGTATAACAAACATGTAATTCTTTTACAAGTTTATATTTAAATAATTATCCCAAGTTATAAAAGATATTTTGTGCCTTGTGCATTCAAACCAATTTTCTTAAACATTTTCAAAATGAGTCGGTTAATTGTATTTACCAGTGAAAACTGACGTATTTTCCTAAAAGGTTAAGTGCAGGTACTAATCAGAATAGGCAGGCTACTCCTAGCATCAATAAAGAGTCTTGCAAGCTTAGATGTTTATAAATCTGCTGAACAATATTTCTTTTAACTTTGATCCGCCTGTGGATCCTTCACAACTGTTTTCGTAATAAATGATATTACTTTCATTCGGTTTGTAATGATTTTATCTTTCGACTTCCGCTGTGTATATAAACTGTGATAAATTGTCTATGATGATATCAACTACGTCACGATACTCCCCACCGGGCCCACCGGTAATACGTGGAAATATCGGGGTGTGACAAGTCACGATAACAGAGCTGATTCAATTTTTTGATCCAAAATTATTATTTCTGCGAATTTCATGATGATTCTTTCATAGACTAGGTCAAAATTCAATATTAATCAATCTTATGGTCTCAGTTTTACTTTTTGTCCGTGAATTGACCATTTATTTGATGTTTTACGTCTAAAATCCCCTAAAAGTCCATAATTCATGAGCGTAGGCGATTCAATCAATTGTTAGATCGGTTGAATCAGTATCGTAGCTCTAATACCAATTGAAAGTCAAGGATCCAACGTGTTTAGACGGAAGTTTGGATATGATAAAGCTAATTCGGTAGAATTTTCGTTTGATTAGGCATAAGTCGAATGATTCCATTCATACCGAAAGAGTTTACATCGTTTAAAAGCTAGAGAAACAAAATTTCTCCAGCATTTCCCCTCTGGGATCTCCAAAACTTAACAACTAACGAACACACGACACTATATATATACATGAGGTTAGGATGGACGAGCACTTCCGTGCGGGTGAGCTTGTCCGTGCGGATGTAGTTACACCCGCACGAATGAGTTACATCTGCACGAATGTGTTACATCCGTACGAAGTTACATCTGTACAAATGTGTTACATTCATACGAACCTCTCTCGTCCTCTCCAAAGTCATGTGTTCGTATCTCAACTATACAATATTCAACACACGCTCTATCTAGTCTATTCGCACAATAGCGGACATACATATTATGCACTAACAACCTCTATATGAAGAAAATATGTTTATAAACTGTTAAACAAAATGCAAAAGCGTAAAGTAAATGAAAAGTAAAACTGTACGCAAATAAACACCCAAAATAAATAAACAATGTTCATAAGATGAAACCATGCAATTAAAAAAAATAGTTTTTGACATCCATGCATGCAACCTAGTAGTGAGAGATCCCTTAGAGACCTGAGAAACACATGCAAGAAAAGTGTCAACAATGGTGAGTGAGTTCACAAGTTTATCAAATAATGTTTGTTTCACTGTTTGTATTTAATAGTAGTTATTAGCAGTTTGTTGTCATATCTAAGGTAGCTATCCTATGTATTATGTCACTAAGCACTACTAACCCGGGTGGGGCTTGTCGGGCCCAGTAGTCCTACTAAAAACTCCCTCGCTATCCAATACTAACGGTCCGAGAATGTAAGGACTTAACTTGTGGTAATGTTGCACTCTAGTGACCATAATAATATAACAAAAACTCTAATTTAACCTTACATTACTTTACCGTAATGTTGCGCATGTTTTCTTCCCATGTGTTTTAAATAATTTAAAAAAGTGTACGGCGGGTGAACTCACCTTAGATTTGCTCAGCTAGAATTTAAGTGACTAGGGGTAGGTGTGGTCAAGCACATCCTGATATGGTTACCGTTTTATTGTTAGTTGCTATTCACATAAGTCACTTGAATTCTACATGTATACTACCACATAATATGCATACACATTGACACTTAGTTATACGTTCATGTGGTTATGTGCATGTGTACACCTTACTACATGTAACATGTTTAATGATGTCCGTTTAGATATAAAATAACAATTAACACCTCATAATAACAAGCAAATGTGTTTATAAACATTAACATAAGTTCCAGTGGTTTCAGCTCAACATCCGTAGTTGAGCTGTTTTCGTGACTTTTTTAAAAATACTAAATGGCTAGAAAAATTACGAATAATTTATGAGACGTGTCATTTAATCTATTTGACCTTGTGTATTTTATCAAGGTCTGAATGTTTACAGGAAAATCACAAAAAAAAATCCTTTAGCACAAAAAGGACAAATTCGTCACATTCTGTTGACAATTTACGGTTTATCTTATATAAAAATCCTTGTTGATCCGTTTAACGAAATTCTAGTTGGAGAATCTTAGGACCTCTTAGATCTACTGTAAAAATTTTGGACCTTAACTCCAATAATTGAATGAGTTATGACTTTAAACATAAAACTTAATTTCTGTAGAAAAACTCAGCTTGAACCTGTGTTTCCGTTTTAACCTTTTGGCTGACCCAAACTTGTCAAAAAATATGAAATCAGTGGGGTTTGAAAGCTATTTCATTGAAATTTGTTTTAGACTCAAGAACCACTCGATTTCGTTATGTTTTGACCAAGAAACAGTTGGTACAAGTTGGCTTAAATGTCTACACAGAAGTTGTTTACTAACAATTGTTATAAAAGCGTGTTCATGAATGTTTTATCATACTTTTCGACTACTAAGACATGTATAACAATATGTAGATCAGTTTTATCATCAAGTTATCATTAGTTCAAGTTCCATGTCGAAACCCTAAGCATACATGCATATATATATACGTAACATCTTCATTAAAAATCGTATCACTCATCAAGATTCAATTGTAAACAGACCTAGCATTCAAGAATCATGGTTTCATGTAATCACATAAACAAAATGCAGTCAAGAACTATGTATACGAACAAGAACTTCAATGAGTTTAAGACACGTTACCTAGAGAAAGATAAAGGTCAAGAGATGGAGGGTTGCGATGATGGTGTTCATCGAAAGAAGAGAGGCCGAGAGAGATGTACGTCCGAGTGTGGTATGGGGGCGAGTTTAGGGTTTGGGTTTCTTTTATATATTTTTTTAAACAAAGTTACACATATGGTCCCTCATGTTTCTAGTCCCCTAAATTTACAAAACTTAAACTTGGGTAGAAAGTTATTCATACAACTTTGCGTGTTTAGGCCAAACAAGTCCCCCATGTTTATAAGTTCTCAAATCTTGCGTAGGAAGTTAACCAAGTTAAGTTTAAGTGTATGTATGGGATTAGACCCCATAATTTAGATTAATCCCATAAGTTATAACTTGCATGTTTAATATAATTGCACGTATAATGTAATTGTGTTTATGAGTGTTCTATAAATCGTAAAGATTTAACTGAGAGAGTTATTAGCATTAACCTGAAAGTACAAGATGTCACATTATTCATATGTTAAAGGAATTTTCGTCCTGAAAATTGAGTAAGATTGAGTTGTGTCGATAAGTTTGAATGGAATTTCCCAGGCTGTCACATCATCCCCCTATTAAAGGAATTTCGTCCCGAAATTTAGTTTGTATCATCTGTGTTCTGTATTAAGGTTCCGAAAAGGTGAGGATATTTGCTCTTCATTTGATCCTCTCCTTCCCACATGAACTCCGGTCCACGCTTAGAGTTCTAACGAACTTTGACTATAGGTATCTTGCTATGCCTTTGTGTTTTGACCTATTGGTCCATGATTTCTATCGGCTCTTCAATGAACCATAGCTGCTCATCCACTTGAATCTTGTCCAGCGGAACAGCTAATGATTCGTTGGACACACACTTTTTCATATTAGAAATATGGAAGACATTATGAACTCCACTTAGTTCTTTAGGATGATATAGCTGGTATGCTACTAGCCCAATCTTCTCCGTGATCTTAAAGGGGCCTACGTAGCGCGGGTTTAATTTTCCTCTTTTCCTGAATGGATTATACCCTTCTAGGGTGACACTTTCAATAGGACTTTGTCTCCTACTTGAAATTCCAAAGGTTTGCGGTGTTGATCGACATAGCTTTTTTGACGATCTCGAGTTGCCACCATATGGTTTCTGATTTGAACGATCTTCTTGGTCGCTTTGAGTACTAATTCTGTACCGGTGAGTTGACTATACCCAACCTCTGCCCAACAGACAGGAGATTGACACTTTTGCTCATACAACGCTTCGAATGGTGCTGTCTGGATACTTGTGTGATAGCTGTTGTTATATGAAAATTCTACTAATGGCAAGTGGGTTTCCCCGCTGTTCCCGAAATCAATCACACATGCCTTGAGCATGTCTTCTAGTGCTTGAATGGTTCGCCCACTCTGGCAGTTCGTTTGTGGATGGTAGCCCGTACTCGTGTCTAGGCGCGAGCCTAGGGACTTTTGTAATGATCACCAGAAGTGTGAGGTGAATATGGGATTTTGATCTGAGATAATAAATGTTGGCACTTCGTGCCTGGAGACTACAGCCTTCATGTAGATGTGGGCCAATTTCTCTGTTTTATTAGTTTCCTTAATAACAAGGAAATGAGCGGACTTTGTCAAGCGATCCACTATGACCCATATTTTGTCATTGCTACTCTAGGTTTTGGGGAGTTTCGTGATGAAGTCCATGTAGATTTACTCCCATTTCCACACTGGGATCTCTGATTGTTGCAGTAGCCCTGATGATTTCTAGACTTGTGAGTCTTGTCCATAATGAGTTCTCTCAGGTCTCTGTAGAGACTTACCCAGATACGATTAATAAAATATCGGATTCCATTCGACCTCACTTCCCAATCTCGTTCCACCTTGCGTAGAGATTCTGCTTTCAAATTCCCTTCTTTCAATGCTTCTAATTGAGCATCCCGGATTTGTTCGGGTAACCCGGAATGAATGGTGAGTTGTAAAGCTCGAACTCATCTAGGTTTTGGGTTCTCCTTTCGGCTAGGGGCATCGGCTAAAACGTTAGCCTTGCCCGGGTGGTACTTGATGGCACACTCATAATCGTTTAGGAGCTCGACCCAGTGATGATGTCGCATGTTCAACTCATTCTTGTCGAAAATATCCTGGAGACTCTTATGATCCGTGTAAATGGTACACTTAGTGCCATATAAGTAGTGTCTCCAGATTTTGAGTGCAAATATCACTACTCCTAACTCCAAGTCGTGAGTTGTGTAGCTCTTTTTGTGTATCTTCAGCTGCCTAGAGGCGTACGCGATGAGCTTCTCACGTTGCATTATCACACATCCCAGTCCCTAAATAGAAGAGTCACAGTATATTATGAGGTCATCTATCCCTTCAGGCAAGGACATAATCGGTGCAATACAAATGTAACACCGCGAAAATTTGTGATCAATGAAATAACGACACGTGTCATGTAAGACAAAAGTGTTATAAACCCGGATCTAGTTAAAGATGTATGGTAGGATTTAAAAGCGTCGACATGTTAATTAAATACCTCTGAACGACCTAATTATAAATCCCAAGACCCTAATCTATATTATAAACATCTGATATACTCAAATCCGGTAAATGCTAGCAATGATTGATTCAAATTTGCAAAACTGGGATCCTCGTGACAACTGGCACCAAACCGGTAATTTCCGTACACTTTAATCATTATTTAATGACTGCAATTATGTGCTTAATTGTCAGCAATGTCTGAACACATACTAAACAAGTGAATTCATGCACGTTGTATACTACAAAATATTGCTTTATGCATAAACGAGAGCGTTGCGTCAGAAATATTAGTAAACTCACCGGTAGGACACAATGTGTCAACAGAACTGCAGAAGGCAGTCAGACATTAGAACTGAGGCCTAGGTGTAGGTCCAACGACAAGAATACATTAAAACCCAAGAGTACATGCAAGGGTTTAATATATATACTATTCGGAAGCAAAAATAAGCACTAAAAAGCACCCGAAACGCACTTTAAGTGCAGAATTTTGTATAATTCAGCAATAATTCAGCTTTTAGCACACGAATATTATGCAGAAAATATAATTTTTCAGTCAGAATATTTCCCTAAGTGTCGGGAATCAAAAGTGTTACAAAAGGATACATTAAAGACACTAAAAAGTGTAATTTAGCACTTTAGAACCAGTGTCTAACCGAACAACCGGACTTTACCCGGAGCACAAAAAAATATATATATATGGTCAATGACATTGTTTATATTTTTCTGAGCCAGTTAGGGTCCCCGAATACCCTAACACCCGTTATTATTACACTACACTCTAGTAACTTAATTTAATTCTAACAAAGCATACCTAAGCACTAACTATCAAAGTTGGAATCCAACCATAATACTCCACCCCCTTTTAAACAAACGGTTCCCCAAGGGGACACACCCTCACCATTTGGATTATTTTAATCTTTTTGCTTCATATCTAGAAGACATCTTATCTAATGGTTAAGAGGATTGTTTGGTTTATAAATATAACACAAGGTCACCCTCATTATCATTCACATCACCAACAATTATGTGTGATAATTAGCATATACTAGATGAAGAATGTCACAAGTATACGTGACTTTATCTGAAAGCGATGGCCCAACTGCAGGAAGAAATGCGAGGATGAAACGAACTGTGCGGACAGTGCAAGGAGTTACGTAATTATGGATGCATACATAATTATGGAATTCAGTGCACAGAAACCACAGCAAGTCTTGTCACGTATAGATTCCCTCAGTGCAAGCCTACTAAGTACTCTGCTAGAGTAATAATTGTTTGATGTCACTTATGTGGTATATACATGTGAATATATATATACTACCACTGTCTAGTATGACGATATCGAACAAGTGTTCTAACCCTGTTGTGTTGTGTTCTGTCAGAACATGGCACCCAGGAAAACTGTGAATGCTCGCAATGATGATCAACCTCCTCCTCCCCCACTGCCAAGAACGGCTGAAGAGCTGAACGCCCTACTAGAAGAAAGGATCTCTGCTGCTATCGCCCAGTACGAGGCAAACCATACTCAAGACAGTGGAGGACCAAGCAACGCTAGGCGTAATGGGAATGGAGATTCGTCTGGAGGCAATGCAGCTCAAAGTAACCTTAAGACAATTTGCTAAGCATGGAGAAATTTATGAACGGTCTTTGTATCATTATTTCTTCGATTGCTCACATGTGAATTGGTTGAATCAATTCCAGGCTGCACTTTCAAGCAGTTCCTCGACTACAAGCCGATGAACTATGACGGCACAGGAGGTGCAGTAGCATTTGTGCGCTGGACGGAGAAGACTGAAGCTACTATCCGCATGAGCAAGTGTACCGCGGATCAGCAAGTCACTTTTGCTACCGGATTGTTTGTCGATGAAGCTCTGACTTGGTGGAACCTGCAAGCCCAAACTTTGGGTGATGATGCCGCTTATGGCCTAACGTGGGATGAACTGAAAGAAAGAATGAGAGAGAAGTATTGCTCTCGTGCGGAACTCCAAAGACTGGAAACGGAGTTCTGGCACTTGACAATGGAAGGTGCTGACATTAATGGTTATACTAGAAGGTTCCACGATCTGTCTAGAGTGCTTCCCTACATGGTGACTCCCGAATTCAAGCGCGTTGAACGCTACATTTGGGGACTGGCCCCAGAGTTTCGTGGCATGGTGACGTCGGCCAAACCACAAACAATCACCGAGGCTGTAACTCTGGCTGTCAGCCTTACTGAAGATTGTGTTCGTATGAAGAAGTTATCACTGAACCCAACAGAGAAGACCGAGACACATGCTGAGTCGTCCGGTGACAAGAAGAGAAAGCATTCGAATCTGAATCAAGCAACTCGTAACAGCAAAGGTTTCAATAACAAGAAGCGTGACGCTAACCCGTCTCAGGAGGCGAAAACCCATGCAACCAAAGCATACCAAGGCTCCATGCCTAGATGCCAAAAATGTAAGTATCATCATGAAGGAGCTTGTCGCATTCCCAGGTGCGACAAATGTGGTAAGCTGGGTCATCAAGCAAAAGACTGTTGGGGAAAAGGAAAGAATCGGAATGGAAATGGTGCTGTTAGCAAGAATGGTAACGGGAAAGGGTGGAACCAAGGATGCTTCAAGTGTGGAAGCAATGATCATTTCATGAAGGACTGCCCAGAGGGAAACAATGCTCAGGCTAGAGCATTTGTGATTGGAGCAAAGAACGCACGTGAGGACCCTAACGTGGTCACCAGTACGTTTCTCATTAACAATCACTTTGCATCCATATTATTTGACACTGGCGCCGATTATAGCTTCATGTCTGTGGAGTTTAAATGCATGCTTGGAATAGAATCTAGTAGATTAGAAATTCCTTATTCTATAGAACTAGCCAATGGTAAACTTGTTGAATCGGGCGAAGTTGTCAGAGGCTGCACATTGGAACTTGGCGAACGAAATTTTAGCATTGACCTCTTACCTATTCAATTGGGTAGCTTCGATGTAGTAGTCGGAATGGACTGGTTGTCCAAGAACAAAGCTGAAGTTATTTGTCATGAGAAAATCATTCGCATCCCTCTGGCGAATGATGAAACTCTCATCGTGCATGGAGAAAAACGAGACGCGCCCCTTCGAATCATCAGTTGTATGAGGGTACAGAAGTGCTTAAGGAAAGGATGTGTCGCTTTCCTAGCACACGTTATAGACAAGAAGGCTGTGGAGCCAAAACTCGAAGACATTCCTGTGGTGAAGAAATTCCCTGATGTTTTTCCCGAAGATCTGCCAGGACCACCTCTACAACGACAAGTCGAATTTCATATAGACTTGGTTCCAGGAGCCGCTCCTGTGGCCAAGGCTCCCTATCGACTTGCTCCATCCGAAATGCAAGAATTATCTACACAACTTCAGGAGTTGTTGGATAAAGGATTCATAAGGCCAAGCTTCTCACCCTGGGGAGCTCCAGTATTGTTCGTGAAAAAGAAGGATGGAACACTGCGGATGTGTATCGATTACAGGGAACTGAACAAGCTCACTATCAAGAATCGGTACCCGCGACCGAGGATTGATGACTTATTTGACCAACTGCAAGGATCAAGCTACTATTCCAAGATCGACCTTCGATCGGGATACCATCAGCTGAGAATCCAAGAAGAAAGCGTGCCAAAGACTGCATTTAGAACGCGATATGGGCACTACGAATTTCTTGTGATGCCATTCGGACTGACAAATGCACCAGCGGTCTTTATGGATCTGATGAACCGCGTATACAAACTATATCTCGATAAATTCGTGATTGTATTTATCGATGATATCCTGATTTATTCGCAAATGAAAGAAGAACATGAGCAACATCTCAGAACTATTCTGGAACTACCGAAGAAAGAGAAACTTTATGCAAAGTTCTCGAAATGCGAATTCTGGATTCGCGAAGTACAATTTCTTGGTCACGTTGTGAATGAGAAGGGCATTCATGTAGACCCGTCCAAGATAGAAGCAATAAAGAATTGGGAAGCTCCCAAGACCCCAACTAAAGTTCGTCAATTTTTGGGCTTAGCGGGCTATTACCGACGTTTCATCGAGAACTTCTCAAAGATAGCTCAACCGCTAACGACCCTTACACAGAAAGACAAGAAATACGACTGGGGTCACAAACAAGAAGAAGCCTTTCAGCTACTTAAAAACAAGCTATGCGATGCATCGACACTATCATTACCCGAAGGCACTGAAGACTTCGTGGTATACTGCGACGCCTCATGACAAGGCTTGGGTTGCGTACTCATGCAATGCCAAAAAGTCATCGCTTACGCTTCAAGACAATTGAAGGTACATGAAAGAAACTACACCACGCACGACCTGGAGCTAGGTGCGGTGGTATTCGCCTTGAAGATTTGGCGACATTATTTATATGGTACTCGATATACAATTTTCACAGATCACAAAAGCTTACAACACATATTTGATCAGAAGGAATTGAATATGCGCCAGCGGCGATGGGTCGAGCTGCTAAATGATTACAACTGTGAGATCAAGTACCATCCTGGAAAGGCAAACGTTGTAGCGGACGTATTGAGCCGAAAGGAAAGGGTTAAGACCCTAAGGGTTCGAGCATTGGAAATGACTATTCGAACGAACCTCACTGCATGCATTCGTGATGCATAACAAGAAGCTCTTAAAGGAGAGAACCGTAAAGCTGAATACCTACGGGGTATGCTAAAATACATGGTGCCAAACGAAGAGGGAGCCTTATACTTCAAGAAGCGTATTTGGGTTCCACTCTATGGTGGCATACGAGAAGTCATCCTTGATGAAGCCCACAAATCGAGATATTCGATCCATCCAGGATCGGACAAAATGTATCAAGACTTGAAAGAATATTATTGGTGGCCGAGACTCAAGAGCGACGTTGCTGTCTATGTTGGAAAATGCCTAACCTGTGCTAAGGTTAAGGCCGAATATTAGAAACCGTCCGGTTACTACAACAACCAGAGATTCCCGTGTGGAAGTGGGAACAAATCTCGATGGACTTCATAACGAAATTACCCAGGACCCCGAGAGGGCACGATATGATATGGGTAATAGTTGATCGATTAACGAAATCTGCGCATTTCCTACCAATCCGAGAGAAGGATAGCACTTGAAAGCTGGCAGAGTTATACTTAAGAGAAATTGTGGCACGACATGGAGTGCCAATCTCAATCATTTCAGACAGAGATGGACGCTTTGTCTCAAGAATCTGGCAATCATTTCAGGAAGCCTTTGGATCTCAGTTAGATCTAAGCACGACATTCCATCCGCAAACAGACGGCCAGAGCGAACGGACTATACAAACGTTAGAAGATATGCTTCGCGCATGTGTCATGGATCTAGGCGGCAGCTGGGATACTCATCTACCTTTAGTTGAGTTTTCCTACAATAACAGTTATCATACGAGCATAAAAGTCGCGCCGTTCGAAGCTCTGTATGGCCGCAAATGCCGATCGCCCTTATGTTGGGCAGACGCTGGAGATAAACGTATGGTTGCTCCTGAACTTGTACAAGAGACAACCGACAAGATTGCGCAGATCCGAGAGCGCATTAAGGCGGCTCGAGATCGACAAAAGAGCTACGCTGATCCGAAAAGAAAATCAGTAGAATTCGAGGTGGGAGACAAAGTGTTGTTAAAGGTCTCACCTTGGAAGGGCGTAGTCAGATTTGGAAAGCGTGGAAAGCTGAATCCACGATACATCGGACCATTCAGAATACTGAAAAGAATTGGTACCGTGGCATACAAGTTGGAGTTACCGGAAGAACTTAATGTAGTACATGATACGTTTCATGTATCCAACCTTAAGAAGAGTCCAACACAAGAAAACATGATCATCCCGATGGATGAAGTGCATATTGATGACGCCCTCCGATTTACAGAACAACCCATTGAGGTTACCGACTGGAAAGTCAACAAGACCAGGAGGAGCAGCATAAAACTTGTCAAAGTACGTTGGAGCTCTAAGCACGGACCCGAGTACACATGGGAACGTGAAGACCAGTTCAAGGAAAAGTATCCCCACCTATTCAAGAAGACTCCAGCGAGAGTTAGTTCAGCCTGAATTTTGGGACGAAATTCTTTTAACGGGGGGAGACTGTGACAACTGGCACCAAACCGGTAATGTCACACCCCAACCGATGGCAGAATCATCGGGGCGCGGCACTAGGCGAGTCAGATTGCTCAAGAGAATCCATAACAACTATATTGCGATAATATTTAATACATTCGTTATCCCATACTAACAAATAATACAATCACATAAGTTATCACAGATTTCTTGTCCTCTCGAACAATACAAATCCGACAACCTAGATTTTAGTTGAGTTTCTAGACCTCCTAGCTTGATTTGATATAGTCTGCGATCTAACCTGCAACATACGTTAAAATATTTGTCAATACAAAAGTATTGGCGAGTATACAGGTTTGATATGTATAGCGTAATAGATAAAAAGTGTAGCGAATTTCCATATGCAAAAACGTAACACACGACATATATACTCACAAAGCTGATACTACCAACTAAGTCCTCGATGCTCGAATATGCGATGGCAAACTAGACCCCGTCGGGCGCAATAGTACTATACTAGTCATGGTGGGACGTCGCGAGTATAAGCCCTGGCACATATGCAACTAGCATCACGTATATCTATGCATAACAGTTATTCACAAGTGATAATTCAATTGATTGAATGATTCGTTTGATAAGTTTGATTTGTTAGAAACGTATGTTACACCCAAAATACGATTAAAAAGGGTTCAAGTATACTCACAATGCGTAATCGGTAAGTAAACACAGCTTGATTTGGGTTGCGTCTGAGTTATCCTGATCGAATGAGAGTGCGTTAAACGGTGGCGGGTGAAACAAGTGACTATTGACCATTCGGTCGGATGGCAATCCGGAAGAATGGTCATTCGTTTGAATGAGGAGTTGGTCCAGTCGTATGGTGCGGACATGTCATCCGTGCGGACATGTCATCCGTGCGGACATGTCATCCGTGCGGACATGTCATCCGTGCGGACATGTGATCCGTGCGGACATGTCATCCGTGCGGATATGTCATCCGTCCGGATGGCAAGTGATTCGTGCGGACATGTCATCCGTGCGGACATGTCATCCGTCCGGATGGCATGTGATTCGTGCGGATGATACGTCTGTTTCGCATTCTGAACACTGTTTCCGAGTGTTTAACGGAAGGAATACGTTCGTTTTTACTAGGGTAGTGTAATTTCGCACTAACACTTGAAATTTCATCAGTTCCGACCCGTTCTAACGGCCGGGAATCACCCCGTTCCATCAGATCTGGTCATTCTTGATGGTTTTTCATGGTTAACTCGAAATCGCACAGTTCCTTGGCTAGATGCACAGATTCAGGTGAGATTTGTTATCAAAACATGTGGAAATTGCCCAGATCTGAGTCGTTTATGGTGGGGTAAGGTCACAGGCTTTGAAGTTCATAAGGACTCCTGGTGACATCACCTTAAAGCGCCTCAAATCAGTAGATTCCATGGTTAGAAATGGTGTTTTGAAAGGTAGAATGATGTAGAATTAAGCGTAGATCATAGAAGTACGAGTTTCAGGTTGAAATCTTACCGGAATTGTGAGGAATCGAGAGAAAAGGGTCTTGAAGCGTGTCTGGTCGAGTGGGAGCTGTCACATCACTTGAACAGTGGTGTGGCAGGCTATTTATAGGCAAAAGAGGCTGAAGGGAGTCACTGGTCCGAATTGCCCATCCGTGCGGATTGGCTATCCGTCCGGATGGCTCATCCGTGCGGATGACTATCCGTCCGGATGGCTATTCCGATGCGGTGGATTTCCCCGTTTTCGATCGTTTCGATAGTTTTCGAAGTACGCGCCTTTCATAGTAAATTATTATTATATATATATATATATATATATATATATATATCACTCAGGGTCGTATTTACGTATTCATAATCCACAGTTTCGATAATTGACAATCGGTTTTCGTTTCGAGTATGCGATTATTAGCGACGTTTCACGGCCATCAATGAGGGTAGTATAGGTCCTTTCTTGATGTCATCGTGAACGTTATTGCGTGTAGTGCCACAAAGACTGACGGGGTACCATTCACTCGTTTTGTCGTCATCGTCACAACGACTGGAGCTATAGCACTCACCCGAGAGTCCTTGTTAGCGTTAATTGTCTGCGGTTCGACACACCACGGCCACTGAGAAGGGTAGAATAGGTCCTCACTCGATGCCTCCGTGAGTGTTAGTGTTTGTGATAATAGTGTAGTATAGTGATATTGTATTTCGAAAATATGCGATTATCCTTCGTTTATCGATGTATGCGATATAGTTACATTATGATCCGAATCTCTGGTGCTAGGCGTAACGAGTATATCGAGTAGTAACAATCGCACGAAAGTGCGGGTTGTTACAGTCTCCCCTACTTTAGGAAATTTCGTCCCGAAATTAATCCAATAGGTAGACCTTTGAGAGTTGATCCTGGACAAGTAGCGATACAACGAGTTATTCGGGTGAGAGTTGACAAGCGAGAGTGCTTCGAATAAGAGAGATCGATTGCGATAGCGAGAAGCGACGTAAGGACGAAAGTAATATCCCACGAGTTGGCGTTCCAAGGTACCCTGTGTTGCGTAGAATTCGAAAGTTCGATGCGATTGAAATTTTAAGGAATTTCGAAAGGTTTCTCATAACGTAGGGTTATCTGAGTCGATTGTTAACCAATGTTGCAAGAAAGTTTAGGTTTCAAACATTTAAAGGAATTCGAAAATGAAAACTGGGGTGACGGAAACTCTCCTAGAACCTGGGTTCAATGCTGAACTTGATGTCGACCCATCGTCTTAAGAAAGATTTCGTTTTGATATTGCAAAAGTTTTTAAAGAAAAACTGGACTTATGAGACTTCCCTTGGGCATGGAGTTAAGCTGATTCGATGTTACCTCCACATTGTGAGGAAGTTTCGCTTGTCCAATGGTTTTAATAAAAATTTTATAAAAATTAGTTTTTTTAACAGTTTAAAAGGTTAATTAACATCGAGCCCCACTTGGCACTCTCTCACAAAAGTTTGGTAATATGGTTAAAACACTTATATATAGGAAGTACCAACGGCGTATCCACCACGTTTCTCCATGTCACTTCCGTTTCGTGAGGCGGTGTCATGTGCGCCGATACGACATGGATAGAATTGCGCTTACTCGGCCCAATCGATAGAAGGTCAGACCGAGTATAAGATAGAATCGAATAAGTTAGCTGGCGAGTTGAATTTCGAACGTAGCTACAACAGCGTGCGCGAGTAGCCTGATGACACGAAACGCTTACGTGTCGTGTCTGGATAGGCTTCGGGCAGTAGACGATAAGTGATTAGCGCGATGTCGATTAGATTCCATATTGAACCCGCATGGCACGTTTCCACGAGAGTTTGCTAACATGGTGAAGCACCACGTTTAACCAGGTTAGTTCTGCCCCGTGAAGCGATGTCACGCGTACTAGTACCACACAGCCTGTAACGAACACCATGAGTGAATAAGCGGTAGACTATACACGGTAAGCCATAAGCGATTAACAATGGCGACGATGGTAGATGAATTACGATAAGCGGCAGTTGTTGCGTTGCAAGCGATGGAGGCATGCGTGATTTATGCGGTTCGATTCGATTGATTAACACCACAGAATTTAGCTAACATCAGACCCCACATGGCCTGTTTCCACGAAAGGCCGCTGATATAACTAAAACACCTTGTTTTAATCATATGAGCTTCCTCTCGTGAAGCGAGGTCATGCGTGCTAACTTAACACAAATATCACAGATAACGGTAGGCGATAGCGATAGATTGTTACACAGCAAACGATATAGGCTCACGTGATAAGCGATAGAGGTTGCGAGATACATAAGATAAGCGATTGCGATTAGTCGAGTTCGAGTCTTGTTTCGAATAAGCTTAACGTTACGTTACATCGCATCACGGCTATTGAGAAGGGTAGAATAGGTCCTTACAATACCGTGAGCGTTCATGTACTTGATGAGATTCGTTGCAACAGACTTACGACCAGTCTTGCGTCGATGCAATTTCCCTGCGAGGTAGACTCCCCAGAGTCCATCGATGAGGTGATTGCACTGCGTTTGCAGACTTACGACAAGTCTCGCGATGATACGGTTTGTTACGCCTTGCGATTGAGTGTAGTGTGTTGAAAATAATCACAATAGTATATAGGTCTAATAACGTTCAACTCCACGTGGCACTTTCTTCACGGAACTTCGGTAGTATGATAAAGCACACCTTGCTTGACCCCTACTACTTAGATCCCGTGATTTGGTGTCATACTTTGTCGCAACGCCTATGGCACCTTAGAATTCACTACGATCTCCGTGCACTGACCCAAATAATCCCGTGTGCACCCGTGATTAGTTGTTCCTTGCACGTTTATCGTACCTCGTTCCAAGAGTGTAGTGAGGGTAAAACACATTATTTCGTGATATAGTATATAGTATGTGTGTGAATTTAGTCTAAGTGCGACGACTAGAGAGTGAGAGAGAATACGAGAACGAGAGTTAATGTTACGCATAGTGGCGACATCGAGTAATAGAGTGGGTTCAAAACTTAGAAATTAACGTCGAAAATTGTATCGTTACAACTTTATCCTATGCTTGCTAGGTGTCTGATGCTGAAGACTTTTGTTGGAGCTGTTGTTGTTGTACTCTGGTTCACGGTTCGATGCGGCAGTTGCGGGTGAAGTGACCGTAACGATTGCAGTTATTGCAATAGCGACAGTCAGCCCCAACTGGATGATGGTAGGTACATGAGTAACACTGGGGATGCGTTCCAGTGTAAGCTCGTTTCGGAAACATCGGAACTGCTTGAAGAGGTTTCGGTTGCAGCAGTTCGGTTGTTGATGAGCTTGGGCTTGAAACCTTTCGTTTGCGGCTGGGTTTGTCGGTGTCTTGCGAAGAGGTGTCGTCGTTGGAGGATTCGTCTGAGGACTCACTTGCAGAACCTTTGGCCGATTCGTTGGAAGATCCGTCGGCAGTTTTGTTAGAAGAGTCGTTGGCAGAATTGCTAGCAGATTTGTCAGAAGTATCTTGATCTGATTCGTTAGAAGAATCGTCAGCCGATTCGTCAGAAGAATCGTTGACAGGATCCCCTAAAGAGTTAATGGCGATTGCTTGATGAGCTTGCTTGACATGATTCTTTGAGAAGAACCCTTCCATGAGTCGTTTGTTGTTGATTTCTGCGGCTAGGCGGTAGGTTTCTTTGATGGTAGCAGGTCTTGCAGCTTCGACAAAATCACCCACACACTCAGGCAAGCCGCGAATGTACTTCGAAACGGCTTTTTCTGAAGTGTTGACTTGACTTGGGCAGATTATGCTAAGCTGTTTGAACCTTGCGGTGTAGCCAGCATTGTCACCTTCGGTTTGCTTGATTTCCCAAAATTCGTTTTCGAGCTTCTGGATTTCGTAAGGAGGGCAGTACTCTTTCTTCATGAGCTCCTTCAGCTCATCCCAAGAGAGAGCGTAAGCTGCAGAGATCCCACGTTTGTTACGTTCGGCGGTCCACCAGTCGAGTGCTCATGATTGAAATACTCCGGTAGCGCAAGTAGTACGGAAACTATCGGGACACCCACTTTGACGAAGGGTAACTTCGATAGAATCGAACCACTGGAGTAGTTGAGTCACACCTCCTTCACCCGTGAATTCCATCGGGTCACAGGCTTTGAAGTGTTTGTAAAGAAAAGCAGGTTGCGGCGCTTCCGTCTTGGAGTCTTCCGAGGCTCGAGAGTTGCTGAGAGAGTGCACTTGAGCGGCAATTCGAGGAATAAGCTTTGCCACTTCTTTAGTCACAAGTGATGCAATCCTCTTATTGGCACTTCGTTTGGCTCTCCTCTTAGCTACTCGTCTCGAGGTAGAGTTGTTGGAAGGCATCTAGGCAGGAAGAGACTTGGAGTGAGATTCGATCATAATGATTTTTTTTGAGTCTTGCGATGCGATTGAGCGCGTTCAAAACTTGATGCGATAGTATAGATAGTATAGTAGTAATACGAATCACATAGGAGCCACATAGGAGACATGTAATCCCTAAGTTCTCACACATTGACTTGTTTGTTTATACGTATATATATATGTATTTATATATTTGCAATTTGTAATCATACACCTACAGGTCGATTTAGAATATGCGAGGACGCGTCGAGATGAAGTAACGATAGCCAAGGCATTAGATTATGCATTGGTTTCGTTGTGAACATTCGGGTTACGTTTTAGATTGCGATGGCTGTGCGAATTGTGCGTTTATAAAGTAGGGAGTTAGATCGAGAAACCGATAAAACGTAAAGTTTCAAAACGTAAATAAGTTTCCAACCAGTTGTAAGATTGGCAGGTCGTATGATAGAGTGCCTTGGGTGTTTAGGCGTCGACTACCCAAGGTAACCAACTATGTTCAACAAGTTCGGGCATGCGCGTTGACCTAGAAGGTTTCATGCTTCCACTGGGATGCAGCTCATGGCATTCGTCTTCCTAGTCATCACGTGGCTCGAGTTATCATGAAAGTCGAGTCCTTGGTGAGAGCTTTTGAAAACCATTTTAGAGAGTGGAACGTCTTATTAAGGTACGGGTTTCACCCCTGACTTAACAGTTTCGTTCCTAATTGTGGTCATGCTCTTCAAATAAATTCGGGAGTTCCACTAGATTTCAAAATGGAGACTTTCGTCGAGATGTGGATGTCACTCCTAACTCGATGAAAGGTTCTCGTGCTAGAAAAATGCGCTGAGTGAGCAATCCTATCGAGAGTTCTTGGTTTTCACACCTGATCTCGACTAGATCACTCGGTTTCGTTATGCGAGTATTTTCAAAAACACGTGTATTGTGTCAGCCTTAGGAAAGGCCAAGTAGTATTCCAGCCTTAGGAAAGGCTTCTCCGTGTGAAACTGTAGTACGCGGTGTTCACACAAGGTTGTAGCTTTTAGTAATTTCAACCGAGAGTATCAAGTAGGCCCAATACAAACCGTACTGGTTCATATGAGTCGGCCCGTGGGTACTTAGACTATAGACTAGGTCAATTCCTAAGACATCGACCCGGACTAGGTCGAGTCTGGCCTAATTCCCTATAGTTATGGCTCTGATACCAATCTGTCACACCCCAACCAATGGCGGAATCATCGGGGCGCGGCACTAGGCGAGTCAGATTGCTCAAGAGAATCCATAACAACTATATTGCGATAATATTTAATACATTCGTTATCCCATACTAACAAATAATACAATCACATAAGTTATCACAGATTTCTTGTCCTCTCGAACAATACAAATCCGACAACCTAGATTTTAGTTGAGTTTCTAGACCTCCTAGCTTGATTTGATATAGTCTGCGATCTAACCTGCAACATACGTTAAAATATTTGTCAATACAAAAGTATTGGCGAGTATACAGGTTTGATATGTATAGTGTAATAGATAAAAAGTGTAGCGAATTTCCATATGTAAAAACGTAACACACGACATATATACTCACAAAGCTGATACTACCAACTAAGTCCTCGATGCTCGAATATGCGATGGCAAACTAGACCCCGTCGGGCGCAATAGTACTATACTAGTCATGGTGGGACGTCGCGAGTATAAGCCCTGGCACATATGCAACTAGCATCACGTATATCTATGCATAACAGTTATTTGCAAGTGATAATTCAATTGATTGAATGATTCGTTTGATAAGTTTGATTTGTTAGAAACGTATGTTACACCCAAAATACGATTAAAAAGGGTTCAAGTATACTCACAATGCGTAATCGGTAAGTAAACACAGCTTGATTTGGGTTGCGTCTGAGTTATCCTGATCGAATGAGAGTGCGTTAAACGGTGGCGGGCGAAACAAGTGACTATTGACCATTCGGTCGGATGGCAATCCGGCAGAATGGTCATTCGTTTGAATGAGGAGTTGGTCCAGTCATATGGTGCGGACATGTCATCCGTGCGGACATGTCATCCGTGCGGACATGTGATCCGTGCGGACATGTCATCCGTCCGGATGGCATGTAATTCGTGCGGATGATACGTCTGTTTCGCATTCTGAACACTGTTTCCGAGTGTTTAACGGAAGGAATACGTTCGTTTTTACTAGGGTAGTGTAATTTCGCACTAACACTTGAAATTTCATCAGTTCCGACCCGTTCTAACGGCCGGGAATCACCCCGTTCCATCAGATCTGGTCGTTCTTGATGGTTTTTCATGGTTAACTCGAAATCGCACAGTTCCTTGGCTAGATGCACAGATTCAGGTGAGATTTGTTATCAAAACATGTGGAAATTGCCCAGATCTGAGTCGTTTATGGTGGGGTAAGGTCACAGGCTTTGAAGTTCATAAGGACTCCTGGTGACATCACCTTAAAGCGCCTCAAATCAATAGATTCCATGGTTAGAAATGGTGTTTTGAAAGGTAGAATGATGTAGAATTAAGCGTAGATCATAGAAGTACGAGTTTCAGGTTGAAATCTTACCGGAATTGTGAGGAATCGAGAGAAAAGGGTCTTGAAGCGTGTCTGGTCGAGTGGGAGCTGTCACATCACTTGAACAGTGGTGTGGCAGGCTATTTATAGGCAAAAGAGGCTGAAGGGAGTCATTGGTCCGAATTGCCCATCCGTGCGGATTGGCTATCCGTCCGGATGGCTCATCCGTGCAGATGACTATCCGTCCGGATAGCCCATCCGTGCGGATTGGCTATCCGTCCGGATGGCTCATCCGTGCGGATGACTATCCGTCCGGATAGCCCATCCGTCCGGATGGCTATTCCGATGCGGTGGATTTCCCCGTTTTCGATCGTTTTGATAGTTTTCGAAGTACGCGCCTTTCATAGTAAATTATTATATATATATATATACATACATATATATATATATATACACATATATATATATATATATCACTCAGGGTCGTATTTACGTATTCATAATCCACAGTTTCGATAATTGACAATCGGTTTTCGTTTCGAGTATGCGATTATTAACGACGTTTCACGGCCATCAATGAGGGTAGTATAGGTCCTTTCTTGATGTCATCGTGAACGTTATTGCGTGTAGTGCCACAAAGACTGACGGGGTACCATTCACTCGTGTTGTCGTCATCGTCACAACGACTGGAGCTATAGCACTCACCCGAGAGTCCTTGTTAGCGTTAATTGTCTGCGGTTCGACACACCACGGCCACTGAGAAGGGTAGAATAGGTCCTCACTCGATGCCTCCGTGAGTGTTAGTATTTGTGATAATAGTGTAGTATAGTGATATTGTATTTCGAAAATATGCGATTATCCTTCGTTTATCGATGTATGCGATATAGTTACATTATGATCCGAATCTCTGGTGCTAGGCGTAACGAGTATATCGAGTAGTAACAATCGCACGAAAGTGCGGGTTGTTACTGGTAATTTCCGTACACTTTAATCATTATTTAATGACTGCAATTATGTGCTTAATTATCAGCAATGTCTGAACACATACTAAACAAATGAATTCATGCACGTTGTATACTACAAAATATTGCTTTATGCATAAACGAGAGCGTTGCGTCAGAAATATTAGTAAACTCACCGGTAGGACACAATGTGTCAACAGAACTACAGAAGGCAGTCAGACATTAGAACTGAGGCCTAGGTGTAGGTCCAACGACAAGAATACATTAAAACCCAAGAGTACATGCAAGGGTTTAATATATATACTATTCGGAAGCAAAAATAAGCACTAAAAAGCACCCGAAACGCACTTTAAGTGCAGAATTTTGTATAATTCAGCAATAATTCAGCTTTTAGCACACGAATATTATGTAGAAAATATAATTTTTCTGTCAGAATATTTCCCTAAGTGTCGGGAATCAAAAGTGTTACAAAAGGATACATTAAAGACACTAAAAAGTGTAATTTAGCACTTTAACGAACCAGTGTCTAACCGAACAACCGGACTTTACCCGGAGCACAAAAAAAATATATATTGTCAATGACATTGTTTATATTTTTCTGAGCCAGTTAGGGTCCCCGAATACCCTAACACCCGTTATTATTACACTACACTCTAGTAACTTAATTTAATTCTAACAAAGCATACCTAAGCACTAACTATCAAAGTTGGAATCCAACCATAATACTCCACCCCCTTTTAAACAAACGGTTCCCCAAGGGGACACATCCTCACCATTTGGATTATTTTAATCTCTTTTGCTTCATATCTAGAAGACATCTTATCTAATGGTTAAGAGGATTGTTTGGTTTATAAATATAACACAAGGTCACCCTCATTATCATTCACATCACCAACAACAACACACTTTTTTTTTCTCTCTTGGCCTATGTTCGGCCGAGACCACCAACAACCATAGCCCCACCCTCAAGTTTGGTTCTAGCAATATTACTTACAAACAAAGGTGAAAGGTCACACACAAGGAAGCTCGGTGCTTACGGATTGCCAAGGACCTCACCACAACGTTATTAACCACCCATTTTTCATCTAGTTTCTTCCCTAGCCTCGTGCTAGTAGTAAGTGTCTCTAAACATTCTCTTGTTCATATTTAACGTGGTTAATAAGAGATTTAACGGATAAAAATTATGAACACTAGAGATTAAAATTAAAAGTCTTGTTAGAATGATGAATATGGTGGTTAATGAGTAAATATTAGTGTAAAACTTATGGAACTTGTTTGTTATGGTTATTTATTATTGTTGGATGCTAGTAGGGGAACGGATCGTCATCTAACCACGCTAGGTCATGTTCATGGAACGTGAACTAGCACTATGTTTAGTGTAAAAAATAACTAGATGACGAACCCTTTCACTCACAAACATGAACTTGTGTAAAAACGATTTTTCTTATGAAATGGAGTTCTAAATTAGTAGATCTACGGATCTACAAGTGGTATTTTTGAAGAACCAAGTGTATGATGAAATCATGTTTAAAAAGCCGGATCTTTCTCAAAATAAAGACATTTTTGAGAACCAAAAAGTGTGTAGACACTTGTGTAACAAAAGGATTTAACCAAGAAATATTTTCGTAAATACCGACTAGAAGTTGCAAAACTTCATATTCTTTAAAAAAAATAAAGTTTTCGAGATAATGATTTTATTTTTTTTAGAGATGGAAAGACTTACTAAATGTGCTAGTAAGTTACTACATATTTTTGTAAATATTCAAGTTCATGAAATGGAGAAATTAGCGATTATTGTTGATGATTATTGTTGATAATTGTTGTTGATGATTGTTGACGATTTAAAAGAAAATAAACACATGTTTTGAAAACATGGGAAACCTCCATTTTTAGGGGAAACTCTGTCAAAATTTTTATAAATTTTGACACTTAGAAAAATATAAGTTTTTGAGAAACTTATTCCCTAAAAATGTATTTAAGAGTATTACCAAGGTTTCCCTAATTTTTGGTGATAAGAAATGAGGATTTCTTCAAGAATAAAAATGGATATAAGTATGTATATTTTTGAGAGAAAAATATATATTATTTTATCACCAACTTTTGTGCTAAGTGTATAAAGTATGTGTTATACGTGCTAGTGTATTAAGACTTAAAAATACACTAAATACTCATGAGGAGTATAAACATAAAAATACACATACAACATACAAGATACATAATTCGGGTGCAAAGTGCAAAATACAAAAGCTTATATTTATTTTTGAGAAAATAATATAAGTAAGACATTTAGTTAAAAATATAAAATATTTTTAACACAAGAAAATATACACAAAAGAGAGTGACTGTACTTGTGCGACGCAAGTCTAGTGACTAACGTTAAGAAAACGCGTATAGGTTACGACGTTAATTAAGCAAATCCGGTGAAGTTTACGACGCACAGGAACGCAAAGTTGTGAGTTCATGCTCCCCCTTTTCTTTTAACTGTTTTCAGTTTTATAACTTCGGGGGTGAAATACATGTACAAATATTACTATGTTTATTAATGGTATGATAATAAGAAGCACACTTGGTGAGGACGAGTACCAAGTGTGACGAGATATAAGCATACAAGAAGCACACTTGGTGAGGACGAGTACCAAGTGTGATGAGAGATAAGAATACGAGAAGCGCACTTGGTGAGGACGAGTACCAAGTATGATGCGTTATGAGAAATGATATGAGAAATCGTGTCACGAATAGGGTACATAAGCACCATTAATCAACAATATACCTAGACCGCAGAACAAAAGGTTAGATCTAACGGGTGCCGGGCAGCCACACTCTCGGTGAGGGCGAGAATCGAGTAGTGCTTTTGTGTCTCAGAATATACCAATTAAATGCCTAAGGTTTGGTGACTTCCTATGTCGTGTCACATATTAATGGCTTTGCAACCCATTAACAATCCTGATACTTACAGGAATACTGTATTTACATAAAATTCATACCATACAAAAACTTGATTTATAACTTGAAGTACGTGGGGTACTCAAGAAAAACTTGATATATAACTTGAAGTACGTGGGGTACTCAAGAAAAACTTGATTTATAACTTGAAGTACGTGGGGTACTCAAGAAAACGGGAATTATACTTGAGTACGTGGGGTACTCAAGAAAAACCTGAATTATACATAAGTACGTGGTGTACACATGAATACTTGATTTATATATGAAAACTTGATTTATACATGACACAAACTATGTTTTCATACAAAGTATACAAACGTGAAATACAAAAACTGCATGAATTCACACCAACATTATGTTGACGTTTTTCCAAAACTCACATGTATTTCAGGTAACTAGGATGGGTGTGCGCGCGGTCTTGCTTATGCTCGTGGATGTCGCTTATGTTTATCTTTAAATAAAGTTGTAAACTTTTTAAGATAATGTTTTATGCGACTTAGTGATGTAAACGCTAAACTTATGTTTTCAAATTATGGTATTTGATGTTATTTTATGAGCATGTAGCATGTTTACTCTTCGTATGCAATGAGAACCTTTCATGATCACACCTCGTGCTTCCGCCGCAGAAAGGGGTGTGACATATGAGGATATGAACGATAAACCTTCGTTTATGGCTTTTCGTTAAAATCCAAGACAATATTGCATAATGGTAGGGTGGACATGACTATTCAAGCATGATATAAAGGCCCCATACTGATAATTCATGTCCCAAAATCGTATACATTAGTTACCCGTTCGAAACTTGAAAGGTCAAGAGATTTTTGCTTCTTATAAAGGTCTTACGGACCGTAAGGGACCCCCTTACGGTCCGTAAGGAGTGCCCAGTGACCAGATTGTTGGCAGCTGCCTGTTTAAACGATTTAATCGACTTAAAATGCCGTTTTTCACTTCCATGGGCGACCCCTACATGCTTTTAGACCTTAGGAACACTTGTGGATGATCCATGATCAGTTGTAGCATGATTTGTCATGATCACAAGCCCTTAAACTCACTATATAAGGCCCTCATGTTGCAACATTTTGATCACACCTTCCATCTGCATTTGTGGAACTTCCTGGAGCATAAGATCAGTCCCCAAGCATCTCTAATTGTGTATTAGACCTTGGTAACTACCCTTGACCTTCCTTAATTGAGTTTTGCTTAGTCTTTAGCTTAAAAGTCAAACCATCGTAATTAAGGTTTGACTTATGGATTAATCACTAATGGTTCAGTGTTTAGTCAAATTAAAGGTAGTTATAAGTTGGTAATTATGTGGGCATTAAACCCTTAAAAGGGCACCCTCTGATTCCAGTCCTAACTTAGTCATTTGTCGGGTCAAAGTTGTTAATAAAAAGTCAACAGAAACTTAATTTGCGAATTAACATGTAATTAGCAATGTAGAAAGCATGTAACCTATTTTACCACTCATATAACTTAGTAATAAATGTAAGAACATGTCTAAGCATGTTCGACCCGACAATTTTCTGTTTAGACCTGGTTCGGAACCGAAAGTCGCAAAACTTTGACTTTTGCTTTGACTTTAGTTCTGACCCGATTTAGTACGATTTGGAAATGCCTTAGAACTTCCTTAGGACCAGGCTACATGATGGTATAACCCTCTGTGATTGGTTCATTGATTGTCCATTTCGTTTACATGTTTCCGTTAATTGCTAAATGTTGACCATAATGCCCTTTTTACCATAAAACGAGAATTTTGGATATGTGAGAGGACAATAATCTTTGTTGCTGAATTATAAACATGTTCCTAAAATATCACATCAGTTAGAGGTCTAGATTAGGAGTTATGCTCAATAGCGCACTTAAGAAGATTTTTGTTAATTAAACGGCGCAATTAGCATAAAGCCTATCTAAACCCAATTTTTGGCACCAAACCTTTTGCCCACTGATGTAATATAACATTTTGGGATTTTTGAAGATTTTTAATTATTTTTTACCTGCTCATAACCTAAGGTTATGGCATTGATTCGGTAAATACCGATTATACCCTTTTTGGCTATAAAATGAGTTCTACATAGTATTTTGACACCAATCCAATTGCTACTGATTTTATATAATAAATGAAGTATTTTGAACTCTATAACCTGATCAGAAAACTCAGATTTCCTGTATAACCCGGAAATCGCTTAAAATGGTTTTTTTAAGCGTATTAAACACATAGTTTATGTTTAAAACCATTTTTGTCATATAAGACTTATCACAACTGACATGACCTATTAAAATAAGTTATTTTACTGATGTATTCGTACCCGAATCTCAGAATTACATTTAACCTCTTTTATAACCTTTAAAATGACCAAAATACCCCTACGGGGCTTAAATTAAGATTAAACTCGTTTTGGGCATAATGGAAGGTATCCTACTGATATCACAACCTAATTAAGGCATATTAACTTAGGAAACCTGTAAATGACTCTCATGGTTACCCGTTACGCTTCTTGCGCGTTCGGTTCAGTTTATGTAACTAGTTTGCATAAATTAGCCGAAACGGGTCAAACCTTATCGTTTTTATCTCAAAATCCAGAATGTGTTTAGATTACCCATATTATACAAGTCTTCAAACTTGTCGGATCTAAATCACATTCTATTTCGGTCTTCGCTTAATCACGCGTTTGAACCGTATCTTTCTTTAAAACTAACCGGTCTAAGTTTAGGCTTAATTAAAGACCCGTTAGGATTCTAATATGGTATTATAAACCTTCGTTCCAGAATAGGAGACCCGGTAAAAGCTACACGCACTTGCTTATTGTGATTATTACTTGCAAAGGTAAATACTTTTAACTTATTTTCCCTATACGGGCTTGGGGTATGGTATATAAAATACCGCTTGGTCGGGCATTGAATCTTTAATCGAATAGAGGTTAAACCATTGATATGCTCCGTTTTGAAATGTTTTGTTTGCTTAAAGCCTTTGGGGGGGTTAATGACCATGTCTCGGATATCCTTGGCATCATTTTACGAAATGGCCACGACCTAAGCACGGGGTGTAGGCGTACACCCGTCAGTGCCAAAATAAATAATGTGGTGTGTCTATTGATCTTTAACCCGGTCTACGGATCGGGCTACTGAACGCATAAGGAACATGTAATTCTTTTACAAGATTATATTCAAATAATTATCCCAGGTTATAAAAAGTTTGTGCCATGTGCATTCAAATCAATTTTATTAAACTTTTAAAAAATGAGTCAGTTGATTGTATTTACCAGTGTAAACTGACGTATTTTCCCAAAAGGTTAAGTGCAGGTACTACGCGAACTAGGCTGGCTTTCTCCTAGCGTCCACAATAAGTCTCACAAGCTTGGATGTCAAAACTGTTGAACAATGTTTCCATTTTATTTTGATCCACCTGTGGATTATTTTCAACTATTTGTGATACTTGATATTACAATATTATTTGGTTGAAATATATCTATCTTTTTGCTTCCGCTGTGCATATTAAATATTGTGTTGTTTGACTATAATGTTACCAACCACGTCACGATACTCCCCCACCGGGCCCACCGGTCATACGTGGAAATATCGGTGTGCGACAGGTTGGTATCAGAGCCAACGCTGAGTGAATTAAACACTAGCCTTTTGTGTTTAATCTCAGTTACACAATTGCACATTCCTAAATTTTCGAGTCTAGACAAAGAACTTAGGAATAATCCATATTTGTTTTTAAATTTTAACTTTGTCCTTTATATTTCTTGTTGTATCTTTTATTGTTTTGACAGGAAATATGCCGCCAAGATTTAGAAGAGGAGGACGAGGTAAGGGGCCGATCACCGCCCCCAATGATCATGAAGCCGGGCCTTCGCACCGGCGAGCTCCTTCTACAACAATGAGTGCCGATCCTCGAGAGAACTGGAGGACCAATGTGGAGCCTGCTAGACGATCAGTCTCGCATAGCTCAACACCTTCGTACCGCCATTCCTTTGGGCCACTATCGGAGAACGAGCCCGAACACTCACGTCACTCCTTCTTACCGTTGCAGCGGTCTGCTTCACACCGTTCCTTTGGCGACCCTACTCCTGTCTTTCAGGGCCGGTTCAACCCGGAAAACTATATTTAAGAACCAGTGGGTTTTAACCCATTGGGACCAGAGGACCACTTCTCAGGAGACAATGCAATGGATATGGACGAGGACACGGATCCCGTCGAACCTGCAACCGGTACCCCCAACCATCCTATTGAGATCTCTGATGGATCATCATTTCACGGATCACCCTATCGTGGTCCAGACAGTTATCAAGCAAGGTTTAACCAGTATGAGTGGTACTTCACGCCCTCTCATAACCCACAGCAACAGCAGCAGCAGGATCCCTCCGAGGATTCACGTTTCGTGGCAGTCACGCCACCGCCACCATCACCGCCAGTTCATCAGGCACCTCCAGAGCCACCAAGACGTAGGAGGACAGGCGCACGAATATCGGCGCGAGGAGGGGATTTTCACTTTAGCACCCCTCATCACTCCAGTGGCAGTCACTATCCGCCACTGCATGAAGACCCACAAATGGGTGGGCCATCAATCCCAGTTTCTGAGGTAAATTCTGCACCAGTTGCACCACAGCCGCCACCATTGGGTTTTGATAACCCGATTCCTGCATACGCTGGTTCAACGGCGTACAATCCGTTTGAGCAGCCGGCTCACACCCACTATAATTACGCCAAAGCCGACCCGTACTTAGTAGCGGCCAACTACAACGCCCTTCATCCTGAAGGACCGTATGAAGCCCCTTGGGGAGTGGGATACCCAACTCATGGGTATCAAATACCTGCTAGACCTACGACTCAGCATCAGCCGCAGCCTCCACGGTTTTTCCCACCAGAACAGGAGGAAATCCTACAAAGGCTAAGCAGGGTGGAACGAGACTTCCAGGAAGAACGTAGGAACAACAGGGGATTCCTCAAAGGCTTAGCAAGCTTGTTGAAGGGGAAGAAGAAGAGGGATCATTAAATCCCTATATGTATTGTTGTATTTCCTATTTCAATCAAGTCCCCGCGTGGACATTTATCTGTGTATTTAGTCCCTGCGTGGACTTGTCTTTTTAGTCCCTGCGTGGACATCTATTATAGTATTTGGTCCCTGCCTGGACTTGTGTTATCGGTTTAGCCCCTGCGAGGGCAAATTGTTTCTGGTAAAAGTCCCGTTTAGGGCAAAGTGTAATCCTTTTAATAATTAATGGAATGTTAAGTTTATAAATTTTATTTTTGCCATTATATGCATAAATATATTATACATGAAATAAATAAATAAAAAATCATTCCTTTTAAAAATAATCTGCCTATTTAAATATTAACTAAGAATCTTAAAGGTATAGCCTAGCCTGCATGTCATTATAAGACTTGGCCAAGATGGTAAGACCTGTTAAAAAGATTCAAATCTCTGTTAACATCTGAAAACATGTTAACGCTCCTGGCAGATGTGATTCGTTAAAATCACACACGTCATTCTTATAATGGGATTCTTCAAAAGATTTCCTAACCCAACTTAATGATCTATAAATCATGGGTTTAAATCATCAATTAAGATGATCATATGTCGACCATCCATTGGTAAGATAGTGCCTACGGGCCCTACTCATTGTCATATAAGACAAGAGACAGTAGTAGTCTACGACTCCCTGTCAGAGAAAGTTAATAAACTATGCTCAAACCTTAATGCGTTGATTCTCTAAAATCATGGCTTATGATTTAAAAATGTCCTTGTGACTAGGCCTTTTGTGCTACTAATAAAACTATTATTGTTTTATAATTAGGATAAATTATAATAAAAGTCCTAAATAAATACGATTAACAAATTAACCCAATATGGTCTATGGTTACCATGGTTAATGAATTGCCATAAAAGACAATTCCATAATAAACTCTCAAATAAATTAATGTCAATATCTTATGTAACAGTTCAAGATACATGGCTGACTCAGACGAGATTAACAGTCGGCCAAGAGAGAATCAGAACACCACCAGAATCAATGTAACTGGTGCGAGCTCCAAGCGTTAATTGACAATGCTGTTACAAAAGCCTTGGATAGGCAGTATAGTGAGGCAAGCGGTACTCGAAGCAGAGCCCAATCGGTACCCCATTCCAAGCCTAAGACTCATTCTGAGGCTCACAGCAAGCCACCCTCCAAGAAGGAAGAACCAAAGAAAGACGATGACGATCGTCACTTTACTAATCAGCAAAGTGTCCCATCTCAAAGGATAGTACTGAATCAAGGACCCCGTGATAAGGGTTGCTCCTACAAGTATTTTGTTTCCTGCAAACCCAGGGATTTCACTGGGGAGAAAGGAGCTATAGACTGCATGACATGGTTGGATGAGATGGACACCGTGGTTGATATCAGCGGATGGGCTGAGAAGGATGTGGTAAAGTTTGTGTCTCAATCATTCAAAGGTGAAGCCTTAGCCTGGTGGAGGTCTTTAATCCAAGCTACAGGGAAAATCTCATTGTACAATATGACATGGGAACAATTTGTTACCCTCATCAGGGAGAACTACTGCCCTCAGCATGAGGTTGAAAAGATTGAGTCTGATTTCCTATCGTTGGTTATGAAGAACCTTGACTGCCAAGCTTACCTTACAAGCTTCAACACAATGTCAAGATTGGTTCCGTATCTGGTGACCCCGGAACCCAAAAGAATAGCTCGTTTCATTGGGGGTTTAGCCCAAGAAATTAAGGCAAGTGTAAAGGCCTCTCGGCCAGCTACTTTCAGATCTGTAGCTGATATATCTTTGTCCCTCACACTGGACGCGGTCAGACAGAGATCGCTGAGGAACACGGATGCCGAGAAAAGGAAGTGTGAAGATGACAATTCACGTCGGTCAGATAAGAAGCACAGGGGAAACAATGACCACAAGAAGGGGTCTGGTTCTAAGAAGGATGGGCATCAATATGGAGATAAGCCCAAGTGTAAGATTTGTCAGAAGCACCACTTTGGGAGGGGCAGACTTGACTCAAAATCCCAATCTCAGCCGAGGCCTTGTGGGATTTGCAAATCTTCGGAACATAAGACCCTAGAGTGCAAGAAACTGAAGGACGCAACGTGCTACAGTTGCAACGAAAAAGGGCACATTAAGACAAATTACCCAAAATATGCAAAGAAAGCTGATGAAGGGAAGAAGACAAATGCTAGGATCTTCAGGATGGATGCAAAGGAAGTTGTGCAGGACGACAATGTGATCATAGGTACCTTCCTTATAAATGATGTTTATGAGAGAGTGCTATTTGATTCAGGAACTGATAAATCGTTTGTAGATAATAAGTTTTGCAAATTGTTGAATTTACCTGTTAAGACCTTAAGTGTGAAATATGAGGTGGAATTAGCAGATGGCACCTTAGAAACTGCCTCAACCATATTAGATGTGTTAGTGCACTACGTCTATTGACTTCGTCTTGTATCATGAGATAGGATAGGATATCTAGTGCACGAGGTTTGAGAAACTGAGAAATGAGGTTTAAGTGAAGATTTCGCTTGAAGTGAACTGGTGACAAGTTCAAGCGAAATCATACACATCAGATTTCGCTTCAACCAGTTCTGGTCACCTTCAAGCGAAATCTTAACCTCTATATATAGGGCACTTGTCATTTCATTTGGTACGCGACTTCCAAAAGTGTAACGAAGTGCTGCCGGATTTCTGTCAAGGTTGTAATCATTGTTAAAGCAATATAAGAGACAGATTAAAGATTAACAAGCTGTGTTCGTGTCTAGTTCTCTGATTCCGCCTTTGAACTGGACTTAAACTCTTCTGAACGACTCAGTAGGGTCATACAACGATCCAACAAGTGGTATCAGAGCTCAGGAAGAAGAGTTTAGCTTGATATCATCTATTTTCTGATTTCTACACCTTCTTTTTCAATCTGGATGTGATTTCACGGTCAAAATGGTCTGAGTTTTTCACCGAACGTGTAAAACAGTATTCTAACAAAGCCTTGAAAGTTTGAGACCGAAATTCAAAGTAAAAATGACAAAAACTGGACAGAAACTAGATTTCGCTTGAAAGAGTTCGTAGATTATGGGTTGATTTCGCTTCAAATCAGACTTATTGGACTATTTCGCTTGAAACTTCTGAAGCGAAGTTGACTTTGCTGGATTTCGCTTGAATACAACTGAAGCGAAATAGTTGTTTTCGCTTGAAGCTGGTTCGATTGGAACTTGTATTGTTGAAGCGAAATAGATCATTTGGGATTTCGCTTGAAGGATCTAATCATCTGAAGCGAAATAGTTGATTTCGCTTGAATCAGTTTTGTTAGCAGATTTCGCTTGAACAGTTTAACAGGAGATTTCGCTTGAACTGTTATTTTGTGCTGAATTCGCTTGAAGTAGTCAGTCAAAAGATTTCGCTTGAAGTCTCATTCTGCTTCAACTTGAGATTTCGCTTGAGTTTCTTAGTTCGATTGAAAAGTGGAATTTTGTGTCGGATTATTTCACGACGATCAAGTGTCAGTCATTTTCAGTTTATTTGATATTTGATTGTACTGATTGGGTTTGTTTGATCATTCTGTCAGGTTTACATCATGGCTGAAAACAAAGAAGAAAATATTATTGCTGAGGTTAAAGAGAAAACAAGAGAAGAAATTTTAAGTGAGAAAACTTACAGAGAAAGAAACGTCGTTTTAAATAGAATGGATGATATGCAGGAGGAGTATGAGATGGCTGTTGGTAGCAAACGATGGGATAAAAAGAGAGAATGCTACTATAACAGAGAAGGAGAACCGGTTGTTCCCAAGAAAGACATAATCTTCAATGATGTTCTTCTTGCTGTCCCGTTAAGAGCTGAATACTATAGAAGAGTATTGAAAGATGACTCATATGCTAAGCAATATGAAAAGGATATCAGATATGCCATGTTATCATGTCTGAGAAAAAGGGATGAAGAGAGGATGAAGAAGAATGTTGAAGAAATGGTGGAAAATCTGAAGAAAGTTGCTGAAGAGGATAAGAAAGCTGTTACTGAAGAACAGCAGATTGAAGAAGAGATGAAGAAAGAGGTGAAGAAAGAAGAAAAGAATGAGAATTTTGAAATTAGTGATTCTGGTGATGAAGTAAGTGTTGAAAAGAAGCAAGATGATGCTGATCTGAAGCAGACAGAGGTTGCTGAAAACACCGAAGTGCCAATCACTGAGGTAAATTCTAACTCTGAAATTTTGAAAACTGTTGAACAATGCAAGAAATGCATGAAACCGTGCAGAGCTTGTACTGAAAAAGATGAGCAATTTAGAACAAGAGATCTTGAGTTCACAAAAATTGAAAATATTTTCAAAGAAAAATGCAAAGAGATGTTAGAAAAAGAAAAGGTTTTTAAAGAAAATGATGAAAAACTTTCAGAAAAATGTAACAAATTAGAGAAAGAAAATGAAGTTTTGAAAGAGAATGTTTTGAAAATGACAAATGAATGTGAACAAAAAGAAATTGCTTGTCAAGAAATGAAAAAGGAATATGACTCAATGAAATTATCATATCATGTTACAAAAGAGTCATATGAAAAAGTGAAAGACGAAATGAAATATGCTCAATCAAGAATGAATTATATGTCTGAAACAACCAAAGAACTTAAACGAATGTATGCTATAAAACAAGATGTTGTTAATTCCTATATTGAGGATGTTGCTAAGTTGAAGAGACAGATTGCTGATTTAGAACAGGATAACAACAAGTTAAAAAGTTATCACGTGTCGTCATATGTGCTTGAAAGAATTTTCAATATAAAACCGGGTGATGGTGAGTCTGAGCAGAACAAGAAAGGCATTGGCTCAGAGTTTCATCAAGTTCCACCACCGGGAAAATTTGCATTTTATGATGAGGAAAAGGTCGAAAAAGCTTTCAACATGGTAGATCAATTGCCAGACAACATTGACATAACCTATTCCAAATCTGATGATTCTCATGATTCAGAGGTGGTAGGTAAAGTCGTTGAAAGTGTGTTGGAAGAAGAGTTGGTTGATACAGGTAAATCTGAATCACAGGATGAAAATGAAGGAGATCTTTATGATTGATATCTGAAAAACACAAAATCCGAGGAAAATTTGAATGATGATTCAAAAGGATTGGTTTATACCATGATTGGATCGGACAAATTGTTCTTAGATGTTGTATTCCCGATTCAGAATGTGATTTCAGAAAAAGTCGACAAAGTTTTCAAAATGGTTGAGATTGAGAAGTCTGAGATTTCAAAGTTTGTTGGTAAGAGTCATAGAGGTTTGTATACCAAACCTAGTTTCAAAAAGAAGAACATGAAGGCTGGGTTGGGTTATAAGAAGAAACAGAATCGAAATAAGAATGAAACACCAAATTTTCAAGCAAAAATGAGTTTTGTTCAAGGAGGCAGTTTAGAAAAAGAAAAAGAATTCAAAATGAGACAGTCTAATGATGAATTCTTTGTTAAAAAGCAAAAGCAACAATCACAAGTCAAAGATGTGTCCATGAGAACATGTTTCAAATGTGATCAAAAAGGACATCTTGCACGCAAGTGTCTTAATCTAAAACCTGTGGATGTTGACAAAAAGAAGTTTGATGCTGAGAAACAAAAATCTGAGAATGTGAGACAAAGGTCAACCAGATTTGACTCAAAACAAACTTGGAGGTACAACACAAACAAGTTTGCTTCGAATCAAAACTGGAAATCAGACCCGAATAGGTTTGATTCTAGACAGACTTGGAATTCTCACACACCCAGAGTCAGAACAACTCAAAGTTGGAAAACAACTGTTGATATGACAAAACCCCAAGAGTTTTGGAAACCAAAAATTGTTGTTCAAAATCAAAGTGTTAAAAAAGATTCACATTTTTACAAACGAGGAACACCAAAAGGTCAAACATGGAGTGTTAAGAAACATGTTGAATTGGTAAAAGATGAGAAAGTTGAAGTTAAAATTGAGAAAGTTTTTGTGAAAAATGACAAAGAATTTCCAGCATTGAATGAAAATTATTGTGTTGAAATGCCTAAGGTTCAGCAGACCTGGGCTAAATTGTTCAAGTAATTCAGTTAGCTGAATGTGCAGGTGCTCAACAATTCTAAAGATTGTGAGAATGGAGGTTGGAGCAGCCTGGCACAACAAGGAGAGGAGGCTGCTGGATCCTGTGTTGGTTGAAACAAGAAGTTTATATGTTTTCTGTAAATAAATAAACAATATTTCAAAAACCCTAAAAACTGAAAAATTTGAAAAACCAAAAATATGTTTGTTTTTAATTTTTGTTATATGTTGATTGAATATGCCGAAACCCTCACGGCTGAACAAACATGATTACTTTCATCAGATTGAAAAACGGTTTTCAAACTGTAAAAATCAATGGGTTGTATACCATGGGGGTACGTTATATTTTCTGCAAAACAGAGCATGAGAGGCAGAAAATGGATGGCGAGACAAAGCTATCAGTGTTGGTTGTCAAATTTTCTTTATATGGTTTTGCATTTTAGGGGGAGAAAAATTGTCAGAAAATACAAAAACATGTGAAAAATTTGAAAAAGTCAAAAACATGATAAAATTCAGAAATTGAGTTTTTGCGTAAAAAGAGGAAATGATAGTACATTAGTAGACAGTTACAGTACGCTAAAGAAATGGAAAGTTTAAATGTGTTAAACGATCTCACCGTGGATGTGTCGATAGGTTTTTATACATTTAGTAAACTTTTTCGGGATATAAACCTAAATTCAAACTTACTTATTTCGTGGGGAACACTACTTGGATATATAGGTAACCCCTGAAATCTCGTTTAAAAGGTCCCTTATTCTGAGATACTAGGTCTTTATGCTTAGTGATATCTGGGGTATTATCCCGGGACTTCTGCTGAAAGGAATTTCTGACCTAGTCCCCGGAGAATACTTTCTGCATTGCTTGAAATATAGCACCACCCTCAGCATAAAAAACGATGAAACATTGCAAAATGCTAATCGTGTGCTGTTGAAACTAAAAGATCCTCTAAAGGGGACACACCGAAAAGTCGAAGCCGTCATCTCTCTGCGTATCGAAAGATCGACCTGAGCTCTCACGGCCCTCGCAATTAACCCCTGACAGATATCATCTAGGTATACTCACCTGTAAGACTGAATATTGGGATCTGGATACGGGAGTATATTCAAGAGGTGGGACACATGAATGGGTTTAAGTTCTTAAATTACTTAATTCGTATCCTGAATTAGTTGAACTTTGTGTGAAAATTTAAGTGGACAAGTATATCGACAATCTAAGTGAATTGTTTAATTCTTACTGTGAAATTAAGCTCAACGGTACTTGTGACTTATCAAAAACTGATATGATCCTCTGACGCATACTAAAAAAAAAAAAAAATAGTGTCTGTAAATATGTTTGTACATATTTTTTTTATTGCTTTATATTTTCAGAAAAGTCAAAAAGATTTTGATTTTTGCTTTATTTTCGACAACCGATGTCTGAGTGCTAAGTTTTAAAATCTAAGTAAGCTGATTGTGTTTCTGAAAATAAAACAAGTTCATTAAATTGAAACTTGAATTAAAATCAAAAATTTCAAAAACAGTTTGTGATATCTCCAAGGTCATTAGTTTGAACTTGGATGATAAACTGTGAGGGAGTTGGATTCTTTAATACTGCCAAATCTATACAGTTTGTTGATAGGGGGAGTGGATTAGAGAAGATTTTGATTGAGAATTCAAAATGCTGTTACTTATAAATGTTTGAGAAATTGCAGATAGTCCAGATTACGATCCCGAAAGCAAAGTCTAAGGGGGAGTCTGAAGACAAGTTTGAAACAAAGAAAAGCTTGTAGATGGAAAGCTAGGTGTCGATCCCAAAGCACGGAAGCTTGATGAAAGGGGGAGCCTGAAGCTGATAGAAGAAGAGAAGTGATGGATGCGTACAATGTTACAATCTGAGTGAGGATGCACAATGATCAAGACTGAAGAAGGTGTCATAATGGAGATTAGTCATTGAAGACTTCGTCAATATCCGAGGGGGAGTCTGTTAGTGCACTACGTCTATTGACTTCGTCTTGTATCATGAGATAGGATAGGATATCTAGTGCACGAGGTTTGAGAAACTGAGAAATGAGGTTTAAGTGAAGATTTCGCTTGAAGTGAACTGGTGACAAGTTCAAGCGAAATCATACACATCAGATTTCGCTTCAACCAGTTCTGGTCACCTTCAAGCGAAATCTTAACCTCTATATATAGGGCACTTGTCATTTCATTTGGTACGCGACTTCCAAAAGTGTAACGAAGTGCTGCCGGATTTCTGTCAAGGTTGTAATCATTGTTAAAGCAATATAAGAGACAGATTAAAGATTAACAAGCTGTGTTCGTGTCTAGTTCTCTGATTCCGCCTTTGAACTGGACTTAAACTCTTCTGAACGACTCAGTAGGGTCATACAACGATCCAACAAGATGGATGTTTCATATCCATTAGGAACCACTCTTTTCCTTTGTCCCTACTTTCTTTGAAGTTAGCCGGTTTCGTCATAGTTTTGGGTATGGACTGGTTATCTCATAACCAGGCCCAGATTGTCTGCAATAAGAAGCAAGTGGTGATCAAGACTCTGTCTGGTGAATCACTTACCATCCAGGGTGATACCCAATATGGACTGCCTGAGCAAGTGTCTGTGCTCAAGGCCTCTAAGTGTTTAAAGAAGGGTTGTGTCATCTACATGGCACAAGTGACTATTGATGTGCCAAAGCCTAAGATTGAGGATATCCCTGTCATTTCTGAATACCCTGAAGTTTTTCCTGAAGAACTACCTGGTTTACCACCGGATAGACAAGTAGAATTCAGAATTGACATCATCCCTGGAGCAGCACCTGTTGCTAGAGCACCTTATAGGTTGGCACCAACAGAAATGAAGGAATTAAGAACACAACTAGATGAATTGCTAGCTAAAGGTTTCATTAGACCTAGTTCATCTCCATGGGGAGCGCCAGTCTTGTTTGTCAAAAAGAAGGATGGATCGATGCGTCTGTGCATCGATTACCGTGAGCTTAATAAGGTCACTATAAAGAATAGGTATCCTTTGCCCAGGATCGATGATCTGTTCGATCAATTGCAAGGGGCAAGTTACTTCTCTAAGATTGACTTATGGTCAGGCTATCACCAACTGAAGGTTAGAGATGAAGACGTACACAAAACTGCATTTAGGACTCGTTATGGTCATCACGAGTTCCTAGTGATGCCTTTTGGGCTCACTAATGCACCTGCCGCGTTCATGGATCTCATGAATTGCATCTGCAAGCCTTGCTTAGATAAATTTGTCATCGTTTTCATCGATGACATTCTCATCTACTCGAGGAACCAAGCTGATCATGAGAAGCATCTTTGATGTATTCTTTCACTACTTCAACAGGAGAAGCTTTACGCCAAATTCTCTAAATGTGAATTTTGGCTTCGTGAAGTCCAATTTCTTGGACATGTGGTTAGTGAACGCGGAATCCAAGTAGATCCCGCTAAGGTTGAAGCTGTCATGAACTGGCAAGAGCTGAAGACGCCCACAGAAATTCGTAGTTTCTTGGGATTGGCAGGATACTATAGGCGCTTTATTGAAAATTTTTCAAGGATTGTTGCACCCCTAACTTCCTTGACTAGGAAGGATATTAACTTCAACTGGGGACCCAAGCACCAAGAATCTTTCGATATTTTGAAGCAGAAGTTGAGCAACGCGCCTGTACTGACATTACCTGAAGGTACCGAAGAATTCGTAGTTTACTGCGACGCATCACACACTGGCATGGGGTGTGTGCTTTTGCAGAGAGGCAAGGTTATTGCCTATGCTTCACGTCAGTTAAAGGTGCATGAAAAGAATTAGACCACCCATGACTTGGAGTTGGGTACCATTGTATTTGCACTGAAGCTATGGAGGCACTATTTATACGGTATCAAGTGTGTGATCTATTTTGATCACAAAAGCCTCCAGCACCTATTTAACCAAAAGGACTTAAACATGAGGCAATGACGCTGGATGGAAACTTTGAATGATTATGATTGTGAAATAAGATACCATCCTGGCAAGGCGAATGTAGTCGCCGATGCCTTGAGTCGAAAGGAAAGGGTGAAGCCTATAAGAATCAATGCCAAGAGCATTGAGATAAAGAATAGTTTGAATGAAAGGTTGTTAGCTGCGTAGAAGGAAGCTGTGCTGGAAGCTAACTATCCTGCAGAAAAGCTAGGAGTAACTGAAGAACAGTTATCCTATGGCAAAGACGGAATCCTACGGCTAAATGGACGAATATGGGTTCCAATTTATGGGAGACTTCGAGATGTTATCCTCCAGGAAGCCCACAGTTCTAAATACTCCATTCATCCTGGAGCTGATAAGATGTACCAGGATCTAAAGGCAAACTATTGGTGGATAGGCTTGAAGAAGTCTGTAGCTGCCTCTGTAGCTAAATGTTTGACGTGTGCGCAAGTCAAAGCAGAACATCAAAAGCCGTCAGGTTTGCTACAACAGCCTGAACTTCCCACGTGGAAGTGGGAAATGGTGACAATGGATTTCATCACCAAGTTGCCAAAGACAAGGAAAGGAAATGATACTATATGGGTGATAGTAGATAGACTGACTAAGTCAGCACATTTCCTACCCATCAAGGAGACCTATAGCTCCGACATGTTAGCCCAATTGTACGTAGATAAGATTGTATCTCTACATGGCATACCTGTGTCTATTATCTCTGACAGGGATACTAGATACACGTCACATTTTTGGAAAAGTTTCCAACAATCTTTAGGCAAGCGCTTAAATTTCAGTACGGCTTACCATCCCCAGACGGACGGCCAGAGTGAGCGTACAATCCAAACTTTGGAAGACATGCTTCGTGCATGTGTGATTGACTTAGGTGGTAGTTGGGATAACCACCTGCCATTAATCGAGTTCTCGTATAACAATAGCTATCATACGAGCATCAAGGCCGCGCCTTTCGAGGCCTTGTACGGTAGAAAGTGCAGAACTCCCGTCTGTTGGGCGGAAGTTGGAGATGTCCAACTGACAGGACCTGAAATAGTCTTTGAAACGACGGACAAGATTGTCCAGATTTGTGACCGCCTGAAAGCTGCCAGGGATAGGCAGAAAAGCTACGCTGATCTAAAGCGTAAACCTCTGAAATTCGAGGTAGGTGATAAAGTGTTGCTTAAAGTATCACCCTGGAAGGGAGCAATGCGATTTGGTAAGAAAGGTAAGTTAAGCCCGAGATACATAGGACCATTCGAGGTCATCGAATGTGTCAGATCAGTTGCTTATAAGTTAAAATTACCTGAAGAGCTCAGTGGTATTCACAATGTATTCCACATCTGCAATCTGAAGAAGTGTTTCGCTGATGAATCACTAGTCATACCACATACAGATGTGCGCATAGAAGAGAGCTTGAAGTTTATTGAAAAACCTGTGTCGATCGAGGATCGACAGGTTAAGAAACTTCGAAGGAAGCATGTGCCAATAGTAAAGGTTAAATGGGATGCCCGTAGAGGTCCCGAATACACATGGGAGGTAGAGTCCACAATGAAAGAAAAGTACCCTCATTTATTTCAGTAAATCTCGAGGTCGAGATTTCTTTTAAGGGGGTGAGGATGTAACACCTCGAAAATTTGTGATCAATGAGATAACGACACGTGTCATGTAAGACAAAAGTGTTATAAACCCGGATCTAGTTAAAGATGTATGGTAGGATTTAAAAGCGTCGACATGTTAATTAAATACCTCTGAACGACCTAATTATAAATCCCAAGACCCTAATCTATATTGTAAACATCTGATATACTCAAATCCGGTAAATACTAGCAATGATTGATTCAAATTTGAAAAAGTGGGATCCTATGAGGATATGAACGATAAACCTTCGTTTATGGCTTTTCGTTAAAATCCAAGACAATATTGCATAATGGTAGGGTGGACATGACTATTCAAGCATGATATAAAGGCCCCATACTGATAATTCATGTCCCAAAATCGTATACATTAGTTACCCGTTCGAAACTTGAAAGGTCAAGAGATTTTTGCTTCTGATAAAGGTCTTACGGACCGTAAGGGACCCCCTTACGGTCCGTAAGGAGTGCCCAGCGACCAGATTGTTGACAGCTGCCTGTTTAAACGATTTAACCGACTTAAAATGCCGTTTTTCACTTCTATGGGCGACCCCTACATGCTTTTAGACCTTAGGAACACTTGTGGATGATCCATGATCAGTTGTAGCATGATTTGTCATGATCACAAGCCCTTAAACTCACTATATAAGGCCCTCATGTTGCAACATTTTGATCACACCTTCCATCTGCATTTGTGGAACTTCCTGGAGCATAAGATCAGTCCCCAAGCATCTCTAATCGTGCATTAGACCTTGGTAAGTACCCTTGACCTTCCTTAATTGAGTTTTACTTAGTCTTTAGCTTAAAAGTCAAACCGTCGTAATTAAGGTTTGACTTATGGATTAATCACTAATGGTTCAGTGTTTAGTCAAATTAAAGGTAGTTATAAGTTGGTAATTATGTGGGCATTAAACCCTTAAAAGGGCACCCTCTGATTCCAGTCCTAACTTAGTCATTTGTCGGGTCAAAGTTGTTAATAAAAAGTCAACAGAAACTTAATTTGCGAATTAACATGTAATTAGCAATGTAGAAGGCATGTAACCTATTTTACCACTCATATAACTTAGTAATAAATGTAAGAACATGTCTAAGCATGTTCGACCCGACAATTTTCTGTTTAGACCCGGTTCGGAACCGAAAGTTGCAAAACTTTGACTTTTGCTTTGACTTCAGTTTTGACCCGATTTAGTATGATTTGGAAATGCCTTTGAGCTTCCTTAGGACCAGGCTACATGATGGTATAACCCTCTGTGATTGGTTCATTGATTGTCCGTTTCGTTTACATGTTTCCGTTAATTGCTAAATGTTGACCATAATGCCCTTTTTACCATAAAACGAGATTTTTGGATATGTGAGAGGACAATAATCTTTGTTGCTGAATTATAAACATGTCCCTAAAATTTCATATCAGTTAGAGGTCTAGATTAGGAGTTATGCTCAATAGCGCACTTAAGAAGCTTTTTGTTAATTAAACGGCGCAATTAGCATAAAGCCTATCTAAACCCAATTTTTGGCACCAAACCTTTTGCCCACTGACGTGATATAATATTTTGGGATTTTTGAAGATTTTTAATTATTTTTAACCTGCTCATAACCTAAGGTTATGGCATTGATTCGGTAAATACCGATTATACCCTTTTTGGCTATAAAATGAGTTCTACATAGTATTTTGACACCAATCCAATTGCTACTGATTTTATATAATAAATGATGTATTTTGAACTCTATAACCTAATCAGAAAACTCAGATTTCCTGTATAACCCGGAAATCGCTTAAAATGGTTTTTTTAAGCGTATTAAACACATAGTTTATGTTTAAAACCATTTTTGTCATATAAGACTTATCACAACTGACATGACCTATTAAAATAAGTTATTTTACTGATGTATTTGGACCCGAATCTCAGAATTACATTTAACCTCTTTTATAACCTTTAAAATGACCAAAATACCCCTACGAGGCTTAAATTAAGATTAAACTCGTTTTGGGCATAATGGAAGGTATCCTATTGATATCACAACCTAATTAAGGTATATTAACTTAGGAAACATGTAAATGACTCTCATGGTTACCCGTTACACTTCTTGCGCGTTCGGTTCGGTTTATGTAACTAGTTTGCATAAATTAGCCGAAACGGGTCAAACCTTATCGTTTTTATCTCAAAATCCAGAATGTGTTTAGATTACCCATATTATACAAGTCTTCAAACTCGTCGGGTCTAAATCACATTCTATTCCGGTCTTCGCTTAATCACGCGTTCGAACCGTATCTTTCTTTAAAACTAACCGGTCTAAGTTTAGGCTTAATTAAAGACCCGTTAGGATTCTAATAGGTTATTGTAAACCTTCGTTCCAGAATAAGAGACCCGGTAAAAGCTACACGCACTTGCTTATTGTGATTATTACTTGCAAAGGTAAATACTTTTAACTTATTTTCCCTATACGGGCTTGGGGTATGGTATATAAAATACCGCTTGGTCGGGCATTGAATCTTTAATCGAATAGAGGTTAAACCATTGATATGCTCCGTTTTGAAATGTTTTGTTTGCTTAAAGCCTTTGGGGGATTAATGACCATGTCCCGGATATCCTTGGAATCATTTTACGAAATGGCCACGACCTAAGCACGGGGTGTAGGCGTACACCCGTCAGTGCCAAAATAAATAATGTGGTGTGTCTATTGATCTTTAACCCGGTCTACGGATCGGGCTACTGAACGCATAAGGAACATGTAATTCTTTTACAAGATTATATTCAAATAATTATCCCAAGTTATAAAAAGTTTGTGGCACGTGCATTCAAATCAATTTTATTAAACTTTTAAAAAATGAGTCAGTTAATTGTATTTACCAGTGTAAACTGATGTATTTTCCCAAAAGGTTAAGTGCAGGTACTATGCGAACTAGGCTGGCTTTCTCCTAGCGTCCACAATAAGTCTCGCAAGCTTGGATGTCAAAACTGTTGAACAATGTTTCCATTTTATTTTGATCCACCTGTGGATTATTTTCAACTATTTGTGATACTTGATATTACAATATTATTTGGTTGAAATATATCTATCTTTTTGCTTCCGCTGTGCATATTAAATATTGTGTTGTTTGACTATAACGATATCAACTACGTCACGATACTCCCCACCGGGCCCACCGGTAATACGTGGAAATATCGGGGTGCGACAACAAAGCTTTTGCTTCAATAGTTGGAAGGATTCTTCCTGTTTGTCGCCCTAAACATATTTAGTGTTTTTCTGTGTTAGGGCACTGAGTGGTTGTGTAGTTTTTGAGAATCCTTCGATGAAACGACGATAATAACCGGCCAAGCCCAAAAACTGTCGTACCTTGGTTGGTGTCTTTGGTGCTTCCCAATTCTTTATAGCTTCAACCTTTGCTGGATCGACATGAATACCCTTCTCATTCACTATATCGCCAAGGAATTGGACTTCATGAATCCATAATTCACACTTGTAATATTTGGCATATAACTTTTCCCGCTATAGTAGCTCCAACACTGAACGCAGATGTTCCTCGTGTTCTTCCTTGTTCTTAGAGTATATAAGTTTGTTATCTATGAAAATGATAACAAACTTAACAAGGTAAGGCTTACACACACGGTTCATGGGATCCATGAACACCGCGGGTGCATTTGTTAGCCCAAATGGCATGACTAGAAACTCGTAGTGGCTATACCGAGTTAGGAAAGATGGTTTTGGGGATATCTACTTGTCTTAATCTTAGCTGAAGATACCCTAGCCTCAAATCGATCTTTAAGTAGTAGTTTGACCCTTGCAACTGGTCAAACAGACCATCGATTCGGGGTAGCAGGTACCGGTTTTTTATAGTGACCTTATTGAGTTCCCGATAGTCGATGCACATGCGGAAATATCCATCCCTCTTCTTGACAAAAAGGACCGGAGCTCCCAATGGCAATAAGCTAGGTCGAATGAAGCCTTTATCTAACAACTCTTATAGTTGTGTGGACAGTTCTTGTAATTCGAAAGGGGCTAAACGGTATGGGGCTTTAGCAATCAGTGTTTTGTTACTGGCCAATTCAATTTCGAATTTGACTTGTCTATGTGGTGGAAGACCAGGAAAGTCTTCATGGAATAGATCAGGTTTGTCCTCAACTTTCTTCTCGTCTTTAGGTTGCTCGGAGACACGTGCTAGAATGGCGAAGGAATTCTTCTTTCACAGATATTTTAGGGCTTGCATGAATGAGATGATCCTTGTGATGGCACCACTTTTCTCGCCTTGAATGGATAATACTTCTCTATTAGAGAGAGGAATGCGAATAAACTTTTAGCAGCATATGACCTTGGCTCAATTTTTAGACAACCAATCCATACCAACTCCCACGTCGAAACTACCTAGGGTGGTTGGCATAAGGTTAATGTCGAATGTGTGACCAGCAAGCGATAGCTTGCACCCGTTGAGAATATGAGAGACTTCAACTGGTTTACCATCAGCTAGTTCTAAGGCATACTTAGATTCTAGTTCAATAAGGGTTATATCCAGTAAGTTACTAAACATTTCTGATATAAAACTCCTATCAGCACCGGTATCAAATAATACATTCGCAAAATGACCATTTTGAGGAAATTTACCGGTGACCACGTTGGAAACAATTCTGGCTTCTCCTTTCCCTAAGGAGAAGGCACGTCCCTTCGCACCTCCTCCATTACCCTCGTTGTTTCCATTGTTGTTATTCCCACCTTGGTTTTGGTATCCAACACCACCGTTGCCCGTCTTCCACTGGGGCAATCTTTCTTGAAATATGTCGCACTGCCACATTGAAAACAAGTCCTTCTAACTCCAGTTTGTTGTTGTGGCTGATTCTGTTTTGGCTGCAATTCGCCCTGACAATCCTTTGCCGCATGACCCCCCTCCCACATCACTGATAACAGGAGACGTTGCACAACCTGATGTGGTGATAGTTACATTTGTTGCCTTTAGGCTTCTTGCCTATATAGTTGCCCTGATTCCAATTGTTGCCGCTGGGATAATTGTTGTAGTTTCAGTTGTTGTTGTTGAATCTCTTCTGTGAAAACTGTTGTGGTTGACTTGAAGATGGCTGATTAGTAGGATTGTTTTCCCACTTCCTCTTGTTGTCATGAGCATTCACCAATGTATCCCTCTTGGGGAGTTTACCTTGTTCCACTGCTTGGTCTATTAACTTGTGAGCTAGACGGACGGCTTGCTGAATTGTGACAGGATTGCTCGACATAACCATACCCTAGATTTCAGGTACCAACCCACCAATGTAAAGTTTGATCTGCTTATAGAAGGGCCTCGCCATAGTTGGGCATAGAAACACCAGATTATAATGTTTAGAGGTGTATACTCTTCTTTGATGATATTCTTGAACTCCTCCCAATCCATGGCATTTTCATTTTCCAATCCCAACATTTGGACTTGAGCATTCCACCAAGTGAGAGTTGCGCCTTCCAGTGTTGTTGAAGCAAACTTCACCCAATTTTCAAGAAGGTAGTTGTACATGGCAAAAACTGAACCAGCCTTCTCGATCCAATGGATCAATCCAACTGGTCTTTCATTACCATTGAACACACTCGGTTTGCCATCCATGAATACTTTTTAGGGGTTCAGTCCCATGCCTACAAGAGTACAAACGGAAAAGAGTATTTAGGGCACCGTGTTCAATGAAACACTTAATAAAGTCATAATTTCAGATTCGTGGAAATGAAATAAACATTACCTCCCTGATTCTGGTTATTGTTGTTGTTTTGATTATTGGCGGCTATTGTTGCGGTAACATGATCCTGAATAAGGACTTCCAATTCAACGTGGGGCGTGTTGATGTTTCCCCGGCCGCCACCGCGTCGTCCACCAACACGTCCAACCATTGTGCTTCTTGATGTACATAAAAATGAGTATATGAGACAATATCAAACAATCATCATTTAAATTTCAAGAATATGTAAACATACATACATATTGATTCAACGCAGAAATCACTTAAATAGAAACATCAGATAAACCGGTGTTCAATCATATTTAAAGTTTGTGGTTTACATGAGCTTGAGTTCTGAATTTCCTACTTGATATGATTTGGTGTTTTGTAGGTATAACAGGGTTTAAGGAACGTTTTGGGGGATTACATAGCATCGGGATGAAAGTAGGATCAGCCGAACACGCGAAACGAAGAAAACAGGAAACTGGGTTTGGACGTTGCGTCGTCGACGGACTATCCCCGCGTCGACTCGCGACTTGAAACTTTACGTCGGTACCAAAGTTGCGTAAACAGTGGGTTAGGGCGTCCGGATAACAACTGGCGTCGCCGACGGACTACTCCCCCATCGCCGACACGACCTAGAAAATCAGCCAATGCTGATTTGTTGCTTGGGCCTTGCTTTGATTGAATATTGATGCAATTGATAAATAACGAGTTATGTAAGTTTATGCAACGTCCATGTAACCAAGAAAATGTCATTACCAAATACTTAAATCAATATCAAAAATCCAAGAAAGTAATAGATTTGTGGGAACATCCTATAAGTTCAAGAAAATGAAAAGAAATGAACGAAACAATGGATTAGTTGTCGACTTATCCAACATCCATGTCTTCTGGTTCTTTATCAGAAGTTCATGCTTGAATTCCCTATCAGTAGTTGCTACAAAACCAACAAAAGCTTCCTCTAGATGGTACTCTAGTAGGGGTAGAGTCCCGGTGTTGTTAGGAGAACCTTCTACTGGTGAGGGTGGAACTTCCTACTCCACAATGTATTTCCAAATTAAGTAGGGGTACCACCTCCAGTCCTCATTTCCTCCTGAGCTGCGAATGATGAAAGGTTCATAGCGGGTTCTTTGACGTATTTCAGCTGCACGTAGCTGTCCTAGGAGAATAGGTGATGATGGTGGGGATTCAAAGCTTCAGGTTCTTTATCAGTTCTAGGGGATCCTGATGATGATGACATACCTGTTAAGTAGAAAGATTCGTGTGAGTGTCAAATAGTTGTGTTCGTGTTAGTTTCATACTAGTGTTGTGTCTGTGGCTATAGTCTAGGTCAACTACCAATGCAAACCAATATCTCTATAACCAGTGGCTCTAATACCAATCTGTCACACCCTCAATTTCCACCTGCAGAGTTTTATTGCAAGGCGCGTGACACACTAGGATCTAAGACACCAGTCATATAGATTGACCCCTATATGAAGAAAATACGTTTTTAACCATTAAACAAAATACGGAAGCGTAAAGTAAATGTAAAGTAAAAACCGTGTGCAAACAAATGCCCAAAATAAATAAACAATGTTCATAAGATGAAACCATACAATTAAGAAAAATAGTTTTTGACATCCATGCGTGCAACCTAGCCGTTAAAGATCCCTTAGCGACCTAAGAAACAAATGCAAGAAAAGTGTCAACAATGGTGAGTAAGTTCACAGGTTTATTAAATAATATTTGTTTCACTGTTTGTATTTAATAGTAGTTATTAGCAGTTTGTTGTCAAATCTGTAGGTAGCTAACCTACGTATTATGTCACTAAGTGTTAGCAACCAAAGCTGACTATTTATGCATTGTTTGCCTTTGTACTAGGTCTATCACTGACCATGGCGGGGTGTTAGGCAAATTTTACACCCGTTCTACCTTTACCAGTTGGGTTAACGTGACTAACCCGAGCGGGGCTTGTCTGGCTTAGTAGTACTACTAAAAACTTCCTCGTCATCCAATACTAATGGTCTAAGAATGTAAGGACTTAACATGTGATAATGTTGCACTCTAGTGACCATAATAATATTACAAAAACTCTAATTTAACCATACATTACTTTACCATAATGTTGCGCATGTTTTCTCCCCCTGTATTTAAATAACTTAAAAGAGTGTAGGCGCCTTGAACTCACTTAGATTTGCTCGGCTATAATTTAAGTGACTAGGGGTAGGTGTTGTCAACCACGTCCTAATATGGTTTCCGTTTTATTATTAGTTGCTATTCACACAAGTCACTTGAATTCTACACGTATACTACCGCATAATATGCATATACATTGACACTTAGTTATACGTCCATGTGGTTATGTGCATGTGTACACCTCACAACATGTAACATGTTTAATGATGTTCGTTTAGATATCAAATAACAATTAACACCTCGTAATAACAAGCAAATGCATTTATAAACATTAACATCAAGTTCTAGCGGTTTCAGCTCAACGTAAGTAGGTGAACTATTTTCATGAATTTTTTTAAATACTAAATGAATAATTTATGAGACATGTCATTTGATCCATTGGTCCTTGTGTATTTTTCTCAAGGACTGAATGTTCACAGAAAAATCAATAAAAATCATTTAGCATAAAAGGGCAAATTCGTCACATTATGTCGACAATTTACGATTTATTTTATATAAAAATCCTCGTTGATCCGTTTAACAGTATTCCAGTTCGAGCATCATAGGATCTCCTAGGTTTATCTATAGTAAAAGTTTCAGACCTTAACTCCAATAATTGAATGAGTTGTGACTTTGAACATAAGACTTAATTTCTACGGAAAAACTCAGCCTGTTCCTATGTTTCCGTTTTAATCACTTGGCTAAATTAAACTTGTCAAAAAAAATATGAAACCAGTGGGGTTGGAAAGCTATTTCATCGAACTTCATTTTAGACTCAAGAACCATTCGATTTCGTTATGTTTTGACCAAGAAACAGTTGGTACAAGTTGGCTTAAATTTATGCATGTATACCAATATATAGATCAGTTTTATCATCAACTTATCATCAGTTCAAGTTCCAGATCGAAACCCTAAGCATACATGCATATATAAACGTAACATCTTCATTAAAAATCGCATAACTCATCAAGACTTAATTCTAAACAAACCTATCATTCAAGAATAATCATGTAATCACATAAACAAAACGCAGTAAAAAACTATGTACACAAACAAGAACATCAACGAGTTCAAGAAACGTTACCTAGAGAAAGATAGAGATCGAGAGATGGAGGGTTGCGATGATGGTGTTCGTCGAGAGAGGATAGGCTGATAGAGGGATGTACGTGCGTGTGTGGTATGGGGCGGTTTAGGGTTTGGGTTTCTTTTATATATTTTTTAAACAAAGTTATACATATGGTGCCTCAGTTTCATATAATCACATAAACAAAACACAGTCAAGAACTATGTATACGAACAAGAACTTCAACGAGTTCAAGAAATGTTCCCTAGAGAAAGATAGAAATCGAGAGGTGGAGGGTTGCGATGATGGTGTTCGTTGAGAGAGGAGAAGCCGATAGAGGGATGCACGTGCGTGTGTGGTATGGGGCGGGTTTAGGATTTGGGTTTCTTTTATGTATTTTTTAAACAAAGTTATATATATGGTCCCTCATGTTTCTACTAAAACCCTTCTGGTCCCTTAAATTTACAAAACTTGAACTTGGGTAGAAAGTTATTCATACAACTTTGCGTGTTTAGGCCGAACAAGTCCCTCGTGTTTAAAAGTTCTCAAATCTTGTGTAGTAAGTTAACCAAGTTAACTATAAGTGTATGTACGGGATTAGTCCTCATAGTTTAGATTAATCCCATAAGTTATAACTTACATGTTTAATATAATTGAACGTATAATGTAATTGTGTTTATGAGTGTTCTATAAATCGTAAAGATTTAATTGAGAGAGTTAATGATGTTAACATGAAAGTACGGGACCCTCCGCAGGCCTGGCCCAAGCTCCCATAGGCCCAGGACCACACTCATATTCAATGCAAAAAACAGCCAACTGGTTACAGAAAGCTACCCATGGGCGCGATACCACACCAACACGGAGGAGACATATAATGCATGGTGAAAGTGACTTGCAGCCAATCACCGCCCGTCAAGCACTGTACCAGGAGATCTCCACACTGTGCCATTGTGCAGGAGACAAAAGGTACAATTTAGAGCGATGTGTGGTCAATCACAGGATGCCGGTCCACCAATCCTTAACTTTCACTAACGACTGATGGCAGATGGGGCAGGAAGTTTATCCAGAAAGCGACGTGTGACCAATCAGAGTGTGCGAACGTACTCCACCCAAGTGGGCGCTAAGTGCCACACCAAAGGGGATCAAATGGATATTCCTTGGCAATGACACCTCGTCTAATCATTCTCCATTCTTCTCCAACCTCTCAGCTATAATACCACAATTCTCTAAAGGTTTGGGCATCTTACACCCTACTTTTTACACTCTCATTCAATACTTGCTCTCTTTTTCTCTTTAAAAAACAATACTTATTCTCACGCCAGGGTGGTTATGAGAAGAACCCCCCACATCTCTTTCTAGTAACGAGCTCACGAAAGTTGCTAGTTTTGTAGATTCATTACGTGGATTTGTGCTCGCGAAGATCAGGAGATATAACCCCACGGTTAAACATCTGGATAATCCCCCGCGGATTAGACTAGTGTTTTATCATGGCTCCATCCATTTCGGCTAGAACATAAATTTCTTCTATTTTTTCTTTGTAGTCATCATGAGTAATCTTCCACCTCCACTCCCTTTCGCATCTGCCTTGAAATTAAAGGGTCTCGAAACCGTCGCAGGTGGTTCTGACCCGGTCGATACTAAGTATGAAAGGGTGGAACAAAACCCCACGGGTACCATTACAAGGGTCAAGGACGTACCGACCTTAAGGCGTGGGTGGGCGGTCGCACCCCTTGAAAAAATATTTTTTAGTGTTATTTTTCGCCGGAAATTTCCACCGCACCCCTTGGAAATTTTCATCCGCACCCCTTGAAAATTTTCAACTGCCCCACTTAGAAAAAAAAATAGTATGAATTTATAAAAAAAAAACTAAACACTGATTATTATTTAATATACAAGTATATAATACAATTTATATAATTATTCGTTAGCCACTCATTCACTTAATTACTTAACCCAATCAAAGCCTAATCTAAAATATATTTTTATTAACCCAAGCCTAAATCCAACCCAAAGAAATTTGAACTAAATAAAATAACTTATACCCATCCACCCATTCCAATTCCAAATCCCGCCCCAAAAAAAAAAAAAACTCTTAGCGACTTGACGCCACTGCTCACGATTGGACGACTTTTTTTGCTGGAAAAACCAAAATTTCGGCAAGAACGACCCATGTTATGCCAAAAATCTGATATAGAACTAGTATGGTTTCTTTATTGGTGTTTTTGTTTTTTTTATGTGATATTAGGAGAAAATATAGACGTATAAGGGTTTGATCTTTTTATGTTATTTGGTTGTTCTAGACTTATAGTTAAATGATTTGGTTGTTTTATTCATAGCTTTGTTTGTTCAAATGATAAGTTACAAGTAATCAACATTTAATACTAGGGATTGAATCTTTGAAAATAAAATTGAAACTTATGGACTATGGTTGAACATGATTGTTTATTTTGTTTAAGTTTTTAGTGTTGTTTTATAAACTTATGGGGCGATTTATATGTGATAGGAACCATGAGTAAGAATGTAATGAACTTATGGAGTGTTTAGTATCTCAAGATAATGTTTTGGATAGATTTCAAAAAATGAAACCTGTAGGATAAAATTTTAAATATGTTTGTAATGACGTCTGACGTGTTTTTGATGATTATATAAATTTTAGTTTGATGTTCTTTTGTCTTACATGACCCGACTCGATCCGACCTGCTATGAACCGATTTTTTTATATAGCTAGGGGCCTAAAATCTTTAAAAATATTCCGCACCCCCAGGAAAAAATTCTTAGGTCCGCCACTGACAAGGGTTACTAACAACACCCACAAAACAAACCAGAATTCATCCTTTAGCTTTCGCGAGGATCCATTCACTCCATAGAACAATCAAGCTCCGGATACAAACACATCGGTGGTTAGTCTGGAGATGAGGCTCATCCAACAGCTAGAGCTCTTGTATGTGGAGTATGTAAAGCGGGTCTAGGAGCAACGAAAGACGACCACTTGAACCTTGTCTTATGATTCCCCACGTCCCACCCAGTCACAAGGCCGAGCGCTTGTCACATATGGCCACAGGGGGAGGTGAACAAGAAAAAATGGCAAGGGACCTCGCCAAAGTGGCGGTGGTGCTGTGAACACCTGATGTGCCATCAATTATACATATTTATTATGCATATTTATCCCAATTTATAGGTACTTTTAAGGCATTTTATAAGGAAACACTACCTAAATCATTCCTTTTCGATTTTGTAGGATTTGAAGGTCTGCAACTAAAAAGAAGCGAAAAACGATGAAAAACGGACGAAAAATACAAGTTTCCAGAATGCACACCCATGCACCCCAAAGTTCACGGTCATGCAAAGCACCTCAGCCCGCCTTTTGGAAAATTAAAAATGATCAGATAAGTGTGGTAGGCAAGAAAGAAAAAGTACAAGCATGCCCGTGCATGCCTTGGGACAACCGTGCTTCCCACTGAAGACCAATCAAACACGACAAACTGGGAGACAAGAAGTAAACCTGTTGTGGTACTTGTCAGGACACCTGTCCATGCACGACCAAGCATAAGTGGGCATGCTTGTGCATAGTACCATATCGAGGGACAAAAAAGAAGAATTACTGGAAGGTTCGATGAACAAAAGGACAAGGCATGGTCGTGCCTCATCATGCATGGTCGTGTACCCCTGCACCTCAGCTCCCCACTAAATAGAGGCCACATCTCCTCATTTCAAGCATACCCTTCTTTGCTATCTTGTTCCTTGGTTTCTTACATCCCCAAGGCTGATATACTTATGCCTTCTAGGCCTTGTTTTCTCTTCCTTGAATACTCTAGTTCCTTGGAAAAGTGTGGATGATCAATTGACCATGGTTCATCAATGTCCAAGTATGCCATGATCATGATGCTTCCTAAGCTTCCTTTGCTTGGAAGATGAGAGGTTGATCCTTAAGGAAGGCCTCCATACCAATCGAAACCTCTCCAAAGTTAGAATGCCAACATTCTATCTTTGATCATCCATGTTAAGAATAAGACATCGGTAGACTATCGAATGTGTTTATCTTTTACTAATTCTTGGTTTTTTGTATTTTGTGACAGTATTACTTGGCTTCTTTAAAACTAAATTAACTTAACAAATTTATTTAACTAAATCAATCTAACTTGACTTAACTTGATTGGGTGTGCGTACGACTTCTAGCACCTTTAATCAGATCCAGTGTAAAGCTTCTAGCATTTGGCCAAGATCTTACAAGGGTTTTCTAGTATTGAACCAGATTCAGGTGACAAGCTTCTAGTATCGAACCAGATCTTAGGGTAATAAAATGCTTTCGATATTACATCAAGATCCTTAGGAAGGCTTCTGGTAATGATTGTGGGGGGGGGGTAAAGTTAAGAACGGTTGGTTAATAGGGGATTAAGTAATTTGACAAAGTAATAGAACTAGTAAAAGGGGACTTTACTTTGTTTGTTCGGTAACTTAACAAATTTGACGAGGTAATTAATAAGATCCTAACAGTGTTCCCATTTGTGAGCTTGACATAAACACAAACTAATTGAGTTATAAAAAGATAATAAAACCAAGATGACTCTACATTAATCTTGTTGAGGCATATCGTTTACTAGTTGAGAGGCTAGGGAAGGCCCATTTGAAAGCAATTTCAACCGAGTCTCTTGAACGGTTGAGTTGGGGAAGTGTATCCCTAGACGATATTTGGTTTCTTATCTAAGCTATACTAAGCGAATCTCTGCCTATTGTGTGTATGTAGTCTAAAAAATCATTTTTATAAATATAGTGTTAGATAGTTGTGTTTCAAAGTTATAAAATTAACGTACTTAAACGCGCTAAAAGTTACTAAAACTAACCTACATGGCAGCTTGTTCAGCAGCTTGTCATGCTATTTGGTTGCGAGAGTTGATAAGTGAAGTACCGGAAGACAACCGCATAAAGTAATGTTAAAAATGGATAACACTTTAGCAATCACATCAATGAAAAAATCGGTGTTCCATAATTGAAGCAAGCATATAAAGTTTTGTTTTCACTTTATTTGGGAATGTGTTGAAAACAATGAAGTTATCGTTGAGCAGTATCTGGAAACGAACAACGAGCGGATATATTAACGAATCGCGGCCTTGTGCGTGAAGGATGGCTAACTTGGTTTTCAAGCTATCGATTAAACATATATTGATTAATTAGTGGAATATTATCTAAGGTTCTTATATGTGTTGTGTTAGGAAGTCTGTTTAGATAAATATCATGTAATTAATTAATAGGTTTCCTAGTTATAGTCTTATGTGATGTTTTAGCTATACACACCAATTCATTTGGTAGGGAAAATTGTATTAAGGTTTTGAGAGAGTTTCCTTAATAAATTATGGGTGTTTAACCGTGAATTGAAACTTTTGTTTACTGTTCTAGTTTTCCGACTGTACCATCCGTTACCAACTAAACTCTTTAACATGTACATCGTTCAGAGTAAGCGTACACCAGTGACAATGAAAAAAAGTTGAAAGGTGGTTTTTTTACTAGATTAAAAGAAGGACGCACTAGTACAAATTACGATTTTTCTGAGCTAAAAAATTATTAATGTAAGCGGTTAGATACATAAACCGCCCAAAAATCAGCAAAATAAACTTACACCCACGTTTTTTTGAGCTATATGGCTCAAAGAAATGATTTTTTTGAGCTCTTACAAATTTTAGCTCAAAAAATAGGTTTTTTTGTGCGAGCATAACAACCTAGCTAAAAACAATAGGTTTTTTTGTGCGAGCATAACAACCTACCTCAAATTAATAAAGGGTTTTTATCATATTTAAAAAAACTCTACGAAAATCCCATCTCTTTAATTATTTTTTTCTCTTTGCAAACCCTAGCTAGCCTAGCCTCTGTTTCTTCAATTCAATTCATTCTCCGTTCTATTCAAACATTACTTTAGTAACAGGTATATATCATATGTATTCTTGTATATACATATATTAATTGTTTGATCAATATGTATTAATTAATTATTTGTTGTTATTTGATTGTAGATAAAAATTGAATTATTCTAGCTTTTATTCTTCATTAAATCAAATCAAGAGGTTAAAGGTATGAACTTTGTTTCTTATTATCTTTGTTGTTGATGTATTTTATTTTTTATGCATAATATGTATGTATACATATATGATATTTATACATATGCCGTCGATCTAGATGTATATAATATGCATGCGCATGTATGTCATATATATATATATATATATATGTATGAATATACATGCATTGATAATAACCTTTTAGAGCTTACCCGTCTAAAATTTATCTAATAGAGATAAATTTTAGATTGTCCCCGTTTGGGACTGCTTTTTAAATATTCTATCTCATTAGGTTGTGTATATATTTTAACGTGTTAACTATTAAGAAAAAATCGGCAGCGTTTTCCCCACTCCTTCGGGTTTGTGGTTCATCCACATACTTGGGGAGTTAAGGGGAAATGCTGTCATTTTTTTCTTAAATAGTTAACACGTTAAAATATATACATTTGAGATAGAATATTTAAAAAGTGGGTTAGGATCCACCACCCTAGAGTACTATATTAACAACATGTACATGTTTAATTGCATATTACTTATTAGATTATTTTAATTTTCAGTTGGAAGACAGAGAATATTGGATGTACCATAGTCTGCCTACTTCTGAAATATATACAAAAGGCGTTTCTACTTTTCTTAAGGTTGCTGAAGTTAATCGGAGGAATGTTGGCTCTAAAGATATTTGGTGTCCTTGTAGGATTTGTAAAACCTTTCAAAAATATGAAAATATTAGAGATATAGAGTATCATTTTGCAAATGGTTTTATGCCTAGTTACACTTGTTGGACAAAGCATGGCGAATCACGAATTGATGGTGCCACGACATCGGTTAATTTAGAGAATGTGGAACATGATAATTTCTTATACGGTGACAATTTAAACGAGGAAAATTTATATGATGACAATTTAAATAATGACAGTCTAAATGATAACAGTTTAGATGACATGTTTGATGATTTGGAGAATGATGATATTGACGATGATGATAGAGTAAAATTACAACATCTACTTGAAGATGCACAAAAACCATTGTATAATGGTTGTGAGATTTCTAAACTTGAAGCTATTTTGATGTTGTTTAACTTGAAAGCAAAAAACAGATGGAGTGATACAAGTTTCACAGATTTATTAGTAGTTTTGCATGACATGCTTCCGAATAGTAATGAGTTACCAATTTCGTTTTACCAAGCAAAAAAAATGATGAATCCCATGGGATTGGAAGTTGAAAGAATCCGTGCATGTCCGAATGATTGCATCTTGTATAGAAATGAGTATGCGAATAGTCATGAATGTGTCAACTGTGGTGAATCAAGGTACACGAGAAAAAGAAAAACCGGTGAATATGATAATGATGTGAAGAAAAATGGACCACCGGCTAAAGTAATGTGGTATCTTCCTATTATACCAAGACTAAAACGATTATTTTCAAATGAGAAAGAAGCAAAATTATTACGCTGGCATTCAGATGAGCATATAAAGGATGGAAAATTAAGACATGTGGCGGATTCTCCAAAATGGAGAAATATTAATAGAAAATATCCAGAATTTGGTAATAAGGTTAGGAATATAAGGTTTGGGCTTAGCTCCGATGGATTCAATCCTTTTGGAAACGCTAGTAGTGGTCATAGTACGTGGCCGGTTCTTCTTTGCATCTACAATCTTCCACCATGGTTATGCATGAAACGAAAATATATAATGATGTCGTTGTTGATTCAAGGTCCGAAACAACCCGGTAATAACATCGATGTTTATATGTCCCCGTTGATTGATGACCTAAAAACTCTATGGGAATCTGGTGTAAATGTGTATGATGCCTATAAAAAGGAATATTTTGACTTGCGTGCCATGATTTTTTGCACCATAAGTGATTTCCCGGCATATGCTAATTTATCTGGATATAGCACGAAAGGTAAGAAAGCTTGTCCTGTTTGTGAAGATGAGACAACTTCAATATGGTTGAATCATTGCAGAAAAACAGTATACATGGGACACCGAAGATTCCTTCCAATTGGTCACAGTTTTCGAAACAACACAGAGAACTTTAATGGAAGTACCGAGACCCGACGGAAACAGAAGAACTTTGATGCATTTTCACGAGTTAAAAATCTAAGTACCATTTTGGGAAAAAGAACTCGTAAAGAAACTCGTACTACTCGTGTTGAGAAAGTAACTAATTGGAAAAAAAGGTCAATCTTTTGGGACTTACCATACTGGAGGCATTTACAAGTTCGACATTGCCTAGATGTTATGCATATCGAGAAAAATGTATGTGATAGCTTGCGAGGCTTATTTTTAGACATTCCAGGAAAAACTAAAGATGGTGTCAATGCCCGTAAAGACATGGAAGAAATGGGAATAAGTAAAGAGCTTGCCCCTGTTGAAAAAGGTAATCGTATTTATCTACCACCTGCATGTTACACAATGTCAAAGGAAGAGAAAAAAAGTTTTGTAAATGTTTGCATGATATTAAAGTTCCATCTTGTTATTCCGCAAACATTAAAAGGTTGGTGTCGATGAAAGATTGTAAACTGCTTGGTATGAAGTCTCATGATTGTCATGTTTTGATGACACATATGATTCCTATTGCTGTCCGTGGATTACTACCAGAGAGTAGACGATACACAATCACAAAACTTTGTTTGTTTTTTAACATGATTCACTCGAAAGTTATTGATCCCCAGGAATTGGATGCATGGCAAAAAGAAATCATAATCACACTTTGTGAACTAGAGAAGTATTTCCCGCCATCCTTTTTTGATGTGATGGTTCACCCGGTGATTCATATTGTTGAAGAAATCAATGCTTGTGGTCCGGTATTTTTGCGTTACATGTACCCTTTTGAAAGATACATGGGTTTCTTAAAAGCTTATGTAAGAAATCATTATCGGGCTGAGGGTAGTATTGTAACAGGATATGCTTTCGAGGAGGTAATTGAATTCTATACGGGATATGTAGAAGGTGCTAAAAGTATTGGTCTGCCACAATCTCGTCACTCCGAAAAACTTTAAGGGGAAGGAGGCGTCGGTATGAAAATGTTAAACCCAAGTAATGATAGTTTAGAACTTGCACATTTCTATGTCCTAAAACACATGACTTGTCTTGCTCCATATGTCAATGAACACTTGAAGTTATTACAATCATCCTACCCGAATAAGAGCCATATGTGGCATGAAACTAAGCATAACAAAGAGTTTTCTTCATGGTTGAAAGAGAAGGTAACCGGTGGTCAGGCGGTTGTTGATAAAATTGTGGAACAATTGGGGCGAGGTCCAGAATGTAGAGTAAAATCTTACGAAGGGTATGACATTAACGGGTATACTTTTTACACAAAAACTCAAGATGAGAAAAGTACAATGCAGAATAGTGGAGTTACAGTAATAGCATCAATAAACAAATTCGACCGGATGAATCACAATATAAGATTGGAAATCGCTAAGGAGTCTTATTATGGTGTCATCGAAGAAATTTGGGAGCTGAATTACAGAACTACCATTATCCCTGTGTTCAAATGTAAGTAGGTGAACAACAGTACAGGTATTCAAGTTGACAAATATGGATTTACACTTGTCGACCTTGCAACAAATGGCTATGCATCTGAACCGTTTATCCTCGCTTTACATTGCACACAAGTGTTCTTTGTAAAAGACCCGAGCAAACCAATCGTACCCCTGCATATCAATTAGCGCTCCCTGCCACGTGTTGGGCCATGATCCGTTCTCACACTTTTCACCTAATCCTGTTCATATATATATATATATATATGAGGTTCAAGAGTGAACACTAGTGTAATTGCGAACTGAGCAAACTAATCCTAGCCATATACGTTTGTAAATCAATGGTTAGGATTTGATGATGAAATACACTACTGTATTTTACGATTTGATGATAGAATCCTAGCCAAATACGTGTGTAAATCAATGGCCAAGATTTTTCACTCAGTTCGCAAATACACTAGTGTTCACTCTAGAACCCCACTATATATATATATATATATATAGGGTAGGGTTGTAGAGTGAACAACCTTTCAAGAGTGAACAGTGTGAACTGATCATAGCCCTTGATTATCTCTTTTGTTGAAAAGGATAGGATTGTAATTGTAAATTAAGTTATTATTAGTTATTTATTTTAATTAATCTATGGAGGTTACACTTTCCTATTTTTTTGTGATTACTAAAAATATCTTTTAAATCTAAACAAGATCTATATCATAATCACAATTCAAAACAATCCAGATTTTTTTTCAATCGAGCAGTTCTTCATCATCAAGTATTTTTTATTCGTCGATAAAAAAACTCAGATTTCAATTACGTACACATGCATGAATCCCGAAGTGCACATGTGTATTTAAATTTAATACACATATGTATATACTTATACACAGGTGTACACCAAATTTATACAGGCGTATACACAGTTTATACCTACAATCAATTTGCATACACATGTGTACAACATATGTAAAAACACCGTATACACAGGTGTGCACCCAATTTACATAAACAACAGGCACATACACACTCAACATCAACATGATCGAAACAAAATTCTTGCAAAAATTAAACGCTAAACAACTTAATCGGAACGTCATACACCAGTAGATCAAAAAAAAGGATGTTGAATAAATGTATGGAGTAATGTTCAGGAGAATCACCAGAAGATTCATCGGCGACACCTTGTTTACACCGCCTGAAAATTCGTCATACACCAGTCGGAACCCTGTTTACACCGTCGGTGGCACCCTGTTCACATCGCCTGAAAAAACTTAGAAACGATGAACAGAGGATTGCCGAAATCGGAAAAAGTCAACATTCCAGAAATCTCATGTCGTTTAACATCTCCTTCTTGATCTCTCTCCAACTCCGGCAAACAGTAGCACATCCGACAACATTCTTCCTCGACGGCCACTTATTCTCCGACGATTCATACGAGATTTAACTGGAAGAAGATCGATTAAGATATTAAAACAACACATACAGATCCAGAACAAGAATATTAACATTAAAACAACAATATTTGAAACGATTGCTGATAAATTGATAACAAATGAAACCTAAAATGGAGAAACTAGGGTTTAAACGTACCTAGGGTTACCGAGGCGGCGAGAGTGGAGACGGGGAGCGGAGAGCGGCGGGGAACGGAGGCGGAGGACGGAGGCGGGGGAGCGGGGCGGTGGATCGAAAAGATGAAGATCTTACGGTAGACATTAAAGTTCTGGACATTAAAGATCTTAAGATGAAGATGAAGTTCTGGAGATGAAGATCTTACGGTGCAGGGATGAAGGGGATAAACAAAAAAATGGATTTGAATTTGATGAGATTTTAATAAAATGGAAACAATTTAGGTTTCCTGATTGCATTCTTTTGATTGTGTAATTACACATATACCCTTTTGTATTTAATTAAATGAAAAAAATTAACCAAATAATTACCATCATGCCACTCATTTAAATCTCAAGATCATATGAATCAAGGGTCTAGATCAGTTCACACAGTTCACAAACAAGGATGTTGTTCACTCATGATCCCTATCCTATATATATATATATATATATATAGGGGACCGCTAAAATGAAAACCACCTCCAGTTGTAAGAACCGAGAGAAACACTTTCTAACCACTAGATCAACAGGATGGATGGATGAGATTAAAAGTAGTTAATATTAATATTAAATAGTTTCTGTCTTATTATCTCTTTAATATTTTAATCCAAAATGTTAGTTTAATAAAATTATTTTTTTTGTCTTTTAGTCTTTATTATTTTTTATTACTTTTTTGTTTTACTATATTACTTTTTATTTTTTAAACAGAATTTTTTTTATTAAAAACCATTTTTAAATTCAGATCTTTTAAGAAAACAAATTATTTTGCGCGCCGGTTTTTGCATGCGTTTTTACGCCCGGCTTTTTTACGCGCCGTTTTTAACGCTTCGTTTTTGCATGCCGTTTTTTACGTTCGGCTTTTTCAAGCGGCGTTTTTTAAAACGCCGTTTTTACGTCCCGTTTTTTTCACGGCGTTTTTATGCCCCGTATTCACGCCCCTTGTTTAGGCGCCGTTTTATCACACGGTTTTTCACGTTAAACTTTTAACGTTTTACGTTTAACGCATCGTTTTTTAGCGCGTAGTTTTTGCACGCCGTTTTTACGCTCCGCTTTTTCAAGCGTTGTTTTTTTAACGCGCCGTTTTTTACGTCCCGTTTTAACGCGGCGTTTTTTAGGTCCCGTTTTTTTGGCGGCGTTTTTATGCCCCGTATTCACGCCCCTTGTTTTAGGCGCCGTTTTATCACATGGTTTTTTACGTTTTACAATTTACATAGAAAAAGTTTTACGTTTTTATGTTATATAGTTTTTACATAAAAGTTTACGTTTTACATTTTACGTTAAACTTTTTAAACTTTTTACGTTTTACGTTAAACTTTTTACGTTTTACACAAAACTTTTTACGTTTTACGCAAAACTTTTTACGTTTTACGTTTTACGCAAAACTTTTTACGTTTTACGTTAAACTTTTTACGTTTTACGTTAAACTTTTTACGTTTTAGGTTAAAATTTTTACGTTTTACGTTAAACTTTTTACGTTTTACGTTTTACGTTTTTACGTTTTATGTTAAACTATTTACGTTTTACGTTTTTACGGAAAACGGACAAAGTTTCCTCTGTTTTTTGAATAAGCCGACTACTTAAGTTGTCGTTATCTTTTCAAAACTCAACAATATAAACACAATGTATAAAATTTCTATCAAAATGCCAAACGTAACAAGTCACTAAAGTATCGGTTCGAGCTCGGTGCGCGTTAACTAAATAAAATCTAAACTAACGTAATAATAACTCGCTACCGAACCACAAGACCCGAACCGAGACCAAGCCGAAGCTTGACCCGAACAACTCTGAATCTAACCCGGTTTGACTGAGCCGCCAACCTGAAGCTTCCGAACCGGGTTGAACCAAACCCGCACCCACTGACCCGAAACTCGACCCACGGCTGACCCGCACAAAAACTCGAACCATACTTGAGTCTGGGCCGAAACCTGATGAATCGCAACCTGAAATCTGACCGAGACTCCCGCTTAAAACAACTCGAATCGAGCACCACCACCATCTCTTCCACTGCCGCCGCCGTGAGCGGCGGCGCCGCCTTGAACTGCCGGCGATGCACCTCCGTTGCATCATCATCTTCGACCTCTCTCCTTCTGTCTCTCTCTCTCTGATCTATCCGCCGCCCTATACTCTGATGAAGATGATGAAGAATTTCTTCATCAGGGATGAGTTTTCAAAAGTGAGGAGAGAGACAAAGATCTGACATTTTAAAAGGTAGGGTTCCGATGGGGTGGTCGGCAGCGGTCAACGGTGGTACACCGCCCACAGCCGCCGTCAGAGAGATGCGCAAAATCTCAATCCTGAAACCTGCCGGTGTTTGTGATGTGTCGCCGCCCAAAGTGGTGGTCAGTCCACCGCCACTGAAGAGGGGTGTGGGTGGTGGTTATGGCCGGAAACAGGGGAACGAGGGGTGTTGGGGTTTTGCAGGTTTGTGTCTCTCAAATGAGAGAGATGAAAATGAATATGATTTTGAATTTTTAAGAAGAAAGATGAAAGATAAGAGAGAGGAGAGAATCTCTGCTAACATTAATGAAGAGAGAGAGAGAGAGATTAGACATTTGGGAGTAAATGACCAAAACACCCTTTTTGTTGTTGTAATCTGATTGGTGGAGAGTAGTTTTTACGGTTCTTACAATTGGAGGTGGTTTCTATTTTAGCGGCTCCCTATATATATATATATACACACACACACATAGGGGAAATATATGTAGAAATCCCACCCTAGTTCAAAAAACTTGGAAAACTCTAATGGATGGATAGGAAGGCTCCACGTAAAATAAGCATTTGATGCGATAAAAGGTACATTTGGTATTTCACAAGGGGAAAGTAGAAGAGGTTAACAGTTGGCACTTTGCAGTAACTTTCTTTTTGGCCGGATCTATTCACACACCCATTTGGTCTATTCACACACCCAAATGCCCCGCTATGGCCAAAGCGGGGCGATTTGGATTAAAGTCAACAGACAAAAGTTGAGCACGTCACTTCCTGTCCGGCGACCTCGTACCGAAGCGGCCCGCTTTGGCCAAAGCGGGGCATTTTGGTCTGGCAGTTTATTTTTGGGGGAAAAAGTAGGGTTTTGGTGAAAAAAAGGGTTGTTTGTTTGTTGTTTGGTTTTATTTGATTGTGTTTTTTTGTTGAAAGGTTGTAGATTTTTATTTTATTTTTATAAGACATATTTAATTTAAAGTTGATTTAAAGTTATTTTATTTTTACAAAAACATATATATATTAGTGTTATTAATTTATCAAGTAATAAGTTACTTTTTTTTTTATTTTTTTGTCAATTTATATCATATCTTTGACTAATTTATATTGTTATGTTCTTTTAGTTTTCATGATGAAATTGGAGCTGTTATCTCGGTTCTTCGTGATAAATACAATATTCATATTTGTTATCAAGTGCAGAAAAATGCGGTTTCTGTATCGGTTATTCAGATCTCTATTCGGTCATCTTTCAAAACTGCAATACTCGAATGTACAAAAAATCCCAAAGAAGTTTAACAGAGATCATCGGAAGCAAATCCTGTTGAACAACAATGTCCTGTTAATTGTTTCAGATGACATGCTTGGTAACAAAGAGGAACACTTTCTTCTTTTGTTTTTCGATCTTTGTTAGTTGTTAATATTTTATTTTTTTCTACTTTTAGAAAGGTTTGAGAGAGAAAGTTGTAGTCAAATTACAGTTAGTCTTAAATGGTACAAAAAATGTGATGATACCGAAAGAAGCAGCACTTTGGACACTGTTGGGTTATCATCTTTCAACCCCATGTTGATAAGTGTGTGTTTATTTTGATTTAATGCTTCAGTTTACTTGAATCTTTGTGTGTGTTTTTTTATTGCAATTCAGTCAAGACCGACACGGGTAAGATCGTGCCACTTGATGTCAAAGGCTCAGACACTGTTGGCAGCATCAAGCTCAAAATACAGGCCAAGGAACATATCCCCTTTGACCAATAGGAGCTGATCTTCAACGATAGAAATCAAGTGTCTGTCTATTCAATTGAGAGAAATCATTGCATTACATCCCCGTTGAAAAACATAATCGATAATTTTTTTAGGGAAAATAGGGTTGAAAGATGATAACCCAACAGTGGAGGATCTCATTCTACAGCTTCGATAAATTCAGGGGTATTCTCAAATAATGTTTCCTAGATGTTTGAAGACCAACAAATGTCATATGAAACAAGTGTCTGACTTGGACAATGATATCTCAATGAAAAGGAATTCTAAAAAGGAAAAGAGACACAACTCATGTAGTTGCAAAAAGCAGAATCACAGTCCTTTTCCTTCAATTTCCAGAACATTATCCACAAACTATAACAAATTCCTTTTCCTTCAATTCTGTTGATGTGTCATCTTTGGAGTTAGTAGGATTTCTAAATACAGCTGTAGGATCCGTACTTAAAGGTCTCTCTCTAAAAGAAATCCACATCATCAATAATCGATACAAACTTCTTCGAGCTAACTGCCGATATCTCATCCTTCGTATCTATTTTACAATTAAATCAACTCATCCTCCGATTTAAGCGGCGTTTTCTGATCAATGTTTATCGAATAACTAGCATTTTAATCATTTTGTTAAATGATTAATTCTTCGTTTAAAATATGCACAGATCCTGCATATTCATATGAAAATGGTGGAATGTTGAGTTTAGAATATAACAATACGGACAGTGAGGCGAATTAGAAAGCAAATGAGTACGTGGATGGGGATGTACCACAATCGCCATGTTCCTCTGCGATTGATATATCTTCTTCCTCCAATGGTGAAGTCAAATTCACCTTTTCCATATGCTTTGGTGATTGTTCATGCTTGCGCGTATATCCGATGAAAACAGTTGCCCGAATTGCTTTGGTGGTTGCTTTGGAGAAATTGTAACAAATAGTGAGTTATTTGCACGAAATGAAAAGAACAAAAATGAGGTGCATACATACCCTGTCTTATTCGATGCTGATAGGAGTTAAGAAGGTTTTTAAGGGATGAAGAGGCCTTTTGCTTGGACGCCACATTGTTTGGAAACGTCGCACGCTTCATTAACCATAGGTATTTAACGGACATCCATCAAGCTCAAAAGGAAAACTTGTGTTTCCCATAGTCACAAACGATTGCGGTTTTTATTTCCCATAGCCACCATTTCCGTAGTCAAAAAACGGTTGCGGTTTGCTCATTCAATCTTCATTGCTTCATTAAAATTAACAAGGCGGTCTCAGTTGCATATTTTCGGGAGACCTTTAAGTACGGATCCTACAGCTGCATTTAGAACAAGATCACCATTTTAGGGTTTTAGACAACTTGGGACTATGTTCCGTTTTAGGGTTTCTTCATCACCTATAACAATGTCGATAAACGTTGATTGGAAAAGCGGTGAACGGAGACCACCTCACGAAACGAGGTTTCATGATCATGGGAAACGAAGAAATTTGATCTTTGGAAGATATCCAATATTTGGATACAACTTCAGGTCACGAAGATCACTCTATAGTAGTTGATCATGATGACCGGTTGAGTCGTCGGGAAAACTTTTCCTCAGGGGAGGGTGGGTAGTATGAGTCTGAGTATATTGTGGTTCGTGAAGGGGTAGGGATAATGTTATATGTTGTTATCTCAACAATATGACTGCATGCAATGAATTTGACAATACTGACAGGGGTGCTGGTCTTTTCTCCCACTGTGCAAACTTGAAAAATCTCACAATAACGCATTATCTAGAGAAGCGGTTTTATCATGTGTCATATAACGTAAACAAGTTCTCCACAGTTTGTGCAAATCAATTTCTGTAACATCACTTCATCAATAATCAAGAGAAACTTCTTCGAGCTAACTGCCGATATCTCATCCTTCTTATCTATTTCACAATCAAATCAACTCATAAACAACCAAAACACTACCATAGGTGAACCCTCCAGAAGAAATCACAGGCTGATACATAAATGTGCATATAATGCATAGAAAAGAGCTCTGCAATTTGCATCCACTAACCATACTGTTATTACATCCAAGACGATTCAAGTGAGTCATATGAAGCAAGTGTCTGCCTATTCAATTGAGAGGAATCATTGCATTATATCCACGTTGAAAACAAGCTTGAAAAGGTTTAGCACCAGCAGGGATCATGTTAAAGGAAGGCTGGTGAAGGTTAGCTGACACTCGCCATTCTCTTGCACCTTCTGCAGACATGCATCTCCGAGCAGTCACCGAGAGTGCAAAGACGCTCGTGAAGGTTACCTGACACTCCATTGGCTATGAGGCAGTCGCGATCCAAATCGATCGTTGTTAAGCAAACAAATATGGTAAAAGATGATGCCTTGTGCCCTTTGATGTATTACTTTTTTGTTACATGATGTCTCCATGTGTTTTGAAATAGGCTTTGTTCTTGGTTTAATGAAGCTACACCTTCATCTTATAGGCCTATACGATGCGAAATAAAAGATGCCTTGCGCCCTTTATATCTTTTCTTGGTTTAATGAAGCTACACCTTCATCTGACACACATAACATCTAGTTATATTCCTACATCTATATCTTTTGGCATCCGTGCTTGGTTGAATCGTCTCGGATGTAATAACAGTACGTTTGGCATCCGAGCTTGGTTGAATTGCAGAAAGCAAAGGATAACGAAGAAGAACATTGTATTTATCACGAAAGTACTGAACAACGTTTTTAGGTGCGGTTTTGAATTAAACTGATTTTAGAAAAATAAAAAACAAAAACTCAAAGCGCCAAGCTTTGACCAAAGCGGGGCGCTTTAGGGTTTTATTTTTTTAATCAGTTTAATATAAAACCGCACCTGAGGGACGTTTTACATATTTGGCCCAGAGGGACCAAAAATGTAAATTTTCAAACACCAAAGTGCCAAGCTTTGACCAAACCTTCATATGCTCCTCATTTTCTTCCTCTGATCATACAACTCAAGAAACCGCTCTCTTAATCTATCACCGGCGAATGCTTCATCCGAGACCTGGGTGGAGAGGAGGCTGTGGCGAAAGCGGGGCGTTTTGGTTTCCAATTTTACATATTTGGCCCAGAGGGACCAAAAATGTAAATTTTCAAACACCAAAGCGCCAAGCTTTGACCAAACCTTCACATGCTCCTCATTTTTCTTCCTCTGATCATACAACTCAAGAAACCGCTCTCTTAATCCTTCACCAGCGAATGCTTCATCCGAGACCTAGGTGGAGAGGAGGCTGTTGCGAAAGTGGGGCGTTTTGGTTTCCAATTTTACATATTTGGCCCAGAGGGACCAAAAATGTAAATTTTCAAACACCAAAGCGCCAAGCTTTAAAAATCATTTAAAAAAAAAACCAAAGCGGCCCGCTTTGGTCAAAGCTTGGCATTTTGGTTTTTTTTTTTAATTTTTTAAAAATCATTTTAATTCAAAAACGCGCCTACGACCTTCGTAGCGTGTCGTATTTTGCCACCATAATTCATAATGCTTAGTTTATGGTCTATACGACACGTTCCGGATAACTTCGGTCATACCTGTGGTCGTATTACATGATTCCGGGCTATTGTGTTTTGATTTCACTTATATATCAACGTGCCGTGTTGTGTGTATACACGTCCTACCGGATCAGTATTCGATTTGTTTTGTCATTGTACTTCTTATTATGAATTATAGTGGCAAAATACGACACGCGACGATGGTCGTAGGCGCGTTTTTGAATTAAAATGATTTTTAAAAAAATTAAAAAAACACAAAACGCGAAGCTTTGACCATAGCTGGCCGCTTTGGGATTTTTTTATTTTTTAAATCATTTTAAAAAAATAAAAAAAACCAAAGCGGCCCGCTTTGGTCAAAGCTTGGCGTTTTGGATTTTTTTTTAATTTTTTTAAAAATCACTTTAATTCAAAAACGCGCCTACGACCTTCCTAGCGTGTCGTATTTTGCCACCATAATTCATAATGCTTAGTTTATGGTCTATACGACACGTTCCGAGTAACTTCGGTCATACCTGTGGCCGTATTACACGATTTCGGGCTATTGTGTTTTGATTTCACTTGTAGATCAATTTGTCATGTTGTATGTATACACGTTCTACCAGATTAGTATTCGATGCTTTTTGTCATTGTACTTCGTATTATGAATTATAGTGGAAAAATACGACACGCTACGACGGTCGTAGGCACGTTTTTGAATTAAAAAGATTTTTAAAAAATTAAAAAAAACCCAAAACGCCAAGCTTTGACCATAGCGGGCCGCTTTGGGTTTTTTTTTATTTTTTTTAAAAATCATTTTAATTCAAAAACACGCCTATGACCTTCGTAGTGTGTTGTATTTTTCCACCATAATTCATAATGCTTAGTTTATGGTCTATACGACATGTTCCGGGTAACTTCGGTCATACCTGTGGCCGTCTTACATGATTTCGGGCTATTGTGTTTTGATTTCACTTATATATCAACGTGTCGTGTTGTGTGTATACACGTCCTATCGGATCAGTATTCGATTTGTTTTGTCATTGTACTTCGTTTTATGAATTATAGTGGCAAAATACGACACGCGACGACGGTCGTAGGCGCGTTTTTTAAAAATCAGTTTAATTGAATCGCAAACAATACCGAACACGATCAGGTATCGAAGAACGTGTACTTCAAACAAACCCTACACTTATACCCCTCTTCCACATTCACACGCTCCTCATTTTTCTTCCTCTGGTCATACAACTCAAGAAACCGCTCTCTTAATCCTTCACCGGCGAATGCTTCATCCGAGACCTGGGTGGAGAGGAGGCTGTGGCGAAAGCGGGGCGTTTTGTTTTCCAATTTTACATATTTGGCCCAGAGGGACCAAAAATATAAATTTTTAAACACCAAAGTGCCAAGCTTTGACCAAACTTTCACATGCTCCTCATTTTTCTTCCTCTGATCATACAACTCAAGAAACCGCTCTCTTAATCCTTCACCGGCGAATGCTTCATCCGAGACCTGGGTGGAGAGGAGGCTGTGGCGAAAGCGGGGCGTTTTGGTTTCCAATTTTACATATTTGGCCCAGAGGGACCAAAAATGTAAATTTTCAAACACCAAAGCGCCAAGCTTTGACCAAACCTTCACATGCTCCTCATTTTTCTTCCTCTGATCATACAACTCAAGAAACCGCTCTCTTAATCATTCACCGACGAATGCTTCATCCGAGACCTGGGTGGAGAGGAGGCTGTGGCGAAAGCGGTGGCTATGGGAAATCACCATTTTTGTTGTGTATTTGCTTACTGATCTGGAATTGGAGAACCGTTGTGTATCTGAATCAGGTTCTCAAACAAACACCACTAAAGATGAGTTGGAAAATTGCATCAACTCTCCTATATCAACATACTCTTCTCCAGAAGGTTGATCAGCCTGTACCGAAGAAACCAAATTCGCAACAATGAAAACACTGATAAATGTCGATTGCTATAACAGGATGGATGTGACACACACAAATAGATAGATAGATGCTGGTGAAGGTTAGCTATCACTCGCCATTCTCTTGCACCTTCTGCAGACATGCATCTCTGAGCAGTCACCGAGAGTGAGAAGACGCTCGTGAAGGTTAGCTGACACTCGCCATTCTCTTGCACCTTCTGCAGACATGCATCTCTAAGCAGTCACCGAGAGTGAGAAGACGCTCGTGAAGGTTAGCTGACACTCGCCATTCTCTTGCACCTTCTGCAGACATGCATCTCTGAGCAGTCACCGAGAGTGAAAAGACGCTCGTGAACTCGCCATTCTCTAGCACCTTCTGAAGACATGCATCTCTGAGCAGTCCCCGAGAGTGAAAAGACGCTCGTGAAGGTTAGCTGATACTCGCCATTCTCTTGCACCTTTCGTAGACATGCATCTCTGAGCAGTCACCGAGATTGAGAAGACGCTCGTGAAGGTTAGCTAACACTCGCCATTCTCTTGCACCTTCTGCAGACATGCATCTCTGAGCTGTCACCCAGAGTGAAAAGATGCTAGATGCTAGTGAAAGTTAGCTGACACTCGCCATTCTCTTGCACAGTCACTGAGAGTGAGAAGACGCTCGTGAAGGTTAGCTGACACTCGCCATTCTCTTGCACATTCTGCAGACATGCATCTCTGAGCACCTCACGAAACGAGGTTTCATAATCATGTGAAACGAAGAAATTTGATCAAGGTCCTATTCACAATCGTTCAAAGGTTATATAGTATTCTCCACAATGATAATGCACACAAATAATTGGTCTTTTCCCCTACAATACCCACATTATCCTAATTTGATCGGAAACATGCAGTCATCGGAACCAAATATTTCAACAACCCCAATAAACCCTTTGAAGTGAAACTTGGGTAAAGGGTTACCCCGGTGAAATTTATATCAAACAACAAAAAACAAATGAGGAATAAAAACATTCCCCAGTTCTCAGGTATGACATGCTATACAAGAGTTAAACAAACAAAAAAGTAACCAAAGAACACGCTATAAAGCTAAACAAAGCACAAAGCAACCAAATCCAAACTATAAAAAACCAGACTAGCTAACCACAATCATCATCAGCTAACAAAAGGCCACGCGGCAGACCCCAGTCTTGTAAAACTCGGGCCATTTGTAACGAGTTCTTGAACCGCATCGTATGAAGCTTCAATAGAACCGTAGCTAAAATGACCTTAACAAGCTGATCCACATTCCTCCTTTTTCTTGTAAACAATCTTCTATTTCTTTCCTCCCAAACGAAAGAAGACGTGGCACCTACGACAAGCTTAGCGATAACATTGATAGCCTTCTTCGAGTTAGCAATATCCAGCAAAAAATCATAAATCACATCCCATTTATTCTGAACCGAAGCCATGCCCGCTATATCTCTAACTCTGTACCACACCTGCTCTGCGAAAGTACACTCAAAAAACAAATGCTCGTGAGAGTCCAGCCCCCGCGTACATAGAGAACAACACAAGAGATTGAAGTTAGCATTCTCCGAGTTCCGCCGGCTCATGACATCTTGAGTTTTCAATTTTCTTTGTATGATCAGCCACACAAGAAACGAGTGCCTTGGAATAGCTTGAGGAAACCAAACGATATTCGACCACCCCACCTCATTTTGAGTAATACGCATATCGTCCCAAGCTCTATAAGTAGAGAAGTCAGTAAAAGTCCCGGTTCTAGTTCGCAAAGTTAACTTATCTTGTTGACCAGGAATCAATTGTATGTCACGCAGATTGAGGAGACCCGAGAAACGCAAACTTCATGATATCGGCCATCTCCATTCCCCATTAACATTTACATCGGCCAACCTTGTGTTCATGTTATACCCTGCATTGGCAATACTTCTAGGAGTAACAATTGAGCTAATAGGACACACCTCATCCCAAACATCAAACCACACTGAAGTATTTGTACCATCTCCTACTTTAATCCAAATATGGTTTCGAATAAGCGACCTTATACTTAGCAATTTTCGCCAACTCCACGTGATATTATTATTCCCAGACACATCCCAGAAACTTCTATCTCTTAAACGGTATGAATGTACCCATCTAACCCATAAAGATTCACGACGAGTAAGAAGACTCCAGATATGCACTACCATAAGGGCATTGTTCATGTCACCTACTCTACGAATACCCAATCCACCTTCACTTCTCGGTAAGCAGACTACACGCCATTTCACCTTAGCTTTACCCTTAATGTTATTACCTTGATTCCACAAAAACAACCTCATACGCTCCTCAAGATCTTTAATAATACGTTTTGGCAAAATAAACACCGATGCCCAGTATAAATGCATAGAAGATAACACCGATTTTATTAATTGCACTCTACCAGTAAAGGATAAGTACTTATTTTTCCAATCCGTGATCCGAGCATCCATACGTTCCACTAGCTTCTTGCAATCCTTGTAATGAAGCCTCGACGAGATAAGAGGAACACCAAGGTATTTAACCGGAAGCACCCCCTCCTCAAAAGGCATTATAGACGAAATTCTAGCTTTCACCGAATCTGCCACATTGCCAAAGAAAGCTGTGCTTTTAGTTATACTAGGAACCAGCCCCGATATATTTTTAAAAGAATTAAGAGAGTCCATGATAACTTTAGCCGATTTATGATTCCCTCTAGCGAATAGAAATAAGTCATCCGCAAAACATACATTAATAATTTTTTTCCTTTTCACATCTATTGTGGAACCTGAAATCTTCAGACAATGACACATTCTGCTGGAGAATTAAAGTTAACACTTCCATAACCAGAGTAAAAATATACGGGGACATAGGATCTCCTTGTCGAAGACCACGTTTACCTTTGAAATATCCATGAAGGCTCCCATTAATCTCCATAGAAAACGAGGTCAATGTAACACACGCCATAATCCATTTCACCATCTTTGGATGGAAACCAAAACCCTTCAAAATTTGCTCTATGAAACTCCACTCCACTGTATCATAAGCCTTCTAAATATCCACTTTGAACGCACATCTCGGGGGACCAATATTGCGATGGTAGTTATGCATAAGTTCCTGTGTTAGAAGAATATTATCAGAGATTCTTCTACCCGGAACGAACGCCGACTGGTTTATGCTAACAATGTCCCCTAAGCCTTCTTTAATGCGATTAGAAATAATTTTGCTAATACACTTATATAAAGTGTTACAACACGAAATGGGGCGATAATCCGTAATCTGAGTTGGAGTAGTAACCCTTGGGATCAGCGAAATAATTGTGTGATTCAGCTGGTTGAGTAAGCAACCATTACGGAAGAAATCCTTAACTGCATTACACACATCCATCCCCACAATATCCCAAGCTCGCTTAAAGAACACCGACGTGAACCCGTCCGGGCCCGGAGCCTTATTTCCCGCCATCGAAAACATAACAGTTTTAATCTCTTCATTAGAAACCTGACGAACCATATACGCGGCCTTCTCCGAATCTAGCACATTTCAAAACAGGTCAAGAGTTGGTTGGATAGTAACATTCCCACTAGTACCAAAAAAATTCATGTAATGATCCACCAAAACTTTCGGCACAACCTCTCCCTCAAACAAATTACCAGTCGCATCTCTTATGGAGAAAATTTTACTTCGATAATTCTTTGCCTTGACTACATTATGAAAATATTTCGAGTTCGAATCACCAAGCGAAAGCCAATCAACCTTAGACTTTTGTTGTAAGAATAGAGCCTCATCCCTCACAGCTTCCTTATAACTTTGTAACAAACGATCATGATTCATGCTCAACTCCTCATTACCCGGGTTCAAATCCAAATTACGCTGACAATCATCTAATAATTTGTGGGCCAGTTTAACATTCTCATGCACATTTCCCTATTTAATCAACAGCTTACGAAGAGGAGATTTTAACAATCTGAGTTTACTCACAACCTGAAACATAGAAAACCCACTAACATCGAACTCCCAAACCCGTTTCACCTCAACGAGAAAGTCTTTCTTATCAGCTAGAAAATTAACAAACTTGAAAGGTTTAGCTTTATCTCTCAACAATCCACAAAGTAAGTGATTTTTGAAGTGAAACTTTGAAACCATGATAAATAACCCTCAACAATCCACAAAGTAAGTGTTTCAAGTTTCTTGAATTTATAAAGAAAAATGTGGGTGATGTTTGATATTATTGTGTGTTTAAATTTAGTTATGTTTTTTGGTTGATTAAATGTTATTGTAAATTAATATCCTTTTTTGTTATTGTTGTTGTAATTTGTTGAAATTAGGTATGAGTTGGATGTGTTTAAAATGGAAAAATACGTCAACTTACGACAGTTGTAGGTGCATTCTTGAATTAAAGTAATTTTAAAAAAACCCCCCAAAGTGTGGCGCTTAGGGTTCAAACGTGACACTTTTCTGGAACTGGAACACCGTGACATTTTTATTTTTTTTAAATATAAAAATTTTAAAAAAATGAGGAGCATGTACTTCGTATTATGAATTATAGTGGCAAAATACGACACGCTACGACGGTCGTAGGCGCGTTTTTGAATTAAAATGAATTTTAAAAAATAAAAAAAACCTAAAACGCTGAGCTTTGACCAAAGTGGGCCGCTTTGGTTTTTTTTTAATTTTTTAAAATTCATTTAAAAAAAGGCCAAAGCGGCCCTCTTTAGTCAAAGCTTGGCATTTTGGTATGAGTTAAATTTTTTTAAAAATCATTCATAATTCAAAAACGCTCCTACGACCGTCGTAGCGTGTCGTATTTTGCCACCATAATTCATAATGCTTAGTTTATGGTCTACCGGATTAGTATTCGATTTGTTTTGTCATTGTACTTCGTATTATGAATTATAGTGGCAAAATACGACACGCTACAACGGTCGTAGGCGCTTTTTTTTAATTAAAATGAATTTTAAAAAATTAAAAAAACAACTTGAAACGGCAAGCTTTGACCAAAGCGGGCCGCTTTGGGATTTTTTTTTATTTTTTTAAAAATCAGTTTAATTCAATCGTAAACAAAACCAAACACAATCATTGTACTTCGTATTATGGAACACCGTGACATTTTTATTTTTTTTAAAAATCATTTTAATTAAAAAACAAACATTCGTAAGGTATCGTTTGAATGCTGGATATGCATTTGTTCTTATGATGGCGTATTTTTAACAATAACAATAACAAACACACTTTTGTATTATAAATGAGTTAATAGGATTACAATTATACTTGTACTTCAACCTAAGCTTTGAACATCTGGGAAAAGATTACGTACAACGGGTGGGCACGTTAGCCTTTGATATATTTGTCGAGTTGATCCTTGTATCTGTCATGCCAGGCCGCTGCCCTCTCAGTTCTCTCCGCCCCCCAAAGTGGGTTCGTGGGAGGCATTGGGTAGGAACCTTCAAGTGTTACATGGATGAAATGTCCACCGTCGACGAACACAATCGCAACAACTAGATGAGGCTCTAAAGCGTCTTCCGGACCACCCAACAGAGGGAAAACTGTGTGGCTGCCACGAATGTCCAACGTGTGAACAATCTCACCATATCTTTGAGCAATTAGAAATCCCGTCTCAGGCATCTGCATATAATTTCTTTCCCCTGCCGCACCCACTCCCTCAAAATGTATCCTGTTGTACAGGTCATCGTAATATCCTCGATTTTCAGGTTCGAAGAGTTGCCTCCATATATCATGGTTTTGATGCATCTCATACAAAAGTTGGCGACAGATAGTCACCCACTTTCCTTGACTCAGTTCTAACCCCACAGCTACCGATCAAAACCCACAGTGACCGTCTGGTTTCACATCCTTTACCTTCGAGATGTATGGGTGAAACACTTCTGGAATTTGAGATTCATAGTCCCTGAAAGCTATCTGCGACTTAGGATCCAACTGATATATGTGAGACCGTGGTGAAGGTTAAGCGGTTATTGTTTTTTCTATGACGAGGATGATGCGTATGCGCTGTGACGAGGAAGATCGTACGAGCCGTCGAGCCAACTTTCTTCGGACGGTATATACGAGCTTTTTCTTGAAGATTCTGCCTTCCTTTGTTCTTGCGTCTTTAACGTTGGACGACCACGGGTGTTCATTTGAACCACCGGAGGGTTTTTGGTATTCTTGCCTGGCATGACGATTTCTTTAAATTTCTCCAGAACGCTCTTTTTCACCTGAGGAGGTGTTGGACTGATTTTTTGTTTGAGTTTTTCAAACTCCACGTCTACATCGATATCTTCAACCCACTCCATGTCGGCTCGAAGTTAAGCTTCTTCCAGAACACGTCTATCGAATCCAATTGGATTTGCTCCCCTATGAACGAAAACATATGGTAGTAAATTAGGTAGTGAAATCATACTAGCCAAGAGTCAATATGTAAACGTACCGTTTTCCTCTAACTTTTCCAGACGACAAGCACATGGCAAACGACAACTGGTCCAAAGCTAGCAACCACAAGTTGAACCGTGGGCTCTCAACCCGTCTTCCTTACGTCGTAGCTCGAAAGCCATAAGCTCAATAACATATATTGAAACCTTTTTCAGTACATTTGCAAGTATGGGTTGATCCTTGTGGTGGTTCATTGCTTTTCTAAGGCTTGTTTCAAAAGTTTTTCTAATATCCGTATATTGATGCTCAACAATATCTTCAACAATCCCCACAAGTTTAACCAGCGTGTTGCAATGACTTGCCAAGCGACTTTTTAGCAATGCATGCAAGGACTCAACTCTGTTGGTTGTAGTCTGGTGAAAGTTAATTGTCTTGTAAGTCCATGCAGCTACAAACTTTTCACGGTAGTATGGGTTGATCCTTGTGTTGGTTCATTGCTTTTCTAAGGCTTGTTTCAAAAGTTTTTCTAATATCCGTATGTTGATGCTCAACAATATCTTCAACAATCCCCACAAGTTTAACCAGCGTGTTGCGATGACTTACCAAACGACTTTTTAGCAATGCATGCAAGGACTCAACTCTGTTGGTCGTAGTCTGGTGAAAGTTAATTGTCTTGTAAGTCCATGCAGCTACAAACTTTTCACGGTACGGATCCAACCATGATTTCTTCATATAGTCAAAAACCTCTAAAAATATAACCATAACTTGTTAGGTATGTATCTACGTATGTATGTATGTATGTATGTATGTATGTATGTATGTATGTATGTATGTATGTATGTATGTATGTATGTATGTATGTGAAAAAGTACTTAAAAATTATGTAAGAAGTACTCCCGTTCACGACCAACTTCTTTCAGCTGTGCTTCAAGGTTTGCCAGATTATACAAGTATATTTTCTCGTTGGAAGACTCACACAATGTATTAAACGAATGAACAAATTCTTTCCACTCGTTCGTAGTGAATTTCTTCTTGCTGTTCTTAAGGATGTTTTGATTAATATGGAACCGACAAAGATACCTGTTCGCTTTTGGGAAAACTTGTTCACACGTGTTAATTAGCGCCAAGTCCCTGTCAGTTATGATGACACGCGGCTCCATACAGTCCACCGACATAGACTTGATACTCAACATAGACTTGAGCCTCTCCAACACCCATATGTAGTTTTTTGCCTTCTCTGTAGAAATTAACGCATGAGCAACTGAAAATGTCTTGTTTGTCGATGTCATACCTACGACCTGCATAAACGGAAGATTGTACAAGTTTGTTTTTGTAACGCCCCGCACCCCTCAACTTTAGACTTTTGGCAAGTTTAGTCCTTGGACTTTACCTATTGTCAATTTTGACCCCTGAACTATGTAGTCATTAAAACTTTGATACTTGGTAAATTCTATGTCATATGCAATATACTTGAAATATCTAATTCTATATGCTTGAAATGTCTAATTCTCTATGTTTGGAATGCCTAATTCTATATACTGGGAATGTCTAATTCTATATGCTTGAAATGTCTAATTCTCTATGTTTGGAATGCCTAATTCTATATACTGGGAATGTCTAATTCTATATGCTTGAAATGTCTAATTCTCTATGTTTGGAATGCCTAATTCTATATACTGGGAATGCCTAATTCTACATGCTTGGAATGTCTAAATCTATATACTTTAGTGCTTGACTCTTGAGGCTCGTGAAACTTGAGACTTGGTTGAACGAGGGACTAGAGTCTCGTCACTGGCGGAAACTATGAAACTTTGCAAAACTTTGGTTCTATTGCTTAAATTATACTATTTATGCTATTACCCAATAAATACGCAACGCAACGCTTGATCTTACACGCGAAAACGGGAACACAGAAAAGATGGATTGGCCGAGTGGCAATCCGATCGGATGACCACTCGATCGGATGACCACCCGATCAAGTGGCCACTCGATAAAGTTGCCACCCGATCCATGCACACAGCCCCTTCTCACCCTCCTTCACACTATAAATAGGAGTTGTCACATCAGTCCTTCACTGATGTGACAGCCCTACTCGACTCAGATGCACGAACACCTTATTCCTTTGATTTCTCGGCTATTTCGGTACATTTTACACTAGATCCTTGTACTTTCTTGATCTACACAGCGTTCTCTACGAGATTCTCCTTTGAAATCTCACTTTTCACCATGAAATCTCCCAGATCTGAGTTCTTAAGGATGATGTCATCAATGGTGGATGTACAAACTACTATATGATGTCATTCCTGATAGAATCTAGATTAGATCCAAGGAATTTCATGCGCTTTTACACTAAAACTAAGCTAGATCTAGTATTTTTATAATAAAACTTAAGTTTTCTTCATCTTTTCTTCAACCTTTCATTTTAAACGGTGGAATCCGGGCATAAACGGACGATAGACTTGATGAATAGTCTAGAGTAGGTTTGGAAACGGATTGTTGCTGGAGGTGACGGCCATGGAACGGATTCTGAAATAAACTCGTTACGAACAGACAACCGAACGGACTGGGATGATTTCCCACCCGATCGAGTCAGCTGAACGCTAAGGGGTTACCGTCGTCGAAGTACGTACCACGTCGCCATCACTTTAGACCGAAACTTGGAACTTTTACAAAGTTAAGAACGGGATGAGGTAACCCGATCAAGTGGCAACCTGATCGGATAGCCATCCGATCGATCAGCCACCCGATCGAGTGACTCTTGCCCCTAACCCTATGAACTCAAAACCCTGATCGTCGAGTGGCAACTCGACCGGATAGTCATCTGATCAAGCAGCCACCCGATCAAAGGCAACCTTAACACTGGAACTTGGATCGAGTGGTGACCCGATCAGATAGTCATCCGATCGGACAGCCATTCGATTCCCACACTTATGTCAACCTAAGGATGGAATGGCAACCCGATCGGATAGCCATCCGATCGGGCAGCCATTCGTTCATTCACACGCGGGTCACGCGACCGACTAACAAACCGATCGGATGGCCATCCGATCAGACAACCATCCGATCCAATGACTAATCCAACACTTGAGCAATCTCATTGTTTCATCCAACACTTACCTATTGTAATCTAATCAGGCTAAAACTAAAGAGCTCCCTTTGATCCAATAACAGTCTTAACTGTTAAGCAATCATTGTGAGTACACTTGATCCCTTTTTGTTTTAAACTTTGGGATGTAACATGTATTCTACTAAACTACGATACTTGAGACTTTGCAAACTATACTCTATCCTACGTGTATGTGAAACTTGTGCATTCTAGTATTCTATTTTGTGCTATGTGACGTTTAATCCAGGGTGTGTAGTTCCGCCTTAACAATAGTAGCGCTATAGGAGGTGCACCTCTCCCATTATTCTCGGGGGGTATTGTTAGGAGGATTCTTGTTTACCTTGAGTCTTGGGTAAACACTAAAGCATCGGGATACTTGGGCTATCACTGCGTGGACTGCGACACTAGCACGGCTGAAACTATTTTATTCTTACACTGTGGATATGAGTTGTTTTAATCTATTATGCTATTATTCAAACTTGTATACTCGCTGGTATATTTTTGTACTGACTCTATTTTAATACATGTTGCAGGCTGATAGGATGCTGAGAACATGGAATCAAGCTAGGATGAAGCTTAGAAACTCACCTAGTTAACTTAGTCTATGAACAAAATTTGATACTTGATGTTTGTCGGAACTTGTGGTTATTTTGATATGGTTGTGATGTTAGACAAGTTTTGCATGAAATCTATTAATCTATATTGAAATTTTAGTGTTATGGAAATCTCATGAGCAATCTGAACGCTTAGTGCTTGCACCTTGATGTTTCCGTCATCGGTTGGGGTGTGACAGATTGGTATCAGAGCCATAACTATAGGGAATTAGGATGAGTAGGAATACTTACCCTAGTCTATAGTTCTAGGAATCTTGACTCTTATCTGTTGTTTAAGACTTATGCATTCTACCGTACCTTCTTCCTAGCAGCGCATTTTTTTTCCTATTAAGCTTACATGCCTTTCCTAAGACTGACATAAAATACACTTGGTACTTCGAAAACACTGTTAACCAGTGTTTGTATTTTGCACGAGATTTTCCCTCAAGACAGGAGTGACATCCGAACCTTGATGGAAAATCTCCATATTATTCTAGGAGGTCTTGTCTGAGGATAAGTACCGACGCTATGAGGGTACGATGTTGTCAAGATAGAGGTGAAACTCAGACCTTGACAACTAGTCCCGCTCCTTGATGTTTTATTATTGTCTCGCCAAAGTCTCGAAACTTCCATTCAATTGGGTACGTGAAACGACCAAAAGGGCGAATATCGTAGGCCTAACATTGATGACGTATTTGTCTAAGTAAGTCAAGACACGTTGTAACAACCCGCACTTTTGTGCGTTGTTACTACTCGTTACACTCGTTACGCCTAGCACCAGAGATTCGGATCATAATGTAACTATATCGTATACATCGCTATTCGAAGGATAATCGTATATTTTCGAAATACAATATTGCTATACTACACTATTATCACACTAACACTCACGGAGGCATTGAGTGAGGACCTATTCTACCCTCCTCAGTGGCCGTGATGTGTCGAACATAAACAAATAACGCTAGCAAGGACCCTCGGGTGAGTGCTGTAGCTCCAGTCGTCATGACGATGATGACAATACGAGTAAACGGTATCCCGTCAGTCTTTGTGGCACCACACGAAATAACGTTCACGATGACATCAAGGAAGGACCTATACTACCCTCATGGATGGCCGTGAAACGTCGATAATAATCGCATACTCGAATCGGGAACCGACTGTTAATTATCGAAACCTTGGATTATGGATACGTAAATACGACCCCTAGTGATATATATATATATAATAATATAATAATAACAATATATTGATAATATAAACTAATTATGAACGTACGCGCTTCGAAAACTATCAAAACGGTCAAGAAACGGAGAAGTCCAAGCGTCAGGATAGCTATCCGGACGGATGGACATGCGCACGGATGGCCATCCGCACGCATGGGCCATCCGCACGGATGGGCCATCCGCACGGATGGGCTATCCGGGCCTGGTCCCTCTTCTTCTCCTCTGTTGCCTATAAATACCCTGTCACATCACTTGAACAGTGATGTGACAGCTCCTGTTCAACCACACGCGCTCCAAGACCCTTTTCTCTCGATTTCCTCGCGAATCCAGTAAGATTTCCACCTAAAACTTGTACTTCTACAATCTACACTCAATTCTACATCATTCTATCTTTCACAACTCAAATTCTAACCGTGAAATCTACGGATTTGAGGCGTTTTGAGGTGATGTCACCAAGAGTTCTTATGGACTTCAAGTTGGGGTCTCATTTTACTATAAACGACTCAGATCCGGGTGATTTCCACCTGTTTTAATGACAAATCTCACCTAAATCTGTGTGATTTCGAGTTAACCATGAAGAACCACCAAGAACGACCAGATCTGATGGAACGGGGTGATTCCCGGCCGTTAGAACGAGTCGGAATTGACGGAACTTCAAGTGTTAGCGCGAAACTACACTACCCTAGTGAAAACGAACGTTTTCTTTCCGTTAAACACTCGAAAGACAGTGCGAAACAGACATGACAGCCGTACGGGCAACAGATCAGTCCGCACGGATGACACAAGTCCGCACGGATGACATGTCAGTCCGCACGGATGACATGTCACCCGCACGGATGGGATGTCATCCGCACGCACCAGTCACCCGTACGGATGGGATGTCATCCGCACGCTCCAGTCACCCGTACGGATGGGATGTCATCCGCACGCACCAGTCAACCGCACGGATGAGATGTCACCTGCGCGCACGCTCGTCCGCACGCACAGCAAGTCAATCCGCACGCACACTCGACCGCACGGATCAATGTTATCCGCACGGATGACATGCCATCCGGACGGATGACTTGTCATCCGGACAGATAACTTGTCCATCCGCACGGATGAGAACAGTCCAACCAAATGACTAACTTTTCAATCTCGCTTAACCGTACATCGTTTACTCTGTTTCTTCAAGGATCATTACAGACATACTCGCAACCGACTCAATCAAGTTGTAATCTTGCTAAATACGCACTGTGAGTATACTTGACCCCTTTTTAATCAAATTTTGGGTGTAACATACGTTTCTAACAAATCGAACTGATCAAACGAAATATTCAATCAATCGAACTATCACTTGCGAATAACTGTTATGCATAGATATACATGATGCTAGTTACATACGTGCTAGGGCTTATACTCGCGACGTCCCACCAAGACTAGTATAGTACTATTGCGCCCGACGGGGTCTAGTTATGCCATCGTACATTCGAGCATCGAGGACTTAGTTGGTAGTATCAGTTCTGTGAGTATATATGTCGTGTATTACGTTTATGCATGTGGAAATTCGCAGCACTTTTAATCTATTATGCTATACTATCAAACCTGTATACTCGCCAATACTTTTGTATTGACAAACTATTTTTACGTATGTTGCAGGCTAGATCGCAGACAATATCAAATCAAGCTAGGGAGTCTAGAAACTCAACAAAAATCTAGGTTGTCGGATTTGTATTGTTCGAGAGGACAAGAAATCTGTGATAGCTTATGTGATTGTATTATTTGTTAGTATGGGATAACGAATGTATTAAATATTATCGCAATATAGTTGTTATGGATTCTCTTGAGCAATCTGATTCGCCTAGTTCCGCGCCCCGATGATTCCGCCATCGGTTGGGGTGTGACAGATTGGTATCAGAGCCATAACTATAGGGAATTAGGTCAGACTCGACCTAGTCCGGGTCGACGTCTTAGAAATTGACCTAGTCTATAGTCTAAGTACCAACAGGCCGACTCATACAAGCCCGGTGGGGTTTGTATTGGGCTTACTTGATACTCTCGATCGAAGTTACTAAAAGATGCAACTTTGCGTGAACCCCGCGTACTACAACTTCACACGAAGAAGCCTTTCCTAAGGCTGAAATACTACTTAGCCTTTCCTGAGGCCGACACAATACACACGTTTTCGAAAAATACTCGCATAACGAAACCGAGCGACCCAGTCGAGATCAGGTGTGAAAACCAAGAACTCTCGATAGGATTGCTCACTCAGCGCATTTTTCTAGCACGAGAGCTCTTCATCGAGTTAGGAGTGACATCCACATCTCGACAAAAGTCTCCATTTCTAAATCTAGTGGAACTCACGAATTTATTCGAGGAGCATAACCACAATTAGGAACGAAACTGTTAAGTCAGGGGTGAAACCCGTACCTTAATGAGTCGTCCCATTCTCTATAAACTGGTTTTCAAAAGCTCTCACCAAGGACTCGACTATCACGATAACTCGAGCCACGCGACGACTAGGAAGACGAATGCCATGAGCTGCATCCCAGTGGAAGCATGAAGTCCCCCAGGTCAACGCGCATGCTCGAACTTGTTAGATGTAGTTGGGCTACCTTGGGTAGTCGACGCCTAAAACACCCAAGGCACTCTATCATACGACCCGCCAATTTTACAATGATTGGAACTTATTTACGTTTTGAAACTTTACGCTTTATCGATTTCTCGATATAACGATTTTCACTCCCTACTTTATAAAACACACAATTCGCACAGCCATCGCAATCTAAAACGAAACCCGAATGTTCGCAACAAAAACTAACGCATAATCTATCGCGTTCGCTCTCGTTATCTCACTACAACGCGTCCTCGTTTATTCTAAATCGACCTGTACCTGTACGATTACAAGTTGCAAACAAATAAAATATATATATATATATATATATATATACGTATACACAAGCAAGTCATCGTGTGAGAACTTAGAAATTTCGTGTATCCTATGTGGCTCCTATGTGATTCGTGTTACTACTATACTATCGCACCAAGTTTTGAACGCGCTCAATCGCAACGCAAAACTCAAAAATCATTATGATCGAATCTCACTCCAAGTCTATTCTTGTCTAGATGCCTTCCAACAACTCTACCTCGAGACGAGTAGCTAGGAGGAAAGCCAAACGAAGCGCCGAGAAGAGAATTGCTTCACTTGTGATTAAGGAAGTGAGTAAGCTTAGTTCTCAATTTGCCGCCCGAAGGCACACTCTCAGCCACTCTCGAGCTTCGGAAGACGTTAAGACAGGAGAGCCGCAATCTACTTTTCTCTACAAGCACTTCAAAGCCTGTGACCCGATGGAATTCACGGGTGAAGGAGGTGCGACTCAACTACTCCAGTGGTTCGATTCTATCGAAGTTACCCTTCGTCAAAGTGGGTGTCCCAATAGTCTCCGTACTACATGCGCCACCGGAGTATTTCAATCGCGAGCACTCGACTGGTGGACCGCCGAACGTAACAAACGTGGGATCTCCGCGGCTTACGCTCTCTCTTGGAATGAGCTGAAAGAGCTCATGGAGAAAGAGTACTGCCCTCCTTACGAAATTCAGAAGCTGGAAAATGAATTTTGGGAAATCAAGCAAACCGAAGGTGACAATGCTGGCTACACCACAAGGTTCAAACAGCTTGGCATAATCTGCCCAAGTCAAGTCAACACTCCGGGGAAGGCCATCGCGAAGTACATTCGTGGCTTGCCTGAGTGTGTGGGTGATTTTGTCGAAGCTGCAAGACCTGCTACCATCGAAGAAACCTACCGCTTAGCCGCAGAAATCAACAACAAACGACTCATGGAAGGAGTATTCTCAAAGAATCCTGTCAAACAAGCTCATCGAGCAATCGCCAGTAATCCTTCAGGCGAACATGTTGACGAATCTTCTGATGAGTCTACTGACGAATCTTCCGACAAATCTACTGGCGATTCTTCTGATGAATCAGCTAACGATTCCTCTGACGGATCTGCTAACGATTCTTCGGACGGATCTGCTGCCGATTCTTCTGATGAAACTGCCAACGGACCCTCCGACAAATCAGCCAAAGACTCCGCAAGCGAGTCTTCAGACGAATCCTCCGACGACGACACTTCTTCGCAAGACACCGACAAACCCAGCCACAAGCGAAAGATTTCAAGCCCGAGCTCATCAACAACCGAACTGCTGCAACCGGAACCTCTTCAAACAGTTCCGATGTTTCCAAAACGAGCCTACACTGGAGCTCATCCTCAGTGTTACTCGTGTACCTATCATCATCCAGTTGGGGCTGACTGTCGCTATTGCAATCACTGTAACCGTTACGGTCACTTCACCCGCAACTGCCGCATCGAACCGTGAACTTGAGTACAACAACAACAGCTCCAGCAAAAGTCTTCAAGCATCAGACATCTAGCAAGCATAGGATAAAGTTGTAATGATACTATTCTCGACGTTAATTTCTAAGTTTTGAACCTACTCTCCTATTCGAAGTTGCCACTATATGTAACATTAACTCTCGTTTTCGTTTCTCTTTCACTCTCTAATCGTCGCACTTAGACTAGATTCACACCCATACTATATACTATATACTATATCACGAAATAATGTGTCTTACCCTCACTGCACTTTTAGAACGAGGTACGATAAACGTGCAAGGAACGATTAATCGCGGGTGCACACGGGATTACTTGGGTCAGTGCACGGAGATCGTAGTAAATTCTAAGGTGCCATAGCGTTTTGACAAAAGGTGACACCAAAACACGGGATGAAAGTAGTAGGGGTCGGGCGAGGTATGCTTTACCATACTACCGAATTTCCGTGAAGAAAGTGCCACGTGGAGTCGAACGTTATTAGACCTATTATACTATTGAGATTATTTTCAACACACTACACTCAATCGCAAGGCGTAACAACTAAAATTGCATCATCACAAGACTTGACGTAAGTCTGCAAGAGCAATGCAATCGCCTCATCGATGGACTCTGGGGAGTCTACCTCGCGGGACGATTGCATCGACGCAAGACTGGTCGTAAGTCTGTTGCAACGAATCTCAATCAAGCAAATAAACGCTCACGATATTGTTGAGTAAGGACCTATTCTACCCTCCTCGATAACCGTGATGCGTCACAACGTAACGTTAAGCTCATTCGAAACAAGACTCGAACTCGACAAACCGCAATCGTCTATCATGTGTATCTCGCAATCTCTATCGCTTATCACGTGAGCCTATATCAATTGCTGTGTATCAATCTATCGCTATCGCCTACCGTTATCTGTAATATTCGTGTTAAGTTAGCACGCATGACCTCGCTTCACGAGAGAAAGCTCATATGGTTAAAGCAGGGTGTTTTAGTCATATCAGCGACCTTTCGTGGAAAAAGGCCATGTGGGGTCTAATGTTAGTCAACTCTGTGGTGTTAATCAATCGAACCGAACCGCGTAACTCGAATCGCATACCTCCATCTTTTGCAACACAACAACTATCGATTATCCTAATCCGTTTATCATCACCGTCATCACAAGTGTTTCGTGTTTATTCGTTTAATCACCTAAACCGCTGATCGCCTATCGTGTATAATCTACCGCTTATCGCTCGCTTGGTGTTCATTGCAGTCTGTATGGTATTAAGTACACATGACACCGCTTCACGAGACAAAGCTAACATGGTTAAGCACGGAGTTTCGCCATGGTAGTAAACCCCCGTGGAAACGTGCCGTGTGGGTGTAATATGGAATCTAATCGAAAACGCGCTATTCGCTTCTCGCTTATTAACTCGCCGGATTAATCTATTCAATCCTATCCTATGCTCGGTCCGACCTTCTATCGATTGGTCCGAGTAAACGTAATTCTATCCGAGTCATATCGGCGCACCTGACACTGCCTCACGAAACGGGGATAATATGGGCAAAGCATGGTGGATACGCCGCTGGTAATTCCTATATATAAGTGTTTTAAACATATTAACGAACTTCCGTGGGAAGGTGCCAAGTGGGGTTGATGCCAAATTTTCTTTTCAAAAGGTTAAAACTGATTTTATAAAACTTTTATTAAAACCATGGAACGAGTGAAACTCCTCACAATGTGGAGATAACATCGAATCAGCTTAACCCCATATTCAAGGGGAGCTTCATGAGTTCAACTTTTCCTTAAAACCTTTTTCAAAGATCAAAAACAAGACTTTCAAAGGGAACCCATATCATAGGAGAGTTTTCGTAACCCTTGTTTTCATTTTCGAATTCCTTAAAATGTTAGAAACTTAAACTTCCTTGCAACGTCGGTTAACATCGATTCTGTTGACCGCACGTTAAAAGGAAAATTTTCAAAGATTTTCATCCTAGATCTTTTTTAATATATCTAAAACGAACGCTTCTCGTAACGTTGGTTAACGATCGACTCAGTTAGCTTTACGCCGTGAGAAACCTTTCAAGTTTCAATCGCATCGAACTAACGAACTCTACACCAGACAAGGTACCTCGAAATGCCAACTCGTGGGGTTAATACTTTCGTCCTTACATCGTCCTCTCGCTATCGCAGTCAATTCCGCTTATTCGAAACGTTCACGCTGTCAACTTACGGTCAAACCACTCGCTGTGTCGCTACTTGTACAAAACCAGCTCTTAGAAGTCTACCTATTGGATTAATTTCGGGACGAAATTTCCTAAAGTAGGGGAGACTGTAACAACCCGCACTTTTGTGCGTTGTTACTACTCGTTACACTCGTTACGCCTAGCACCAGAGATTCGGATCATAATGTAACTATATCGTATACATCGCTATTCGAAGGATAATCGTATATTTTCGAAATACAATATTGCTATACTACACTATTATCACACTAACACTCACGGAGGCATTGAGTGAGGACCTATTCTACCCTCCTCAGTGGCCGTGATGTGTCGAACATAAACAAATAACGCTAGCAAGGACCCTCGGGTGAGTGCTGTAGCTCCAGTCGTCATGACGATGATGACAATACGAGTAAACGGTATCCCGTCAGTCTTTGTGGCACCACACGAAATAACGTTCACGATGACATCAAGGAAGGACCTATACTACCCTCATGGATGGCCGTGAAACGTCGATAATAATCGCATACTCGAATCGGGAACCGACTGTTAATTATCGAAACCTTGGATTATGGATACGTAAATACGACCCCTAGTGATATATATATATATAATAATATAATAATAACAATATATTGATAATATAAACTAATTATGAACGTACGCGCTTCGAAAACTATCAAAACGGTCAAGAAACGGAGAAGTCCAAGCGTCAGGATAGCTATCCGGACGGATGGACATGCGCACGGATGGCCATCCGCACGCATGGGCCATCCGCACGGATGGGCCATCCGCACGGATGGGCTATCCGGGCCTGGTCCCTCTTCTTCTCCTCTGTTGCCTATAAATACCCTGTCACATCACTTGAACAGTGATGTGACAGCTCCTGTTCAACCACACGCGCTCCAAGACCCTTTTCTCTCGATTTCCTCGCGAATCCAGTAAGATTTCCACCTAAAACTTGTACTTCTACAATCTACACTCAATTCTACATCATTCTATCTTTCACAACTCAAATTCTAACCGTGAAATCTACGGATTTGAGGCGTTTTGAGGTGATGTCACCAAGAGTTCTTATGGACTTCAAGTTGGGGTCTCATTTTACTATAAACGACTCAGATCCGGGTGATTTCCACCTGTTTTAATGACAAATCTCACCTAAATCTGTGTGATTTCGAGTTAACCATGAAGAACCACCAAGAACGACCAGATCTGATGGAACGGGGTGATTCCCGGCCGTTAGAACGAGTCGGAATTGACGGAACTTCAAGTGTTAGCGCGAAACTACACTACCCTAGTGAAAACGAACGTTTTCTTTCCGTTAAACACTCGAAAGACAGTGCGAAACAGACATGACAGCCGTACGGGCAACAGATCAGTCCGCACGGATGACACAAGTCCGCACGGATGACATGTCAGTCCGCACGGATGACATGTCACCCGCACGGATGGGATGTCATCCGCACGCACCAGTCACCCGTACGGATGGGATGTCATCCGCACGCTCCAGTCACCCGTACGGATGGGATGTCATCCGCACGCACCAGTCAACCGCACGGATGAGATGTCACCCGCGCGCACGCTCGTCCGCACGCACAGCAAGTCAATCCGCACGCACACTCGACCGCACGGATCAATGTTATCCGCACGGATGACATGCCATCCGGACGGATGACTTGTCATCCGGACGGATAACCTGTCCATCCGCACGGATGAGAACAGTCCAACCAAATGACTAACTTTTCAATCTCGCTTAACCGTACATCGTTTACTCTGTTTCTTCAAGGATCATTACAGACATACTCGCAACCGACTCAATCAAGTTGTAATCTTGCTAAATACGCACTGTGAGTATACTTGACCCCTTTTTAATCAAATTTTGGGTGTAACATACGTTTCTAACAAATCGAACTGATCAAACGAAATATTCAATCAATCGAACTATCACTTGCGAATAACTGTTATGCATAGATATACATGATGCTAGTTACATACGTGCTAGGGCTTATACTCGCGACGTCCCACCAAGACTAGTATAGTACTATTGCGCCCGACGGGGTCTAGTTATGCCATCGTACATTCGAGCATCGAGGACTTAGTTGGTAGTATCAGTTCTGTGAGTATATATGTCGTGTATTACGTTTATGCATGTGGAAATTCGCAGCACTTTTAATCTATTATGCTATACTATCAAACCTGTATACTCGCCAATACTTTTGTATTGACAAACTATTTTTACGTATGTTGCAGGCTAGATCGCAGACAATATCAAATCAAGCTAGGGAGTCTAGAAACTCAACAAAAATCTAGGTTGTCGGATTTGTATTGTTCGAGAGGACAAGAAATCTGTGATAGCTTATGTGATTGTATTATTTGTTAGTATGGGATAACGAATGTATTAAATATTATCCCAATATAGTTGTTATGGATTCTCTTGGGCAATCTGATTCGCCTAGTGCCGCGCCCCGATGATTCCGCCATCGGTTGGGGTGTGACACACGTTGCCTCAATTGGAAAGGGGTTTTGAATCACTTTAGTTAGTCATCGTTCCTCTACCCGGAACACTCTATGTTTTATGAGCCTATCTTTTATGTTATCTCGACTTTTACATGTGGTTTTAGACTTTATTCTTCGTTTATCTTGATTCTTCGTTTATTTTGAGACGTTCTCACGAATCGCACGTATGTCCGCAACCTAAAACGTTAATTCTAATCTCAGGATCAACTAAATTTATGAAGTTTTATTCTATCATGATAGCCTATGTGTGAATCTTGATCGACAATGATTCTATGTAAATCCATCTGATGAATCTATTTGTGGTTGTGGTTGTAAGACACTAAATGTAACATGGCATGGAAACACTAGGGCGGAGTGACGTGTCTGAAGCATGGTGGATACGCCACTGGTACTTCCTATATATAAGTGTTTCAGACATGTTACCAACTTTCGTACTAAGTGCCATGCGAAATTTAGTGTTTACAGCCCGGTGATGAGTTGTTGGAATCCAATCTATGAAAACTACTTGAGTAATCTATGAGGAATCTATGTGTAATCTATGCGTACTCTAGCGTAATCTACGTGTAATCTAAGTATGTGTTGTTTTGAGATACAGAATGCGAAACGTAGCCTAGCACCGAAGACGAGGATGACGTGACATGTCCGAAGCATGGTGGATATGCCGCTGGTACTTCCTATATATAAGTGTTTCTGGCATGTTACCGAGTCTTCGTACCACGCGCTAAGTGAAGTTCGTAGATTTTTAGGCTCAGGTTGAAGTTGTGGAATCTATTTGGTTAATCCATGTTGAATCCATTTGGTTAGTCTATGCTGAATCTATTTAAGTAATCTATGTTGTGAAAAGTGGTGGAATCTAATGTTGTGGTTAACGAAGCGTGACACCGATGACGAGGGGGATGCGGGATGATTGAAGCATGGTGGATATGCCACTGGTACTTCCTATATATAAGTGCTTCCGTCATGTTGCCGAACTTTCGTAGCACGTGCCATACGGGATTTTGTTGTTTGTCGGTTGTAACATGAATCCATGAGATTCTATTGAAACTATTGGAATCTACGAATCTATTGAATCTATTGGAGTCTGCAAATCTATTGAATCTACTGAATCTATGGAAACTATTGGAATCTATGAGAAACTATTGGAGTAGTCTATGTGAATCTATGATGATGAGTGTGTTTTGTGACACGTAACATGACACCGAGTACGGGGTCGAAGCGATCGTGCCCGAAGCGTGGTGGATATGACGCTGGTACTTCCTATATATAAGCATTTTTGACATGTTGCCAAACTTCGTACAACATGCCATGCGAAGGTCGTGGGTTGTGGTATCTGTGTGGATCTTGAGTCTTAGTCTATCGTGTGTGAATCTATATTAATCTAGACTTAATGATCCTCTTGTTGGATCTTTAGGATGTCTTCTCGAAAGCTCCAACAAGATGTTACTTTCATCAACAGCGAATGCCCAGATCATCTAAAGACTAGGAGTGCAACCGGAATGTTTCAAGGATGAGCATTGGAGTGGTGGACAAACGAGAGAAACATCTAATCAAATGAAGAAGCCTATGCTCTTCCATGGGCTGAGGTGCGGGAACTAATGATGCTTGAATTCTGCCCTCCTCATGAGCAACTAAAGCTAGAAGAAGAGTTTTGGCACTTAAAGCAGATTGGTGATGATAATCTGGCTTATACTACCCGTTTCAAGCAGCTCAGTTTAATTGTTCCTCACTTGGTTTCTACTCCTAAGCGAATGAAAACCAAGTATCTCAATGGTCTACCTCCTGCTATGCCTGATTCTATTGAAGCAGCTCAACTCGAGAATATTGAGGAAGTCTATCGCCTGGCAGCCAGTCTCAACAACAACCGCGTTCATGATAAGCAGTTTGCTAACCCTGCTCCCGCCAAGTCTGCACACCAAGTTACCCAACATCCAAGTGGTAGCAAGAACAAGAGGCGAAAGTCTCAGGGTTCAGGATGCAATGCTATTGTTCCTACTGCAAATCCTGTTGCTAAGCCTACTCCTGCTGCTGCTGTTCAGAACACTGCTGCCCCTGAGGTTAAGAAGCAGTACACTGGGTCTTACCCCAAGTGTGCCACTTGTAATTTTCATCATCCTGTTGCTTATGCATGTCGTTTGTGCACCAACTGCAACCGCTATGGCCACACGACTCCCTACTATCGTCAAGCTAACCCAGCTCAACCAGTTCAGCAAGCCCCAGCTCAGGCAGCCCTACCAGCTCTCCCAGCTCCTTCACAGAATCCAAAGCCAGTCAACCCTGTTCATGCATGCTACAAGTGTGGAGATACTACTCACCTCCGCAACCAGTGTCCTCTGCTGAACCAGGACCAACAGCCAGCCGCTCGTGGACGAGCGTTCAATCTCAATGCCAACCAGGCTTGTAACGACAATGATGTCGTTAATGGTACGTTTCTTGTGAATAACCTTTATGCTTCGATCCTATTTGATACTGGTGCCGATAGAAGTTTTGTGTCCGTGGAATTTGAATCTCTGCTAAACTGTGCACGCTCTATGTTACCTAAGTCATTTTAGGTGGAAATTGCCAATGGAAAGTCTATTCTAGTTGATTCTATTCTCCGTGGTTGTTCCTTGATTCTTAACGACCACGTATTTACTATTGATCTAATACCTATGCAATTGGGCAGTTTTGATGTCATTATCGGTATGGATTGGTTGCATAAGAACCATGCCAAGATTGCTTGTCACGAAAAGTTTGTCCGCTTGCCTCTACCGTCTGGTGATATCTTGCATGTTTATGGAGACCGACCTTCGAAAGGACTGAGGCTGATGTCATGCACACAAGCGAGCAGGTGCTTATGTAAACAGAACTTTGCTTTCTTGGCCCACGTGGTGGAACAAAAGGGCAAGGGGAAGAACATAAGCGATGTTCCAGTGGTGTGTGATTTCCCCGATGTCTTTCCCGAAGATCTTCCCGGTCTTCCTCCTCCTAGAACCGTCGATTTTCGTATTGATCTCATACCTGGTGCGACTCCTGTCGCCAAGGCCCCGTATCGTCTTGCACCTTCCGAGATACAAGAGCTATCTAGTCAGCTCCAAGAACTACTCGACAAGGGATTTATTCGTCCAAGTACCTCCCCATGGGGTGCTCCCGTGCTGTTCGTCAAGAAGAAAGATGATTCATTCCGTATGTGTATCGACTACCGTGAACTTAATAAGCTTACCATTAAGAATCGTTATCCTCTTCCCCTTATCGATGATCTATTTGACCAACTACAAGGCGCGTCATGTATCTCAAAAATCGATCTTCGTTCTGGTTACCATCAGCTTCGAGTTCTCGAAGATGATGTACCCAAAACCGCATTTCGTACTTGCTATGGACACTACGAGTTCGTGGTCATACCTTTTGGATTGACCAACGCACCCGTTGTGTTCATGGATCTCATGAATTGGGTCTGCAAGCTCTATTTGGATCGTTTTGTGATAGTCTTTATTGATGATATTCTAATTTATTCTAAAACTAAAGCTGATCATGCTCGACACTTACGCTTGATGCTTGAACTTTTACGCGGTGAACGTCTGTATGCTAAATTTTCTAAGTGTGAGTTTTGGATTAATGAAGTACAATTTCTTGGTCACGTCATTAGTAAGCAGGGTATTCATGTTGACCCGACTAAAATCGAAGCTGTGAAGAATTGGAGTACGCCTAAATCTGCATTCGAGATTCGTTCCTTCCTAGGATTGGCGGGGTATTACCGCCGGTTTATTTCGGACTTTTCTAAAATTGTTGTACCTCTTACTTCGCTAACTCAGAAAGAGAGACCTTTTGCTTGGGGTCCCGAACAAGAGAAATCTTTTTAAACTCTTAAGACTCTTTTGTGTAATGCCCCTGTTCTTACTCTCCCCAATGGGAATGATGATTTCGTGGTATATTGCGATGCCTCGAACCGTGGATTAGGCTGTGTGCTCATGCAGCGGGACAAGGTTATTGCTTATGCTTCTCGTCAGCTCAAAGTACATGAGAAAAACTATACTACTCAAGATCTGGAGCTTGGTGCAGTTGTGTTTAAGTTAAAAATATGGCGATATTACTTGTATGGTACTAAGTGCGTGGTTTTCACTGACCATAGAAGTCTTCAACATATATTTGACCAAAAAGAGCTGAACATGCGACAGAGACGTTGGGTGGAATTGCTTAACGACTACGACTGCGAAATTCGCTACCATCCTGGTAAGGCGAATGTAGTGGCCGATGCTCTCAGTCGTAAAACTCATGTGAATGATATTCGTATCTCTAATGATCTCCATGCGTGTATTCATGATGCCCAGTATTCAGCAGCAAATGAAGGAAGTCTAGAAGAAGAAATCCATGGTGCTAGAGTTGATCAGCTTGAAACTAAACCTAACGGACTGCAATATTACCTCAATCGCATCTGGGTGCCGAATCGCGATAATCTCCGTGAGCTCATTATGAAGGAGGCTCACAAATCCCATTACTCCATTCATCCGGGCGCCGATAAGATGTACCATGATCTGCGAACAACTTATTGGTGGCCTGGCATGAAAAGAGACATTGCTGTATATGTTTCTAAATGCCTTACTTATATGAAAGTAAAGGCTGAACATCAACGCCCTTCAGGACTCTTAGAACAACCTAAAATCCCAGTCTGGAAATGGGATGGTATCGCTATGGACTTTATTACTAAGTTACCTCGAACACCTTCTGGTCACGATAGTATCTGGGTGATAATCGATCGTTTGACCAAATCCGCCCACTTTCTTCCTATTCGTGAAGATTACAGGGTGGAGAAACTTGCTCAAATCTATATTGATGAGGTTATATGCCGTCATGGCATACCTCTTGACATAATCTCGGACCGTGATGGTCGTTTTACTTCACGTCTTTGGCAAACCTTCCAATCCGCTATGGGTACTCATTTGAATCTTAGCACGGCCTTTCATCCTCAAATGGATGGACAGACCGAGCGTACTATTCAGAACCAAGAGGATATGCTCCGTTCTTGTGTCATCGACTTTAGTGGTAACTGGGATGTACATTTACCATTGATTGAGTTCTATTACAACAACAGCTATCATTCCAGTATTCAGATGGCTCCTTTCGAAGCTTTGTATGGCCGCAAGTGCCGATCTCCTCTCAGCTGGCATGAGATTGGCGACAAGCAGTTTACTGGCCCTGAAATAATTCAAGTGACAACGGATAAGATTCTTCAGATCCGTGATAACTTGATCATGGCTAGGAGCAGACAAAAGAGTTATGCTGATAATAGGCGTAAGCCTCAGGAATTTGATGTTGGTGACCGAGTTCTCCTCAAGGTATCCCCCTGGAAGGGAGTAGTTCGTTTTGGTAAGAAGGGAAAACTCGCCCCTCGCTATGTGGGTCCTTTCAAGATACTCGAAAGGATTGGTAAGGTGGCGTACAGACTAGACTTGCCACAAGAGCTAAACAACGTGCATCCAGTGTTCCACGTATCCAATCTACGTAAATGCCTAGCCGACGAGGAACTGTAGGTTCCCCTCGAAGACTTGCAAATAAACGAAGCTGTACACTTCGTGGAAAAACCGGTCGAAATCATGGATCAAGGAGTCAAGCGATTGAGGCGTAGCAAAATTCCCATTGTCAAGGTTCGATGGGAAGGAAAGCGTGGCGCCGAATTCACTTGGGAATTGAAAAGTGAAATGAAGGCCAAGTATCCGCAGCTCTTCGAGCAGTCTTCCTCTAAGATTTTGGGGACGAAATCTCCTAAAGGAGGGGAGACTGTAACACCCTGCACCCCTCAACTTTAGACTTTTGGCAAGTTTAGTCCCTGGACTTTACCTATTGTCAATTTTGACCCCTGAACTATGTAGTCATTAAAACTTTGATACTTGGTAAATTCTATGTCATATGCAATATACTTGAAATATCTAATTCTATATGCTTAAAATGTCTAATTCTCTATGTTTGGAATGCCTAATTCTATATACTGGGAATGTCTAATTCTATATGCTTGAAATGTCTAATTCTCTATGTTTGGAATGCCTAATTCTATATACTGGGAATGTCTAATTCTATATGCTTGAAATGTCTAATTCTCTATGTTTGGAATGCCTAATTCTATATACTGGGAATGCCTAATTCTACATGCTTGGAATGTCTAAATCTATACACTTTGGTGCTTGACTCTTGAGGCTTGTGAAACTTGAGACTTGGTTAAACGAGGGACTAGAGTCTCGTCCCTGGCGGAAACTATGAAACTTTGAAAAACTTTGGTTCTATTGCTTAAATTATACTATTTATGCTATTACCCAATAAATACGCAACGCAAGGCTTGATCTTACACGCGAAAACGGGAACACGGAAAAGATGGATTGGCCGAGTGGTAATCCGATCGGATGACCACTCGATCGGATGACCACTATATGATGTCATTCCTGGTAGAATCTAGATTAGATCCAAGGAATTTCATGCGCTGTTACACTAAAACTAAGCTAGATCTAGGATTTTTATAAATAAACTTAAGTTTTCTTCATCTTTTCTTCAACCTTTCATTTTAAACGGTGGAATCCGGGCATAAACGGACTATAGACTTGATGAATAGTCTAGAGTAGGTTTGGAAACGGATTGTTGCTGGAGGAGACGACCATGGAACGGATTCTGACATAAACTCGTTACGAACGGATGACCGAACGGACTGGGGTGATTTCCCACCCGATCGAGTCGGCTGAACACTAAGGGGTTACCGTCGTCGAAGTACGTACCACCTCGCCATTACTTTAGACCGAAACTTGGAACTTTTACAAAGTTAAGAACAGGATGAGGTAACCCGATCGAGTGGCAACCCGATCGGATAGCCATCCGATCGAGCAGCCACCCGATCGAGTGACTCTTGCCCCTAACCCTATGAACTCAAAACCCTGATCGTCGAGTGGCAACTCGACCGGATAGTCATCCGATCGAGCAGCCACCCAATCAAAGGAAACCTTAACACTGGAACTTGGATCGAGTGGTGACCCGATCGGATAGTCATCCGATCGGACATCCATTCGATTCCCACACTTATGTCAACCTAAGGAAGGAGTGGCAACCCGATCGGATAGCCATCCGATCGGGCAGCCATTCGTTTATTCACACACTGGTCACGCGACTGACTGACAAACCGATCGGATGGCCATCCGATCGGACAGCCATCCAATCGGACAGCCATCCGATCCAATGACTAATCCAACACTTGAACAATCTCGTTGTTTCTTCCGACACTTACCTATTGTAATCTAATCAGGCTAAAACTAAAGAGCTCCCTTTGATCCAATAACAGTCTTAACTGTTAAGCAATCACTGTGAGTATACTCGATCCCTTTTTGTTTTAAACTTTGGGATGTAACATGTATTCTACTAAACTACGATACTTGAGACTTTGCAAACTATACTCTATCCTACGTGTATGTGAAACTTGTGCATTCTAGTATTCTATTTTGTGCTATGTGACGTTTAATCCAGGGTGTGTAGTTCCACCTTAACAATAGTAGCGCTATAGGAGGTGCACCTCTCCCATTATTCTTGGGGGGTATTGTTAGGAGGATTCTAGTTTACCTTGAGTCTTGGGTAAACACTAAAGCATCAGGATACTTGGGCTATCACTACGTGGACTGCGACACTAGCACGGCTGAAACTATTTTATTCTTACACTGGGATATGAGTTGTTTTAATCTATTATGCTATTATTTAAACTTGTATACTCGCCGGTACATTTTTGTACTGACTCTATTTTAATACATGTTGCAGGCTGATAGGATGCTGAGAACATGGAATCAAGCTAGGATGAAGCTTAGAAACTCACCTAGTTAACTTAGTCTATGAACAAAATTTGATACTTGATGTTTGTCGGAACTTGTGGTTATTTTGATATGGTTGTGCTGTTAGACAAGTTTTGCATGAAATCTATTAATCTATATTGAAATTTTAGTGTTATGGAAATCTCATGAGCAATCTGAACGCTTAGTGCTCGCACCTCGATGTTTCCGCCATCGGTTGGGGTGTGACAGTTTTGTAGGTGGCGTCAATCATGAGCACATGTGGGAATGCACACCACATAGTAAATGAAAATGGATGGACAAAAAAGATATCTTCAACTGCGTTCGTCATCTCATCTATGCGCATGTAATATGTGAAATGTTTTTCGACAAGAAGGTTTTCGAGTTTTTGCATTGGAGATTCTCCGACCATCTTTTCAGCATTGATCTTCTGAACAGCATTGTGTATATCTTTTGGAATAATCTTTTTATCCGGGTTCTTTTTCGTTAATGTACGCCAGATGCTATGGTTTGGAATATCCTGCTCTGCCAGCTGCTCAATCAGTCTTTTATCATCCGAAGAAAGCTTTCTTGCATACGCGTGGCCCTCCATGTTTTCAATAGGAGTGTGGTTATGCTTTGTGTTCTCCACCATTATCTTCCAAACACTTCCCTTTGCTTCCGTAAACCATATCAACTCAAACGGGCTACCTGTTTTCCTCACTGTAGCCACACTCTTGTACTCCCCACCAAGACTACATTGAAACCAAATCTTGAAATTACTTCCTTTTTTATTCGACCTTTTAATCACAATAACATAGCCATTGTCCTTTCCCGTCTTCTGTACATAATCCACCAACTCATCACGTGACGAAAATTCCAGGCTTGTATCAAAACCGTGGTCAGGATGGTCTTCCTGTTCATAGACAGGCTCACCACCATAATGTTGGTCGTGATAGTTTTCCTGTTCATAGCCAGGCTCATCACCATAACCGTGGTCATGATAGTTTTCCTGTACATCTCTAGGCACACCACCATAACCGTGGCCGTGATAGTCTTCCTGTACATCTCTAGGCTCACCACCATAACCGTGGGTGTGATAGTCTTCCTGTACATCTAAAGGCTCACCACCATCGTAACCGTGGTCGGGATAGTTTGGCAGAACGTATTGATATTCAGGCTGAGGATACGGTTGACCTCCGTATCCGTGGTCGGGATAGTTTGGTAGAACGTATTGACATTCAAGTCCAGCTCCACCGCATTGTCACGATAACGAATGCCAGATACAACCTCCTCCTCCCTCGCGTTGGAAGGGATCGGTCTATCGTACGAGGCAGAAATAACGGCTCCCTCGTAAGAATCCGGAACAACGGATTCCTCAGAGTAATCACCGAAAAGGTAGTTGTTAATCCACGACATCGTAACTAACCCAACACAAGCTCTGAATTTTTTTTTGAGGATACGAGACAGAATGCATGGCCTGCCTCTTATATGCATGAAGTGAGGGTCGAAGCGCCGCGCTTTGGCCAAAGCTCGGCGTTTAGGGTTCCACTTTCTACGATAGACTCCACTTTCTCCGACAGACATCCCATCAAGTCTCATCAGCCTGTGCCTGCAGACCGCACCCAACCCTAAACGCTTCGCTTTGGCCAAAGCAGGGCGCTTCAACTGACATCGTACAACGTCACATCGTTGGTTGGTGGAAAGCAGGCCAAAACGCCCCGCTGTGGCCAAAGCGGGGCGCTTCGGTGTGGAAATAAGAAGGTTCCCTGACTTTACGTCGCTTTGGGGGGTGTGGAAACTGACCATCTTTCACCAAGAAGGATAACACAAACGAATCCTGAAATCCTAAAATCCACTTCATCAATAATCGAGAGAAACCTCTTCGATTTAATTTTCTAATTTTGCAAGGTAGCTTTCTGTCACCAATATCCTTTGGTGGCAAGGGAATGCTACCATCTATGCGGGCTTTCCATCCATATATTTCGTCCAACATGTGACACATGATAAAAGCGTTTCTCTAAATTATCTGCGATTATGTTCCGTTTTATTACAGTCGTCATGATCAACTACTGCAGAGTGATCCTCATTACTTGAAGTTGGACCCAAATCTTCGATCTCTTCCAAGATCAAATTTCGTCGTTTCCCATTATTACGAAACCTCGTTTCGTGTGGTAGATTATTAAAAGTTCCTCAGGCTCACAGCAACCGCACTGGTAACAAAACACCCCGCTGTGGATTCTGTTTTTCAACGAGGATGTAATGCGATGATTCCTCTCAATTGAATAGACAGACACTTGCTTCATAGGACTCACTTGAATCATCACAGATGTAATAACAGTACGTTAAGTGGATGTAAATTGCTGGGGTGTGACTGTTCAAACAATATGAATGCACGTAACTAATTTGACAACTGTGACAGCTTATTGAAAGTTTCTCAGACTCCTCCTTCGATTCAAATACTCCCCTTTCCGCCACTTTCCAGGCACAAACTCCCCCTTTTCCGCCTCATTTTTCCTCCACCTATCCGCCACAAACTCCCCCTTCTCAATCTCACTCTTAATCCCAAAGCGTCTCACTCTTGATTGTTCATGCTTGTGCATATATCCGATGAAAACTGCTGCCCAAATTGCTTCGGTGATTTTCTTTGGAGAAATTGTAACAAATAGTGAGTTATTTGCACGAAATGAAAAGAACAAAAATGAGGTGCATACATACCCTGTCTTATTGGATGCTGATTGGAGTTTAGAAGGTTTTTAAGGGATGAAGAGGCCCTTTGTTTGGACGCCACATTGCTTGGAAACGTCGCACGCTTCATTAACCATAGGTACTTATATGCACGTTACACGTTTATTATTTAGCACCAGCAGGGATCATGTAAGAAGACCACCTCACTAAACGAGGTTTCATAATCATGGGAAATGAAGAAATTTGATATTGGAAGGTATCGAAGATTTGGATACAACTTCAAGTCACGAAGATGACTCTTCAATAGTTGATCATGACGACTGTAATAAAACGAAAGGGATTTTGAGCAGTTGGTCGATGACAAAATGAATTAAATGAATCAATCGAGTATGATACAACTACCACAAATTGGGAACCACATATTCATGTGTAAAAGCTCGGAAAGATGACCGAATAGAGATCTGAATATCCCCTTGGTAGTTGTTACAACATGACACATGATAAAAGCGCTTCTTTAGACAATCTAGGACTATGTTTCATTTTAGGGTTTCTTCATCACCTATAACAATGTCGATAAACGTTGATTGGAACACGCCGCTTAAATCTCAGTTATGTCTCATTGCATTATGACAATACTGACAGGGGTGCTGGTCTTTTCTCCCACTGTGCAAACTTGAAAAATCTCACCATAACGCATTGTCTAGAGAAGCAGTTTTATCATGTGTCATATAACGCAAACAAGTTCTCCACAGTTTGTGCAAATCAATTTCTGTAACATCACTTCATCAATAATCGAGAGAAACTTCTTCGAGCTAACTGCCAATATCTCATCCTTCTTATCTATTTCACAATCAAATTAACTCATAAACATCCAAAACACTACCATAGATGAACCCTCCAGAAGAAATCGCAGGCTGATACATCAATGTGCATATAATGCATAGAAAAGAGCTCTGCAATTTGCATCCACTAACCATACTGTTATTACATCCGAGACGATTCAAGTGAGTTATATGAAGCAAGTGTATGCCTATTCAATTGAGAGGAATCATTGCATTATATCCCCGTTGAAAACAAGCTTGAAAAGGTTAAGCACCAGCAGGGATCATGTTAAAGGAAGGCTGGTGAAGGTTAGCTGACACTCGCCATTCTCTTGCACCTTCTGCAGACATGCATCTCTGAGCCGTCACCGAGAGTGAAAAGACGCTCGTGAAGGTTAGCTGACGCTCCATGGGCTATGAGGCAGTCGCGATCCAAATCGATCGTTGTTAAGCCAAAGCTGGTTGAGGATTATGAGTGTTCTAGACTCGTTCAAGGCATGCTTGTTTGTGCGATTTACAGAAATAAGGATGAAGCTCTGTATTTTGATGCCGCGGGGAAACATGAAAGAAGACCACCTCATGAAATGAGGTTTCATAATCATGGGAAACGAAGAAATTTGATATTGGAAGGTATCGAAGATTTGGATACAACTTCAGGTCACGAAGATCACTCTGCAGTAGTTGATCATGACGACTGTAATAAAACGAAAGGGATTTCGAGCAGTTGATCGATGACAAAATGAATTAAATGAATCAATCGAGTATTATACAACTACCACATATTCGTGTGTAAAAGCTCGGAAAGATGACCGAATAGAGATCTGAATATCCCCTTGGTAGTTGTTACAACATGACACATGATAAAAGCGCTTCTTTAGACAATCTAGGACTATGTTCCGTTTTAGGGTTTCTTCATCACCTATAACAATGTCGATAAACGTTGATTGGTACACGCCGCTTAAATCTCAGTTATGTCTCATTGCATTATGACAATACTGACAGGGGTGCTGGTCTTTTCTCCCACTGTGCAAACTTGAAAAATCTCACCATAACGCATTGTCTAGAGAAGCGGTTTTATCATGTGTCATATAATGCAAACAAGTTCTCCACAGTTTGTGCAAATCAATTTCTTTAACATCACTTCATCAATAATCGAGAGAAACTTCTTCGAGCTAACTGCCGATATCTCATCCTTCTTATCTATTTCACAATCAAATCAACTCATAAACAACCAAAACACTACCATAGGTGAACCCTTCAGAAGAAATCACAGGCTGATACATAAATGTGCATATAATGCATAGAAAAGAGCTCTGCAATTTGCATCCACTAACCATACTGTTATTACATCCGAGACGATTCAAGTAAGTTATATGAAGCAAGTGTCTGCCTATTCAATTGAGAGGAATCATTGCATTATATCCCCATTGAAAACAAGCTTGAAAAGGTTTAGCACCAGCAGGGATCATGTTAAAGGAAGGCTGGTGAAGGTTAGCTGACACTCGCCATTCTCTTGCACCTTCTGCAGACATGCATCTCTGAGCAGTCACCGAGAGTGAAAAGACGCTCGTGAAGGTTAGCTGACGCTCCATGGGCTATGAGGCAGTCGCGATCCAAATTGATCGTTGTTAAGCCAAAGCCGGATGAGGATTACGAGTGTTCTAGACTCGTTCAAGGCATGCTTGTTTGTGCGATTTACAGAAATAAGGATGAAGCTCTGTATTTTGATGCCGCGGGGAAACATGAAAGAAGACCACCTCACGAAATGAGGTTTCATAATCATGGGAAACGAAGAAATTTGATATTGGAAGGTATCGAAGATTTGGATACAACTTCAGGTCACGAAGATCACTCTGCAGTAGTTGATCAATCGAGTATGATACAACTACCACACATTAGGAACCACATATTCGTGTGTAAAAGCTCGGAAAGATGACCAAATAGAGATCTGAATATCCCCTTGGTAGATACAACATGACACATGATAAAAGCGCTTCTTTAGACAATCTGGGACTATGTTCCGTTTTAGGGTTTCTTCATCACCTATAACAATGTCGATAAACGTTGATTGGAACACACCGCTTAAATCTCAGTTATGTCTCATTGCATTATGACAATACTGACAGGGGTGCTGGTCTTTTTTCCCACTGTGCAAACTTGAAAAATCTCACCATAACACATTGTCTTGAGAAGTGGTAGGGATAATGTTTTATGGGTGGTAAGTTGTGGTTGATTTATAGGAGGAGGTTATGAAACGAATATATGTTTATGTGAATTTAAAGGACTTGCAAGGAATGCTACCATCTATGCAGGCTTTCCATCCATATATTTATGCGAATTTTCTGGATCCTTTCTAGAACCCTCATTGGATCTACCTTTTCTCCCTTCACAACCACTTTATGTGTCTTACAATCCGTTTGAATATCCTCCACCCCTAATAATAAAGTGAGAGAAATAAGAAACCACACACTAGTGGTGTATGTGAGCTTTTACAGCAACCATATCGATATTCTAGTTGTCCTTGCTAGTGGGTATGAGTCTGAGTATATTGTGGTTCGTGAAGGGGTAGGGATAATGTTTTATGGGTGGTGAGTTGTGGTTGATTTATAGGAGGAGGTTATGAAACGAATATATGTTTATGCGAATTTAAAGGACTTGCAAGGAATGCTACCATCTATGAGGGCTTTCCATCCATATATTCCATCCAACATATGACACATGATAAAAGTGCTTCTCAAGACAATCTGAGATTATGTTCCATTTTATTACGGTCGTCATGATCAACTATACAGAGTGATCTTCGTGACTTGAAGTTGTACCCAAATCTTCGATATCTTCCATGTAAAAGCTCGGAAAGATGACCGAATAGAGATCTGAATATCCCCTTTGTAGTTGTTAACACATGACACCTGATAAAAGCGCTTATTTAGACAATCTGGGACTATGTCCGCATCGTAGACTGGTGGGATTGAATGGTTTTAATATATTTCATCTTGGACTATCTAGTCTAATACTTGAAAATGGATATGATCGTGTCAAGATCTTTATCTATCATGTCATCGACCAACTGCTTGAACTCCATTCCGTTTCTCGGGTTCGCATTCGACAGAAGACACCAACTTCCAAAAATCAGGGTCGAAACGCCCCGCTTTGGCCAAAGCAGGGCGTTTAGGGTTCAAACATTCCACCGTACAGAATATAACATCGCATCAAGTCTCATCACCCATTGACGGAAAAAAAAAAACCCTAAACGCCCCGCTTTGGCCAAAGCGGGGCGGTTCAACTGACATCGTACACCATCACATCACCGTTTGTCTGGAAAACAGGCCAAAACGCCCCGCTTTGGTCAAAGCAGAGCGCTTCGAAAGGGTGTGGAAATAAGGTTTGGGTGTGTGAATAGCATGACCCTTCTTTTTTCATACGATATGGATTTAACCAATAATAGTTTTTCCTTTTTTTTATTCTTAAATTAGATTTTTCATTAAATGTAGATATAACCAGCAACAACTTTACTATATATTTTTTGTTACAATTCTCTAAAGTGACATAATATAAAATAATGTAAAACTACTTTTTGTGTAGGTTGCCTTTAAAAAAGGGTCTACATATTCACACACCCAACTCCCTATTTCCACACCCTTCAAGACGCCTCGTATAGACCTATACGAGGCGTATTACCCTTTTCAATTTCCAAGAGAATCTCTGATTATATCATATTTTGTCTTATTTGCCTCGTATAGGCCTATACTGGGCGTCTAGGCGAAAAAAGACCATTTAACCCCTGTTTAGGCCTATACTGGGGGTAAATTGGTCTTTTTTGCCTCTCTTATATGCCTAGTATAGGCCTATATGAGGCGTATGTATATAATTCAAATTACCATTTACCCCTGAGTTAGGCCTATACTGGGGGCAAAACAGGGCTATAATGGTCTTTTGGACACCGGTATACGCCCAGTATAGCCCTATACTGGGCGTCTTTTTTTTTGTTTTCTCTTTTTAAATATTTAAAAAGAGAAAACAAAAAAAATAAAAATAGACGCCCAGTATAGGGCTATACTGGGCCTATACGAGGGGTCCAAAAGACCATTATAACCCTGTTTTGCCCCCAGTATAGGCCTAATTCAGGGGTATAATGGTCTTTTGGTCCACATAGACGCCCAGTATAGCCCTATACTGGGCGTCTATTTTTTTTTTTTTTTTTGTTTTCTCTTTTTAAATATCAATAACACTAATATTAACTATAAAAAACTCATATTAATATCAATAACACTAATATTAATTATAAAAAACTCATATTAATTAGAATAACACTAATATTAATTATACAATGCCTATACGAAAGCTATACGAGACTTATACTACACTATACTATACGATACGATACGATACAACACGATATGCCTATACAAGACCTATACGAGACTTATACTACACTATACGATACGATACGATGCGATACAACACGATACTATAGGATACGATACTACATCCATAGGCCCATACAATGCCTATACGAGACTTATACTACACTATACTATACTATACTATACGATACGATACAATACGATACGAGACTATATGATAAGATACAACACTCGTATAGGCATGTAGGTGTAGTATAGGTCTCGTATAGGACTATAGGTGTGGTTTAGGTCCCGTATAGGCCTATAGGCGTATACAAGACCTATATGGGACCTATACGAGACTTATACTATACACTGTACGATACAATACGATACCATACTATACGATACAATACGATACAATACAATACGATACTATCGTATCATATAGTGTAGTATAGGTCCCTTATAGGTCTTGTATAGGCCTATCGACGTATACGGGTGTTGTATCTTATCATATAGTCTCGTATTGTATCGTATCGTATAGTATAGTGTAGTATAAGTCTCGTATAGGCATTGTATGGGCCTATGGATGTAGTATCGTATCCTATAGTATCGTGTTGTATCGCATCGTATCGTATAGTGTAGTATAAGTCTCGTATAGGTCTTGTATAGGCCTATCGTGTTGTATCGTATCGTATAGTGTTGTATCGTATCGTATAGTATAGTATAAGTCTCGTATAGGCATCGTATAATTAATATTAGTGTTATTATAATTAATATGAGTTTTCTTATAATTAATATTAGTGTTATTGCTATTAATATGGGTTTTTTATAGTTAATATTAGTGTTATTGATATTTAAAAAGAGAAAACAAAAAAATAAAAATAGACGCCCAGTATAAGGCTATACTGGGCGTCTATGTGGACCAAAAGACCATTATACCCCTGAATTAGGCCTATACTGGGGCAAAACAGGGTTTTAATGGTCTTTTGGACCCCTCGTATAGGGCCACTGGGCGTCTATTTTTATTTTTTTTTGTTTTCTTTTTTTAATATTTAAAAAGAGAAAACAAAAAAAATTAAAATAGACGCCCAGTATAGGGCTATACTGGGGCTATAGGAGGGGTCCAAAAGACCATTATAGCCCTGTTTTGCCCCCAGTATAGGCCTAATTCAGGGCTATAATGGTCTTTTGGACACCAGTATACGCCCAGTATAGGGCTATACTGGGCCTATACGAAGAGTCCAAAAGACCATTATAACCCTGTTTTGCCCCTAGTATAGGCCTAATTCAGGGGTATAATGGTCTTTTTGTCCACATAGACGCCCAGTATAGCCCTATACTGGGCGTCTATTTTTATTTTTTTTTGTTTTCTCTTTTTAAATATCAATAACACTAATATTAACTATAAAAAACTCATATTATATATATTATATATATTAAAGTTAAGTGACGATGAATAGTAATATATTCTTTATTTATTATTATAAGTTTTTTCAGTTTTTGATTTGTTTTTGTTATTTTATAATATTAGTTCATTTGATTTTTTTGTTATTTTATTCTATTAGTTCATTTAAAACATATTTTGTTCATTATTTATTATTATAAGTTTTTTATTATATTATATATATTAAAGTTAAGTGACGATGAATAGTAATATATTATTTATTTATTATTATAAGTTTATCAGGTTTTGATTTTTTTTGTTATTTTATAATATTAGTTCATTTGATTTTTTTTTTTTGTTATTTTATTCTATTAGTTCATTTAAAACATATTTTGTTCTTTATTTATTATTGTAAGTTTTTTAGGTTTTGAGTTTTTTTTTTGTTATTTTATAATATTAGTTCATTTGATTTTTTTTTTGTTATTTTATTCTTTTAGTTCATTTAAAACATATTTTGTTCTTTATTTATTATTATAAGTTTTTTAGGTTTTGAGTTTTTTTTTTTGTTATTTTATAATATTAGTTCATTTGATTTTTTTTTTTGTTATTTTATTATATTAGTTTATTTAAAACATATTTTGTGCTAAGTGACGATGAACAGTAATATATTCTTTATTTATTATTATAAGTTTTTTAGGCTTTGATTTTTTTTTTTTGTTATTTTATAATATTAGTTCATTTGATTCTTTTTGTTATTTTATTATATTAGTTCATTTAAAACAAAATTTTGTTTTCTATTATAACTTTTAAGATACGATGATTTATAAAATTTCAAGTATATCGTTGAGACATGAATTTTTTATCTACGTCTTGATAAAAAATCAAAAATGAGTTGTGATTGGTAATATACATGGAATCGAAGTACAAACGTACATCTTATCAAAGGTAACATTTCCATTATTCTCATTATACAACGTAGAGTTTTATAAAATTCCTAATATACCATTACGTGCTTATTTTATCTATATTTTGATAAAAGTTTTGTTCAAATTCGAACAAGTAAAATATAATTGAGTTTTCATTTTTTATTGTGACGAACAGAACTAATTATACCACCACAACTTCGGTAGCAGTATAGAGTATATTTTATATATTGTATGCTATAGTGTCGGTACCATACCGGTATCGGGACGAACCAAAGTGATATCACACTAGCATCATCGATGTTTTGTCCATATCAATCGAACAACATCAGTAATGGTACTATCGAAAACATTACCGATATTCGTTTTCATGGTTTTCGACCGACGTAAAATACATGTCGATATCATTTTGGTCATATCATGAATTTATTTTTTTGTTGATTCACCGAGTGCTGATACCGTACAAGTGCCATAGTGAATCGAACTGATAATGACCGGATAACCGCCGCAACGCGCGGAAGAATTTTACTAGTTAATATCAATAACACTAATAATAATTATAAAAAACTCATATTAATTATAATAACACTAATATTAATTATACGATGCCTATACGAGACCTATACGAGACTCATACTATACTATACGATACAACACGATAGGCTTATACAAGACCTATACGAGACTTATACTACACTGTACTATACGATACGATGCGATACAACACGATACTATAGGATACGATACTACATCCATAGGCCCATACAATGCCTATAAGGGACCTATACTACACTATATGATACGATAGTATCGTATTGTATTGTATCGTATAGTATGGTATCGTATTGTATCGTATAGTGTATAGTATAAGTCTCGTATAGGTCCCATATAGGTCTATACGAGACCTATACGATACTTATACTACACTATACGATACAATACAATACAATACGATACGATACTATAGGATATGAAACAACGCCCGTATACGTCGATAGGCCTATACAAGACCTATAAGGGACCTATACGAGACCTATACTACACTATATGTTAAAAACAATGTAATATTTCTACGATCGAATATTTTTAAAGGCCGATCTTGAAAACGGTAAAATATTTTTATAAAAAAATAAAACTTTTCTTTAAAAACAACTCAAATTACCCCACTAAAACACCCATTTTTTTACTCAAAAAAACATCACCCTCCAAAAACAATCAAATTACCCTACCAAAACATCCATTTTTCAACTCAAAAAAACACCAACGAGGGGTCCTAATATTAATTATTTAAAATAAAAAACTTGTTTTTGTATAAAAGTTTGCTAAAACGATTAATATTGTATAAAATGTTTGTTAAAAAAAAACCCTTATATACGCCCAGTATAGGCCTATACGAGGCATATAAGGGGCAAAGGGTCATATATGAGACCTATACGAGGGGCCCTATACGCCCAGTATAGGCCTATACGAGGCATATTGAAGCAGTCAAACCAGAAGTCACATGAGTCAGACACTGACTTTGATGTAACCCTATACGCCTCGTATAGGCCTATACGAGGCAAAGGGTGTCTAAATAGGCAGATAGGGTGTGTGAATAGATTGACCCTTAAAAAAAAGTTAAACATATGGTAACATTTTTTTGTGGGTATAGTGCAAAATATAACCCTTTTGGTTATTCTTTTGTTTTTTTAATATTATACCAAATCCTCAGTTCCTTTGTTTTTATTAGTAATTATATATTTATTATTTATTCCTTTATATTCTCATTCCACACAAATGCACATAATAAATAATGCATACCCTAATGTTACACTAATCATTATTTTTTAGAAAATTTACCATACACAACTTTTTTTATACAATAGATCACAGTAAAATAGGTCATAAAGTGTTTGTGCTTATTAAATCATTTGTTCATCTGTCCATGTTTCCATTTCTAAAGTGCTTAGGAAAAAGCAATTGTGTTAGACTATCTTTAACGCATCCAAAATCAGGTCATCCGAGCCACGTCGGAGTCGCCCGAAGTCGGACATCGCGTTGGAGCCGGCCGCCTGAAGATGTCCGGAGGTGAGGCGCCCAAACTTAAGGGCTTGGGTTGTCTCGGTTCTTGAGCCTATATAAATTGTAAGATATCGTTGAAAAAATTTTCTTTTTCTATTTTTTCAACGATATCTTACAATTTATATATGGACTTTTAATGGAGAAAACAACCAGATATTTTTCAGCTGTGAAGACCTGGAAAGCTTTAGTGGAGAAATTGTGAGAAAGATGAAGTGTAATAAAAGTCAATAAAGAGAGAAACCTTTCATTTTAATAGAGTAAACTTTCGTTTTGCTTCCTGTGGTTTGGTCACTTTAACGGTTTTGCCCCACACATTTAAAAATAGCCAGTTTACTCCCTAATCTATAGGGCTGTTCAAATTGCTCGACGCTCGAAACTCGTTCGATGCTCGATCGAAAAATGTTCGGAATTTGCTCGTTCGATTCAGCTCGATTGAAAAAGACACTCGGTTCGAATCGGTTCGGAATTTGCTCGTTCGATTCAGCTCGATCGAAAAATGTTCGGAATTAGTAATCTATGAAGTCCTTCATGATTCCACTTCCCGCCTCTAACTCCATCCAAATTATTTATTAACTAAAAGAGTATTTTGGTAATTCAAATATAAAACTAAAGGTATTTTACTAACTACAAATAAAAGATTATATTATATATAATAATAAAAAATAACAAAACCATCATCTTTTCTCTCTCTCACTCTCCCCTCTCTACACTCTCTCTTCTCTCTCAACCCTACCAAGCCACCATCAGCCCTATCATCACCGCCGGCGACCGCCCACCACCATCAGACAACAACCACCTATCTTCTCTCTCTCTATACCTTCTCTCTTCATCCCAACAACCACCGCCATCACCACAAATCGCCACCAACTCACCACCTGAATCGAAATCAGAAGCCCAAGTTGTGTCGCCGTCATCTATACCCTCTTGCCATTTGGACAGCTGAAATAAATCATATTCCACCCCATTCATCATCTTCTTCAAAACCCCCAAAATTAGGAGAAATTAGACAATGTGGGTTCAGAAAACCATCAAGAACAGAAAAACCCTTGATTATTTTGCAAATTCTAAGTGGGCTTTCAATCTTTCTTCTCTCCGACGGTTTACGACGGTGCAACCGCCGGAGCTTCCGCCGTTTGACTACTATCCGGTGCCGTACAATGGGCCGTCAGCCGATGAAGTGTTTGAGAAGAGAAAGAAGTATCTTGGCCCATCTCTGTTTCATTATTATCAGAAGCCAGTAATATTCTTTCTTTTGTTGTTAATAAACTGTGGTGTTTGAATTTATTGATTAAACTGTGGTTGTTGTGGCATGTGGTGATGGCGCTGGGGTGAGAAAGAAAGAAAAAGATGGGTGAGTTGATGGTATACATATGCACAGATGTTGGGATGATGATGACTATGAACTTTAGTTTTTTATTTTAAATTGTTTTGATTAAATTACTAATATCAATAAAAACAGAAAAATATATTTTAGGAATAAATAATTAAAATAATTAAATATTTATCTATAAAATTACTAAAATACCCCTCGTTGTAACATACATTTTGGATGGAGTTAGAGGTGAGGAGCAAAATAGAAAAACCATAGCAAACTATTGGAGGAAAATGGCTACTTGTAAAGGTTTGGGGCAAAACCGTTAAAGTGACCAAACCACAGCAAGCAAAACGGAAGTTTACTCATTTTAATATTAAAAGGTTTATATTCACCCCCAGTAAATTACATTTTAAACCTTTAGGTTTGATTTAAATTAAAAAAAAAATCCATTTTAAATAAATAACAAATTCTAAAAAATCCCGTTAAAAAGCAAATTCAGAAAAATCCAATTCAAAAAACTAATCTGTTGCGTGTGTATTTTATTTTTTTTTTCTATCAAATTTACTTTTTTTTTTATTTTAGGTATTACCTATTTACTTGTATTAACTATTTAATCATTGAATTACTTAGATATATTTCAATAATTTAAGTAATTGAATTTAAAGAAAAAACAGGTAATGATGTGGAAAATCTAAGGATATGTAAGGATATTTGTATGGCTGGAGATGAAATTGAGAGGTTTTAAGGATTTGTAAGGATTTTTAAGAATTTGTATAGATATGATGTGACAGTTGACTAGATAACTAAGAGCGCCTAAGGGCATCCTTAGCATTGGAGATAGTCTTAGTCTCATATCTTCTTTACGGTACACATTAAGTGTTGTCACATCATACTTTTTGACTTTATCTTTCTCAATCTATACAGGGATATCCAAATTGCAAATTCATATACACCAATCCCTTTTTTGACATAGGCATGAAGATAATATTTTTTATATAATGTTATAGCGATTTACATAGAATGGATAGATTCAAGCAATATCCGCAATGTTACGTTAACCGTGTTACACACACATTTTTGTTACACTTAATTACATTATTTTTTTCAACATAAATCACCATTTTTCAGTAACATATTTACATGATGGTACATTTTTTTGACGTAACATATTTGCATGATGATACATTTTTTTTGACACAACATATTTGCATGATGTTATATTATTTTGACGTAACATATATGTTAATCACGCAACTTTATTGAACATCTGGTAGAGTGAAGACGGCGAACTTGTGGGCGTTAGGGGGACGCCTTTTGAGTCGTGGTGATTAGGACTACAGGTTTTGGGTTGTTATGCAGGTGTTCTATGCGACATCACACTTGTAGTAGCAACTGCTAGGCTTCTAATACAAAATATCTTTTCCTTCCTTCCACCCACCCAACCAACATCCATTTATTTGAGTCAACGAAGATTAACAATCTGACGTCAGCAATGTTAATCATCCTTACAACTGATTAAAAAAAATATTACTATGATTCATTATTGTAATATTTCCTTCATTACAAGTGTACAAACTCATAACAAAACCAGCAACACTGTTCCAAAAGTTCTACTGTTCACTACAAGTAATAAGGTTTTGAACAAGTAGATGACGAAGACGATGATGCGGGTCATAGACCAAGTGGTTGACTCGCCATGATGATCGTGGTTGTCTTAATTTGATTGTCAGGGGTATCTGATCATGATACCTAATCACCTTACATTTACCCTCGGCCTGCTAAATCTTTCATGGTCTAAATAACTGTCAGTGGCCGCACCTGCACCTGCACCTGCACCTGAACCTGAGCCAGATGAACCTCGACCCCTGTTTGACTTTCGAGGCTGTCTATCACTGAAACTTTCTTGTCTACGGTTTCTAGAACCATTAAAACCGCTTTCGTATGACTCGTTTCTAAAACTCTTTGCAGGGTGTTTTCTATCAGACATTGTTTTCTTTCCTCTTGGTTTACCTCTGCTGAAATGATCATCTTCGTCAGAAAAGTCATGTTTGACTTTACGGTAATCATTTGACCTTGTATTCACCCGCCCCTTGCGTTTATGTCGGAAATCATCATCACTCAAGTCTTCATCACCAGAATAGAGATCAGAATCTTCATCTGAACCGAATTTTGCGCTCATTCTGCCCCTACTTTTGTGTCTAAAATCAGCTACATGACTAGATTTCCAGTTTGGATGAACAGGTAGATCATCATCTGAATTGAAATCCACACCATCATCTTCAGAAACCGCAGATTTTTTTGGAGATTTTGATACCCTCTTGTTTTTTTGCGAAGAAACTTGTTTACGTGTGTTATAATTCTCATCTTCAGACTCAGAATCAACATCAATATCAGAGAAGTTAACTGAAGAACTGCTCGGTTTTGTATCCAACTCATAACTATTGACATCATCGTCTTCCTCATCATCAAAATCATCAAACCCGGCTCCCGGTTTAGCAACAAAACTTGAATATTCTGGTTCTTGAGGCCTTACGGGTCTCCTGTTAAAACTATTATTGTCTGATCGGTTTGCGAAATCTTGATCTAGTTTTCTTGAATCTGCATACTCAAAAGCAGCAACTTCAGCCCCATCAGATTCATTTTCATCAAAATCGAAGTTCCATGCATCAGAAACTTCTTTCCTGCTCGGACCATGGTCAAGTCTTGACCTTTGACCATGTTGCTTGTCTTGCATTTGATTTTCGGTAAATTCATCTGGCGGCCGCTTGCATTCGCAGTGGAAACATGCCATGTTTCTTCTGTAATTCAAGAATTGACACCTGAAAACAAAAGAAATGACGATGTAAGTAATCGTGCATATTAACAATAATGATTAGTTTGATTAGTTTGAAAACAGCTTCCACATACTCGGGGCATTCCCATTCGCCTGGAAGCAGTTGTCTCTTTGGACGCTTGGCATCACATTGTAAACACACTGTGTTCTTTGCAAAATTCATGAAGTCGCACCTGAAATAAAACCTCAGTTTCTTTAGAAAAAAAATAGAGAGACATGATACTTTGTAGATAAAAACAAGAAGATATGAGTTAACAATTACAGGTGGCAGTTCAAACTATTTTCCCAACGTGTATTTTTAATGCAAAAATCCTCACAAATCATTTTATTATATATATAGGGTAGGGTTCATGAGAGAACTAGCTTTAAGGAGAAGACTAGAAAACTAGTGTGAACACAAATAAAATAAACCCAAAACAAAAATAAATAAATATATAAATAAATAAAACACAAACAGTGAACACCCACCACCCAAAAACCTAACCCCCCCCCCCAAAAAAAAAAAAAAAAAACTTTGTAAATCGTATTTGACATGTTAATTCTTGTAACTTTTTTTTTTTAATTTGGGAATTATAACTTTCATGTTGACCTGTATAAAAAATTATCGTTTTGACCCAAACCCATTTGACATGTTGATAGTCTTATTCTCCACCAAGCTCACAAATATAATATAGTATGTACTTAACTTACTTTGGACAAAGCCAGTCACCCTTTTTCATCTCAACATCATCACGACCAACCCGTCTCTTAGGAGGAGGTGGCGTTTGTTTGACCTTGGGAGGTGGTCTTTTGATGATTGGTGGGGCCAGGTTTGGGTCTATTGGAATTCCACTCAATTTCACCACTTCATGAAGTAATTTACGCACCGCACCCTTTACTGCCTTTTTCTTCAATAGTGTGTCATTGACAACTGACCCGTTAACCGGATCAAAGCCAAATGCCATCAGAACACGCATAATGTCAATGGTTCTTGCCTCATCTTCTTTATTTGTGATCAGATAAGCCCGTTCACAAGAATTCCTTAAACTGCATGAACTACAAACCTGGAATATGAGCAAAAAGTTGGTATTATAAGCCAGCTTTTATAGTCCTCAGTTTACTAATCTTCCATCCATTTATTAATTACTAAAAAAATATTTGTAATTCCTAGAAATTGTCTTCTTATAAAAATTATATATATTCCTCTAGGCTAAAAGGGAAATGCATTACCAGCCATGTAACATACACTAAAGAAACATTGTCACAGAAGTTATAAGTAACATGTAAGAGCCAATACGAATGCAGAACACCCATCTTTAAGTATCTACACAGCCTTTTTCCTTTTGATTTCAACTAAAAATAATAATCTTTTAAGAAAAAACGTGTAATTAACAAAGCAATCTCGTGTCTTTCCTAAACTGCCCATCTAGGTAGTCAAAAGAGCAAAGGGCCCCACCTGTCGCCAAAGCGAAGGCACAAAAAAGAGCACGTTCGAGAAAAACAGCTCAATAATAAAAGAAATATAAAAATATACTATATAGACACATAAAATTAAGAAATAATTACAGGGTTAATACCTGTGGTTTACCCATTTTGCTATTTTCATACCTATTTATTGGAAATTACATCATTGGTACTAACTTTTACAAATTGGCTCTTACATGAAAATGGCAAAACGGGTAAACCACATGTACTAACCATGTAATTAGCTCTAGAATTAACAAACCATCTTTTACCGGGGGGATAACCCTAATGAAATCGGTAATGGGAAGCCTAGCATTATACTACCGGGGGGATAACCATCTCTGTTCCGGGCACCTACAAAAGTCATTCAAACGATGGAAGGGACCAGAAGGAAATTCCTATTGGGGGGGGGGGGGGGGGGGGGGCTTAGAAATAAGATTAAGTGGATTGCTTGGGATTAAAACGGGTGAACCTAAACTTTGGTCTCAGGTGATTAGGTCGTTACATGATTGTAATAGACTTTGTCACATAATCCCGGTAAAGAAATCTCTAGGCGGGATGTGAAAGCAAATCAGCTTAGTTGAAGAGAAGAGGACTTCAAAAGGCTAACATAAAGGTGCTGGATAAATTTCAAGCAACAGTGGGTGATGGCAAGGATCTATTCTTTTGGGGAGACAAATGGCACCAAAGGGGTATTTTGAAAGAAGTATTCCCTCTCATGTATACCATAGCAAAAACAAAAAACTAAAGTATTGGACTGCGGTGCTGGCAACGGTGCGGATTTCTGGAGGTGGGAATGGAAACGGCCTCCGGAAACCTCAGAAGAATGGACGGAGTATGCTTAGTTGATGGAACACTTGGGGAGATGTAATATCACCACAGGTAAAGCAAAATGGGAATGGGTGAATGACAAAAGTGAAGAATTTTCAACAAAACTGGTAAGGCTGGAGCTACAAGATGCTAGATGGAGACGTGGTGATGGACAGCCTATAAAGTGGAATGGATGGGCACCGCCGAAAGTGAATTACTTAGCATGAAGAGCAAACGAAGGTGCGAATCCGACATTGTCAGCACTGTCTAGGAGAGGAATTCAAGTGGCAGATTCTAGATGTCTGGTGTGCTCTTCTTTTCCAGAAACAGCAGAACACCTATTCTTGAAGTGTGATTTGGCTAAATTAGTGTGGATGCAAATTGGGTTGTGGACGAAAACACCTTCAACCATAAATGCAGATTCGATCAGAGAAGCATTGTACCCATAATTGTTAATGGCGGATAGCGACAAATAGCGATAAGGTACCTATATGCCACATAACGAACAACGATAAATAGCGGGCGGCTATTTTATAAATAGCGATACACTAGAAAAAAAAAATTTAATTTTTTTTATATATACTATATCAAAATACCCTGGTATATATGCTATTTTACATGTATATTTAACAAAACCCTATAATCCAGCTATTTTATAACTATATTTAATTGCTATTTATATTAAAAAATACAAAAAAAAAAATTAACTGTCGCTATTCTCGCTATCAGTCGCTATAACCCTAATAGCGACACTACATCGCTTCGCTACGTAGCGCCCTATAGCGATCGCCATAGCCGCTATTGAAAACTATGATTGAACCAGGTGGAGAGCTTGGGTGGCACAAATAATGGTAAGAAAGTCATGCACCTTATCGCTTTGGCAATGGTGTGGAGAATCTGGATTGCGAGAAATGAAAGAATTTTTAAACAGAAGCTGGTTGCGGTCAGAACTGTGGTGGAAGGGGTTAAAGAATTGTCTTTCCTATGGCCTATGGGTATCAGCCAGATGCAAACAAGAAGACATGAGCTGGGGATTATGGAGGAATGCAGAAACAAGAGCATAGTCTGGTTGTTTTTTTGGTGGCATGATTATTTCAATATGTATGATGGTTTTTTGAGGTTTTAACTCTTGTAATGTTTTATATCCAGCAACTTGATGGTTGATGGAATAAAAAGTTGGCTTTGTTGTTAAAAAAAATAGATACCATTATACAAATATAATACAAATATTTTTATATTATCATTTTATCAGTTGAAATAATAATAATTTATATTTTTTAGGAAAAGATAATAGAAGTCGAAAATAACTTCAAGATAGTTAATTGGGTTACGCTTCCATTATCTTCATACAATTTACTTTGTTTATTAACCATATATATTGCGCCCAGCCCAACCCTCATTCAAGGCAGGCACCTCAACTGCACTTTCTCAAGATGGTAGCCCAGTCAGTGTATCTTCGAGGGACCTAGGCCCGTCCGAGCGTCTAGATGTGCGCCTCTTGTGCCTTTGACTACACAGTTGCCTATAGCTCTCCTCTATACCACTACTAGTAAAAAACAAAAGTTTCTATTGTTTTATATTATGCAGATTATGGAAACCATATTTAGATAAACTTAGCATACAGATCCTTGACATTACATAAAACCTACAGAAGAGTTGAGCATAAATTTTGTGTTAATTAAAAAACATTGAGAATGCGCATGTAATGCATTGCTATTTTCTCAATCGTCAATCCTAACCTTTGGCTAATGAGCTTCAACTACCTACTGTAGTTCAAGTACTTTAAACATGTGTACATGTAAAAACTACACTGAGTAGCTATGTCATGTGATTATTTCCTAATAATGAAGTTCAGGTTTGGGAATCAAAATTTCTTGCGTTCTCATTAACGGTAATTATATTATCAGACAAACTAAATAAAATCATGTATAATACAAACTTTATTGTACATGAATGTGCAATTAATAAAGCATAAGGTACAACTAACAAGGAAGAACGCAATTAATAACCATAATTGATATGCAATAAAAAGCAGATGTTACACATATACTATGGATTAATACTTAAAATTACTGAGTTTCTACAGCCTCAAAATTCAAAAATCATGTTCCATATTATATCATCATCATCATCATGCTCAGTAAATCCCACCAATAGCAAAGCTGAGGTAGGGTCTGAGAAGGGTAAGATGTATTGTAGACAACCTTACCTCTACCCCATAGGAATAGAGAGGCTGCTTCCAGTGAGACCCCCGGCTCGATAGTAGTTTTGCATCATGCCTTGGACATAAGGCACATAACACTAAGCAATTAAGACAAATGCCGATTAGCGCATGTCCCCCCTTGTCTTTCGGTTATCAACGCCAACACATGATGTATGATAAACCATCCCCCTCTTTTAACGTTATTTTCATGAAATTAGTAAAATAACGTTAGAATTAGCACACTTTCACTACCCTCCCCCCCCCCCGCGCGTGCGCGCGCGCGCCCACACATATATACATTATATGTTTCATATTATATGCTTTGTGTACATCCCTAGTTTTAGTGTCTAACCTGCCAATCTTACAAAGATGCATTTCCAGCAAAATGAAAAGGAAACATATCAGGCATGGGTATGTCATCGACCTCATGAAACAATGGTAAAACTTACATCTCCTTCATCAAGACGAACGTGTTTCCTCAACAACTTTGAAGAGAACACAACCTTCTTGTCTGGACTAGGGCATCCATACCCAATTAAAAGTTGTATATCCTGTCTCGATAGTGACCTGAAACACAATTTATATTCTAATATCACAAAAAAGTAAATAATGAATGTAACAATGCAGAGTAGCATGAACATATAAATCGTTAGCCGCCTTAGACTCAAACTCAACACTTAAGTTCATAATCTCAGGCAATAAACTCAAAGCATCTCACACTCAGATTTATCCCTACACCCATTAACCCTGAACTAAAAAAGAGGCCTATGGCAAATTTAAAAATGAATCCAAAACCGGACTGCTATTATTAAGCTCGGCGGTGTTTGAATGTATGTTTTGAAATTGATTATCAAGCCACAAAAATCATTTTTTAGTGTTTGGATGACCTACTTCTAACCATAACTATCCCATAGTGCCGTTACTTAACGGTCAGATGATCAGATTCCTACAACCCACAACAAGATTGGTCATTTAAATGTGGAGCAAAATCACTTATAGTTCCTTACTTAACAGTTATGTTATCTTTGATTTCCTTAAATAATATGATAATCTGCCAAACATGTTTGTTCTATTCGAAACACTGTCTCCGCATCATGTTTTGAGTTTTGTTACAACTGAATTTTTTTTCATTCAATAATTCAACATCTCAAATCTCTTTCAAAACATACATCCAAACGCCCAAATCCATGCCAAAATGAAAACTCCAACTCCTTCCAGATAATGGAATCAATCACTTTCCATACATATATATATTACAAGCTAGGTCAGCACTAAAGTTTTAAAAGACCAGCATAATGCGCTAGGCGCCGAGGAAACACCATCAAGGTAATGAAGGTGCGTCTCAAGCAGTTCTAGGTCAAAATTAGGGCCTGCAGGAGGTTTATATGTAAAAACAACCTAAGAGATTAAAAAACTATAAAAGGTCTCCTTGATAAATACGTTTATATGTAAACAGACGAGAGATATGTGGTTTCTGTTTGTAAATGACACGCCTCGGTTTTGGGACCAAAACACCTAGACGCGCCTCAGGTTTAATAAACCAAGGACAGCATACAACACATCTAACAAGTTTCATATAACCAAAAGCACTTCACAAAGCATATAACCATCATGAAACAAGCTCTAACTAACCTCAATATATCAAACCTATCTTTCCCAAAACTTAAACCAGCCGTCTGCACCGTCTTCCAATCCCTAGTAAAATCAAAACCCTCCTCCTCCATAGCCTCGGCGAACCCTGAATCCGCAATCAACTTACCCTCATCTCTCCTCCTACAATCAAAATAATTCTGCTGAACCAACCTCTCCATCAATTCAATCCACTCAGGCCAAGGATGCACCAACTCAACTTCTTTACCCAACAACCCCTTCTCCTTAACCTCAACCTCAACATCATCCTCTTTTAACTGTTTCTCACCACCCTGTTCAATTGTAGGTTGTTTTTCTTTCTTGGATTCGCGCCAAGCACGAATTCGTTGAAGGGTTTCGTCCTTCTGGGTGCGTTCTTTCTCAATTGCATCGATTTGGTCGAACACAAAGCTCATGCGAGCTGAAAGAGAAGTGGGTTTTGGGTTTGTTTCCGGTGAATTGGAGGCGGTGGAAGAAAAGGGGTTTATGATCAGTTGGTTGGTGAAAATGGGTTTGTGGAGATAAAGGTTTCTGGGAAAGAAGCGGTGAGAACGGAGGATGTGAGATAAAGCCATTTTGGGAGGTGGGTCGGCATAAAAATGGAAACTTTAAACCTCCATTGTTGAATCTTGATGATGATGCTTAAACCCTGAGATGGATATGGGAATAGGGAAAAGGTTTTTGTTTTGTAAATGGGCTTTGGTTTGTGTGGCCCATGAAAAGTGGCCGAGAATCTTGTAAGCCTAAAAAGAAGAAAAAACGAAATATGATTTTGTGTAACTCATGTTGGGCTGTTGGATTTGCAAACGTTGAATAGAAACTAGCCCAATAGCTCTTGGTTTAAAGTAGGAGCGTAAACAAGAGGCTTACGTTGAATAGAAACTAGCCAAATGGCTCATGGTTTAAAGCAGTGGCGGAACCAGACTTTTATGACTGGGGGGTCGCAATGTAACTTTTATATACACAAAGTTATATCTGTTATTTTTTTCGATGAATGTACTACGACCAATGTAACGATATTATGTTGCTGATAGCTAGACTTTTGTACCTATTAATATTTGTTTTGAGTTTCTTTTTCTTATCTCAAATAAACAGATCTCTACATTAAATTATATGATCTATATAGTAGAAGGGTTAGGTTCATTTGTGAACAACCCCCTTGATTGTGAACACTAGTGAATTAATCTTAGCCATTGATTATCAATATACAAGTGTAAACACAAGTGTAAATCAATGACCAAGATTTGATGATGAAAATACACTAGTGTATTTTACGATTTAATGATGTAAATCAATGGTCAGGATTTATTCACCTAGTTCACAAATACACTAGTTTTCACTTTAGAACATCCCCTATAATAGAAACTATAAGTAATTAGATAAAATTATATCTATAGCATAAGAAAAGAATTTATATATTTAATGCTAAATCAATAAATTAATAAGTAAATAATTAAAAGTGGGAACTGATTCGTTGATATTGTTAAGTTGTCTTCCAATCAAAAATAATAAAGTAAAAGACATATCAATAAACAATAGCTTTTTTAGAGTATTAGTTGGGCCAGATACTAAGTTTTAAAAAGCCCAAATAGGACGTGCATTTTGTTATCTGTTCAACTTCATCTTTTAAACCTAACAACAGAAGCTCGGCATCCCTGACTGCAGGCCTTCCGCCGCACTGGCACCTTATCAGAGAAAAATATTATGGCATCTTATCTTCTTCTTCTCTTTCAACTAAGGTGATAACCGAAGGATCAAAATATCAATAAACCTCAACATTAGATCTTGGTTCAGTTTAGAGTTTAACATGTCGGAGGGTGGCCGGAGGGTCAACGGACCCTCCTGACCCCCCTGTGGTTCCGCCACTGGTTTAAAGTGGGTGTGTAAACAAGCTCAGAGGTTCGAGACTTACTTTGGATCAGCTTGGTTAAAAGCTCGAACTAGTCGAGCCTTAACAAGCCTGAGCTCGAACCTGAAATACAAAGCTCGTTTAGGCTAGCCCAAACAAAATTTTAGTTTTTTTTTTATATATTATAATGATAATGATGATTATAACTTAATCCTAAAAAGCCCAAGTCGATCTCAACTTAGGTCTATATGATTTAAACTAATAACACTTATGAGTCGCACTTTGGCTCGTTTAAGCAATATCAAAGCCGAGCTCGAGCTTTGGATTTTACTTGCGAGCCGAGCTTGAGCTAAAATAAGTAGACTCAAACTGAGTCGAGCTCAAGCCTAGTCGGGCTCAGCTCGGCTCGTTTACACCCCTAGTTTAAAGCATGTTTGAGGAAAAAAAAACTTGAAAAAAGTTATTTTGATATTGATTTGGTTTGTAAATGAGTTGAGCTTGAGTCAAGGTTGGCTATAGCTCATTGGCTCACTGGCTCGGTTAAAAACAGAGCCGAGCACGAGCTCAACTTTTCAGCTTGTTTAAAAATTTGAGTCGAGTTCGGGCTCGCACTGTTTCAGCTCGTGAACAACCATAGTGGTTACTCCTAAGCCAAGAAACAATGAAGAATTAAACAATATACGCATAATGACAAACAAACGTACGTACTAAAATCTCATTCTTGGCATGTTTCTGGTAGGGTGATAGGGTTTCATATGCCTCTTCGGAAAGTTGTCACGATCACTTTTCACATGAAAACCACCTAAAGTCATTAATTGAAGAAAACAAATATGTGTATGTTAATGCCATAAAGTGGTAAGACCCATTTTTGTCACACCCCAACCGATGGCGGAAACAACTGGGTGGGATGAAACAGATTGCTCGAGACTTCATAACGTGCTAATGTAACAATATTTAAATAAACAAATTTCATTTCATACTAAAATGATTACTTCATCTTGGAATAAAAAGTACTACATTTGAAACTTAAACAAATACAACAATAGAATTACAAATAAGAATTTAAGTGTGTTTCTAAATTCATCCTAACTAGATTTCTTCAAGCGTCAACATACGTTTCCTGCAACATGTATTAAAATAAAATCAATAAAAAGTTGGCGAGTATACAAGTTGGATTACATAGCATATGTATAAAAGATTGTCTCAAATCCAAAATGGCATTTTGTATACTAAGTTAGATCACATAATAGCATGTATATAGGTCAACCCTCGTGTCCACTAGTATAATGCGCATCCCTCGTCACTACAGTGATCGAGACCGTAAAGATTGAATAACTTAACCAATACCCCAAACGGGCGGTGTGCTACTCCTATAGCACTATAATTGTTAAGGTGGGCTTGCGCAAAGTTAATGACAAATAGTTTGCATGAATGATTGAATATCCAGCATGAGTAACCTAAGCATATAAATAGCATGTTTGATGGATTGAGTGAATTCATGAGTTTAATTGTGTGAACTGTGTATTTTGATAGTTTATACATGTTACACCCAAAAGTGCATTACAGCGTAAAAAGGGTCAAGTATGCTCACGGTTTGCAAAAGCTTCCAAAAAATATGAGCGGTGAGTCTTGAGAGTATTAGGAATGTCGCGGTTATCTTAAACACTTGAAACTTTCTGCCTAAACTTGACAATTTCTTAATGATTTTGGAGTGTTTGAGAGTAATTTGGAGTTGTGGAAAGTGAAAATGTGATGGAGGAGGCTTGGTTTTTATAAGAAAGGATTAGGTTTGGGTTTAAAGAAGGTTGGAAGGTAATTGGAGGAGAAAGAATGTGGAAAAGGGTGAAATCTAATTGGCTAAAGAATGGTGAAAGGTGATTGGAGGAGAAAGGGGGTGGAAAATGGTGAAATCTGATTGGTTAAAGAAGGATGGAAGGTGATTGGAGGAGGAAGGAGGTGGAAAAACTTTTGGTTTTGCTCACTTTTAGTCCCTGCACTTTGTAACTAGGTTATTTTATGTTGTTTTCTTATATTTAACTTGTTTTTAGGTATATAAGTGTATTTTAAATCTCGTTTTTGTGTATAAAGACATATTTAAAGATATGCAACATATATAACACAAATATGAAAGTTAACACAAAGGAATATTAAAGTGAATTTCCATTATGATCAAAGTCTCGAGATTGAAACGAAATACGAATTACAATGTTTCTAAAATAGAAATGTGAATACAAGTTTTTAAACAAGGGAAGTACAAAAATACGGAGTGTTACAATTTTGCAGGTGTCGTTACCCTCAACAATATTAGAAAAAAACCATAGAACAATTATCCGCAATGTCGGGATCAAACCCTCAACAATTGTGATAGGTATTACAGAAATCCGTTAACGCAACACTTACACATATTTGGGGTTAAAGTATTAAGTAAAACAACTCACAAAGGATCTTAGCCCACCAGCCATTATAGACCTCTTGCTCGGCTTTGCCTATACAAGAGTAATGATGATGAACTTTAGATCAAGTCCTCAATGCTTATATTTTGCCACCACGGTGAGCCAATAATTACTAAACCCATAATCTTAAACCAAAACCTTTAACCCTCTTTCTAGAAATCAACACATTATTAACTACACATACATAGAAAACGTGAATGTTTGATTCAAACAAACACAAGATTAATGATTTGCTTTTAAGAGTTTGCTTCAATTATATGATTAGTTGTTTAAAGTTATTAACACATACCTTATGGTTATCCATAACATGGGGGTTAAAGAGTCATTAAGGGTTCATTTCCCCTATTTTCCCTAAGTGATGCAAGAACTTAGCCACTCATGGCTATAAAATTAAACATCATCAAGCTTGACTGATTAAAGATAAACATACAAGAATGCTTGTTAAAAGAGTTCTTACAATCTTGGACTAATTAAAACTAAAATAATAAAAACTAGAGTAAATTACAAAAATCGTCCTTTCTGTTTACACCATATTGCAAGTTATGTCATTTGTCTTTAAAGTTGGCGGGATTCATACTTTATGTTTACAAAACCTTGCATAGTATGTCCTTTAGCCCTAACTCTGTTATTTTATAACGTTAAATCAGGGTAGATTAGTAATTTTACTCTTTTATGTATAACATACTTAATAAATAAAACAAAAAATAAAAATATATATCAAGAATCCCCTTTATCACAGCTCTCTTTCTATCCCTCAATTCTCTCTCCTTCTCTCTCTCTAACATCCTACACCCACCGCCACATAGCACCACCACCACCAACACCATAAACCACCCCCACCGCCGCATAGCACCACCACTACCATAAACCACCATCCCTTTTCTCACCCCTTTCTCTATCTATCTATTCTCTACCAATTTTGAAACCTAAAATCGAAATAAAAACAAAATCAATTCTCAGATTCCACCAGATATGAAAGCAAAAACAAAATTGATTCAAATCGCATTCAAACAGTACCTCAGCAACAAGGTAATTGAGAACGACAACAAGGTAGATCGGTGCTCCAGATCTACCTCCGGCGAAGGCCCGCTTCTTTCTTTCCTAGACAACTTTTCTTCCTCTGGCAGCCTTTCCATTTATAAACTCTCAGTTTCTGATTATTGATTGATATTGAAATGGTTGCCAAAAATTAGAGCGCGGGTTTATTTATCTGATGTCCCCGGCGATGGTTAGGGTTTCTGACCTTGGGATGTAGCTGTTGGTAGCGATCATCGCTCGAGGAGATGTCTAGGGTTTATGACTGTCATAGTCGTGGAGTAGGTGGCGGCGGCAGGTGGGTGGTAGTGCTGGTGGCCGTGGCGGTGATGGTGACTGTGGTTGGGTGGTGGTTGCAGAGAATAGATTGAGAAAATGTGAGGATATATGTTTACTCCAGATGTTACTTGTGTGGTGTTAGAAATTCAATTTGTTGTTAGGAAAAGTGGTCTAGGGCTCTGTTGTCATGGTGATTTTTAGATGCCACAGCAGGAGCATAATTAGTTTTACCCTTGGTTTAATATTCTTGGTGGTGATGGTGAGATCCGATTTTTAGAAAAAGAGGGTCTTGAGAGAGAGAGAGAGAGAGAAAGAGTTAAGAGGGAGAGAGAGTAGATCTGATAAATTTATCTTTTTATATATTTTGATATTTTGAATCTTTGATTTTTTCTATCAAATGTAATTTAAATACTTGAGTAAAATTACCAATCTACCCTAGTTTAACATTAAAGTTTAACTAAGTTAGGGCTAAAGGACATACTATGCAAGGTTTTTTAGACATAAAGTATAAATCCCGACAACTTTAAAGACAAAGGACATACTTTGCAATCTGGTGTAAAAATAAAGGACGATTTTTGTAATTTACTCTAAAAACTAAGATAGAAAGGTGGTGGAATGGTGGGTGGATGTATGGTAGAATGGTGTGGAAATGGAAATGGATGTGAGAGATGTTGGGGGTGCAAGGGATTTCAATTATGCTTTAAATGGTGAGCTTGGGGTTTAAATTATAGCCTGGATAGAGGGTGAGGCACAACCGGTTTTGTTGACTTTTTTGCATTTTGTCCGTTTGTGACAGCCGGAGAGTTGACTTTGAGCTTGGGGCACGGCCTTGTCTAAGTGAGACACGACCATGGTCAACTTTGCAGGGTCCACAACCTGTTTTGCCTTTAGTTGGGATCTTGGGCACGAGGGTGCGTTTGCCAAGCACGACCCTTGCCTTGTTTTCTTTCAGCCAAGGATGTAAGTACGAGGTGGTGCTTCATGGAACATGGCCCTTTGTCTTGAATTCTAATTTGTCTTTTTTTAAGATTGCAAAGGACATGGGGGCATATATGGTGAAGTACAGGGGCTTGGCTAGGATAATTTCCTTGAAAAAAAAAACATATTAACGGTATTTATCTTCAAGAAGGGTATTGTCACACCCGACCCGGAGCGAAAATGGTACGGGGCATGATTGGTGTCCAAAGCTTATAACAACTATTATAAAGTTACAAATTTAAAGCATCATATTAAATTTTGTCTCACATAATCATAGAATACATACAATAATCCAATTTCATGAACCATAACAAAAAATCCAGTTTAATTACTAAGGCAAGCCCTAATTGTGACAACCTGCAACTTCAGGTTACTACTTTAACCTAACCACAGTTAATTTAATCATACATTCATAGTACTGCATTTAACTAGGGTTAGTTAAATGAGTCTACGTTGGTAATTCGGGGAATCACCAGAACATATACATGATAACTCTCGAACATTGACAACTAACGTGAATAATATTCTTAAACGGATGGTTTATACGAAACTTATGTGCTGCATGACAAATACGTGAACCGTATGCTTTAATTGTAAATTACATGTTACTATGTGGTTTATGTGTGAAAGTTATATTATTAGGGGGTGTTTAGAGTTATTTGTGAAACTTTAATAAGTACTCAAAACCCTAAAATCTCCATAACTTCTCTGTACACATTTCTACACTCTCTAATCATCTCTAATCCCTCTTCAATCATTCCTAGCTTCACAAGTTCACACACATCAATCATTGATCTTCAATCCATCTAGATTTAATCAGAGGTAAGTGTTTATGATTATATGACGTATTGTTAATCTTGTTCTTTTGATTTGTCCAACCCATAGATGATCCAAACAATTAACTGTGTGTGTTTAGTTATGCTAATAGATACGTAATGGCTTAGACAAATGGGTGTGCAATGATTGTTGATGTTTGTGGTATGATTACACTGTTAGATTGATTGATTTGATGACTGACATTGTTGATTTATGTGCATTTGGGGGTTTCTGTTCGTAGAAACCTTGAAGAATGAAATCCCTGATTATTGTCAGACTTTGTGAAGTTACAAAGCCTATGTCTACATTTGTTAAGATACAAAATGTCCGTATTTATGGCTTTAAATGTTGTCCGCATTTGTTTAAAAATACCTGGTCCGCATTTGTTGTTTATGTATCATGTCCGCATTTACATGTTTGAAGTTGTGATGTCAGCACTTAAATAAGAACCCCTATGTCCGCACTTATATACTTAATTTCGAGCATGGCACTTAAATAAGAACCCCTATGTCCGCACTTATATACTTAATTTCGAGCATGGTTCAGACTTAGATGATTAGTTAATTGTCCGAACTTATATTGAATAAAGGGATTGGAACTTATTTTGAGATGTAGTCCGAACTTACTCATTTTATGAATGTCCAAATTTAGTAGAGTTGCATCTTTCTGAGGACATGGTCCAAGATAGGACTGCGTGGAGGCATAAGATTAGGGTTAAGGACTTCTAGAAGATACTACAGTAAGGTCTTAGGTGTATTTTAAGGAGGTAGGTTTTTCCTAGTCTTTAAGGGACTTTTTCGGTGATTACCTTCTTGTGTTTATGCCCAAATGATGTTGTATGCATGCTATTATACATGATTTACATTATATTGTGCCAACTCGGATCAATTTCTTGGTATGGGGGACTTCTTATTTGTATATTCTTAGACTTGGTGTGTTGGTTTGTTGTCCGTTTTCGAGCCGAGGGTCTCTCTGGAAGCAGCCTCTCTATCCCTATGGATAGAGGCAAGGTCTGCCTACATCCCACCCTCCCCAGACCCTATAAGTAGCTTTGCTATTTGTGGGATTTACTGGGTATGGTTGTTGTTGTTGTTGTTGTAGTGTTATCCGCACTTAATATTTTTGTATGTCCGCACATATCAATATATGTAGGTGTCCGCACTTGTAGTTTTTTTTAAATGGTCCGCACATAGGTGAATTACAATGTCCAAACTTGTAGATTTCATATGGTCCGAATTTAGTGTGAGTTATATAGTGCGAACTTATGACACATTAAGATGTCCGAACATAACTGTTTTGTGAGGGTCCGAACTTGAGATGTCTATAAGAGTCCGAATTTAATTAATTGGCATGTCAACACTTATATCCGATTAAATTGTCTTCACATGCAAAGAAGTTTCCTTGTTCGCACATGCCAACTGCCAAACATTTCTTAATATATATTGTTTGTAAGGTGTCCGAATATATATTATTCATTTAAATTGTGTCAGTACATAATTTCATGGCTTGTTCCACATCTAATTAAGAAGTATTATACTCTGAATATATAAATATGGTGTCGAAGTTTCTTATAATAGATGTATTATTTATGTGAGGACCTAAGTGCTTAATATGTGAATAAATATAGTGTTGGATACTTAGGGTATTGCAAAACCCTACTCGAATACTCACTTATATGACATTAAACCTTAGGTCACGAGTAACGGACCTAATAATTAATTAACGCTAGAAGAGCATTATCATACCGAGCAAACTAAGGCGAGTTCACTACTCTTTCACAAGTATGCGTCCCGGGGGGACAAACAAACTAATATTCCGGGGAGGAATACTTTTAAACGCTTTGGTTTAATTTCGATGTTAGTTAATAAACTCGAACTCTATCACGAAAGTCCCTACTTAGGGTATTAGTTGATAGCCCTATTAGGCTTGACAAACCTCACACCGTACCGGGGAGGACGGGCGTGAACTAATGACCTTAAACACTTTGATCAATGATGATAGACATTGATGAGGGCATAAAAAACGAACAGTCAATCAGTACAGAGTTTATTATTCGTAACATGTTGTTAAACTAAACACTTAACATGATTTTCGTGAAACAAAACTGTGAACTCGCCAGCTTTATGCTGATACACTTTTTCTGCATGCTTGCAGGTCGTTAGATGCTTCGAATAGGAACTTGCAGTGTGGGAAGCCGATGTCGTCATGGGTCGTGTTATTCGCGAAGACATTTGATGTTTGTTTATGTTTTCTTTACAAAACGACGTTGAATTGGTTAAACAATGACTTATGCTTCTGTTGAACGATTATTGGTTTGAATTAAATATTTTGAAATGCACTTTTCACATTGATTTCGATCTTGTGATTATTATTATACTGTTAGTTCAATGTGATTAGTGGCTAGATCCTGGTACGTCACACGCCTCGCGGTGGATTCCGCATGTGGTATTTTGGGGGTGTGACAGTTTAGTATCAGAGCCATTGGTTATAGTGAACTAGGTTTTAAAACGGTTTTATAAAACTAGACTGTAACCGAATCAGTTTTGAAACTGCGCTCCAGATTGCAAGGTTCGTCTTTTACTTTCTGTATACATTATACATTTAGCATACACATACGCATTGCATTGCATATAGTTGCATACACAGTTTTATAGCATCTCTAGAACTTCGTGATCCTTATCGTTTTGACAACATCTTAGCTTTTAACACTCGAATATGAGGATCTTTTGACACAAGTTAAGAGGAACTGAGATGAACAGGAAAATCACATTATCATTACAGGTGCACACGTAATAATAATTTGGGGTGCATGTGAGTCCCAGTGAGACTTAGCAAGTGTGAAAGGATTCTGACCCATTATCCGACATAATTGGGGATTCGACAATCTATAGGAGTCACAGCGATGATTGACTTTTATTCAATCGTGATCCTTACTCCTTCCACTCTTCTTGTGGATGTAGAATCATGAGAGGATGTGGTGGACGCGGTGGTGGCCGTGACGGTGGACGTGGCAACATCGTCATGACTCAGGCGGAGTTGACAGATCTCATTAATAGGCATGTGACTGAGGCTTTAGCAACTCAACAACCAGGTACGAGATTCACAACATGATGATTCTTTATTCTCTTATTCTTTATTCATATATTCAAACTCTCATTCGTATGTTGTACACTCTTTCACCTCTAGGTCAACACGTGAATCAGAATCAGAACAATCCGTCTGTCTGTACTTTCAAGGCGTTCATGGATTGCAAGCCACAAACATTCAATGGAACTGAAGGAGCGGTGGGACTTTTCCGTTGGTTTGAGAAGGCTGAATCGGCTTTTTCTATGTGTAACTGTTCGGCTGGGGACAAGGTGAAGTATTCTTTAGGCACATTGGAGGACGGTGCCTTAACTTCGTGGAACGCCCAAGTTCAGATGCTTGGGATTGAAATGGTAAAGGCTACTACTTGGGATGATTTCAAGGAGCTGATGTGGGAGGAGTATTGCCCTCGTGATCATATTCAAAAGCTGGAGAATGAGTACTATCATCTGAAGATGGTGGGATCCGAGATTGAAGCTTATACGAAGCGTTCTCATGAACTTTCCAACATGTGCCCTAACCTATCGAACCCGCCCCACAGGAGGATCGAGCTGTATATCAATGGTTTGGCGCCACAAATCAAGAGTACGGTTAATGCGGCGAACCTTGATAACTTACCACGGATTATCCATCTAGCACACAAGATTACTGACCAAGAGGTTGAACGTGGTTCACTACCAGACCGTGGTGCCGCGACCACTCCTGCTGCCGACAACAAAAGAAAGTGGAATGACTCAGACAAGGCCTCCAATTCAAACCAGCAACAGAAGAAACTTGATAACAACAACAATCGCAGCTTCAACCAGACTCCGCCTGCAAATCAGAACCAGAACAACAATTAGAACCAAGGTTCATATGCAGGCAAGCAACCAAAGTACAGGAAGTGCAATTATCATCACTACGGCCAGTGCACCCGAACCTGTCAGAGGTGTGACAAGGTAGGTCACATGGCAAAAGACTGTAGAGCCCTGTTCCCTAAGCAACAACATCAGCAACATCAACAGCAACAACAGCAACAACCACAGCAACAACAGAGACAGCAGCCACAACAAAATTAGGGTTACCGGGAGGGGTGCTTCTAGTGTGGGAGTGAGGGTCGCATCAAGAAGGATTGCCCCCTGTTGGGATTGAACCCTACAAAGGAACATATGATAAAAGCCAAAACTGGTTCAGAACAGTGGATCATCAAAAGCAGTGTTTGCACAAAGATCTTTCCCCTTGACAGTGGCTCTAACAACTGATTGATTCCAAGTACTGCCCAATACAACTGCTGCTGACCTAAAGACTGATGAAGATTAAAGTATTGAAGCTCAATCTACTGATGTGTCCTAAGTACTGTTGAAGACCAAAGCTCTGCTCATTCAAAGGACTGATCATCTATTGAAGAAAGCACTGATGCTCAACATCAGTGCTTAGCCTACAACAGTGGAATGAAGAATCAGTAGTTTACTTATGTATTGTTTATGTAATCAGTAGTTTGTAATAAGTGGTTATATGTAACAGTACTTAGAGGTTGTTAGGAGGTTAGATGTCACTTTCAAGGTGACGTCAGCCAAAGATGCTCAGTGGTTAGGTTATACTATAAATAGAATAGTACTCTGTACTGTTCCATTAGCTCTTTCCTTCTAAGTCATTCTGTATTATCAATCACTGAGCTCAGGCTGAGGAGGAGACTTGTGCATGCATGTATTTGATTTGTTTATTGTAATCAAATACAATCATTCGATTAAATGTTAAACATGTGTGCTTAAACCTTTCTTCCATTGATTCTGTATTCAAAGTTTACTTTCATTATTCCGCTGCAATTTATCTCTGTTTCATCTTCACTTTAATTAAACAAACACAATCTAAGAAACTCAGATCCTAACACCCCCAGTTGAACCATAATTCCAACAACAACAATGGGAACAACAACAACCACAATAACAACAACGCCGGGAACCACAACAACAACAATGGTAACAAAGGTGGAAATGGTGCTCGTGGAAGGGCATTCACTATTGGCTCCGGTGACGCCAAGAACGATGGCAACGTCATGACCGGTACGTTTTCTGTGAACAATCTTTTCGCCTCTATTTTATTCGATTTTGGTGCCGATTGGAGTTACGTATCATTGAAGTTCATTAGGCTGTTAGGATCGGCCCCCACACCTCTCGAAACTAAACACTTGGTAGAATTGGCTGATGGTAAGCCAACTGAAGCGTCTCATGCTCATGTTGGGTGCAAACTCGACCTTCTAGGTTAACTGCTTGACATTGACCTTCTTCCCGTCACTCTTGGTAGCTTTGACGTAGTCGTAAGTATGGACTGGTTGTCCAAACACCGAGCCGAAATTCTCTGCAAGGAGAAGATCATCCATATTCCTCTCCCTAGTGGAGATTCTCTGTCTGTTCAAGGTCACCAGAGTGGTGCCACGGTTGGCATCATCTCATCTATGAAAGCCCATAAGTGCATACGGAAGGGCTACCCAGCTATTCTAGCTCTCTTTACCGACACTCAATCTGAAGAAAAGAGGATCGAAGACATTCCAGTTGTTCGTGACTTTGCCGATGTGTTTCCCGAAGAACTTCCAGCACTACCTCCACATCGAAAAGTGGAATTCCAGATCGAACATACGCCAGGAGCGGCTCCAATTGCTCGTGTTCCTTATCGTCTTGCATCGGGAGAGTTGCAAGAACTATCGAATCATCTCCAGGAAATATTGGATAGAGGTTTTATCCGACCTAGTTCTTCACCGTGGGGAGCCCCAGTCTTATTTTTAAAGAAGAAAGACGGGTCTTTCCGCATGTGTATGGACTACCGCGAACTCAACAAGGTGACGGTCAAGAACCGGTATCCTCTTCCTCGTATTGACGATCTGTTTGACCTGTTGCAAGGGTCAAGCTTCTATTAAAAAATCGACCTAAGATCGGGCTATCACCAGATGAGATTCCGAGAGGAAGATGTTCCCAAAACAATCTTCCGAACGCGGTACGGTCATTACGAGTTTTTCGTCATGTCATTCGGGTTAACCAACGCACCAGCGGTTTTCATGGACCTCATGAACCGCGTGTGCGAACCGTATCTTGGTGACTTCGTCATTGTGTTTATTGATGACATTCTGATCTATTCTAAGAGCAAGGAGGATCATGAGCGACACATGCGTCTTATCTTGGAACTCCTGAGGAAGGAACAACTTTACGCAAAATTCTCCAAGTGTGACTTCTAGATTCGGGAAGTACACTTTCTTGGTCATGTGGTCAACGAGCCGGGGATACGTGTTGATCCAGCAAAGATCGATTCTATCAAGAATTGGGCAGCACCTAAGACTCCTACGGAGGTATGACAATTTCTTGGCCTCGAGGGGTACTATCGCAGGTCTATTGAGGGATTCTCAAAAATCGCTCAACCTCTTACCGCTATAACCCAGAAGGCTGTCACTTATTCGTGGGGATCGAATCAGGAGAGCGTCTTTCAGCATTTAAAACAAAAACTCTGCAGTACACCGATATTGTCTTTACCCGAGGGTACGGACAACTTCGTGGTGTACTGTGATGCTTCTATTCAGGGTCTCGGTTGGTTGGATGAGTGATAGAAAGCTAGCAGAAAGACAAATGTTTTGGGATTGACTTCTTGTGAGAACCCCTTCACTAATGTTGCCAATGATTTGGTCTGGTGGATGAGATTTAAGGAAGATTAGATCCCCCCTTATATGGAACAATGGCATTGAATGGTGAAGGCTGCAGATGTGAATCATCTAAACTAACATCTGTTGGCAATTTTGAAGAGCCAACAGCTGTTGGAGATGGAGGTGGAGGAATGGGAGGAATGGGTGTGGCACGATGTTGGCTTTTATCCACAGATAATGGATTTTTGTCAACAGAGGTTGGACTTGATGAAGTGGCAGAGGTTTGATCAATAACTGTTGATGCAGCAGTGGCAGAGTTTTGGCAGCTGTTTTGAACATCTGCTTCTCTGGTGGTGGATGTGACTTTATGTTGTGGAATCACAATGTCAAATCCATGATCTTGTGAGAAAGATTATGGTGTACCTGCAGGGTTAGTCTTGACATACACATCTTCAAATGTAAATTTATCAAAGTCAAATAGTTTAGCAGGGTTTGCTAGGATTTTTAATGATGAAAGTTCATTGAACTTTACATTTAAGGTCTCTTCCACACACCTAGTCCTTGTGTTAAACACTTTATAGGCCTTAGCAGTAGTTGAGTATCCCAGAAAATAACCATAATCCACTTTGGCTGCAAATTTTGAAATTGAATCTTTTAAGTTAAGGATAATACATGGGTAGCCAAAGATTTTGAAATATAATATCAATGGTTTTATCTTGAACAGAGTTTCATTGGTAGTCTTTTGATGCCTGGGGTTGATTAAAACTCTGTTCTGTACATCACAAGCAGTGTTTACAGCCTCTGCCCAAAAAGTTAAGGGAAAAACTGAGTCTGCAAGCATTGTTCTGGAAGCTTCTATCATAGTTCTGTTTTTTCTTTCAACCACCCTATTTTGTTCTGGTGTTCTTGGGATGTTGTACCGCCTTACAATCCCTTTTGACACACAGAACACATCCAACTCCTTGTTTCTAAACTCTGTTCCATTATCACTTCTAAAGACTTTTACTGGCAAGTCAAATTGCTTTTCAACCTGTTTCACAAAGTCTTGCAAAATACCTGCAGTCTCATCCTTAGAGTGTAAAAAGTAAGTCCATGTAAACCTTGAAAAATCATCAACAATAACAAGACGGTATCTTTTCTTTTTCAAACTCATGATTTTTACAGGGCCAGACAAGTCCATGTGCAACATTTGTAAACACTGGGTTGTTTTGGTATAACAACTCTCCCAAAACCATTTAAATACTCCTATACGTCCTAAATTACACCTCGTATACGAAAAACGAACCTAATATACCCTTATATTAATAAAAATCAATTAAAAACAAAAATTTAAGGTTCTCGCGGGGCGCGACCAAGACAACGCTAGTCTATCGCGGGCCGCGACAAGGTGACACCAGGCCGCACCCTGTTGGGCCAGGTGTCCCAACGCGTGTGAAGGCTAGTGGTCTGATTCGACTAAGCTAGGGCCTACCCTAGTTCTCTCGCGGGCCACGAAAGAGATAGAAGCGGCAGTCGCGGGCCACGAGCCGACCACAGTCAGACATATAAAAGGAGGCCTCTGGCCTCAGTTTCAGTCGCTCAATTCATTTCTTTTCTCTGTCCCTATAATAGTGTAATATTGCTTGGATATTATACCCCTAAAAAGCGAAGCTCTGCCTCGTTGTAAGTATTATAACCCCCGGTTACGTATTAGTTACTCTACCCGATTGATCTAGGGCTCCGTAACGCATGTCGAGGCTCTGCCTGACTTAGTCGTTAGAGTTCTGTCTCGGGGGTATGGCTAATGTAAATTGGGTTATCTTACTAACACGTGTGCATTGTTTAATTTTAATAGATTATAACCAGGAAGTCATAAGAAAGCAGTAGTATTATCTAAAAACAACAATGTGAGTACATCTATTTTTACAAACCCTTTTATACAAACCAAAATTGTTTTAAATAATGATAACAATTATTGAGTCTATGTATTCTACAATTACTGTCGGTATGTTAGGGTTTTGTATACATTACTTGTTACTATACTGTGAATAGTAACATAACCATAAGTCAGGATTGACAGTACCGTGGGTGGTAATTGGGTAGATATAAACATTGTAATCTCCCTCAATATTGTAAAATGATAAAAGCTTGTTTTGATTAAATTGGGATGCACTCGCCACTATTTCTTGCTGATAATTTTTTTTTAAAACGCGTTTCAGGTAACAAAATGTGAAAACCAAATAGAAGCCAGCTGGAGAGCACTAAAGGCTTGGAAAAGTGGCTATAAAAGTTACCTGAATAAGAACGAAGTTTTATTTCAATAAATTAGGATTTATCCCTATAAACATATTATAATGGAAACTTGGGTTTTTCCCATGTATTTATTATTCATAAAAGTCTGATATTTTAACTCTGATAAACTATTTCCTAACTACGGTCCTAATGTAAATTTCCGCTGCCAAATTAATAAACACCGATACCACTAATCTGGATCTCGCGACACCCGCTCCCGCGGTAGGGGTCGGGGGTTGCGACAGAGAGTGGTATCAGAGCTACAACCACTAATTTAAGCCACATAAGTGTTCTGCTGACACTAATATTTTTATCAATTATGTTAGGAAATAATCTATGTGATTATATGTATATATGTATATTATTATTTTGTGTTATTTGACAATCTGTTAGTTTACAGTATGAGTGAGCAAGGTACGTCTGACGCCTTCTCCCAAGAGTGAAGGAACCTCGTCACAGCCTACTCCTTCGGGGTATTCTGCTGATACAGAAGAGGGAATTTTCATCTTTAAGTCGCAATCCGAAGAACCGTTCCCTCTGAAAAAGAGAGGATGGTTCAGTAGGGGAGCACATGAGAGGCGAAAGAGGATGAAAAAGTTACAACAACAGAGAGCGTTAGCAGCAGCCAATAGGGAAGTGAATGCCTAGACTCAGGAGGCAGTTAATAGACAGTTGGCAAACTTTCATATGCTAGCCACTACTGCAGCAGATCCAAACCTTGATCAGATAGTTGCACCACAACCATTGCCACTATTTCCAACCCAACCAATGGAGATAGAATCTAACCTAGGAAACCAATTTCCCATACCAACATTTGACCCTGACGAGATACCTAGAATCCCAGCACCTAATCCTCTAGCATATGATCCATGGGAAGATGACCATAGGGATTATCGGGAGCTCTATCCTCAGGAAGAACCAATACCAAATCCCATAGCACAGTATACCAACCTTAATCCTTTAGATCCATATTGGGATAACAATCAGTATGTTCAGGAGATATTAAACAACCCATACCCGTATGGAGAACTGTTACCTCAGTACCCTGACCCAGTACCCGCACCACGACCACCTATGAGTGATGAGAATGTGCAGGAACTTCTCACATATGGTGAAGAATTGATAGAAGAAGGAGAGAGGATAATACATATAGGAGAAAAGCTCGTGTGGAAATACGACGAGTGAGAAATGCAGTTCTGGATGAACAACCCCTAGTAGTAGTAATAATAATAATAATAATAATAATAATAATAATATATAGATAAATATATATATAAATGTGTGTAGTTTGAAAAAAAATCAAATCAACTAAAAAGATAACCTAATATCTATCAACGCATAACTAGTAGTGTGTTTAAATTTCAGTTGTAGGTTGTAATATATATATATATGAAAAGAGTAAAAGTCTCGATGTTCGACATTTTTGATCAATTTGTTTGTGTGATTGTTTACATTAAATCTTATTCTGTGATAAAAATTACCTGATAAATGTTTATAATCCAGATGGGCAACGAAGTAAATCAGGAAAACCAGAATTATGATAATAATGGAAATCAAGTAGATAACAGTGCCATCCAACATATAGTAGCACAAGGAATTATAGATGCTATGCCATATATTCTTAAAACTGTTAAAGAAGCAGAAAATAATAGATCTGCAAATGGAAGTAAACGTCAAAACGCTGAACCTAGTCACAGCGTAAATAATGGACCGCTACTCCAATATCCAATTCCAAAAAGAAGAAGGACCATGTCATATGGTTGTTCTTACAAAGAATTCCGGTCTTGCAAACCAATAGAATTCTCTGGCAATGAAGGAGCCATTGCAGCTTTACGTTGGATAGAAAAGACAGAGGCAGTCCTAAAAATAAGCAAATGTGCAGATGAAGATAAGATTATGTTTGCTTCTAATCTTTTTAAGAATGCAGCCTTAGAATGGTGGAATACTATTCTCCAGTCTAAAGGAAGTGACAAAATCTATAATATGGAATGGACTGACTTTAAGGATATAGTTGAAAGGGAATTTTGTCCTCCTCATGAAAAAGAACAAATCACTAATAAGTTCTTAAATCTTAAAATGACTGGAATAGACTGCAAGGGTTACACTACCATATTTTTCGAATATGCTAGAATAGTGCCTACCTTAGCCTCACCAGAACTAGTATTAATATCCCGTTACATCTGGGGATTAATCAGTGAAATCAGACACGTAGTCAAGGCAGCTAGACCACAAACCATAGAAGAAGCAGTAGAATTAGCCAATACTTTAACTGATGAATTGGTACATACGCAAGAAGAAAACCAGAGAAAGAACCTAGCTCAAAGACTTACCCAAGAATTTCGTTATGGAAATAACTACTGTGGGAAAAGTACAGGTTCTACTTCTGCACCTAACTGTAAGTACTGCAAGAAGAAGCATTCAGGAAAATGTTCAATATACTGCAACTTCTGCAAAATGTCTGGACACAAGGAGGAAGACTGCAGGAGGAAACCCAGCAATAAGCTATGCTTCAACTGTGGAGAAACTGGGCATATTAAACCGAACTGTCTGAAACTAGCTCCAACAACAAACAGCAAAACTACCAAGAATGCCCGAGCATTTGTTCTGACAGCTGAAGAAGCCAAGATGATTCCGGATGTGATTACCGGTACGTTTTTAGTTAATGATATTTTTGCTAAAGTATTATTTAACTCTGGTGCAAACCACAGTTTTATTAATACTTCGTTCTGCAAACTTCCCAATCAACCATTAACTAAACTTCAACAAGAATGTTTGGTAGAAACGGCAAATGGAAAATCCATTAAGATTTCTGAAATCTTTTAGGGAGGCCTATTGTTGTTTCTCCTCGCCATAAGTCGCTGCTCCAACTCCCGTTCATACACTTCATCGAGAGGCCTGTTATTGTTTCTCCTCGGAGGCATTTTGAGCCAGGAATTCGGCTCTGATACCAACTGATGTAGCGCGTGATACGATAACGAAGAACAAACACGTTGATTCTGCGAATACCCGTGTAGGTCTTTTCCCAACCCCAAAATTCAACCCAAAGGGCACGGAATTTGAAGTGAAAAGTTGAGTAGTTTCAAAATTCAAGTCTGATTGTTCAAATTACACGATCTTGGGCCTCCAAATACAAGATGGCCCACTCCTCGACACTTGGACCCGCATCACCTAATGGTCATCTGAACGGCCCTCTGTGATTCAAAAGAAGATCTCTGTTTCTCCGGCCTTGTGTTCCCTGCTTGAGCTGTGAGAGGATCTTTGAATTCAATGCGCTTCGTACTTTCCTCGTACCATTGCTGTAAAAAGCTTTCTCTCTCCTGTTCAGGCATTTAATGCTAGTGACCGGAACAGTGATTTGAGGTGATGATCTTATATCCTTTTCTTCTCTTTCTAAAGGTCTTATTTTCAAATAAGGTTAAATGGGCCTTTTGGTCCGTCATTATTGGGAGTCTAGACGAGAAGCCCAATCAGGGGCCCTCATCGACAGTACCCAACTTTTATTTGAAAATAAGCGGTTTTGGACACCAAAGGTTACGCTGGACGTTTCATTTTGAAACCAATTTATGAAATGTATGTAACACCCCGAAAACGGGTTTGGTAATCAAACCACATTAATATTAAAAGACGGGTAAAGTATCGTTAGTGGTAAAATTAACCCGGTAAATATTAGGATTTAAATAAATAAACCTAATATTAAATAAAAGTTGAACGAAGATTTTGAGGAAATAAAGTTTATAAAGGCCCGAGTTAACGGGACTTAAAATAAACTGAGACGTAATTTACCCAAATCCAGTATGTTAACTAGGAATGTTTAACCTAGTTAATAAGTAGGAATAGTGTTAGAAATAAGTAGGTTGTGGCCTATTTAATAACTAACCAAATAAGAGAGGCCAAATTTGGATAAACTTGAAAAGTTATTTAATAAAAACAAAATACACACACATTGTGTGTTCATGAACGAGCAGAGAGCTCCCATGGAGCTCTAACCCTTGTTGATACAAAATCATCAAATTGAAGGTCTAAACAAAGCTTAAATTCACAATTGAACGTGAATTAATGATCACCCAATCTAAGGGATCATAAGGTATGTAAAATTTTGATGATTTGTGAAGTTGTGAAATTTGATGAACATCATAATCCGTGAATTATGGATGAATTACAGAAGTTATGGTTGAATTGTGATGTATACTTGCTTAGGAACAAAACCCTAAGTGAAAATTATACATATATTGCCATGAATTGAATGTTAGGATGATTTACCACACTAGGATAAGTGGGTTTTAATCATATGATGAAAGTGATGATATAACTATGATTAGAATCATCATACATAATATTAATAAGAAGATACTTGAACAATTTAGGTGTTTGAGTACATAAATCATACTTGCCATGAAATGGGTTCTTTATGATAAGATGAAAATTGATGATATATTCATGTTAAAAGATGTTTGATATCATCATGTGTTAAGAATGATTTATGTAGTGATAATTCAATGAGTTATGATTTCGAGAACTTGATTGAATAAGTAGTTAAAACGGTAGCATAAGAATGATGCTTACCGGATATTTGACAAAGTACTTAAACGAGTAGTTGAGCTAAATCATGTAATACTTATGCTAATAGGCAGTTTGACTTCAAACTGACCATTGATATGGTCGAATGATAATTTCGACATAAAAATTGTAGGATGGAATAATCGTGATTGATTATGACTAATTTAACCATCTTACCAATTACGATGATAGTTTGACGCTAAAGAAGCTAGGTGGAAGCTTGGGAAGGAAGCATGTCAAACGAATCAAATATGAAGGAAAAGCATATTTTGGATTGCAAGGTAAGTAAAGCTTACACTCCTTTTAAATTTGTAAAATATTCCTTTATCGTATTGTTTACGAAAAAGATAATTAAACATTTGAAAAGTGATGTTCCGACGTGTAGTCGTACGGAAGAAGATAAGCGAAAATGATAAGAAACCATATCAGTGGTTTAAAAGGAGTAAATTGATTATTCGGTCATACTATGACGAATAGAAAATGAATTTTTATGGTTACCTTATAGGGTATGCCAAAACAAATAATAAGGGCAAAACGGTAATTTGGTCACGAGTTGACAATAAACGTTAGTTTTCGAAAGACACTTCACGGCGTAAGCCATGACAGGTCAAAAGAATCAAGAAATAAGTTATAAGTAAGGTGACCGTACGGTGTAAACCGGAACGGGTTACATAGATGAGATGACAATTAATATCATCTCACAAGGATAAAATGGTCATTTAGACCAAACGGGTCAAAAGGTGAAGATGTCACCATTTGATGATGACGAGTAATCATTGTTTGTCAAGTATAATGATTACAGGAATAACAGCGTGTGGAATATGCGTTGCTATTAACTAGCAACTTAATTGAGGAAATACTAAACTGGTCAATATGTTGATCCGAGCCAGGTATGTATGATAGGTTAACTCCTCAATTAGAACTTGAGGTTCTATGAGAGTTAGTCAAAGTCAAAAATGGACATTTGGGTACCTTAATAGGTAAACCTAATGAGTAATGATTTAAAGTATAGTCCTTGTGTTTTTAGAAACATATTGAATTAATAAACAAGATCATAGTTGGAAAAAATGGGATTTTGGTCAAACATGCCTTAAAAATCCTTCGTCATAAATGAAAGGCTAAAGTTGACCAAAACGCCCTTGATTGATAATGAAACGCCCAGATTTCTTTATTCGAAATATAAGTATTAACGTACTATTTTTAACAAAATTCGAGCATGACCCGTTCGTACTATGAACAATTCCCTGTTTTAACAACCATCATACCACTAATCCTACGACGCATTCCAAAAGACATAACGAAAATCGTAACTTTTTAAACATTTTAAACATCCACTACAAACTAGAAATTTTACAAAAGATTTAACACATCAAGTTTAAAGTTTTAACTACCAAACATAACCTATTTTAACAAAAGTATTTTGACCCATTGGCGATACATCAAAAGTTGCGGAAGCGCATGAAAGGCGTTCAAAGTGTGTTCGATCCGAGCGAATCATAAGCACCTAAACTTGAGTTTTACCTAAAACCAATACAACAAAACAACATTAGCATATCATTCGTAATTCAACTAATTCTTCAATGAACTTGATGAACTAATAATCGCCACTTTAATTTTATACCATACTTGACTAATTCATTCTTGAATTCGACTTTCTTGTTTTTGTAACCAACTCGGTTACACCATTCCTTCTCATATGACTCATTTGGAATGAGTCTATTTTTTTATCCATTCTTCCTCATAAGACTTTTTCTATTTAACCCGTTTACAACGGATTTGCAACATAACAACCATGTCATGATTTGTTCTAATTATCCGACCCATTCAAGACGGATGTTAGTAAACTCATTCTCAAAATTCACATATTAATTGTTTGACCCGTTTACAACAAGTCATCATTACAAACCTACATCTAACATACACTTCTAATGAATAGACCCGTTCGGGTAAGTTTGACAACATAAACATATAACAATTTCACCTTAATACAAAAGCAATCAATTCTACAATTTAAGACATAAAGACACTTTTCTACAATTCAAAGTGTACAAGTGCCTCGGTCTTGATTTCTTTCTTGCTTAGTGCGGCTTGAACTTTCTTCCTTTATCCCTATACATATAAACATTTACATTAAGACTTTCGCATTCCATATCTACTTCTCAATGGTGTTTTTGGGATAAAGCATCTTAGTTCAATTCGAACGTTATTTACATACTTAAAACATGACCATCATATACATATTCTAGATCAAAAATGCAGAATTTCTCATTGAGGCATTTTGTCGAACACTTGGCGTGTGTACTACCAACAATGCATTATGTACAAGTATTCAAGCATAAGCCTACTAATTCACACCATGGTTTGTCAAGGTTAACAATTTCAACTAATCTTTCATCTCTGAACTATCTATAATCAAAATATACTTCATACAACTTTACATTACAACAATTACTACTCTTACAAATCTTAATCATTCATCACCATCTATGCATACAAGTGGGTTTTCTAACATAAGGCACTAATTAGAGAAATTTCAAGCATAAATTAGTTCTAATTGATTAAACTAACATACATTCATTCCCAATTTCATGCATCTTTAAGATTGATCAAAACCCACTTTCTTCAAAATCATCAAATCACAAAATTTCAACTTACCGTTTGTTAAGAAGGTTAAGATGATTAAGATTTGAGTTTCATGCACCAATTTAACATTAGATTCCCCTTTCAATTTGCTTGCTCTTGGCCAAGTAGGGTTTGCCCCCTTTCTTCTTGTCTGGTCGATCTCAAACAAACGCCCAGAGTGTGTGTTTTGGGTTTTTTTTATTTTAAACACTTTCTTTCTCCATTTTCCCATGTTTAGTCCCTCTAGATTATGTGTTTGTTTATTCTTAGGTATTTTCTCATTCTTAGGTTTATATACAATAACATAATCCTTAACTAAATTTATTTTATAATTCACTTTTAACAATTATGCACAATTTATCATTTTTGGGGTGTTACATCTACACAAGAGTCATTCTTACTTAACTTAGTTAGTCAACTAAAGTTTTTTTATTACATATAAATACATTTAAAGACACAATAATCAATTACGCATTTTGGGGTGTTACAGATAAAATGAGCAAATAACCCTTACGGGTTGTTTAGAAATAAGCATTTTGATCAAGTGAATCATGAGGATAAGTATAAAAGGAAAAGATGTGGAACTTTTGGGTAAAATGACTCGAAATGATTATTTTCCGTAAAATGACAAACCGATGGGTATAACTCAGCATGAAAACTTTATAACATTAATTCCACCACTAATAGAGTTGTGGTGGAATATAAGTTGATACGTGAATTTGGAAATATGACACAAGTAAGGCATGAGCGTGATTTATGTTTAAATGTGCTTAAATACCCTTAACGGGTCAAAATAAGCATATAAGCAAAAACGGGTTAAGAATGCATAAAAACCCATGATTTGAACCTAATATAATAGGAAACAATTATAACATGAAGTTCATGATCATTTGAATGCAACAAATAAGGTTGTTTGATAAAATCATGAACGGGTCAAAAAGTAGTAGAAAAATATATAAGCCGATGGCTTAAAACTTGGAAAAATTGTTAATCCGGATGTCGGATTTTAACTCCATGTGATGGAGAATTAATTTACGATCACGTAGGAAGAAACGTGACGTAAATCAGATCAATATCGAATAAATTATGGTTGTTTTCGTAAAGACTAACCTGGCTGGGATTGTGCAGGTTTGAAAACAAACCTTTCTGTCGAAATAGGGCCCTCGCATCACGCGACGGAGAACCCTATTAGGCATCGCGGCCCGCGATAGGCGTCGCGTCACGCGATAATAAACATGAAATCCCGTCACGGCACGCGACGGGTGTTAAAGTCAGCAAAGGCTGCTGAAACTTATTGTTGTTCGTTTCGACTCGCGAACTTGTTTGGACATGTTTTAAACGCTAAATGATTAACTCATTTCATGTTTTATGAAATGTAGGTATAATGTACGGTACCGGATGACGATCAAGCTCAACGAAGAACCGAACACGATCAAGAATCAAGCTTCCGCGTAATGTTTCGTCGTCACGTTTTAAATGACGATATTAATATATGATATTGAGAAGTTGTAAATCTTAAAAGGTTTTAACAACCTCGTATTTTCAAGTGTATGTATAATCGTAAATATACTATTATAGACGAAATCTATATGAAAATCGTATAAATTAAGTAAGGGTCTTACAATGTAATAAACAAATATTAAAAAAAATATGTACTATAGTTATTATATTATTTCATCCTCTATTGAGGAATCCACAGTTAATCAGAAACAAAGTAGAAAAAAAACGTAATAAATAAATATTAAAAAAATATGTACAAATAGTTGTTCTATTATTTCATCCTATATGTATTGAGGAATCCACGGTTAATCATAAACAAAGTACAAAAAAACAATTGTCCAAGAACAAAAATAAATATTATGGAATATTAATAACAAATAAATATCTATATTATGAATTATTAGAGAAAGTGGCAGACATAGACCCCACCAGTTTTGTTTTATTTCCTTTTCTTTTCTATATAACGAATGTAACAGATTCGATAGAAAATGGAATGGTGAAAAGAAGAGAGGAATATAGAGAAAGATATATCGAGAAAGTTTTAATCTCAATCTCTTTGTTTTATAACACGTTATCAGCACAAGGGTTCTCTACCAAGCAAATCAACAAAAGCAAAGGAGCTATTACCATACTCAATGTAAGAATTTCATATATTTAAATACATACATATGTGTACATATATATATATATAGGTTGAAAGCCTAAGGGTGCACCAGTAGATTGTAAAACCATACACCTTTAGGATGATCTTTTAGATCCCGTTTCTCCTTTATATATATGTATATTTATAATATAGTTCTTTGATAAATAAAAATGAGTACAGGGTACCTATTGCTATGGGAATATAATAATAATGGGACTACTAACCATCTAACATTTATTTATGAATTTAACATTTATACATCTAACGTTTATTTACGCATCTAACATTCATTTATGCAAGCTAACATTTATTTATGCAACTAACATTTTAATTATGTGTATTGTTATATTTTATCTCATTTTAATAAGTATGTAATCCTAATATTTATATATTTGTATTTAGTAACAAAATGGCAAACATCGCGAAACTTGAATTTCCAGCATTGAATATCTCCGGAGAAAATAATATGACTTGGACAACAAATGTCAAAAGACACCTAAAAGAAATGGGTGTAATAGAAGTCATAAATGAAGAGAATAATTGTTCGGATCAGGAAAAGGCCAAAGCTGATGTGTTTATTTATAAACACATTGATAATTTACTACAACATGAATATTTCAATTCTGATGATCTATATGAATTATGGACGGATTTGAAGAACATATTTGATAATCAAAAGGAAGTTTTACTTCCTACAGCTAAAAATGAATGGAACAATATAAGGTTCCAAGATTTTACAAAAGTAAATGATTACACATCTGCTTTATTTAAAATATGCTCAAAATTAGAGTTTTGTGGGCATCCTGTTACTGAGGAAGAAAAATTGGAGAAAACTTACTCCACATTTCATGCATCACATATAAGTTTAGCACAACAATATCGATTGTTGAGATTTTACAGATACTCTGATTTGAATGCACATCTCCTCGTAGCAGAACAACATAACATACTTCTGATGAAAAATCATGAAGCCCGTCCCACAGGATCATTAACTATACCTGAAGCAAATGTTGTTAATAATTATCAAAATAAAAGGGAACAAGGCCGTGGGCGAGGCCAAGGACGAGGCCGTGGCCGCGGTCATGGGTATTTTGGTAAAGGTCATTATAATGGTCACAACCATACTTTCAAAGGTAATAAAAATTACCGAGGTCGTGGACGCGGTCGTGGCCGTGGCCGAAATCAAAGAACTACAAATTATCATGCTCCACAAGATAATACTTCCAATTTTCATAATCAAAGGAATGAAGCCGGCGTGTCCGAAAAAAATGATAATTCTTGTTATAGATGTGGAAGTATAAATCACTGGTCAAAAACTTGTAGAACAGATCCACATCTATGTGAGCTTTACAAATCCTTTCTTAAAGGAAAAGAGAAGGAAGTAAACTATTTGGATAAATTAGATAAAAATGTTGAGCTAAACGCCGCGGATTTTGATGAAGACATTTAAACAAAATGTTGCTTGATCTCAATGATTTTATGTAACAATTAAATGTGTATTTTTATTATGTCTTTCTTTCATTTAATGTTTTTTTAATAAAGTTATTATTAATAATTATAATATGTTAATCATACTCTTATTATTTTTCTTTTTATAATTGTAAGATTAAAATGGATATCATTGAAGCTCAAGATCGAATGAATGAAACGAATATTTGTATAGCGGATAGTGGAGCCACACACACTATATTTAAATCTAAAAAATATTTTTATGAATTGAAACCAACAAGGGGAACAGTCAATACAATATCAGGTCCTAAGAACTTTATAGAAGGAGTGGGAAAAGCTAATATAGCACTACCAAATGGAACAACGCTTGAAATAGAAAATGCTTTATTTTCCCCCAAATCAATAAGAAATTTGTTAAGTTTCAAAAACATATATCATAATGGATATGATACTCAGTCAAAGACTGTTGATAATGAAAAATATTTGTATATCATGAGCAAAGATCAGATATTGGAAAAACTGCCAATGTTTCAATCTGGTTTGCATTATACATATATTGATGTGCCTCAAGCACATATGAGAGTAAAAGAAAATTTTTGTGATCCTGAAACATTTAACTTATGGCATGACATATTAGGCCATCCATGATCTACAATGATGAAAAGAGTGATTGAAAATACTCATGGACATCCATTGAAGTATAAAAAGATCCCAAAATCTGATAAAATTCCTTTATGTGTATCTTGTTCTCTGGGAAAATTAATTACAAGACCTTCGCTTGTAAAAGTTGAAAAGGAAATTCCAATGTTCCTTGAAAGAATTCAAGGAGATATATGTGGACCAATCCATTCACCATGTGGACCATTTAGATACTTCATGGTTCTAATAGATGCATCAAGTAGATGGTCTCATGTGTCTTTGTTATCAACTCGCAATATGGCTTTTGCAAAATTTCTTGCACAAATTATTAAATTGCGAACACATTTCCCAGATCATACTATTAAAAGGGTGAGACTTGACAATGCTGGTGAATTTACATCACATGCTTTTAATGATTATTGCATGTCTGTAGGAATTATTGTTGAGCACCCTGTTGCTCATGTGCACACACAAAATGGTTTAGCTGAATCATTAATTAAACGTCTACAACTAATAGCTCGACCATTAATAATGAGGACAAAACTTCCTGTATCCGTTTGGGGTCATGCAATCTTACATGCTGAATCATTAATTCGCATAAGACCAAGTGCAAATCATGAATACTCTCCCCAACAAATTGCATCTGGCCAACAGCCAAATATTTCCCATATTAGCATTTTTGGATATGCAGTTTATGTCCCAATTGCACCACCACAACGCACAAAAATGGGACCTCAAAGAAGATTGGGAATATATGTTGGATATGATTCACCTTCTATAATAAGATATCTTGAACCTTTAACAGGTGATGTCTTTACAGCACGGTTTGCTGATTGTAAATTTAATGACACAACTTTCCCTATATTAGGGGGGGGGGGGGAGACCTGACATTTCTTTTGCAGTTAATTTGTTAGCAAGATTTAGTTCAGCTCCCACTAAAAGACACTAGAATGGGATTAAACATATTTTTCGATATCTTCGAGGTACTGTTGATTTAGGCTTGTTTTATCCTAACGATTCAAAAGAAGGGTTAGTTGGTTATGCAGATGCACGTTATTTATCTGATCCCCATAAAGCAAAATCTCAAACTGGATACATATTTAAGACTGGAGGAACTGCAATTTCATGGCGTTCTCAGAAACAAACACTTGTTGCAACATCTTCAAATCATGCCAAAGTCATTGCACTACATGAAGCTTCAAGAGAATGTGTATGGTTAAGATCTATGACACAACACATACTAACATCTTGTGGACTAGAGAAAAACATAAATCCAACCCCAATCTATGAAGATAATGCAGCTTGTGTCGCGCAAATGAAGGAATGGTATATCAAAAGTGATAGAACAAAGCATATACCACCAAGATTCTTTGAATATACTCGAGACCTTATTAAAGACAATCAAGTCGAGATGAGATATGTCCAATCCAGCAACAATTCAGCCGATCTTTTCACAAAAGCACTACCTACAGCAACTTTCCGGAAACACGTTCATGATATTGGGATGCGACATATACGGAAAATGTGATAATCCACACATGACAATTCGAGGGGGAGCATTATACACGTTGCCTATTTTTTTTTCCTTAGCTATGGTTTTATTCCACCGGGTTTTTCTTAGCAAGGTTTTTAATGAGGCAACATATCTGATCCACTGTGTATAATACAAGCTGCACTCTTTTTCCCTTAGCTATGGTTTTGTCCCACTGGGTTTTCCTAGCAAGGTTTTTAACGAGGCATATTTCAAAGCTAAGCACCAAAACGGAAGAACAACATAAAACAAAGAGCTAATGATTTATTCATCAAATAAATAAATGGGCATATGTCTGAGGGGGAGTATTATGAATTATTAGAGAAAGTGGCAGACATAGACCCTACCAGTTTTGTTTTATTTCTTTTTCTTTTCTATATAACGAATATAATAGATTCGATAGAAAATGGAATGGTGAAAAGAAGAGAGGAATATAGAGAAAGATATATCGAGAAAGTTTTAATCTCAATCTCTTTGTTTTATAACAATCTATAGTTATTATGGAATATTAGGTGGACTTTTTACGCGATTTTCTTTTTGTATTGTGTGCATGTATCTTCTTTTCTATTAATATATTTGGCTAATTTTACCATGTTGACATTTATTGATAGCTTCTTACACATACATTCTTTAGTTCTGGTTATTTTTTTGCTATTTATATTGGAGTCAAGCTCTCTCTGAAAATAATCTTTCTATTCAAAGATACATGTAAGTTTTGTCTAACATTTCATCATCCTTAGTCCTAGATATTAACCTTGTTATGTGCAAGCGCGGAGCTTTTAAGAGGTAAGGTGTGCTACCTCCCCCGTCAATGTTTCGGTTGGTAGTGTAATTTTTCCGTTTTTTCGTCTGAAATTTTTAAAATTATATAGGTCTGCCTCGGTAATTATTTTGCCTTAAAATTCTCTCTGCCACTATTGTAACACCCGCATCCCAGGATACGGTATGGGGAGTGTTATGCGTCGGATATACAAAACACATAGTAATCAGAGCATTCACAACGGAATTTTCAAATTTTATTTAAACATTAAAGAGTATTATGCATCTCTCATATTACACAATAATATTACATCAGTTTAACTACACCTTCAGCATCCCTCTAGACCTCTATCTCTTCATATGCTAGTCTTAATGTCTATAATTTATGCAATCACATGGCACCTAGGATGCGTGTCCGAAAAATATTTGGAACTCAGTTATTGGTGAGTTCATGAACACAAACGATTTTATTCAAAACATGCATTTATCGAGTATAACATCAATCAGATATAATCATGTCAAATAGATAAGAACATAGTAAGCACAGTATGTTCACATAACCAAGCTATGTATACAAACTCTACTGGATAAATCAGATACATACAATCAGCCCTCGATCATTTTATCAATCATTGCCAAATATCACAAATGCTATACATAGTCGATTCCATAGCTATTACCAATCAGATGGAACAACACATCTTGTTTTAGAAACGGTTCAGAGGAATTCACCTTGCTAGCAGTAGTTCTTGAGCCTTCAGATAATTAAGCTTCTTGTAAGTCTATAGTCCTGGTTCTAAGCCTTCTGATAACTAAGCAATTAATTTAACAGAGCACAATACGCATAAGTGTAAAAACCGAATCAAAGTTTAACGACAATCACGAGATCAAAACAACAACGTAGTTAACAAATTATAGCCTTATTCAGGCATTACTTTGGCATCCGTTGATTGGTTTCATATCGATTAGACAGGTAACGTACCAGTGATCAGGGTTTTGTACACTTTTACGTAGCAGAGATCAGGGTTTAGGGGTTCGAGAATTTGAAATAGCAGAACGAGAGAGCGTTTGATCAGAGAATTAGATCGAACAGGTGAGAATGTTTCTGTCCCAGACAGGCCTTTATATAGCCCAGGTGGGTTTCTCCCGAGCGTCGCAGGAGGAGACAGTGATTCTTTCGTGTGTCGCCTGGAGGGTCAGCCTGGCCTAGGTTGCCACATGTCCAGCATAGGTCTGACACGTGGCGCGACACCGTGACACGTGTCCCTGACCGCCTTTTTCGTCCAATCGCTCGTTTTTCTCGATTTTCGTGCTGGTTCTTATCGCGTATGCTTGGGTCTCGATCCTAAATGAATCGGTTTTTAATTGTGAGTCTAATAAGGATACTTTTGTGTGGGTTGGTTCACCGATCGCAAGGTTTCTTAACTGCTAAATTTTCTGCTCACTTGGGGTTTTGATTACAGGTTTATTCGGGATATTTTGGATTTTATTGACCAGAAGACTTGGGTCGTTACAACTATCAAGTTTATTGTCCAAAAAATTTATATATATTTTCATATTGAGTTAAAAAAATGTGAAAATGAGACTATTAGTAATTTCTTTATAATTGCTTTTAAACTTGAAGGAGGTTTAAATAAAGTTTAAAACTAGTTTTTATATAAATGAAATTTGAGAGTTCAAATTTAGTTTTTTTTTTATATGTAAGAACGGGTCCTTTGAATGAATAAATATTATTTCGTTTTATTTAGAATTATTATTATTTGACCCAAATCGAATTGAAAAGCCGACCCGAACATATAACCTGAAATATAGCAATAGGAATTTTTTTTAGTCCTATTAGTTTTCGCCCCTGCGGAATTTTTGGTTAATTTACGTGTGAGATTTACTAGACGTGGGTTGTTAAATTTTGAGACAATAGTTATTAAATTTAAGTTTGTTAAAACTTCGTCGTGGAAAACGATGTCACATACTCACATGTCCATTTTGCACCATGTTGACGCAATAATACGGATATTTTGTGCCTAGCTAACGTAGGATTTTAAGAACTCTTGTGCTAGAAAAAAACTATTTAAAATACTTAAATTATATTTTTATCACTCAATACTTACAATTACTTAACTTTTCAGGATTATTAACTTAAGAACTTACAAATATTTAAAATATACCTTTTTATAGCTAAAGCTAAAAGTTATTAAAACATATTTTCAAAAATATAAATATTTAAAATATATAAAACTTAAAATGAATAGAATTTTATTATTAAAATATGTGAAAACATTTCTTTTTTAATACTTGGAATCTTAAAAGTGCTAAACTTATTTTTTTAAATCTCTAAAATCTTAAAAATATTAAAACTTAACTTTTTCTAATCTTTTAACTTATCAAAAAGAAAATAAATTGTAAAAAACTTACATTTATTATATATAAATTTTAAGACATAATATTCTTGAAAATAGAATTAAAAAAAAACTTCAAAATATGAAAAATTAAATGAAATAAAAAAGAAATTAATTTTCCTTGTGCAAGCAAAGATTTGGATGATCATGTCCCATGTTAGTCAATGGCCATTTACGTTAAAACAAAAGTGAAAGGTCATTTTAAACTGGTGTAAATCATTTTATTTTATTATATTACTGAATGAATTATTTGCAACTTACCAAACAGATATAAAATAATACAGTTTATTATTTTTCCTTTGAATACAGAAGCATGTTGCACACATTATATAGGGATTTTTACATATTTCCCCCTCCTAAGCCTCCTTATTACGTATTTCCCCAAACCATAAAATCAATTACATATTTCCCCTTTTTTTGAGAAATTACCCAACTACCCTCAAATAAATCAAAAGAAACCCTACACAACAAAAAGGTTGTTTCATCTCCCCCACCAAAAAGATGCTGCTGTTCATCTTGTTCAGGTATGTTAAAAAATCGATAATGATTTCTTCTCGCCCACCAAAAAATCACGTTGCTGTTAATCTTGTTCATCACACATATGATTTCTTTATTTTTTAATTGATAATGGATGATTTTTAAATCTGTTCATCACGTTGCTGTTAAGCTTTTGTTTTTTTAATTTGATTTTTAAATCGGTATAAATTGGAAGATGATACTTTCAGTATCATTCCATTACTTTTAGTTTTAATTTTTTTAACATTGTATATTTTATCGTAAATCTGTAGTTTTAGAGTATTAATATGCAATAATTTTTGGTTAAACGGGTCATGTTTTTGTCAACCCACAGCAAGTCTTTTCGTATACGGGTTCATGCGTGTGGCACGTTTATGGGTTTGTGTCATGTTCGGGGGGATCAACCCATGAATAGGACCCATTCAACACCCCTAACTTAAACGCACACTAATAATTGTTACATTCCCGACAGGAACTTCTGCAATCAAGTAGAAGAATTGGGGTGATACTACATGATCGGGGTAAATATGTAATTGATTTTACATATTAGAATGGGGAAATATGTAAATACTCATTTAATAAGTCATTAAGGGCAAAATAGTCATAAATAAGAGTTATTTAAATGAAAAGGAGAAATATGTAATATATACTCCCTCCGTTCCATTAAAAGTGTCCTATTTTGAATTTTCAAAGTCTTTATTTATAAACTTTGACCTTAAATAATTTTGTTTGTGTTAGATAATACTTGATGAAAGTTATATGATTTAAGTGTGTTTTACAAGTGTTTTTATCGGTTTAATTTTCATCAAGTTTTATATAACACAAAAATATATAATTAAAGTCAAAGTTTATAAATAAAGACTTTGAAAATTCAAAATATGACACTTTTAGTGGGACGGAGGTAGTATGAGTTAGGGAGGGGAAATATGTAATTGATTTTTTGGTTTGGGGAAATACGTAATAAGGAGGTTTAGGAGGGGGAAATATGTAAAAATCCCCATTATATATATTATATACTGAACATGCTATTAATTAAAGTCTTATTTAATAATGTCAACTTCTGGCGTTAAGGTTATGATAAAAGCATGCATGACGAAAATGAATTCCAAGAAGATTATTATTTGCCATTAATCAAGTCTTAGCTTTAACCCATCGTCATTGACTCTGGTTTATAAATACCAACTTTGAAAGGCAAATACCCACATACTTTCTGTCTTCAAACAATCAAACCACACCTTTTAGCTTTATATTTTTGTTCGTTAAGTCAGTATTGAAAGAATATCAGAAAAGAGATAAAAACACAAACAACTACCCTTAGATCCAATGTGCTTGGAGGGCATATCTCATAAGTTTAAGGAGTGGCTCGGATTGAAGCATGAGAGCAATACGAAGACGGTTAAAGGGAAAGTGGTGGTGATGAAGAAGAATATGCTTGATTTTGACGACTTTGGTGCTGCGGTTTTCGATAACGTTTCTGAGTTGTTCGGGAAACATATCTCTATACAATTTATAAGTATAACACATCCTGATCCAGGATCTTCAGGTACTTCACTACCTTTGGTTTAATATTTGTTTGTATTTAGTTATCAACTTACCCAAATATATGATACTAGTTATTCTTTTATATAAGCTAACTAACACCAATGAATGGTTATTACCTGAATGAAATTAGTTGTATATACCATATACACAAAAACAAGTAAAAAACTCATAACGTTCCAAAAAAATTGCTTTAGGCTAGAAGAAAGTATTTGTTTCCGCCCAAAGGCCGATTTTCAGCAAAAATATTCACATAGACTGTCCTAAGAGCAATAGACGCTCCTAATGTACCCGAAATTCCAACAATCATTCGGTGCCAACTCACTTATACCTTAAACTACCACAAAACACATTAATAGATGACAACAATACCCTAAACTATGGATCCTACCCTTTTACACTACTCTCTCTCCCTACGGTACACACCACTCTCTCTATCTCTCTCTTACTCACACACCTTTTGGTTCGGTACGTAACTACAACCCCAACACGCTATCCGATTTGGGGTACCCAAATAGGTGGTGGTGGTGTTACCGATTCATGTTCCCTACCCGAAACCCAAATCGGCAATTGGTGCCACCCCAGCTTTAATTTATTTTGAATCTGATAATACTTTTATGTATTCAATGTTGGGTGTAAAACCATTAGGTTCACGAGAGAATAACTGATACAATAATTAGTTTGTACGTAGTGATTATATGTGCCATGTTAGAAATAATTAGCCATGTTAGAAATAATTAGCCAACTATAATTACCATTTGAAAATATGGATATGTATGCAGTCATAGGTGGCATTTGTTGGACAGCTCTATCCTGTATTATATTAATGACTGATAATCGTATTTTATAATATGCTGTTAACTATGTGTCCGATGATATGTTGAATTAAAAATAAGACGAACAAACACACATGGGTTTGGGATTTTGATGTGAATTTAAATTTAGATTTCATATTCTGTGTTGTGTAATACGCTGTTGCTCTAGCATTTGCTTGTAAGAAGCTTTTAATAAATCAATCTGTTAAAAAAAATGGTTATGAGTCATACATACATAAATTTAAACAAAACTAGGGAGAATTCCCCACGTTACGTGGCATGAATTCAATCAATATTGGTTCGCTTGTTACGATTCTAGCACTCGCTATAGCAAACGAATTAAGAGAAAAAAATTAAGTAGTGATATGGGAAAAAAATATCGACACGTCTTTTATATCGATCTAAAACAAAAAACCGAATATTGTTAGCGATGTTTTTCTGCTGGAATCGGCTTGGCTAGAATACCAGCACAGTACCAACACTTGTATTGTTTAGGATATTCTAAAAACACTCTTCTTTAAATGCATACCAGGGTTTTTTTAAGTAAATAAATGTAATTTATCAGATGACAATTAAATTAAATAAAAATCAAACATATTAAAAATCTATATTAGTATAACTAGTATAATTCAAATTGAAAAAAAAGAAGAAAAGAAAATCATCACCGTTGATCAAGCAATCTTATATTCATATCAAATTGAACCACAATACAGTGTTATGAAAAATACAAATAACTAAATAGAAATTTGGATGCATTTGAGACATTAAATGAAAAGTTGGGTGGTCTTGAAGGTAATGCAATTATGAGGATATAGTGGTGACTGAAAAAAATATTTACTTACCACATTGATTATTCACATAAAGATTTTTAAAATGTCAAATGTCAAAAAAAATAAAAAATAAATAAATAAATAAAGCTCTATTGTTTAAAATGTCAAGCAATAAAGATTTTTGTAGCCAACAAGTTGTAAAATAATCATAACTAGTAGAACTCCCTCGCACGTTGCGACGGGAGCTTCGTCGATACCAGTTTGATTTGATTCGTTACAATATATGTATGGTTTGGGCAATCAATATAGTAAACAAAAGAAAAAAACATAAAAAAATAAAGTCGTGATATATATCTAAAAGGATATCAACACATGTTTTACATCGATCAAAAATCATAAAAATGAATACCAGTACCGGTGGAGATGTTGTTCGGTCGGAATTGATTCGTTTCGTCACGGTACCGTAACTCGATATACATATAAAACACACTCTATACTAAGTACAACTCCATACCCAACAAAAATTATATAACATTAAAAAATAAATACATATATTATTGAGTTTTGTAAAAAAAATCTAACAAACGAAAACTATTTGAGAAAAATCAAATCGAAAAAAATTAAATAAGTTAAAAACAAATATTATTTATAAATTATAATATAAAAGGTGAAGCTTATAAATATATTGGAAACCCTTTTTCCTCATCTGTTTATATAACACAATTAAAGTATTAATATAAGATAATTGCTATATAATATATATACTAAAATATTCCGTTACGTGATAAAAAAAATGCTTTAAAAACCTACTAAACATTGATATAATAAGTTTAGGTTCATTCTATTCTTATATACTTTTCACTCTATCTCTCTCTATATATCTATGTATATTGAGAGAAAAATAGAGAGGATGAGTGTGTGAATATTAGTACCCTAAGTTTATTTTTAAAAATAATAAAAGACATCACCAACATATGTAGCTTAAAACCTACTAAACATTGATATTATAAGTTTAATTTTAAAAATAAACAACATAAAAAACATCACAAACATATATTGCTTTGCTTGTCAAAACACATACATTAAGTACTTGGATGATACAATCAAAATGTGCATAACCTATGATCTCATCATCCACTTCTCATCCAATGGTTCTCATCATACCTTATCACATCAACCAATTACCACTTTACCCTTATATGTATGTAGACTAAATCTTCTTTTGTTTTCAATTACCAAATGGCATCCTTACCCTTATATGTATGTAGACTAAATCTTCTTTTGTTTACAACTAGGATTGCGACTCGCCGCAATACGGCGGGGATTCTTTAGTTATAACTAAGTGGATCTAGGACCCGCATGTTATGTTAAACCTGTCAAACGGGAAAAAATAGACGATGTGAAAACGTTCACCCACACACGCACTTTGCGTCGTGTTAACTCAAAAAATTTAGAACTAAACGTAAAAACGTTAAACCAAAGACACAGCTGTGATGTGTTAAGTCACAAGATTTAGAACCAAGCATAAAGCGAAAAATTTGCGAAAAATGGAAGCTATAAATGACCAAAGTTGAAAGTAAAAAAAGTTATAAGGATAGATTGTAAAAGATAAAAAGTTTTGGGTTAAAAGTAAAAAAACAAATAGTTTTGGGTTAAAAGTAATTTATGAAATACTTTTGGGTGAAAAGTAAAAAAAAAAACATTTTTTTTTTGAAACCCCCCAAAGCCAACGTTACGACAACAATATGCATAACCATTTTTTCTTTGAAAACCCTCAAAGCACACCCCGCGTTGCGGCAGGGCATAAAACGGTGTCAAATAGTACTAATGTCACACAACCGTCATCGATCATCAACACTGACTCGACCTAGGATATGCGTGTTGCGATGAACCTGTCAAACATGGAAAAATAGAGGTAAAAATATTGAACCACTCATGCACGTTGCGTCGTATTAACTCGAAAAAATTAGTACTATACGTAAAACAAAATTTTGCGAAAAATGAAAAGCATAAGTTACAAAAGTTGCGAAGCTAAATTGCAAATAATGAAAAGGTTTGGGTTAAAGTTAAAAAAACAAATTATGTAGGGTTAAAATTGAAAAAGGTAAAAACCTTGGGGTTAAAAGAAAAAAATCAAGTTTTTTTTTGAAAAACTCATAAAGCACAAGTTACAACTAATAATGCACAACAAACTTACAAACTTATATATGGAATAATTACCAAATGGCATCCTTGTAATTAATTATTCTAGGATTATATTTTATGGTGTTGTCAATCTTCAGTTTTTGAGTTTCATATTTTTTGAGAAAAAGAAAGAACATAACAGCTTTAACACCAGAGCAAGATACGTGAACACCTGGAAAAAAAACTTGGACTATACACGTGTAAAAAATGATATACCCGAGAGGGGAAAAGTGAAAATTCAAAGGAAGTTGAAGGGTTAAGTTTGAAAAAGCAAAGAAAGGAAAAAAGAGTAAATCTTGCACATCAAAGGATAAAATTGTAATTTGAGTTCGGTTTTGTGTTTTAAGTAATAGTAGAATATAATATAGTATATAATATATAATAATAATAATAATAATAATAATAATAATAATAATAATAATAATGTAAAGAAGACTTGTCTCATTACACATTTTTAATCTTGTATATTAATAGTGGCTACTATTAATCATGTTTCACGGTTAATGTTAATTAATTAATTAATATGAGTCCAACTCGACATACAATAATGTAAGCAAGACTTGTCTCATTACACATTTTAATCCTGTATAATATAGTGGCTGCTATGAATCACATTTCACAGTTAATGTTAATTAATATGAGTCCGACTCGACATAATTTATAAAAAAAAAACTATTGGGATTTTTCAGTAGTACGCGGTGAAAATTCGGTTGGTAATAATATTGGTTCATTATAGTATTGGCATCACTATAGCGACCGAAAGAGAACACTAAAGAGAATAAGGTTTATATATACCCAAAAAGGTACCACACATATTTATTTCACAATGGTAAAAAACCATAAAGAATATCGGTACCTACTCCAATAATTTTGAAACCGTACTGCTCTTGTTCATTTGGAATCTGTTAGACTCGTCACAGTAGCGGTGCATCGACATTGATCACTACAACTCACGATTTCGAAAAGTACACTATCGTTTTTTACAAAATTTGAATCGATAATTGGAATTTTATAAAACGTCTTGTCTTAAAAATTATAACGAAAAATTAAATACGCTAAAAAGTAATTATACTACTTAAATCTTATAACAATAATAATTAAATAATGAAAGTCACGATTCATGGTCACTCAAAATTCATGTATGTATGTGTGTATAGGGTATGGTTCATGCGGGAAACACCTTTTATCGTGAGAACCACGACAACACTTGTGAACACAAACTAGGGTTATTCACTAGCCAATCCGAACCGAGTGGACCTTTGCTCGTGCTTGGCTCGTTTACAACCGAGCGAAATCCGAACGAGCATATTCGAGCGTGTAAATTTCCGAGCGAGCAGCGAGCGAGAAGTGAGCGACGAGTAATTTGGACACCCATAGCTTTAGCATGCTTCCTTCGATATCTCCGTTATCGGGTCACGACTAAAGGTCTAACTGTTCGAGGATGACAATAAGATTGAGGTCGGATCGTCCGAGGATGAGACTCTGGTTAAGGCAGGTGAGGCGTATGGTGAGAGCGAGAGACGATTGATGAGAGACAGATGTCAAATACTATCGCTTCAAGACTTAGAGTTTTAGTTTTAAATTTAGTGTTAAATTTTTTATTAGTTTGCTTAGGCTAGTTTGGATAAATATAATTGTATATTTGAGTACAGTGGTCCAAATCTAATAGAGCGGTAAGTGTTAAAATATGAATATACATGTAATTTATGTGTACATATATAATTATATATGTAAAATTAATAAAAATTAAATCGAGCCGAACTGAGCTGAGCGGACCTTTGCTCATGCTTGGCTCGTTTGCAAACCGAACCAAACCGAGCAAGCATATTCCGAGCGATTTCCGAATAATCGACGAGCGAGCGATAAGCGACGAACGATTTGAACAGCCATAACACAAACAAAATAAACTCAAAACAAACAATGAACCCTCCATCCCACCCCACCCCACCACCTCCCGAAAACCGAAACCCCCCATCCCCACCCATAAAATCTACACCCCACCCAAAACTCCTCAAAATCTTAAATCCTAAACCCTCCACCCACCCAATCTAAATGCTAAAAACTAAACCGTACATCTAAACTCAAAACTAAATGCTAAAAAAATAATATTATTATTTTTTTTTAAATTTAAATCGCAACTTTTTATTAATAGATTTTTTTTATTAATTAAAGGTCGCGATTTTAATGGAAGAATTAAATAAAAATATATATTGTGTGTTTTTAAGTAGCTTTTGTTGTGTTCACTTTAGTTCTCATAGTTCTCGTCATAAATGGTGATTACTAAACAATCTTCACCACAAAGTTATTCCTGATGCAATTTTTTTTACGGAACGATGACATCACGAATAATTTTTTTACATTAATGTAAATTTTTGTAGGCGGCATTTTCTTCGCTGGGACATGTGATTTCTTTTTTTAAATTTTTGAGAAATTCTGTTTTTGTAAAAACTTTTTGGAAGACCTAGTTTCATTGTTTATAACAATCAAAAACGAAAAAAGAGGCTCAAAATTTCATTTTACCTTGGGCCTTTAAAAAGATTGGAACGACCTGACATAATACAACAAACACAATATACTCTATACCCCTTACATCATGTATCATACCAAGAACTCTTGCCATATACACCAGACATACACTCTAATCATATACTCATTATATAACATATAATGATATCACATAACCCAATACATAATGTATACTTATAGCATAAAACCCATATGTATATAAATATGCACGTAATAATGCTCTACCGATCACATGTTTGTGTTTTTATATTATATGAATTTGCATATTCACATTCAAGTATGTTCATATGTATGCTAATATTCTTTACAAAAAAGCTAGTAATAGTTTTTTGAGTTTTTATAGATATCACATAGTGATTGATAATAATAATAATTATTATACAGAACGAACAAAATTTTGAGTTTGTAAAACTAACTACTAATGTACATTTTTACTTTGGAATTAGCAAAGTATTAGTAAAGTAAAAGAAACTGTTCTTGGTTTTGTGTACAGGAGATAGGTTAAGAGGGAAGCTTGGAAAACCAGCAATTTTGGAGGGCTGGATTGACACAAGTGGCTCTGTCGCAGCTGAGGAATCAACATATGGAATTACATTTGATTGGGATGAAGAGATAGGACTTCCAGGAGCATTTTTAGTAAAAAATCTTCACCCTAATGAATTTTATTTTAAAACACTCACTATAGAAGATGTTCCTAGTCACGGTGAGGTTCATTTCGTTTGTAATTCATGGGTTTATCCATCCGAAAAGTACAATGCAGATCGCATATTCTTCGCGAACAAGGTATCATTTAACATTTAAAAATCGGTAGTGTCATACATCTTTTTTTAAGTTATTTGACGACCCATATGTGTTTTAATAATGATTCCAGGCTTATCTTCCCGGTGAGACACCTGAATTACTACATCCTTATCGAGAGGATGAGCTCGTAGTCTTGAGAGGAAATGGGTTGGGGTTGCGTGAAGAATGGGACAGGGTTTACGACTATGATGTTTATAATGACTTGGCAAATAATGATGACACGCGCCCAATTCTTGGAGGGTCGTCTGAGTATCCTTACCCACGTAGGGGTAGAACTGGGAGATCAACAACCGAATCAGGTTATTTATATTAAAACATGTTCATGTAGGACAATGCTTAGTGGTGGATGCTGAATTTTTTTCAGGGGGGGGGGGGGGGGGGGGGGGGTTGAGTTGGAACAAAATCTAGAAATAAAAGAAAAAAGAAGATTCTAACAAACTATATTGTGAAGAAAATCTAGAAATAAAAGAAAAAAGAAGATTCTAACAAACTATATTGTCCATGAGGATGACTGTGAATCTATACTAAAAGATTTGTATTTTGGATTTTGACAGCTCCATATGAGACCAGGCTTCCAATAACTAAGATTAGTAAGATATATGTTCCAAGAGATGAGCGGTTCCTCCACTTGAAGAGGTCTGAATTTATAGCTTATGAGATGGAAGCTGTCCTTAAGTTCCTCCTCTCTGGATTTGATGCTCTATTCGACGACACCATTGACGAATTTGACTCGTTTGAAGATGTCATGAAGCTTTACAGAGGAGGACTCAAACTTGGTGAAGGAAATTCATTTAATATGATACTAAAAAATACCGCTTTACATTTGTTGAAAGAACTTGGTCGCTCTGACGGCGAGGGACTTTCCAAATATGTAGAACCACAAGTCATCCAAGGTACTAGTTTTACATATCTCAAATTAGATTTTCTTGCACTTTTGTGTGCTTCTTTCTTTGTGTCAATGATAGTACTTTCAAGGTGGTTCGTCATTCTTTTTCTTTATTTTCTCTTTTACTACTTTTACAAGTATTGCTATACTTGTTATCGGTGTATATTATTATTATTATTATCATTATCATTATCATTATGATTATGATTATGATTATGATTATGATTATTATTATTATGATTATTATTATTATTATTATTATGATTATTATTATTATTATTATTATTATTATTATTATTATTATCAAGGGCGTAGCTTTCAAGGGGCTGGGAGGGCGCCCGACCCCCCGAACTTTTCGCTCAGTAGTGTTATGTATGTACGTTTCATGTAGAATTTTTTAGGTATATACGTTTTCGACCCCCAGGTTTTATAAATTTTTTTTACTTATATAGAATTTTTAGGTTCGGTAACTTCCGACCCCCCGGTAGAAATTTTCAAGCTTCGCCACTGATTATTATTATTATTATTATTAGTTTTGTTATGTTTTTCTCACATACACTTTCTGTTATTTGTATTTCGATACTTTATATGTAAAAAAGTTTTTTTATGAGTCGGGTCACAATGCTTCAACCGCACTATCTCATAGGATATAGGAAAGATTCACCCTTATCTCACCATTTCCATACCCTGCTATGAGTAGGATCTTTGCTACGTACGTTTGTTTGTTTGTTTGTTTGTAGAAAAAGGAGAAAATTAGGTTTTATAGATACAAGCTAAATAGGCATGATTTGTGCAGGGGAGGAGAGGAAGACCCAAACTGACATGGGATGAGCAGATTAGGCATGATTTACTAGAGTTGCATCTTTCTGAGGACATGGTCCACGATAGGACTTCGTGGAGGCGTAGGATTAGGGTTAAGGACTTCTAGAGGATATTGTAGTAAGGTCTTAGGTGGATTTTCAGGGACGTAGGTTTTTCTTATTCTTTAAGGTACCTTTCCAGTGTTTGCCTTACTGTATTTATGCCCAAATAATGTTGTATGCTATTTATTATACATGATTTACATTGTGTTTATGCCCAAATGATGTTGTATGCTATGATACATGATTTACATTATATTGTGCCACTCTGATCACTTACTTGCTAATGGGCGACTTATTATTTCTGTATTCTTTCTATATTCTTTGACTTGTTGTGTTGGTTTGCTGTTCGTTGTCGAGCCGAGGGTCTCTTTGGAAGCAGCCTCTCTATCCCTAGGGATAGAGGCAAGGCCTGTCTATATCCCACCCTCCCCAGACCCTATAAGTAGCTCTGCTATTTGTGGGACTTACTGGGTATGGTTGTTGTTGTTGTTGTTGTAGATACAAGCTAAATGATATATAAACCATCACCCTTTTTACTTATGTCATATACCAATCACTACAAACACATTGATTGATACGATATATTCTTGTAACCAGCTGACCCATCCGCTTGGAGCACCGATGAAGAATTTTCAAGGGAAATGTTGGCTGGAGTTAACCCTGTTTCGATTCAGCTTCTGAAAGTAAGCTATGGTTTCTTTGGAGTTACATTTTCGATTCTTGAAGAAACAGAGAACAACACTTTTATTCTAACGCATAAATTGTGTAGGAGTTTCCTCCAACAAGCAAGCTGGATGCGCAAGTCTATGGTAGCCAACATAGTTCAATTAGACCACATCACATTGAGGAACATCTTGATGGCTTAGATGTAGATGAGGTAAAGTCTAAGTTGAGTCCTTAACCTTTTGACATGTAAATGTTTGTAGTTTAAATATAGAAAAATTTGTTAAACAGGTAGTAAAAGCCAACCGGATTTTTATATTGGATTATCATGACTTATTGATGCCATACGTTAAGCGAATAAATGAAACTTCCAGCAAGATCTATGCCACACGAACTTTGCTCTTGTTACAAAAAGACGGAACTTTGAAACCAATAGCTATTGAGTTAAGCTTGCCTCATCCAGACGATGAAAAGCTTGGCGCCGTTAGCAAAGTATGCACACCCGCAAAACTTGGTGTTGAAGCTGAAATTTGGAAGTTGGCTAAAGCATATGTCGTTGTGAATGATTCTGGTGTTCATCAACTTATTAGTCACTGGTAAACCTTGAGAACACCAAAATAACCTATATTGATTACAAATCCATCTATAGTTTTTATATTCCATATCCTTCTCATTTTTTTTTTAAATAGGTTGAACACCCATGCTGTTATTGAGCCATTTTTGATAGCAACAAATAGGCAACTAAGTGTGCTCCATCCCATCTACAAGCTTTTGCATCCTCATTTTCGTGATACAATGAACATCAATGCTTCAGCTAGGGCTATTTTGATCAGCAGTGGAGGTGTAATTGAAAAAACTTTTTTCAGTGGGAAATATTCATTGGAACTATGTTCAAAGATATACACGAACTGGGCGTTCCCTAACCAGGCTCTCCCAAAAGACCTTATATTGAGGTAGGCGATCCACTTACCCTCTTTCGAAACACGCTGAGTCTACTTATACATTTTATAGAAATTTAACGATAAAAGAAAAAGTCCATAACATATAATTAAAGGGTTGGGTTTATGTGAGCACCTTGTGTACAGTTGAGGCATAGCAGAAGCAAGATAATAAACATAGAAAGAATTCTATATAGATAGATACATAAAATTGCTTCGTGTTAATGCCATATTTTCGAATTTACAAATGGTAACATAAATGCTTAAGCTAAGTACATAAATAGTCACGTAGATCATGTCAATAAGTGCTTTACGCATCCTAGGCTAAAATGAAAAGAATTCGAAATTGCTAAAAGTTAGGGAAAATCTTCGATGATGAAATCGGAGACCTACATTATGGAATTTGGGTACCGCTGGCTGCGTAGCTCAAATAGTAGCCCAAGTCTGCACTTTCTCTATGTCTGGTTGGTTTCGTCTACTAACCTTTGGATCAACTCCTAATCAACACCTTATTTTAACCTGAATGTTACATGTTCATCATATTACATAATCTATTATGTCACCCAACAATTTCTTTTAAACTTATAATATATGATCCAACTAACATTGTAAAGACAAATAGTGCGTTCATCCTACTTGATTAACGTAGAACTTACATGAGAAATCCTTTTAATATGTAGGGGGATGGCAGTTGAGGACTCGAATTCTCCTCATGGCCTACGATTAACAATTGAAGATTACCCGTATGCTGTAGATGGGCTTGATATTTGGTCAGCCATAAAAACATGGGTTCAGGATTACTGCATGTGTTACTACAAAACTGACGCGATGGTGCAAAACGACATTGAACTCCAGTCATGGTGGATGGAACTTCGAGAGGAGGGACATGGTGACATGAGACACGAATCTTGGTGGCCTAACATGAGTTCTGTTCAAGATGTTATAGATAATTGCACAATAATAATATGGATATCTTCTGCTCTTCATGCAGCAGTGAACTTTGGACAATACCCTTTTGCAGGGTACCCCCCCAATCGTCCAACTCTAAGTCGTAGGCTTTTACCTGAACCAAACACTCCTGAGTACGACGAGCTAGCCACGAATCCTGAGAAAGCTTTTTTGAAAACAGTTAGTTCGCAGACGCAGTCACTTCTTAGTGTGACTTTGATAGAGATATTATCAAGGCATACATCAGATGAGATCTACCTTGGGCAAAGAGAGTGTCCTAAGTGGACAATGGATCCGGAACCTCTAGAAGCATTCGAAATATTTGGTAATAAGCTCAAAGAAATTGAGGAAAGAATGGTGAAGAGGAACCAAGATGAGAGGTTGAAGAATAGATATGGACCAGTTAAGGTCCCATACACTCTACTGCACCCCAGTAGTGAGAAAGGACTTACTGGAATGGGCATTCCAAACAGTGTGTCGATTTGAAACTTCTTTATCTAATGTTTGTTACATATGTGTGCTTGTCTATTATTCTAATTTAGATGGATGTGATAATGTATATTATTTGACGTTTTATTCCCTTTTGGTTTGTAAATCTTAGTGATGAAGTTATTTTGTTGTTATCTCAATCAGTAGTCAATCTCTACATTTTATCTTGTTAATGGTTAATAGCTGTTTTTAGATTGGGCATAACATGGACTCATGAGCTTTAGTTCCACGGGACTTTGACCTAACTATCGTTATATAGAGGAGACACCATAGGGACCCAAGTTTTCTCATGATTTATTATTTCCTCTCCTGACTCCTTTTCCCAACATTTATTCATCCATCATTATTAATATACATATTATTATAAGCATACACATAGCACACTTGAAGATCCTTTCTAGACCTTTGGGAGGGTGGTTCCCATATCAGTGGCGGATCTAAAACAATAGTTAAGGGGTACTGTTAAAACAATTACCTAATAGATTTATTTAGTGGCAGATTTAGAAGAAAAAATCATGCATTGATTTTAAAAATTCAGAGGTATCCTAATTTTTTTACCGTACATTCATAAAACAAAGGATTTTTTTTTTACAGTACATTCATGCTTTGGTTTTTAAAACCTTGAGGCACTCCGAGGTTATTTGGTCCTAAAAGACGAAGTGCAAAGCACTAGGTGTGAGGCCACAGCTTCACGTATATGAGGTGTCATGTGTTCATATGATGCTTATATTATAATGAGTTAAATGTCATTTTAGTCCCTGTGGTTTAGGTCATTTTAACAGTTTAGTCCAACGGTTTCATTTTTTACTCATGGGTCCAAAAAGGTTTCACCGTTGCCATTTCAGTCCACTGGGTTAATTTCATTCATCTTTTCTGTTAACGAGAAGGCCAATTCGGTCATTTTATATGGCCGAATTGCCCTTCTAGTTAACAGAATTACATATAAAATGACCGAATTGGCTTCCCGTTAATAGAAAAAATGGATGAAATTAACTCAGTGGACTAAAATGGCAACGGTGAAACCTTTTTGAACCAACAAGTGAAAAATGAAACATTTGAAGTAAACTGACAAAATAGCGCAAACCACAAAAACTAAAATGACATTTAACTCTATTATAAATAAAAGGTTATACTTGTGAATCTTTAAGCATCCAAAACTAAGATAATTAAAATATATACACATAACTAACTTACTAGTATAAACACCATATATTAATATTATTATTCTATAGAAAAAAACAAAAGAAATAAAAAATATTTTAATCATTTTACACATTAAGTATTAATTATCATATATAAAAGAAAATACGACGAGTAAAAATACATTTAGGTATTATTTATATTTTAACTATGTTATTATTCGGGATTGCTTCCTGAAATCAAGAAAGTTACTTATATCAAAAACTATTTATGATTAATGGATACCTAATTTTTTTTTTTTTTTTTGAAACGTATACTTCATTAACAACAAGCCGACCCAAACCGGGCCGACCAAAACTACAACAAACAGAAACCAATTACATATTTACAAAAGAACACCAGTCTTCCCAACCTATCCCTTTGTGTTTCGACCTATTAGCAAACCAAAGAAACCCCAAAACTTTAATCTCGCTGAGAATGCTTTCAATCTTAATTGGGCAATTAGAAAAAAATCAGATTAGTCCTGGCTTTCCACAGGCTCCAACAAGCTATTAATATAATACATTGAACCGCGTCTTTCTTTTTCTCCGAAGTCCTAAGGTCCGAATGAACGCCAAAAAGGTCTTTAAGAGAGAAAGTGAAGATGCTAGGAATTTTACACCATTTGCTAATACCGTTCCAAACGTTTGCGGCAACATAGCAACAGTGGCGGATCTAGGATTCACGCCAAGCCGTAACGTTTTATAAATAAGCCGTAACGAAATCGAAAAAACATCAAATTTTTCCAAAATTTACACTAAAAACGTCAAATTTTTCCGAGCCAAGCCGTAGCGGAGGTTACCCCCCGGTTAAGGCTAGGTCCGCCCCTGCATAGCAACCTATGAAGACGTGCTCGGATGTTTCATCGGCACAGTTACAAAGACGACATGTAACCTCCCCAACAAGAACATTCCTTTTTTTTAAAGCAGCACCAGTCGGGATTCTATCCATTTCCAACTTCCACGCGTGAATATTACATTTAGCAGGGACCCATTTACACCAATCTAAAACAAACCTGTTAACCGCAACTTGATCCGGTTGAAGAAGTCTTTTTGCCGCCTTGACTGAGAAAGTTCCATCACTGTTAGCACTCCACGTCCATGTATCTTCCATATCCGAGAGCACAACTGGCTCCAGAATCGATCTTAGCTGCTGAAAACTCGAAGATAGGAGAGGATCCATGTCACACCCCCAAAATCCACCATGCGGGGTATCACCGCTTGGAGGCGTGACGTGACCAGGATCGAGCCACCAATCATATTGAACATCGTAATTAAGTAAATAAGACCAACCACAATACGATTGGTGACCAAAGCTAGTTAACCAAGTTTTAATTTAGACAGCGGAAGCATAAACGTAAAGTTCAAAACATAAGTTCGCAGTTCATAAGTTTAAAGTCCAACACTTAGGTTTAATAAGTTCATAATGTTTTAAATATTAAACACTGGACATAACCGTCCGTACACCACAACGACTCCTTCCTCGTGCAAGCTCCAAGTGTTTAGCGACCTGTAAGGCATGTAACAACTAGTCAACAACAAAGTTGAGTGAGTTCACGTTTGGTTGTTTAGTTTTAAGTTGTTTCTGAAAACGTGGTTTGACTTTCGTTGGCTTATTTGCCGTGGGGGTTACCCCGTAGTTGAAAGTATGTTTATCCATATCCTTTCTCTTTACCCAATCCATAACCATGATCAGTGGGGGTTTTCCCCGTTTGAACTACTAGACGGTATGATATCGACTGCTACGCAAATAAGTTGTGCCCTATATCAGTGTCTATCATCACTAACAATCTGCCATAGTCCATTAGTACAAGCCCGTCCGACTGGCACGGTGTGAGGTTTGTTAAACCTAATAGCGCTATTAACTAATGACCCGCTCGCCATTGGCCTCGGCGATTAAGTCGATATAAATTGAGGGACTTCATGATAGAGTTTTGTCTAGCTAGTTTTAAGGTTGTTGTCCTGCACCAGGAGGACGAACGTACGTATTCTGCACCAGGAGAATTCGTAGGATTAATAATGGCATCCTATCTATGGAGGATGGCCGTACATATCCTACCCAAGGAGGATATATAGATTTAGTTTTAAATTCTTTAACCCATTCCCAAACCACCGGGAATCCCATGCCTTAGAAAGTGTGTGAACTCACCTCGGTTTGCTCGGTTAGATTCTCAATATAGCTAACAGTCAAGGTCGGTCAATCACGTCCTAGAATGATTTACCAGTTAGTCATTTAGTGGCTTTCAAATAGAACACAAAGTTCCTACACGTATCTATCACACAATATGCATCACTGTAACGGTTTAAGCCCATCTAAGTTTCCTGTCCATTCCCCACTCAAAATCAAACATACGATAATGCACATAACATATATAACATGTCAAATCATTCACAGATAGCATACTCGACATTTAGACACGCAAGTCACAACTTATGCCAATTCAGCATTAATACTCAAAACCGGCTGTTTTTCGGACATTTAAATAAAATAGTTAGATTATTCCAAAAATTCCCAAATTTTTATAGAATGTCATAAACATTCCATATTTTATTGTGTAAAAATATCGGGGTCCGGTTCATTATCCATATTTTATAAAAATTCATATTCGGGACTGAACTCAGATTTATGTATTTCTGACCATAGTCCACGAAACAATTTATTAAAAATTCATCGTAAGTCCGATTTGCGAAATTTCAGTGGGGTAATTACAAATACTTCAGTTGTCATCTACAGTAAAATTTTCATGGTCCGATTGATCACAAAACTCAGGTTATGACTGAAAGTACGACACCCATTTATTGCTGTCAAAATTCAGCTTAAGTTGCTGTTACAAATTAACACTTTAAAAATAGTAAACGGAGTCCAAAAATTACGATTCCGGTGCCATTAGAACCGTATTTCATAATAACATATTTTAGATTCAAAATATTGATTTTTCGTTGAGTTTAAGACCTGTTTACAGCCAACTGAAGTTGGCTGTAAAGTATGGACAGATTTCTGTTTTTAGTGTTTAACCTTCTAAATCGTGTTCGATCAATTCCGTTAACAAGTTTAGTGACCACAACAACATGACACATTAATATTAATCAGTAAAACATCAGATAATCAACCAAGAATCATAATCACACAAGATCTACATGATTTACACTAATATTCATCCATTAACCACCTTGTTCATCACTTTAGTAAACTTTTAGACTTTGATCTTATATGTTCATAATTTTTAACCGACGAAACTCTTATTAACCACTCTAGACAAGATCAAGAAGAGGTTTAGAGTCACTTACTACTAGCTCGAGGCTAGGGGAGAAACTAGTCGAAGATTGGGTGGATAAAAGCAATGGGAAGAGGTCCTTCGCTTTCCGAATGCACCAAGCCTCCTCGTATGTGATCCTTAGCACTTGTATACCCTTGGAATGGTTTGATCAAAATCGAAAGGTGGTGTGGTGAAGATGGTTGTGTTCGGCCGAAGCCTATGGCAAGGGGAGAGAAGGAGTTATTTTTGTTGTGTGGGTTATGAAGTGATTAGTGGACTTGTATTGTTACTTATAGACAATTCCTTCAAGATTACCCAAAGGTCATTGTGTCACCTTGATATTAGACAAGTAGTATTTTTTTAATCATCCAAGGACAAATGGTGTCACCATATGGTGACCGATTTCGTTGGGGGGGGGGGGTCTCATGGTTGGTTTCTAACTAAATGGTTAGACATTAGTTGTTAAGTAGGAGGTTAATTGAGTTACTAGCATGTAGTAAGTTGTAACGGGTGTTAGGGTATTCAGGGACCCTAACTGGCTCAGAAAAAGAAAAACTATGTTAATGACAATATTTTTATGTTCCGGGTATAGTCCGGTTGTTCGGTTGAATACTGATTCGTTAAAGTGCCAAATTAATTCGTAACGCGTCCTATTTATATATTTTGTAACGTTTTTACTTTCTAACACTCAGGAAAATATAACGGACTATTTAGTGACCTATCTGTACACTATTAGTATATTAACAAATACGCGTAAGCATAACACAGATATCAGAAAGCAGTTAAGTAATTCCACACAGTCGTCAAGCACATTTATTATTATTAATAAACTGTACGGTTACATGTAAATTTGAGGGTTGTCACATTCTCCCCCTGTTAAGAGAATTTCGTCCCGAAATTTAGCGCGTGGTTACTGAGGAAGCTAGTTAAGTTGCGTTGTTTTCCTGATTTTCCTGGGGTGTCACATCATCCCCCCGTTTATTTGGAATTTCGTCCCGAAATTCTGCAGTAGCTTCAGCCTCAGTAGTGGTTGCGTTTTTCTTAAACAGCTGGGGATACTTGAGTTTCATTTGGTCTTCTCGTTCCCAGGTATACTCTGGGCCACGACGAGCATTCCAACGAACTCGGACCAGAGGTATCCTGGTATGCTTGAGGATCTTAACGTCTCGATCCGTAATCTCTACTGGTTCCTCGACGAATCGCAGCTGGTCGTCGATAGTGAGTTCCTTCAGAGGAACTATGAGGGTCTCATCTGCCAGACACTTCTTCAGGTTCGACACATGGAAAACATTGTGAACTCCGCTGAGTTCTTCAGGTAGGTTCAACCTGTAGGCTACCTTGCCAATTTTCTCAATGACTTCGAATGGTCCGACATAACGCGGATTGAGTTTGCCTTGTTTGCCAAAGCGGACTACACCCTTCCAAGGTGAGACTTTGAGTAGCACTCGATCCCCAACCTGGAGCTCGAGTGGTTTTCTTCCTTTATCAGCATAGCTTTTCTGACGGTCACGAGCTGCCGCCATTCGCTGTCGTATCTGAGCAATTTCCTCGGTGGTGTCTACCACATGTTCTGGGCCAGTGATTTGGCTGTCACCAACTTCTGCCCAACAGAGAGGTGATCGGCATTTGCGTCCGTACAATGCCTCAAACGGAGCAGCTTGGATGCTGGTGTGGTAGCTGTTGTTATATGAGAACTCCACTAGCGGGAGGTGCTTTTCCCAGCCATTACCAAAATCGATTACACATGCCCTAAGCATGTCTTCCAAGGTTTGGATGGTGCGTTCAGATTGCCCATCCGTCTGTGGGTGATAAGCGGTGCTCATATCTAAACGTGAGCCAAAGGATTTGTGCATTGCTTGCCACAGTTCAGAAGTAAAACGCGCGTCACGATCAGATATAATAGAGGTTGGCACTCCGTGCCTTGACACCACTTCCTTTAGATAAATGTCTGCAAGAGTAGAAAACTTATCCGTCTCTTTGATAGCCAGAAAATGTGCAGACTTGGTCAGTCGATCTACGATCACCCAAATGGTATCATTTCCGCGTTGAGATCTAGGCAGGCCGGTAACGAAATCCATGGAAATTTGCTCCCATTTCCATTTCGGGATCTCCGGTTGTTGAAGTAGGCCTGATGGTTTCTGATATTCATACTTGACTCTCGCACAAGTCAAGCACTTACTGACGTAGGTTGCTATGTGGGCTTTCATGCCAGGCCACCAATACATAGTCTTGAGGTTGTGGTACATCTTGTCCGAACCAGGGTGTATCGAATAACGAGACTTGTGCGCTTCGTCCATCACAAGTTCGTGTAAGTCTCCATACAGTGGAACCCAGATGCGTCCGTTAACATAGTAGGCGCCGTCTTCCTTTTGTTCCAGTCGCTGCCTTGATCCTCGTAGGGACTCAGCCCTGGTGTTTTCTGCCTTCAATGCTTCGACCTGAGCATCACGGATCTGAGCGGGAAGGTTAGATTGGATGGTAAGCTGTAACGCACGTACACGCTTAGGTAGAGTATCCTTTCGACTGAGGGCGTCGGCCACAACATTGGCCTTGCCCGGAGGGTACTTGATAGCGCATTCATAATCATTCAAGAGCTCAACCCATCGGCGTTGACGCATATTTAACTCCTTTTGCTTGAAGATATGCTCGAGACTCCTGTGATCGGTGTAAATGGTGCACTTGGTACCGTATAGGTAATGTCTCCATATCTTAAGCGCGAAAACAATTGCTCCCAACTCCAGATCGTGAGTAGTGTAATTTCTTTCGTGAACCTTGAGTTGGCGTGATGCGTAGGCAATGACCTTGTCACGTTGCATCAACACGCAACCAAGTCCTTGGATGGAAGCATCGCAGTAAACCACAAAATCATCTGTGCCCTCAGGCAATGAGAGGATAGGCGCGCTACAAAGTCTATCCTTTAGATGTTGAAATGCGGACTCTTGTGCATCACCCCAACGATAGATGACACCCTTCTGAGTCAGTGAAGTGAGAGGTTGCGCAATCTTGGAGAAATCTTTTATAAACCTTCTGTAATATCCGGCCAAACCCAAGAATTGGCGGATCTCTGTTGGTGTTCGGGGTGCAGGCCAGTTCTTGATCGATTCAACCTTAGATGGATCCACATGAATTCCATCCTTGTTTACCACGTGGCCTAGAAAGTGGACTTCGCGAAGCCAGAAGTCACATTTCGAAAACTTGGCATACAACTGCTCTTTTTCGAAGAAGTTCCAGCATAAGTCGTAGATGCTGCTCGTGTTCCTCCTGACTCTTAGAATAGATCAGGATATCGTCGATGAACACAATAACGAACTTATCTAGGTAAGGCTTGCACACTCGGTTCATGAGATCCATGAAGACCGCTGGTGCATTCGTCAGCCCGAATGGCATAACCAGAAACTCGTAATGGCCGTAACGAGTTCTAAATGCTGTTTTGGCGACGTCCTCATCTCGGACCCTCAGCTGATGTGTCACACCCCGATTTTCCACGTGTCACCGGTGGGCCCGGTGGGGGAGTATCGTGACGTGGTTGGCAACATCATGGTCAAACAACACAATATAATAATGCACAGCGGAAGCAAAAGATAAATATGTTACATTCCGAATATAAGTAATGTCAAAGTATTACAACGGAAGGTAAAGGATCCACAGGCGGATCAATAAAAGAAAAACTGTTCAACAGATATTAGGCATCTAGAACTTGCAAGATTCCCTAGTGACGCCCTGAGCTCCCAGCCAATTACGCATAGTACCTGTCACTTAACCTTTTGGAAAATACGTCAGTTTACACTGGTAAATACAATTAACTGACTCATTTTGGAAAAAGAGTTTGAAAAGTGATTCGAATGCAAACGGCACAAAATATCTTGACACATTGATTAAAATGCACAGAGGCAAAATTAATCTTTTATACTTGGGACAATTTTATTAATAAAAATCTTGTATCCGATTTACATGGTTGTCCAACATTTAGGGCCGGTGATTATACAATACAAGCCGGACAAGATTAATCGACACACCACAAATATAATCTCACAAGAAGATACCCTTACGAGTGAGTATACGTTATACATATGCAACAGGAGGTGTTTTGCCTACACCTTGTGCTTACGTCGTGGCCATTCACTTTTTAAAATGAGCCAAGGATATCCAGGACACGGTCATTAACCCCCAATGTTATTTGTTATCAATCAATACAGATTAAAACGGGATTATGCAATTTAATCATCTCCGATTAAAAGGTTTCTACACCCGACCAAGCGGTATTTTTATAGTACCGTATCCCAAGCCCGTATAGGGAAAATAAGTTAAGAGTATTTACCTGAGCTAGCAATGCAATTTATACTCAGCCGTATATTCTAATCAGCAAGCACAAGTACTTCTACTGGGGCTCTCAATCTGGAACGAAGGTTTTATTAACCTATTAGATTCCTAACGGTCTTATTTAAGTCGTAACTTAGACCGGTTAGTTTTAAGGAAGGTTTACGGTTCAGACGCATGATTAAGCGAAGACCGGAGTAGAATGTGATTTAGACCCGACAAGTTTGGAGACTTGTATAATATGGGTAAACTAAACACATTCTGGATTTTGAGATAAAAATGATAACGTTTGGCCCGTTTCGGCTAATTTATGCAAACTAGTTACATAAACCGGACCGGACGCGAATAACGTATCACGGGCACCCGAGTGGGTCGCGAACAGGTTTCCTAAGTTAATATGCTTTAAATATGTTATGATATCATTATGATATCTTCCATAATGCCCAAAACGAGTTTAATCCTTAATTATGCCCCGTAGGGGTATTTTGGTCATTTTAAAGATTATAAAAGGGATTTAACGTAACCCCGATGTTCGGGACTGAAGTAATCAGTAAACAACTTATTTTTTTAACAGATTATATTAGTTGGTAATAATCCTTATGTGTCAAAATGGTTTTAAGCCTAAACTACGCGTATAATACGCGTATAAAGCCGTTTTAAGCGACGTACGGGTTAAAATACGATTCCGAGTTTTCTGATCAGCAAAACAGGCTCAAAACACTCCATTTATTATTTAAAATTTGTGGCAATTGGATTCGCGTCAAAATTCTTTGTAGAAATCATTTTATGACCGAAAAGGGTAAATTCGGTATTAACCGAATTAAGGCGATAAGCCTAGCTTAAGACCAGTTTAAAAATAATTAAAAATCTTCAAAAATCCCAAAATATTATTTAACATCAGTGGGGAAAAGGTTTGGTGCCGAAAATCGGGTTTAGATAAGCTACGCGCTAATCGCGCCGATTAATTAATAAAAAGCTTATTATTTACGCTAATGCGTATATCTCCTAATCTAGACCTTCGATTGACGTGAAAATTTACGTACATGTTTAATAATCAGTAACTAAGATTATTGTACTTTCGTACTTTCAAAATTCTCGTTGTATGGTCATAAGGGCATTATGGTCCAATTTAAGCGATTAACGGAAACGTGTGCATGCATCGGATAATCAGCGAAACAAATACCGAGACTTATACTATCATGTAACCCAACCCTAATGAAGTACTATGGCAATACCGAATCGAATTAAAACGGGTCAGAACCGAAGTCAAAGCAAAAGTCAAGGTTTTGCACCTTTCGGTTCCGAACCGGGTTTAAACAGAAATTTGTCGAGTCGGACAAGCATAGACAAGTTTTTATACTTATTACTAAGTTATATTAAGGTAAAAACAGGTTACACGCCTCTCGGATTGCAAATTGTGAATTAAATCGTGTTTTACGTTTCTGTTGACTTTTTCGGTCAACATTTGACTCGACAAACGACCTAGTTAGGTCTGGAATCGGTACGTGCCCTTATAAGGGTTTAATACCCATATAATTACCTATCTAACGGTACTTTTAATTCATGATACGACTGAGCTATCATTAACTAATCACGAAGTCAAACCGTAGTTACGTCGGTTTGACTTTTAAGCTAATTACTAAGCTATAATTAATTTAGAAAGGTTAGGCAACTTACTAGGTGTTTAATTGATGAATTAGGAAGGCTTGATCTGCTTGGAAGCTCCCAAAATTTATCAGAAGTGAATTGTGAATGGAATGATCAAAGAGTTGCAACTTATGTGGGTTATATAGTGTTCATGGCACCATGAATTGATGACAACAAAGTCTACAACACTCCACAATCATCCAACACTTGTTACTAGTGCCTAGGGAAGTCTAAGGGTCCTTCACATGCAAGAAAAACCGGCCAAAAGGGTCACATTCGTGTTAAACAGCCATCTGTCATGTTTCTGGTTGCTGGTAGACTGGTAGCGCACCGCTACGCTTCTGATGTAGCAGTGCGCTAGCCCTCCTCAGGGGCAATTCTTCCATTTTTCAGTTTGCATCCCTGGCTCTTGGTACTCCGAAAGGTCAACTAAGCTTAATTCTTGCATTTTGACCCCTTATTATTTATATACACGGGCTTTATGACTTATACTCACTTTGCCAAGTCCCTGGACACTTCCGGTTAACCCGAAAAGTCATAACTTTCACCGTTGACGCTTTAACCCCTCGTACACGAATTTGATCATAACTTTCTCATACGATAACGAAACTTTATGAAATTTTAATCGTGCATTCTAGTGAGCATAATTAACCGTTACAAAGCTTTGGGTTTGCTAAAAGGTCACTCAAAGGTATAACTCAAACATGTTGACACATTTAACCCCTGAAGTTTGTAACCTCTCACTTTTAGCTTCGTATGATCTATGATTTATTCGTTTGAAGGTATGAGCATCATGTAGGGCTAATGTGCAATACATTTATTCACTGTTGACATTTAGAACTCGTATATTTACATACTTTCCATGATTGTCAACTTTAGTCTTTCTAGAACATTATTTCACACGTTCAAACATATGACACGTGTCAACACATTATAGGACGTGAATTTTCGAGGTGTTACATCCTCACCCCCTTAAAATAAATCTCGGCCCGAGATTTACCGAAATAAAGGAAGTATTCTCTGCCTAATAATGGCAACTTACAGATGGTTAGGAATTTGTATGATCTTGTTCGTTGCTTCCAATGCAACTTTCAGATCCAGATAATTGGACTTACCAATCTATTGTCCTAATCAATAGATTGTTTAATATTCCATTTATACAAGGTCTCCAAAGGGGCAACCTTGATACTTATTTATCAACTTTTATAGAAAAGCTTATCTTAAGGTGAGATGGTTATTTCAACCACTGCTTAACAAATCTTAGGGAATAGCTAATCCTTGCCGTTAGTCGAACAATTCGACTATTCTGGGCAGCTGATGGCAAATTCTTAATCGTTGCCTAAGTAGGGTTGCGGTAACAATGCATAAGCAAAATGAACCGTCTTTCTTACCCAACCATATTAAACTCTTAGAATATCGAGTTAGGATATATGAATCTATATCTTAAAATTTTCTTAATCAGGTTTTCGGTTGTTCCATAATCAACATGGAGTTCTTACAACACTCTAACCCAAAGCGGGATGTTAATTTTAACTCTACCTGCCTCTAGAGAGGTAAACAGGGTAAACTTAGAAGAAGATAGCCAAGATACAAGGAGGTTACAGAGATTTTCCATATCTCAAGCTCCAGTTCATCCATCTTTGCTTGTGTCAAAAATGACATATATGTTATGAGTCCACGGATTCCTTAGTCTGGAATATTTATTTGGACAATTCTATTATGGATATCTTCTTTGAATACTACTAGTCGACTTTAGTACGATATGATCATTGGGATATCTTAGGGTTCCATGTATTAAACCTCCATGCTGATCAGACATGGAAATAATCTATGGGACACACTAGGATACGCCAATCCTCATATGACACTTTTATCAAACATAGTTTGGCATTCGCAGGCGATAGAAAACAATGAGAAAATAATTAAAATAATATACGTTGTCGTACTCTATGCAAAGAAAGAGTGCTCTTAGATTTTCGGAACGATTCCTTGCCGATTTATACGAATCGGTTACTATGGTCTCCTTGGTAGCTATACCTTGTGGATGATAATAAAATTTTGCTAAGTTTATGGTTCATGAAGGTTTATTATTGCCTGTATTAAAAAAAACAGGACACTTAGCAGAAATTATTATTGATAAATGATAAGGAAGTTTATTATACAAGTGCTTATATTAAATTAGAATGGAGATTTTCACAAACTAGGCACCTAGCTCAGTTGGCTAGGCGCGCGAAAGGGTGCGGCCGGCCTAGACCCGGGTTCGATTCCGGGGACGGTCAGTTCCACCATTTTTTTTTACTTGTTAAACTTATAGTTTATGAAGGATTTACTGGTATCCGAACCAAAATAAAACTCTTAGCATTTAAATTACTGATAAAATGCCAAGGAATGTACCTGATGTCATTATTTATGGGCTAGCTTAGGCATTTTAGGCGCTTTCAATTTTAGGCTTTACTTCCTCAGCCGCATTCCCTTTGACAATTTTAGGGCACGTAGTCTTGATGTGGCCCTTCTCATTACAGCCGAAGCAGACTGCATTCATCATGTCCTTACAGTCCATCGTTTTATGTCCCTTAGCCTTGCAGATCCCACAAGCCCTAGGCTGCGACTGGGATGTTGATTCGAACCTGCACTTCCCATAATGGCGCTTCTTGCATGTCTTGCATACAGGTTTCTCGTTGGACTTTTGTTTGTTCTTCTTCTTAGAGCTCTGCAAGTTATCTACCTCCCTTTTCCTTTTTAGTTCATCCTTTGCATCAGAGGCATGAACTGGATCCTCCTTAAGAGTAAGGAAGTGTGGTCCTAGATAAAAGTTGGACCGAGCAGCATGAGACTCCTTGAACTTTTTCACAGCCTTCTTCACAGCTTTTCCAACAGCTGCGTCTATCATAGTTTGAAGAACATCCTTGGAAATTCTAAGGTTCACAATTTCAGCTTCATTAGCATGCGTCGTGTTATCAATGGCGCGATTGACTGTTGTCTTATCCGAGTTTGCCATACTTTCTATTGGTTCCTGATATCATTAAAACAATTTCTTAGTTGAAATCCAACAACTGCTATTCCTCATTCTGATGGCCTTAATATATACTAACCATGGTGTCAATAACCCATACAGGCTAATATAGCACTAACATTCTTAATGAACGTTATTCAAAATATATATTAACATTACTTAGCCTAGGTCGTAAAAGACCATCAATGGCATTAAAGATTTGGACCTAGTCCATCACTTTTCTGACAGAGGATCAAAACGTCACATCTGTCTTTATTATATTAAAGAATTTAGGTAGCTTGAAAGCTTGCCATAGGAATATCAGAAAAGAGTGATTCCTATTAGATATAAAATATCCATCTAAGGTTTGTTGGAGCATTTTCTAACGTATCAACGGCCAATTTCTACTTCGTATTAAATGACCGAAGTCCTACTAAGACGGAGACAACAGTTCTCAACAGTGATCGTTCATTATTGAATCACATGTGTCAGCATCAAATAAATTTCTGCATAAACTGCTTGATAAGGAAAAGTACCTGCTATATAGTTATCCTTCTGTACCATCTCCTGGCGTTCATCCGGAAGACTTATGCGTTTGTTTTCCTGGCCTCTCCAGGCTTCTTTATAAGCTTTGGGCAGTTGGTTTTGATGTGCCCTTCTTCGTTACAATTGTAGCATGTGGCGTTCTTTAACCCCTTGCAATCTAAGGTTTTGTGACCATTGGTCTTGCAAATTCCACACAATTTAGCACGTGGGTCGATTGTACATTTTCCAAAATGTTGCTTTTTGCAGTTACTGCATTTGGGTCTGTTATCAGACTGACTCGAGTTCTTCCTAAATTTGGAATCCTTCCCGCGCTCCGAGTTTCCCTTCTTCTTCTTGTTATATTGATGAGAGTTTTCCTCCTCTCTTTCTTTTCTTCCCTCGCCAGAAGCCTTAACAGACTTAATTCTGATTGCATCTAAGGTGAGAGATAAGGATAAGTCCACCGCGGACCTATATGTGGTTGGCCTAGATGCTTTAACATTCCCTTTTATCTCTGGTGCTAGGCCTCCAATGAAACGCGCTATGCGTTTAGGTTCAGGGGTGACTAGATAAGGAACTAGGCGGGACATAGTGTTGAAACTTGTCACATATGCCTGACAATCCAAATTCTCCATGACCAGAGTCAAGAAGTCTGATTCTATCTTTTCTACCTCATGCTGAGGGCAATAGTTTTCCTTGACTAGTGCAACAAATTGCTCCCAAGATAAGTTGTAGAGTAGAACCTTTCCCGTGGCTTGGAGCAATGATCTCCACCATGCCAACGCTTCTCCTTTGAATGATTGTGAAACAAATTTCACAACATCTTGCTCCGCACAACCGCTGACGTCAACAACAGCGTCCATCTCATCGAGCCATGTCATGCAATCGATGGCCCCTTCTTCTCCTGTAAAGTTTCTGGGCTTGCAGGAGACAAAATATTTATATGAACAGGTCTTAACTGGTGCCTCTTGATGAAACACAACCTGTCTAGGCGGAATACTCCCTTGATTTGACAAGTCATGAACATCGTCCTCCCTCAACTCATGTGTGTTAGAAGGGGGCTTACTACGAGCCACAGATAGAGTCTTAGAGTGGGTATCGTTTGATTCTTCATACTGTTGATCAAGAGCTTGAGTAACGGCATAGTCTATTATTGCCTGCAGTTCTGCTCCAGTTACATTAATTCTGGTAGTATCATTGCTCTCCTTCATGTGGCTGTTAACTTCATCTAATCCAGCCATGTAGCTTGATTGCTACATAAATATTAACAATGATTTATTCAGAGATTAATATGGAATCATCATCTTTGACGATTTATCAACCATGGTAATATAAACCATATTGGTTAACTTGTTAGTTATATTAAATTAGTATTTTCCATTATAATTTATCCTAGTTATAAAACATTAAGGATATTAAAGTGGCGCATAAGGCCTAGTCACAAGGACAGTTCTAAATTTTATAAGCCATGATTTTAGAGAATCTAGGCATTAAGGTTTGAATCACGTTCATTACCTTCTCTTGACAGGGAGTTGTAGACTTCAACTGTCTTTTGTCCTTTAGGACAATAGATATAGCCCGTGGGCATTTCCCTTCTGAGGGATGGTTATAATATGATCATCTTCTCAGATGCTATTAGTCGAGATCGTATGGATCCTACCGACTATTATGCTTGGACCTGGTCCAACACTTTTAGACAAGAGGTCAAAGACCACCACTGTCGTTGTCTTATCGGACAACAAGTTTAGCCCGTAGGCACTTCATCACTACTGGATGTTTATAATGTGATCATCTTATAGGATGACACAAGCCATGATTTCTAAATCAATAGGCTAGATAAGGAAATTGGAAGAATCTAATATAAGGATGACTGTTGTGATTTTCTCGAGTCACATTTGTCAAGAGTGCTAACACGTTCTTAGGTGTTAACAAGGATTTGAATCTCTTGAGTAGGTTTCACCATCTTGGCTGCGTAGGCTAGGTTTCACCTTTAAGATTTTCTTTAAATTGCATACTGGCAGGAAAGTAAGGATATTTATTTTATTCAGGATTTTTATCATAAATCCTAATTTATAATTTAATAATAGCACAAATGGCCTAGTCGCGTAGACAAGTTTAATTTATAAGCCAAGATTTCAGAGAATCAGGGCAATTTATGAATTAGTAATGGCACAAAAGGCCTAGTCATGTGGACAAGTTTAATTTATAAGCCATGATCGTCTGGGATCGAGGCATTTAGTAATAGCACAAAAGGCTTAGTCACGTGGACAAGTTTAATTTATAAGCCATGATCGTCTGGGATCGAGGCATTTAGGTGTGAATCAAAGTTCATTACTTTTCTTGACAGGGAGCTGTAGGCTACCACCGTCTTTAGTCTCAGAGGACGTTAATTATAGCCCGTAGGCACTTCCCTTCTAAGGGATGTTATTTTCCATTCATTTCATATTTCATGTTTAGAATGAAAACTTAATTTAATCAATCCATTATATGAAAATAAAAGTACAGAGTTGCCCTAAGCGGGTCTTTGAAGGGATAATGTGTCCTCGAAGGGACTGAAAGATAAATATGTCCTTATAAGGACTAATAAGGAAACGATCTTCAGTAAAAGGAGTTTCTTCTTCATTTTATTTCTGAATGCTTTCTCCTTGGATGCTCGTTTCATTCTAGCCGCGGTACGAAGCTCAGCATCTCAGGGCTCCGGGTGTGGAGAACTCCTATTACGGCTTCTTCGCTTGGCGACGTATCCAATAAAAATTTGGAAGTAAAAATTTCCAGATTAGGATTGAAAGTATTCCTATGTTAAGTCTAGACTCAGAAGGTCAAGGAATGTGCTACTGTGTCATTGAGATTAAACACTAAGGGCTAGTGTTTAATTCACTCAATGTTGGCTCTGATACCAACCTGTCACACCCCGATTTTCCACGTGTCACCGGTGGGCCCGGTGGGGGAGTATCATGACGTGGTTGGCAACATCATGGTCAAACAACACAATATAATAATGCACAGCGGAAGCAAAAGATAAATATGTTACATTCCGAATATAAGTAATGTCAAAGTATTACAACGGAAGGTAAAGGATCCACAGGCGGATCAATAAAAGAAAAACTGTTCAACAGATATTAGGCATCTAGAACTTGCAAGATTCCCTAGTGACGCCCTGAGCTCCCAGCCAATTACGCATAGTACCTGTCACTTAACCTTTTGGAAAATACGTCAGTTTACACTGGTAAATACAATTAACTGACTCATTTTGGAAAAAAGAGTTTGAAAAGTGATTCGAGTGCAAACGGCACAAAATATCTTGACACATTGATTAAAATGCACAGAGGCAAAATTAATCTTTTATACTTGGGACAATTTTATTAATAAAAATCTTGTATCCGATTTACATGGTTGTCCAACATTTAGGGCCGGTGATTATACAATACAAGCCGGACAAGATTAATCGACACACCACAAATATAATCTCACAAGAAGATACCCTTACGAGTGAGTATACGTTATACATATGCAACAGGAGGTGTTTTGCCTACACCTTGTGCTTACGTCGTGGCCATTCACTTTTTAAAATGAGCCAAGGATATCCAGGACACGGTCATTAACCCCCAATGTTATTTGTTATCAATCAATACAGATTAAAACGGGATTATGCAATTTAATCATCTCCGATTAAAAGGTTTCTACACCCGACCAAACGGTATTTTTATAGTACCGTATCCCAAGCCCGTATAGGGAAAATAAGTTAAGAGTATTTACCTGAGCTAGCAATGCAATTTATACTCAGCCGTATATTCTAATCAGCAAGCACAAGTACTTCTACTGGGGCTCTCAATCTGGAACGAAGGTTTTATTAACCTATTAGATTCCTAACGGTCTTATTTAAGTCGTAACTTAGACCGGTTAGTTTTAAGGAAGGTTTACGGTTCAGACGCATGATTAAGCGAAGACCGGAGTAGAATGTGATTTAGACCCGACAAGTTTGGAGACTTGTATAATATGGGTAAACTAAACACATTCTGGATTTTGAGATAAAAATGATAACGTTTGGCCCGTTTCGGCTAATTTATGCAAACTAGTTACATAAACCGGACCGGACGCGAATAACGTATCACGGGCACCCGAGTGGGTCGCGAACAGGTTTCCTAAGTTAATATGCTTTAAATATGTTATGATATCATTATGATATCTTCCATAATGCCCAAAACGAGTTTAATCCTTAATTATGCCCCGTAGGGGTATTTTGGTCATTTTAAAGATTATAAAAGGGATTTAACGTAACCCCGATGTTCGGGACTGAAGTAATCAGTAAACAACTTATTTTTTTAACAGATTATATTAGTTGGTAATAATCCTTATGTGTCAAAATGGTTTTAAGCCTAAACTACGCGTATAATACGCGTATAAAGCCGTTTTAAGCGACGTACGGGTTAAAATACGATTCCGAGTTTTCTGATCAGAAAAACAGGCTCAAAACACTCCATTTATTATTTAAAATTTGTGGCAATTGGATTCGCGTCAAAATTCTTTGTAGAAATCATTTTATGACCGAAAAGGGTAAATTCGGTATTAACCGAATTAAGGCGATAAGCCTAGCTTAAGACCAGTTTAAAAATAATTAAAAATCTTCAAAAATCCCAAAATATTATTTAACATCAGTGGGGAAAAGGTTTGGTGCCGAAAATCGGGTTTAGATAAGCTACGCGCTAATCGCGCCGATTAATTAATAAAAAGCTTATTATTTACGCTAATGCGTATATCTCCTAATCTAGACCTTCGATTGACGTGAAAATTTACGTACATGTTTAATAATCAGTAACTAAGATTATTGTACTTTCGTACTTTCAAAATTCTCGTTGTATGGTCATAAGGGCATTATGGTCCAATTTAAGCGATTAACGGAAACGTGTGCATGCATCGGATAATCAACGAAACAAATACCGAGACTTATACTATCATGTAACCCAACCCTAATGAAGTACTATGGCAATACCGAATCGAATTAAAACGGGTCAGAACCGAAGTCAAAGCAAAAGTCAAGGTTTTGCACCTTTCGGTTCTGAACCGGGTTTAAACAGAAATTTGTCGAGTCGGACAAGCATAGACAAGTTTTTATACTTATTACTAAGTTATATTAAGGTAAAAACAGGTTACACGCCTCTCGGATTGCAAATTGTGAATTAAATCGTGTTTTACGTTTCTGTTGACTTTTTCGGTCAACATTTGACTCGACAAACGACCTAGTTAGGTCTGGAATCGGTACGTGCCCTTATAAGGGTTTAATACCCATATAATTACCTATCTAACGGTACTTTTAATTCATGATACGACTGAGCTATCATTAACTAATCACGAAGTCAAACCGTAGTTACGTCGGTTTGACTTTTAAGCTAATTACTAAGCTATAATTAATTTAGAAAGGTTAGGCAACTTACTAGGTGTTTAATTGATGAATTAGGAAGGCTTGATCTGCTTGGAAGCTCCCAAAATTTATCAGAAGTGAATTGTGAATGGAATGATCAAAGAGTTGCAACTTATGTGGGTTATATAGTGTTCATGGCACCATGAATTGATGACAACAAAGTCTACAACACTCCACAATCATCCAACACTTGTTACTAGTGCCTAGGGAAGTCTAAGGGTCCTTCACATGCAAGAAAAACCGGCCAAAAGGGTCACATTCGCGTTAAACAGCCATCTGTCATGTTTCTGGTTGCTGGTAGACTGGTAGCGCACCGCTACGCTTCTGATGTAGCAGTGCGCTAGCCCTCCTCAGGGGCAATTCTTCCATTTTTCAGTTTGCATCCCTGGCTCTTGGTACTCCGAAAGGTCAACTAAGCTTAATTCTTGCATTTTGACCCCTTATTATTTATATACACGGGCTTTATGACTTATACTCACTTTGCCAAGTCCCTGGACACTTCCGGTTAACCCGAAAAGTCATAACTTTCACCGTTGACGCTTTAACCCCTCGTACACGAATTTGATCATAACTTTCTCATACGATAACGAAACTTTATGAAATTTTAATCGTGCATTCTAGTGAGCATAATTAACCGTTACAAAGCTTTGGGTTTGCTAAAAGGTCACTCAAAGGTATAACTCAAACATGTTGACACATTTAACCCCTGAAGTTTGTAACCTCTCACTTTTAGCTTCGTATGATCTATGATTTATTCGTTTGAAGGTATGAGCATCATGTAGGGCTAATGTGCAATACATTTATTCACTGTTGACATTTAGAACTCGTATATTTACATACTTTCCATGATTGTCAACTTTAGTCTTTCTAGAACATTATTTCACACGTTCAAACATATGACACGTGTCAACACATTATAGGACGTGAATTTTCGAGGTGTTACATGATGGTATCCCGATCTCAAGTCAATCTTGGAGTAATAGCTCGACCCTTGCAGCTGGTCGAATAGGTCGTCAATACGTGGAAGAGGATAACGATTCTTCACAGTCACCTTGTTGAGCTCGCGATAGTCAATACACATTCTGAAAGTATCATCTTTCTTCTTTACGAACAAGACTGGAGCTCCCCAGGGCGAAGAGCTAGGACGTATAAAACCCTTTTCCAAGAGTTCTTGTAGTTGTGTGGACAGTTCTTCGAGTTCTGATGGAGCTAGACGATGTGGTGCTCGAGCTACTGGCGCTGCTCCAGGAGCTAGCTCGATTTGAAACTCAACTTGGCGATGAGGCGGAAGACCAGGTAATTCCTCAGGAAATACCTCGGGAAAATCGCGTACAATAGGGATGTCTTCAATTTTCTTCTCTTCCGTTGATGTGTCAGTAACGAGTGCTAAAATGGCAGTGTGGCCCTTTCACAAACACTTCTGGGCCTTAAGGAAAGAGATAATGCCTACAACAGCACCACTCTTATCGCCCTGAATCACCAGGGGTTCCTTACCAGAACGAGGAATGCGGACGATTTTCTCCTTGCAAACAATCTCCGCTTGATGATGAGATAGCCAATCCATCCCAATAACGACGTCGAAACTACCCAGTGTGATAGGAATAAGATCGATAGAGAAAGTCTGACCAGCTAAGACGAGGTTACAACCTTTAACTACGTGTATGGCTTCAAGACTTTTACCGTTAGCTAGTTCTACCGTGTGTTTGGTGTTCAACAGTGTTGGAGTGCGCTTAAGCATTTGGCTAACTTTTAGGGACACATAACTAGTATCGGCACCTGAATCAAACAAAACAGTAACAAAGAAGTCATCCAGAAGAAACTTACCCATCACAACGTTGGGATCGTTCCTTGCATCACCCTGACCAATCACGAACGCACGTTCCCTGGCTCTATTGCCCTCATTGTTTCCCCCATTATTGTTTCCGTTCCCCTGGTTGTTGTTGTTATTCTGTTTCCGGTTCAACTGGGGACAGTTTCTCTTGAAGTGACCTTCAGCACCACACTGATAGCATTCCTTGTTACCCTGCTGTTGCTGTTGGTTCTGTGGAGCTTGTGGCTGCTGTTGCTGATTCTGATTCGCAGGACGTGAGCTCCTGCAATCTCTGGCTTGATGTCCAAGCTTGCTACATCTCTGACAACGATCCTTGTTGCACGGCCAGCTGTGGTGCAAACTACATCGTTTGCACTTAGGGTGATTTCCCCTATATCCACCCTGACCTTGATTTCCAGAAAACTGCTGACTGGGGCTCCTGTGTTCATCTGTCTTTCGCCATTGGGATTGAGGCTGAACTGGAGTGGAACCCTTGCCCGAATTTCTGTCCAATTTGCGCTTGTCATTGCTGGGAGCACTAGTAGCAGTAGTGCTAACGCGCTTGGGCAGCTTGCCCTCTTCCACCGCCTGATCGGTGAGTTGGTGCGCCAAGCGAATGACTTGCTGGATTGTGGAAAGGTTGGCCTCAATTACAGACCCTTGGATCTCCGGGACTAAGCCCCTGAGGTATAGCTTGATCCGTCTAGGTATGGGTCGTGACAAGTTAGGACATAAGTCAGCCAAGTCGTTGGACCTCTTTGTGTATGCCTCAATTTCTGATCCCTCCATCTTCAAACCATAGTACTCTGTTTCAAGTTCCAGAATGTCGTCCAGGTGGCAGAATTTTTCCTTAATCACATCCTTGAAGTCGCTCCAGAGGGTGGCATTTGCGTCTGCCAACCCGAGCATCTGAACTTGTGCGCTCCACCAAGAATACGCTTTCCCTTGCAACATGCCAGTAGCATACTCTACTCGTTTGCTGGCAGGGCTTTCACTCACTTTGAATGTATATTCGATTCTTCGGATCCAGTGCAGAAGGTCGATTGCTCCTCCAGTGCCGTCGAAAGTGGGAGGTTTGCATTTCAGGAACGCCCTGAAGGTGCCCATGCGTGTTCGAGAGTGCATGGGTTGACTCCCTGATTGGGTTGCTAAGGCTTCAGCAATCCGTTCGTCAATCAAGGTCGTCAGCTGACCCTGGGTCATGTCGAGACGTCCACTCATGATCTTCACATCGAAGGGACACACGTAAGAAAGGTGTCGCAAGTGCGTAAGTGTGGAGTGACAGAAAAGAGTAAGCACACAAGGTTCAAATAGCAGTTATCACATTAACTAATGCATACTGAGAACTATCTAACCGACAATATAACATAAATCATACCACTTATGGTGTCGAGTCTTGCACGTGGAGCGAAGCGTCGTTGTGGATCGTTGAGCACTGTACTGGTTATAGTCTAGTTTTATCAAAAACTTTTCCCTTTTAAAACCAAGTTCACCATAACCAATGGCTCTGATACCAATCTGTCACACCCCCAAAATCCACCATGCGGGGTATCACCGCTTGGAGGCGTGACGTGACCAGGATCGAGCCACCAATCATATTGAACATCGTAATTAAGTAAATAAGACCAACCACAATACGATTGGTGACCAAAGCTAGTTAACCAAGTTTTAATTTAGACAGCGGAAGCATAAACGTAAAGTTCAAAACATAAGTTCGCAGTTCATAAGTTTAAAGTCCAACACTTAGGTTTAATAAGTTCATAATGTTTTAAATATTAAACACTGGACATAACCGTCCGTACACCACAACGACTCCTTCCTCGTGCAAGCTCCAAGTGTTTAGCGACCTGTAAGGCATGTAACAACTAGTCAACAACAAAGTTGAGTGAGTTCACGTTTGGTTGTTTAGTTTTAAGTTGTTTCTGAAAACGTGGTTTGACTTTTGTTGGCTTATTTGCCGTGGGGGTTACCCCATAGTTGAAAGTATGTTTATCCATATCCTTTCTCTTTACCCAATCCATAACCATGATCAGTGGGGGTTTTCCCCGTTTGAACTACTAGACGGTATGATATCGACTGCTACGCAAATAAGTTGTGCCCTATATCAGTGTCTATCATCACTGACAATCTGCCATAGTCCATTAGTACACGCCCGTCCGACTGGCACGGTGTGAGGTTTGTTAAACCTAATAGCGCTATTAACTAATGACCCGCTCGCCATTGGCCTCGGCGATTAAGTCGATATAAATTGAGGGACTTCATGATAGAGCTTTGTCTAGCTAGTTTTAAGGTTGTTGTCCTGCACCAGGAGGACGAACATACGTATTCTGCACCAGGAGAATTCGTAGGATTAATAATGGCATCCTATCTATGGAGGATGGCCGTACATATCCTACCCAAGGAGGATATGTAGATTTAGTTTTAAATTCTTTAACCCATTCCCAAACCACCGGGAATCCCATGCCTTAGAAAGTGTGTGAACTCACCTCGGTTTGCTCGGTTAGATTCTCAATATAGCTAACAGTCAAGGTCGGTCAATCACGTCCTAGTATGATTTACCAGTTAGTCATTTAGTGGCTTTCAAATAGAACACAAAGTTCCTACACGTATCTATCACACAACATGCATCACTGTAACGGTTTAAGCCCATCTAAGTTTCCCGTCCATTCCCCACTCAAAATCAAACATACGATAATGCACATAACATATATAACATGTCAAATCATTCACAGATAGCATACTCGACATTTAGACACGCAAGTCACAACTTATGTCAATTCAGCATTAATACTCAAAACCGGCTGTTTTTCGGACATTTAAATAAAATAGTTAGATTATTCCAAAAATTCCCAAATTTTTATAGAATCTCATAAACATTCCATATTTTATTGTGTAAAAATATCGGGGTCCGGTTCATTATCCATATTTTATAAAAATTCATATTCGGGACTGAACTCAGATTTATGTATTTCTGACCATAGTCCACGAAACAATTTATTAAAAATTCATCGTAAGTCCGATTTGCGAAATTCCAGTGGGGTAATTACAAATACTTCAGTTGTCATCTACAGTAAAATTTTCATGGTCCGATTGATCACAAAACTCAGGTTATGACTGAAAGTACGACACCCATTTATTGCTGTCAAAATTCAGCTTAAGTTGCTGTTACAAATTAACACTTTAAAAATAGTAAACGGAGTCCAAAAATTACGATTCCGGTGCCATTAGAACCGTATTTCATAATAACATATTTTAGATTCAAAATATCGATTTTTCGTTGAGTTTAAGACCTGTTTACAGCCAACTGAAGTTGGCTGTAAAGTATGGACAGATTTCTGTTTTTAGTGTTTAACCTTCTAAATCGTGTTCGATCAATTCCGTTAACAAGTTTAGTGACCACAACAACATGACACATTAATATTAATCAGTAAAACATCAGATAATCAACCAATAATCATAATCACACAAGATCTACATGATTTACACTAATATTCATCCATTAACCACCTTGTTCATCACTTTAGTAAACTTTTAGACTTTGATCTTATATGTTCATAATTTTTAACTGACGAAACTCTTATTAACCACTCTAGACAAGATCAAGAAGAGGTTTAGAGTCACTTACTACTAGCTCGAGGCTAGGGGAGAAACTAGTCGAAGATTGGGTGGATAAAAGCAATGGGAAGAGGTCCTTCGCTTTCCGAATGCACCAAGCCTCCTCGTATGTGATCCTTAGCACTTGTATACCCTTGGAATGGTTTGATCAAAATCGAAAGGTGGTGTGGTGAAGATGGTTGTGTTCGGCCGAAGCCTATGGCAAGGGGAGAGAAGGAGTGATTTTTGTTGTGTGGGTTATGAAGTGATTAGTGGACTTGTATTGTTACTTATAGACAATTCCTTCAAGATTACCCAAAGGTCATTGTGTCACCTTGATATTAGACAAGTAGGATTTTTTTAATCATCCAAGGACAAATGGTGTCACCATATGGTGACCGATTTCGTTGGGGGGGGGGGTCTCATGGTTGGTTTCTAACTAAATGGTTAGACATTAGTTGTTAAGTAGGAGGTTAATTGAGTTACTAGCATGTAGTAAGTTGTAACGGGTGTTAGGGTATTCAGGGACCCTAACTGGCTCAGAAAAAGAAAAACTATGTTAATGACAATATTTTTATGTTCCGGTTATAGTCCGGTTGTTCGGTTGAATACTGATTCGTTAAAGTGCCAAATTAATTCGTAACGCGTCCTATTTATATATTTTGTAACGTTTTTACTTTCTAACACTCATGAAAATATAACGGACTATTTAGTGACCTATCTGTACACTATTAGTATATTAACAAATACGCGTAAGCATAACACAGATATCAGAAAGCAGTTAAGTAATTCCACACAGTCGTCAAGCACATTTATTATTATTAATAAACTGTACGGTTACATGTAAATTCGAGGGTTGTCACATTCTCCCCCTGTTAAGAGAATTTCGTCCCGAAATTTAGCGCGTGGTTACTGAGGAAGCTAGTTAAGTTGCGTTGTTTTCCTGATTTTCCTGGGGTGTCACAATCCACCAGCAGTTCCTTCCAGTTCCAACGAAAGATCCGTTCCGACCCGAAGATTTTTATCCGATCAGTCACTAAACATCTTTTATCTGTCTCTAATCTAAATAATTCTGGAAATTTAGTTCTTAGCGGCTCGTTAATAACCCATGGGTCCAGCCAAAAAGAGATCTCGCTACCCCGACCAACTTCCCCTTTAAAATAATTCCGACTCGGGATTCCTCCAATCTTCAAATTAACGAATAGTTTAGCTATGGATTCCTGGCTCTCCACAGGCTCCAACAAGTTATATCATTCTTCTTTGTATTTTTTTTACTTATATATTTAGGTATTTAGGTAATGGATACCTAAGGGTGCACAGGGCACCTTCAGTGACCCCCATGCGGTGAGTGATTTCACTAGCGGGAACACGCCGCGAACAACTTTTTACCGCTCGGTGATGGCTTGGCTCGGTGGGTGGTCACCGATTGAGAGAGAGGAGAGAGAGAATGGGTGATTGATTGTCAATGTGGGTCCACCCTTTTTCCACCAATCATATTTTTTTCTTCTTTTTTTATAAAAAAATAATTGTGTGAGTGGAGTGATGCCAACGTTTGAGTGCAAAATGGTGACTTAAGAGGAGAGTTGACATAGAATAACCTGATTGGTTGTGGCTAAGTGGGGAATACTCCCCACGTGGGGAGCGCCCCGGACACCCTAAATGTATAAGTAAAAAGAATACAAAAGAAGAATGATATAACTCAAAAATTTATGTGTTGTGGCCTCAATAAATTAAACATATTGTACTTGGACCATAGGTTGAGATGAAACATTTAACGGTGTCATAGAACTACAAATTTATGATCAGTGGAGAACTTGGTCCGATAAAAAAGGTTTTATTTATTTATTTATTTATTTTTTTTTATTTTTTATTTTTTTACAACAAAGAATGAAACTACATTTTCTATTTAACAATCAAAAACCTAAAAATGTAAATTACAAGTGAAAGAAAAAAATTACAATTATAATTCAAAAACATTTATATAATTAATAAATCTCTAACTGCATGAGTTAGACCCACAAACCGTGATTCAGATGAATTATAAAATAATGTCATTTCTTTTGTTAACTGATCTTCAAATGAAGCCAATGATGCTTCTTCATCAGCAGCTACCTAACCACAAATCTCCATTTTAGCAATAATAATATAAATATATACAATATGATATTAAAAGTAAAAATTAGTACAAATAAAATAACAAATAATGTGAATGGCCTTCACTATACCGAAGTCTTTCTTCTATATAATTTTAAGAGGGGTTATGACAGAGTCATGCCATAACCTTTAAAAGCTGGACAATAAAGGCATATGCAAAAAGTTTCAACCCACATATGGAACAATGACAAATGTTGATGGTTAGTGAAGTGAAAGATAACATAGTGACATATAAAATGGTGCTACAGTGCATTATTATTGTCATCAAAAGAGGATTTTTTTTTGAACGATCAATACAAACTTATTATTAACAAAAAGAGGGCTGCAAGCGAGGAGCTAAAACAGCACCAGCCAGAATACATGCAATCCACCACACAAAATAAAGCAATACAACAGGTCTGTTACATAAAAACATTAAAAAGTCGCCACTTCTACCAAGTAATTGTGAAGAAATACCAAACTAATCAGGTGATTAGTTTGTTGTCTATGCCTCGACAAATAAAGGTTAATCTTTTTTTGTCTCGTCTAAACAGCTACGAAGATCTTGCAAAACAATCAATACACCGTAAGCTCGTTAAAAGGAGGATAATTGGGGGGTTCTCCTTGTAACCACCCTTCGGCGTGAGAACAAGTATCGGTTTTGAGGATAATAGTGTGTGTATAAAGTGAGAGAGCTAGAGAGCGATCCCTAAACCTGGAGGTGAAGTTCACTATTTATAGCCGAGGTGGATTGTGGAGGAGATGGGCTGATGGGCCTTGGGCCTGTAGATGACAACAAAGAATATCCATTATGTCTCCTCTGCCATGACCGTTAGTGATTCTTGACGAGAGGGTAGCTGGCGCACGCTGAATGAATCCACGTGTCCTTGTTGTCTGGTCTGTCATCAATAGGTAAGTGGAGATCGTGGAGCAGTGGTCGGCGCACGCTGATTGGTGCCACGTATACGCCCTTGTGTACCTTTTTGTCTCCTGACGATTGTCCATCGTGCGACATGATCAGGTACAGCCTGTTGGACGCTTATTGGCCCACTGCTCTGCCATTTGTACCTTTTGCACTTGTCTGATGTTTACCTGGCTTCTTACCTCTGCGTGACTCTAGGCATAATCTGAGCAGTCGGAGCAAAGTCAAGGAAGACAGGTCCTTTGCCATGGGAGCTAAGTGTCAAAACTGATCTCGTCTTGGTCTTGACCTCGTGCGCGACTTGGAACACATCTGTTTAGCCGGCGCGAGGTCGGGGAAGTTATCAATTTAGTTTAAGGAAAAATTACACTTTTCGTCCTTTATGTTTGTACCGGATTGCAACGGATGACCTTTAACTTCAATAATTACACTCACGGTCCTTTATTTGGAAAACTCATTACACTCTACGTCCTTTAGTCCTAACATTGTTAAAATTTTCAGTTAAGTATGGCACATGCCATGCACATGAGGGCATTTACGTCTTTTTACCCTCAATCTCTCTAAAACACCATTCCCCAACCCTAAAACACTGTCATCCTTCCCATGAACCCATAGCCAGCCATTAGCTAAGTCAAAAAGGAGCTCCAACCACCATAAAAATCTACTCCATTCACTCTCGTAATCCTTAAAACATCCTTAAAAAATGTGGCAAAACCAATACAAAACAAAGAAACACAATCCATGAACCTTGATTTTTGTAACATCACCTGTGTAGTAAAACACAACCTCTAATATCTATTTTTTTTTCCCAAATTGTGAATCACCAGTAACAACAAACAAAGCAGAATTTTCTAAGACTTTCCAACAACAAAGAAATACAATCCATGAGTCTTAACTTTTGTAATTTTGGCACTATGCCTACGATTATGGTAAACACAACCTCAACATTTCAAATTTTGACCCAAATCGTGAATCAAATCATCAATATAATTCCACCACTACCACCGTAACCCAGCCACCACCCCCACCAGCGTATCCAACAACCACTACCACCAAATTCGTCCACCAAGCCCCATCAACCATCAAGAACTCGGAATCTATCGCCCGATGCATGGTTTGATTCAGATCTGCCCACGGAAGTCACCACTGCCGCCGCCTTCAATCTCCAGAAGAGGGTTAACCATCGATCAGATCTGTCCTTATCAAGGTTCGATTCAGATATGCCTTTAGATCTCCGACGGGCTGTGCGATGAAGAACACTAGATCTCCGGCGGAGCAAGGCTGTGCAATGAAGATGGAGGTGGAAGTTGGGGGTTGTATGAAGTTTTAAAGACAGGGTTGAGAGAGAAAGATGAGTATTATATTATATTTATATGTAATTTCTTTAATTTAATTGATTTAAATTCTTTTTATCTTTTTTGTTAAATATATTTTAAATAAATGAAATTACCAATCCACCCTCATGTGCAAGGCACATGTTCTGACTTAACTTAAAATTTTAACTTGGTTAGAGCTAAAGGACGTAGGGTGTAATGGGTTTTTCAAATAAAGGACTGTGACTGTAATTATTAAAGTTAAAGGTCATCCGTTGCAATATGATACAAACATAAAGGACGAAAAATGTAATTTACCCTTAGTTTAATTTGGGTATGGTTGGCGTAGGATTTAGGACCATATCCCTTCAAGTCCCCCCAGTCCAGTGCTGCTTCCATGCGCGAGGAAAGTGGTTGTAGCTCTGGACTAGAAGGCATCTTTTGTGCTAGATAAGCTGGCGCACGTGTTTTGTGTCACAATTTACATGGCGCAGCTATTTAGCTTGCTTCTGAAGTCATCTCGCTTATTTGCGCGGGAAAATTCTTGAAATGTGAAAAGTAGACTTCTGACAGGTAGGTGACAAAAGCGACTATTGAGGTGACCGCTGACACAGTGACGATTATGTTGTCACTGTGTCATGTGCGTCGTTTCGTCTGCTGTCACGGGAGTGAGCCCCACGCGCATGTGGTAACCGCCGCTTCAGTTTCCCCGCCTGAGGTATCGTCCGGTGGTTGAACACCCGCGCACGTGGCTCGGCACGGTTATCCATCGCATTAAACACGATGGGTATAAATAGGTGAAGATCTATCAGCAAAAACCACTTTCCTTCAAGTTCTCTCGATTTTCCTTTGAATCTTCAAACGTTCTTCAAGTTTGCTGCCGATTGTCTTCATCGTTTCAAGAACTTTTTGAAGATCTTTCAGTTTTCTTCAAGAACCTTCTTAAACTTCTTGAAGATCTTCCAGAACTTATTACGGTATGAGTGAACACGACACTGAAGGGTCTGGTGGTGCTATGCCACCATTAAAGTGGGAAGAGGGTCTGTTAGAGCAGATAGTCCGGGGTTATCAGTTCTCCGGCAAGTAGGATGCAAGATATCCGGCCAAGGGCCAAACTACCACCGATTCGCCGCCAGGCTACATCACCTTATTTGCAGATTTCCTTGGAGATGGTAACTTCCGGTTGCTAGCGACCCACTTTTTTGGTGCACTCCTCTCTTTCTACGGTTTTCATGTCTCTCAACTGAGCCTGTTGCGCATGGTGAGGATCAGACATTTTGAATTCTGTTGACGGTCACAAGGGTTGAGCCGACTATGGAACAATTCCGAGCCTTCTAGCAGTTGCAGGTCAACTTAGGATTCTTTTTGTTTGCAATACGCGGCTCGAAAAGGCATCTAATCAACCCCCCTAAAAGTTATCATCACTGGAAGGGAAAATTTTTCTTTATTCGTGTTAGACTAAGTTATTTAAATTAGACAAGTTTATTATTATTAAGGGTACCAAGTTGTAATTTAGTTTATCTATATATAGGGCCTTGTATTCATCATTAGTAATTAATTTAACCTAATTACAATTACACGTTCCAATTTGGTATCAGAGCTTATACGCTCTGGGATTCTCTAAACCCTAAAAGCTGTCGCCATCTTCTTCTTCTTTTTCTTTTCTCTGCTCGAAAACAACGAACTGTCTCTCGATCTTCAACAGAATCTGAATATAAGGCTATTGCTAATACTGTAACAGAACTGATTTGCTGAAATATCTTCTTCATGAACTCGGTCTGTTTAGCATGGCACCAACGCTTTGGTGTGATAATCTTGGTGCAACCTATCTCTCTGCTAATCTAGTATTTCATGCTCGTATAAAACATGTTGAAATAGACTATCACTTTGTTCGTGAACAAGTTACTCAAGGAAAGCTGAATGTCAAGTTCATATCCACTGATGATCAAATTGCTGATGTGTTTACAAAGGCTTTACCTTCACAAAGATTTGAGTTTCTACAGTCCAAGTTGCAGGTCGTTCCCTGCCCTCAACTTGCGGGGGAATGTTAGACTAAGTTATTTAAATTAGACAAGTTTATTATTATTAAGGGTACCAAGTTGTAATTTAGTTTATCTATATATAGGGCCTTGTATTCATCATTAGTAATAAATTTAACCTAATTACAATTACACGTTCCAATTATTCACGAGGAAGTAATCCCATTCACGGTGGAGTTTCGCGAATCGACGCCGATCCCCAAGGAGGTTATGAAGATACCTAAAGTCGCGGCTTGGTACGAAAAGTTGCAACCACTTCCCACCCAGGCCTTTGGTGAACAAGTGTTGGTAGTCACTGGCATGAGCGACAAATGGCCGAATACCAGCACCAACGTGCCTGTTCTTCTTCTGGAAGGCGAGGGTAAGTTCTTTCTCTTTATTGTTTCCTTTTTTTTAAGTGTTCGTGACGATGATGTCTTCAGATTCTTCATTGTTGTGTGTATGTAGAGGTAGCGCTTTATCATCACGCGTTCCAAGCACATGCTGGTGTTATGGGTGTACGCCCCATGAGGGAGGATGAAGAGTTGTGGTATGAACAAATTCGTGGGAATTTTATGTATCCCTCTACGAACGTTTACGTTGCGCCTCCCACTGCAACTGAAGGTGTGCTTGTATCGAATCCTAGGCCATGTAGGGCTATAACTCCTATTGGAGAAGAAGTTATACTGCTTTCCAGCGAGGAATTTATAGCTTCGTCAAAATATGCGTTAAAATCTCCCCCTAATGTGTTTGCGGGTAGCCTGCGACCTTGGCATTGATCATGAGGAGAAGAAGCCAAAAAGGGTGAGCAAGAAGAAGGTGGTAACTGTTGCTAAGGGGGCGCGCCCCATAAAGCAAGAGGCGAATGTTAGACCCTTGAAGGTTTGTGGATAAGTAGCAAAATGGATTAGCAGGCATTGTGGGTTTATGGTTGTAATTTAGGCTTTTTGTGTAAGTTGGGCCAAGGGTTTAGGGAGCATCCTCCCTAACCTCTTACTATAAATAGAAAGGTTATGGCATTAGGTAAGGTTGGTTGGTGACATTAGCAATCTTGTATTAGACATCATCTTATGTATGCAAGATCATAGTAATCATCAATCAAGAATCTTTCTTTTCATCTCCTTTTGTTCTTTGATTGCTTGTTTGTGTGATTTCGCCACCATTCAAGCTAGCGTGATATCATTGTGATCTCGTTACGGACTTACAATTGGTATCAGAGCCTTTCGAACCTGATTTCCAGGCTCGGATCTGATATCGCGGTGCTGCTTTTCTCGGTTCACTATTACTGTTCCGGTTTCTGTTGTTTCTGGACATCTCAGATGGTTTTAACTGATCTCGGATTGCATTCATAGCATTTCAGACCATCTCGGATCATCATTAGTCATCTTGGACTTGAAGATTTCCTTGATCTCGAATCATCTTCAAGTCATCTCGGACCATCATCATCTCATCTCGGACCATCATCATCTGATCTCGGACCATCATCATCTGATCTCGGACCATAATCATCAGATCTCAGACCATCATCATCAGATCTCGTACCATCATTATCAGATCTCAGATAGTGTTCATCGGATCCCGGATTGTGATTAATCATCTCGGATCATCCTTTTGAAGTTTGCCTTTGAAATTCATCCCGGACTCATTTCATCTCGGATAATATCATCTCTGACCACTGTTCATCCCGGACCATTAATCTCGGACCCTTTTCATCTCGGACCCACCATCTCAGACATTACATCTCGAACTACAGTTCAGTGTTGACAGTCATCATGTTGAACCCAACCGGTGTTATGAACGGCGTTGTGACCACAGCTGATCACGCTAAGCTACCCTTGCTACAACTCAGACTCAGTCCTTGGCTTTCCATCAAGAACATGACCAAGTTAATGGCACGTCTACCAAGGTTCCAAGATTTTTGTACGGAGACGACTACTATGAGTGGAAGTTTAGGTTTGAGCAATACTGTAAGGCAAAGGAACCTCATGTTTGGAGAAACATTAAGAATGGACCATGCACTATCATGTACTTTACTGAAGATGACCCTCAGACTCAGATTCCAAAACCCGAAGGCATTTATACTGATGAAGATAAAAAGGTTGTACCTGAGGATGAAGCTGCTTATGGAACTCTCTCAATAGCTCTTGGTCCAGACATTTCAATTGGGGTTCGGAAATGCAAGAGTACAAAAGAAATTTGGGACTAACTGACATACTTGTTTGAAGGAAATGCAGACATGAAAGCTAGCAGAGTCAACATAATGAACCAACAGTTTAGTTCGTTCAATCACATCTATAGGGAAACCACTGAAAATCAGATAAGGAGGTTTGTTAAACTCGTGTCGCAGATGGTTAGTGCTGGAATCAACATCTCAAACAGTGGAATGAATCATCAACTGCTTAACTCTCTACCAAAAGGATGGGATGCCGAGGTTTCTATGATCAAGCGTACTAAGGATCTACATGAAATGACACTTACGGAGTTGATTGCCACTATCAAGTCTTGTGAGATCGACAATTAGCAGAGAGAGATAAATCACAAGAACTCACTGGTGGCTGCTGGCATGACTAGCCCCAACAATGCAGCTTTGATGTCTCAAGCTCATCCAAGTCTAGTTTTCAGTCCAGGTCATGGAGTTATGAGCCACAACCCAAACATTGTTTTCAGTCCTGTTGCTTCACCAAAATCTAACTATGTTTATGGAATGTCTCTTCCTACTTCTCAAGCACCTGCCGTCAATACCACAAATGTTCAACAGCAACCCCAGCCTTAGCCACAACATGCAAATGTTGCCTTTGGTTCAACCACCTAGTCTACACCTCAAAATGTTCCATCCTCACCTTCAGTGGAACATATGGCTTTCTTGACTAAACACAATGAAGAAAATCTTGCTCTCGCAGCTTCTATGATCTCTAGTTTCAATGCTTTCTTAGCTGGTGATCTCATGCCCTCAGGTGAGATAACTCCAGGTATGAATCAAGTGGTTGAAGAAGACTTGGATGAACTGGATGTGGCTTGGAATCTTGCTATGTCAGCGTTTAAGGCAGAAAAGTTCGCTAAGAGATATGGGCGTCATCTAATGAATGCTCGTCCTGGAGTGCCGAGAGACATGCTAAGGTGCTACAGGTGTTATGAGCTGGGACACTTCGCTAGGGATTGCAAGATGGCACCAGCAGGATATGAAGCTACTCAGGCAGCTGCAGCTCGGAACAAGGAAATGTCAATGGTTCTGTCACACCTACTGAGACTTCGACTTCAACTGGACAGGGAAACTCTGGAGCTGGAAGAGCTTTGATCGCACAGGAGCAAAATGTGTTCAATTGGGCTGATGCAGTTACTCAAGTGGAATCAATGAAGGTGTCTGAAACTGCTGCTGCTGAAAGGGTCCATCAGTGCTTGATGGCGATGACCGAGGAACCAAAATCACTCTCCGAGATGGTAAATTCCCTTTTATGTACAGAATACTGTAGAAAGAAAGTTGCATTTCTAAGATCTCAAAACTCAGCATTGATCACCGATTACAACAATGCTATTGGAAAGTACATCAGTCTTCGAGAGAACAATAAAATTCTCTATGAAAAGATTGAAGCACTTAAGAGGGACATATCTCAACTTCATAGAGACGTGAATCAACAGCAATGTTGGGTTCACGACTACAAACATAGACTCACAGTAAAAACTCTTGAATGTAACTCTGTGAAGGCTGGCTGGAACTTCTCATTGGAAAGTACAAACAAAATGAGTTAAACATCAAAAAGTTTGATACTTCCAGTGACACCATTCGTAATCTGTGGAATGTGCAACTTGTCCTTAAAGAAAATAAGGGAAAGGGATTGGGATACACACGGGTTCAGCCACCATATAATCATAATTACTCCAGACTGCCTACTACTGAGCAAGAGATGGAAAATTATGATAAAATGATGTATGGAAAACCTAGTGATTATGTTCCATATGAATCATCAAAATTAAAAAATGGTCAACCAGCTGATTTCAAGAAACCAATGAATTTTGTAAAAAATGAAAATGTTCAAAATGAATCAGCAGATAAATCGGAACATGAAAGTGAAACAGTAACAAATACAGAAACTGAAACTGAAACAAAAACTGAACCAGTTAACACATCCGCAGAGGAGATGGAGGAAAGTTCACAAAATTCTGATTCTGTTAAAAATACTAATTGTTCTAGTTCAAGTGCAGAGTCAGTAAGAACAGAAGAGAAGTATAAAGAGGATGATGAATCACATCAACGTGCTGCTGATAATGTTATTTCTGATAAAAATGACCTTTATGCTTGGAACTATGTTTTTTCTTGGTTTGATGAGACTTGGGGTGTTCCCACTAAAACAGATGAATCTGGTGCTATTATTCTAGACTATGGTTGTGATAAAAATGGTTGTGTTGAAAATGTTGAAGATGTTTTAACAGGAGAGCCTGATGTGTCAACTGAGGAACATGAGACATCTGTTTTAAGTGACTCAGAAATCCATTCTGATGATTCAGGAAACTGTTTTGGTTTGCCTAAAGCATCGAATGATATATCAGAAACTCCCTGTAATGATGAAAAACTTGATGTTTTTAATTGTGATAATGAAGAAATTGTTGAAAAGGGGTCATCTGACGAACTTGGCAATCAAACAGAGGATTCAGGAACCTCATATAATGAGCACAAATCTTCCAGAGCTTCTGATTATGATAAACAGTCAGAATCCAGCAGCGTTGCGACAGAAGAAAGTCAAACTGTCTTAGACACAGACTGCTCATCATCTGACATACCAGAATCATCTAATGTCAAGGACTCAGAGGTTGATAAAGCTGAAGAAGAGATATCCATAGAGTCCAACTCTGCACAAATTCATGGGAACACGGAAACTATAGAAAAGGAATCCATGGAAATTCTTTCAACAGTTGAGTCAGACGATGAAACTGTAGAAGAAATTATTATGGAAACCTTCTCTACAGAAACTCCTGAGAACATGGTCTCTGAGGAAAGGGAATTTGCGGAAGTCACTTCAACAGACAACTCAACTCCTGACCCTAAACGATCAGATTCTTAAAAGGGTGTTTTTGACAAAGCAAAATCAACTGAATCTGTTCCCTCTAAGAAGAAACGATCACGTAAAAACAGAAGGCCAAGGAAAAAGAAATGTTCAAAAGGAAAACCCAAATTCAAGCAAACAGAACTAAAACTGAAGGGTAAAGTTACATACACTTAATCTTGTGCTGATAGCTGTGAGCAGGGTTCATCCAAGATCAAACATGCACGCAAGCACTCATCGTCAATTGAAAAGAAAAGACGTGATCAGTTCTCGAGAATAACACAAGCAGAACTGAATGTCTTTTTTTTTCAAAAAGGCAAACGTGTTTTAGTTGTGGAATTCCGGGAAACATTTCAAGAAAGTATTCTACTTTTGCATAAATTTAGGGGGAGAAAAAGTTGATGGGAAATGAAATGAATTTGGTATCTCATTTGATAAATTTGGGCATAAAGTATTCTACTTTTGCACAAATTTAGGAGGAGAAAAAGTTGCTGGGAAATGATATGAATTTTCGTGTTAAAGAAATTGATTAACACATGTATGGTTTCAATGCTGAACGGGCTAGGATCCACTGTGATGTGTTGATAGGTCTAAAGCTCGAAAAGCAAAAAAGATGCCAAGTGACATAAACATAATGGATTGGACATCTCGTGGGTAACAGACCAACAGTGTATGATTTCATGGTCTTAAATCATGCGTTAATAGATAGCCAACATCTGAGGTTTCAGGTCTTATACTGATGAGTCATCCAGGATATCAGGACTGTCCCTCTGTTGCGTCCAGATTATATGCAGACTTGGGCACAGTCAGGATATCTTGAAAAAGAGCCGCTTAAGGGCCAAAACCTGAAAACGGAAGAAAATCTCATAAAAGAGAATTCCGTGAGCTTACAAAAGCCAAATCCGTTTGGTATCTGCCACCCCTCGTCAGACTTCTCTGGTGTCTCTGCTGTACGAAAGTACTGACCTGTTCACCAGAAAGTCTGGCGTTGAAAACTTTAAGGATGAACTCAGTATACTCACCTGCTAAGATGAACTGTTGTGCTTACCTTGATCGCGGGGGTATGCCTTGGAATGGGACACACGGATGTTACAGTATAATTCTACCTTAAATGTATCACAAGGCTAAAAGTTGAAGATTGAGTGTTAGATTTAAGAGGACAAGTATATTAACAATCGCGTGGACCAGTCCAAGTAAGTGAAGAGCTGAAAAGTGTTCCTTAATCAGTTCGAAAACAATTTGATCCCGTGGCAGTCTTCCCAAAACACCCCAGTGTTAGTATTTTTATATTATATTATATTGATCGGTTTTCAACTCCGAACGATTGCGAAACGATACGATACGTGTGACGTGCGGAATCCGTACACGAACATGGACCGAACACAAGAACGTAATACAAACGTGATTCTATTCAAAATACGACAAGTACGAGCACCACGAATCACCTTGAGCAATAGTTTCTCTCTCTACTTTCTCTCTCTAAGCACCAAGGTCTAAATCTTCCAAATGGCCAAAAGTCCTAAAATGAAACACTAATGCTCCTATTTATAGGCCAAGGCATAAAGGATTTCCCCTTATTTACAAGTTTGCCACCTTGCCTTTTTCCCTACTTATAACACAATAAAATCACATTTTCTTCTATTCTTTGCTACAAACTGGATTGACGGAGGCGATAGACATTACTGCACTAACAGACTCCCCCTTGGATATTGCCGCAGTCAATCTCGTAGCGTCTTGTCTTTTTCTCTCTCTTAGTCTTCTTAAAGGTTTGATATCATCAGCAACCACAGACTCCCTCTTTCTCGAACAGACTCCCCGTGGATCTGTCTTCGGCTTCAGTTGCTCCCCCTCTCGTTAGACTCTATCTCTTTAGGCTCCCCCTTTCGTCAAGCTTCCGTGCTTTTGGGATCGACACCTGGCTTTCCGGTTATAAGCTCCCCCTTAGACTCGGCTATCAGGATCGTAATCTGGCACAACATCTGCAATCCTCAAACATTTATAAGTAAGAATGTTTTGAATGTCCAGGATTAATGACCTGGCTCTCTCAACATATGCTAAAATATTTTTACATTGAAAGCATTTTCAGTTGTCCAGGAATCGTAACCTGGCTCTTTTAAAACTTTTTAAATCAAGATCCAGGCTCTAAATATAATAATATGAATATATCCAGGATTACTTGATTCTCTCCCCCTATCAACAAACTTCATAGATTTGGTAGTATTAAGAATCAAAAACTGTAACCTTGCTCTTTACAACAGATTTTAACAATTTAAGCATCCAAATCCCTCACAGTTAATCATCCAAGTCCAAATTAATGACCTTGGAGATATCACAAACTGTTTTTGAATTTTGATTTTTTTTAAAACTACAAGTTTCAAATTAATGAACTTGTTCTATTTTCAGAAACACGATCAGCATACTTAGATTTTGAAACTCAGCATTCAGACATCGGTTGTCGAAAATAAAGCAGAAATCAAAATCTTTTTGTAGTTTTCTGAAATATAAAGCAGTAAAGAAATATTTACAGACAATATTTTTGTTTGAGTTTGCGTCAGAGGATCATATCAGTTTATGACAAATCACTAGTACCGTTGAGCTTTTTAACACTTTAAGTTCTAAACAATTCACTTAGATTGTCAGTATACTGATCCACTTAAATTTTCACACAAAGTTCAACTGATTCGAGATACGAGATTAGTGTTTTAAGGACTTAAACTTATTCGCGTGTACCACCTCAGAATATACTCCTGTATCAAAATTCCCTAGATTCAGTCTTACAGGTGAGTATACCAATTTGATATCTGTAATCTGGGTTAGTGCGAGACCTTGAGAGCTCAGGTATGAACTTCCATTCAGTCAAAGAGATGAAGGCTCGACTTTAGGTGTGTTCCCTTTAGAGAATCTTTTCTTCAACTGTAATTTATTCATATCTTTCGATATTTTTCAATTTTTATGCAGAGGGTAAGCTTTTAAAGCGCATATACGAGGACTAGGCCATTGCTTCCGCAATATCAGAAGTCCAGGTATAATACCTGATGTGTGCGGTGTGTTATAGGTTTTTAATGTATATTTTAAGCCCTTTTACACTTTTTAGTCAAGTTTTAAATTTATAAAAACACGATATTTACTAACACTAAACACACATATGGGCAAGTGCACCCATCGTGAGTGTAGTATAGTGTTGGTAAGATACCGAGGTCGTCCAAGGACACAAGAGCTTTTAGTACCGGTTTATCCTCAACGTCTAATCAAATCAAAAGTTTAGAAAAAGGTTTTAAACTAGAAAAATAAAATTAACTAAAATGCTGAAAAATAAAATAAAAATAAAAATAGATAGACAAGATGAATCACTTGGATCCGACTCGTGTTTAGTGTAACCTTTGATTATTTCCGCACTTTTTCACTTTTTAAGAGATTATCTTAGTTATTGTAGTAGGCCCCTCTTTTGAAGGTGACGTTACCCTCAACCCAGTAGTTTGAGTCAGCAAGGATACAATCCTAAAGGGTCGGATTATTGAAAGATAATTAATTAAGTTATTAATGCATAATGTGGTAGGCCCCTCTTTTGAAGGTGACATTACCCTCGGCTAAGTAGTCTGAGTCAGCAGGGATACAGTCCTAAGTAGCCGGGTTAAAGTTTTAATAGTAGCTTACATATGAGGGGATCAAAGAGTTTGGACCCCCGCCATCCAATACCGGTGGGTATCGAAGGAGGTCCTACTAAATTTGACCCAGGTCCTTGCAGGATCTATACACTGAACAAGGCAAGACTCTTACCAAACCGTTCCCTTAACCCCCGATCAGGTAGCCAACATACCTCCATATAGACCGTGGAGATATGAATGGTGAAAATCTTTTATTTTATATAGACAGTAAAATAATGCCAAGACACCATGGACAAATGATAAGGAAGAATCACCTTCAACATAAGAAACTAGTTATTAAAGTCATTAATACATAACCAAATAAAAAGTGCGAAAAGATTAAAAATAAAAGTATTACACTAGACACTTGTCTTCACCAAGTGATGTAAGAGACTTAGGCAAACATGGCATTTTGATTGTCAAGAACTCTTACGATCAATCTTGGATCCCGAGACGACTCACACACTCGATGATGGATGATGGATGATGGTGGTGGATGATGGTGTTGTGGTGGTGGTGGAGTGTGGGTGAAGTGTGAGAGAGGTGGTGTGCCAAGGGATGGTTTGCAAATGAGCCAAGCACCCCTATTTATAGCCTGAACAGCAGCCCGGGCATGGCCCCGTGTTCATTGGGCACGGCCCCGTGTCCACCCTCCTTTTCTTTCTTCATTAATTGCAGTTTGTCTGTATTAGTTGACCACGCCCCCGTGTCCGCTGGGCACGACCCCGTGTGCAGAAGCGTATCTGTACTATCAAGATTTCCCCAGATTCTGCGAATCTTAGAGTTGACCACGGCCCCGTGTCCGCTGGGCACGCCCCCGTGGTGGGTGATAGAAGCTTCTACAACTTTGTCTTTTCTGCAAACACTTGGGCACGCCCCCGTGCTCATTGGGCACGGGTCGTGTTCAGCCTTCTGTTATCTTGTTTTTGCTTGGGAAGATGCTGTCGGGGGGTCGGGCAGGCCACGTTTATTCCTTTTCTTGTATTTATGTTAGATTTAGCTACCTTTTTGCTTCTTTTGTTCATTTGAGATCATTTAATCCTGAAAATACAAAAGGAAGACAAAAACACACTTTTTCCAACATTAGTACTAAAAAAGGGTTAGTTTTATGCCACATTTGATGTAATTTATATGTTGCATTTTGCACACATCAAATACCCCCACACTTGAATCTTTGCTTGTCCTCAAGCAAAACTCTTCATAATGTGGCTTACACTCCCAAATAGAATGGGTAGAAGAGAAAGTTTTTGGGCTTATCATAGAGTGTCAGGATTTCCAAGATTCTTTATTAAGTTTTATTTTTATTTATTTACAATCCTATTCGTCATGATTTATTTAAAACATTACATAAGATAAATTACTTATTAGGGCATAACATGCCTTTTTAAAATTCCACTTATATACAAGTTCACATACCTCACGGGGGTCACTAAACACTCGGCCGAAGATGTTTTTTTTAGTGAATCACTCGAGAGCGGCATGGAACTTACTCGTACCATAAGCTTGCCAAGCAATCAATCCTCCTCCTTTTTAACTATACACCTTTGTAAATATCAAGATGACTTTTTGGGTGAAGGGTTAGGCTTGAGTTAAAGGTAGGTGGTTGGGTTAGTGGTTAGTAGAAAAGGGCGAAAGGCGTAAAAAGCATCGGTTTTCATGAGACTTTTTATTTTTCATAACTTTTTATTTTGATGAAGCAATTCTTCAAACAAATTTGTTTTTGATAAACTTGTTTGTTTATTTTTGGCTTCATCATCATAAATATATATATATTTTGATAAGGGAGTCATAAGAAAAACCAAGCTTGTTACTAAAACAAAGGGTTTAAAATTAAAAAAAAAAATTGGTGGGTAAAAGGGTATTTGTTTTGGGTTAAGAAATGAAAAGGTTTAGGCTCAAAGGGGTTAACTAGGGGGATTTTGGGTAGGTGGTAAAAAAAAGAAAAATAATGGTGTAGAAATAAAAAGGGTTAGTCCTAATGCCTCCATCATTTACTTACTCGGGTTTAAGTTGGTACGAACCGGGAATGTATTGTCGTGGCAAGTTCTAGAATCTTAAGAACCAAGCGGCTATTCACACAAGAAACGAAAAATGAGCAATTAGTTTAAAGATATGTATTTGTATGCTCAATAAAGGCTCAAAACTTACTTTTTGTGGGAATGGGTTTTTATGTGATCAAGTATATATAATCAAATTTTAACTAAACTTGTCATGCCGTTTCATAATTTTCTTATGTTGGTTCTTTTTATCACGACGCTATCGGTTGTAAATTTGTAAAAATATAACCTTTTTAGAACTTGAAACACTCAAATAAAACCTAGACAAGTAAAAAAAAAATGAAAAACCTTTGAAAAAAATTTGGGGTGATTAGCGGTTCCAATAGAGTTTTGTGTAAGGCTTGTAATTAGGACTTGCAAGATTCAAGATTTTAGTTTACTCCCCACACTTAAATTACACATTGTCCTCAATGTGTCCCAAAAATAAGTTTTTAGGTTGATTGAATGTGTAAAAAGGTGTGAAAAAACAAAAAAATTATGTTACTGGGCGTCTGGACACGGCCCCGTGGTGTCCGGGCACGACCCCGTGTTCAGATCGCCAGTAACAAAAATGAGTAAAAGAAACAGAAGCCTGGGCACGGGGGCGTGTTGGGTGAGCATGCCCCGTGTCCAGTTACCTGAACTAGGCATTTTCTGCAAACGGCTGGGCACGGGGCGTGTTGGGTGAGCACGGCCCCGTGCTGAACTTGCTGTAATGAAGAAAAATTTGTCGGGTGACCCTGTTTTTGTGCATGGGGTGCTGGTTCAAGTTTCCCTTGGTATCCTTTACTATCCTGAGTGTGTTTTATCCATTACAACATCATCCAAACACCAATTTAACTAAAACCGTCATTCCATTAAAGAGAGAGAATTACATAATAGTCCTAGAAAATTGAAAATAAAGTAGAAAAATAAAAGTTAAGGGTCCTAAATTAGATAGGTCAAGTGATACATAAAATCATCCTAAAGGGTTCTACTTTTACAATTGGAACCAAAATTCCGGAGATAGTTTTCCGGTATCTAAAAGCTTTGTAGAACTCCGAGCCGAGGGGTGTTTCCTAGATGTTGTTTAATGCCATTCTTCTATCTCTCTCGGGAGGAAGAAGGCGGCTTCATTTTCCTCAACATCTTGCGGAGGGGGAGTGACACCAACCGGAACCCCTTGTAGTATGCCTCGAGGGGGTTCCGGGTGTATGGCGTTCCATTCGGCTGGTATGATGACTTCCGGTACCACATTCCATGCCCTTTGGGTGATAATTGGTACCAAAGGAGGAGAGGCAAGAATGTTCAACCTTTGGTGCAAAAGGTTGACCTCTCGAAGGCATCCCTCTAGTCCCACCGTCAAATGATTAATACGGTCGACCAATGCTTCTTCCACCCCCGTCATTTCATCAATGGCCTCTCTTAAGGCGTAAATGTAGTTCACAAGAGAATCTTCAACCGTTGATGACCTCCTCCCTTGTCGGTTGTTCCTGGAGTGCGACGAAGATGTTCCGCTAGTTCTGCTCGCCATTCTGAGGAAACAGACCGAAAAGAGTTCAATTTTCACGGAATAGTTCCTCGGACATGGCCACGTGCTCAATGAGCACGGCCCCGTGTTCAGTTGTCTGCAGATTTTTGGGATAAGGAATCTTGGAGTTTTAAAGTATTTTCAAGGTTTTCAAAGCATTTTTAAGCAGAAACAACATAAAACACTGTTGTAGAACTTATTTTTAACAAGATTCCTTGAACAAAAATCTATCAAGCATCACCTTTAAGCTTGGAATCATTGTGACTTCAAGCTCTAATGGAGGTATTGAGTGAAAAATTGAAGAAGGCAATGGACAAAAGAGGAAAGGACAAGATGGTTGTTTAGAACCTTCTTTTAGAAAAATACCTAGGATGGTATGTGAGAAGATTCCCCCAAATCTCTGTCCCTGGAATGGTCCAAATGTGCAGGATTCTTGGCTACATTTATAGAAAATGACAGCGCGCTGCACAAGGCCCCGTGTCGGCTGGACACGGCCCCGTGTGCAGGCGAGGTCCTGACACATTTTGTCCGTATTCTGACAAAAAGTCAGAAAGGAATCTTTTGGTGGACACTGGGCGTGTTGACCTGGACACGGCCCCGTGTCTAGAGGCTGTTCTATGAAGTTTCGTCTATTTCTAAGGAACTTATCCGGATCGGGTGGCTCCTTACTGGATGGAACAACCCCAAAGTGCCTAAGATACCTTAATTGCTCTAGATTAAGACGAGAACGCAAGAGGTTGTCGGTGAGGGTGATTCCTATGCTAATTGTAGGTGGACAAGTCCAACCCTTTCTCGGGCTCTCGTTAAAGAAGGTGTATGCCGAATCGCTCAGGTCTATGTATGCACCAAACGAAGTCGATGGGGAGTCCTTCACGGCACAATCGACACAGGGACGACTATCGCCCAAGTCTTTGCTAGAGTTAGAGGTATTATCGGGAACAACGAAGTTGTTTTTATTCGAATGCGATCCCAACAATTCTTCTTGGGTATCGTCTTGAGATGAATTATTGAAATCCATCTTAAGTTCTTTTAACCAATTAAGAACTAAATCTTCTAATTGAAATAGCTCATCAAGAAGCATTTCTCCTAGAAGGTCCGGTTGAGAGCATTCGAGGGAGAGATAGGGATTATTTTTACTTTCGCCCCTCTTAAGGCTATAGGAAAACAATGGGTCTGTATAATGGCGCTTATAATTTAGAAAATAACATTCTAAATCTTTATGAGGGCCACCACATATTTGACACCACGTACCATAAGAGTGCCGAAAGTAAAAAATATCAGTATCTCTCATGTTTGTGTCAGAAATTACCAACCGTCGGGATCTTACGGTTTTATTTTCAGTAACTGAAACTTGGGCACGGGGCGTGTTAGTGGGCACGTCCCCGCGTTCAGCTTACTGTCTGACTTAAAACAGGATTGCCAGTTCCAAAGATTGGGCACGGGGCGTGTTCAGCGGGCACGACCCGTGCTGAGTTCTACAGAAGCTGAAAAATTAAGAAAATCCTAAAAAAACAGAAAAATTAGAAAAAACGATTAGGCCGTTGATTCCTAACTTTCTTAAAATCCTTGTGCGCCAAAAACTTGATGTGTGCGGTGTGTTATAGGTTTTTAATGTATATTTTAAGCCCTTTTACACTTTTTAGTCAAGTTTTAAATTTATAAAACACGATATTTACTAACACTAAACACACATATGGGCAAGTGCACCCATCGTGAGCGTAGTATAGTGTTGGTAAGATACCGAGGTCATCCAAGGACACAAGAGCTTTTAGTACCGGTTTATCCTCAACGTCTAATCAAATCAAAAGTTTAGAAAAAGGTTTTAAACTAGAAAAATAAAATTAACTAAAATCCTGAAAAATAAAATAAAAATAAAAACAGATAGACAAGATGAATCACTTGGATCCGACTCGTGTTTAGTGTAACCTTTGATTATTTCCGCACTTTTGCACTTTTTAAGAGATTATCTTAGTTATTGTAGTAGGCCCTCTTTTGAAGGTGACGTTACCCTCAACCCAGTAGTTTGAATCAGCAAGGATACAATCCTAAAGGGTCGGATTATTGAAAGATAATTAATTAAGTTATTAATGCATAATGTGGTAGGCCCCTCTTTTGAAGGTGACGTTACCCTCGGCTAAGTAGCCTGAGTCAGTAGGGATACAGTCCTAAGTAGCCGGGTTAAAGTTTTAATAGTAGCTTACATATGAGGGGATCAAAGAGTTTGGACCCCCGCCATCCAATACCGGTGGGTATCGAAGGAGGTCCTACTAAATTTGACCCAAGTCCTTGCAGGATCTATACACTGAACAAGGCAAGACTCTTACCAAACCGTTCCCTTAACCCCGGACCAGGTAGCCAACATACCTCCATATAGACCGTGGAGATATGAATGGTGAAAATCTTTTATTTTATATAGACAGTAAAATAATGCCAAGACACCACGGACAAACGATAAGGAAGAATCACCTTCAACATAAGAAACTAGTTATTAAAGTCATTAATACATAACCAAATAAAAAGTGCGAAAAGATTAAAACTAAAAAGTATTACACTAGACACTTGTCTTCACCAAGTGATGTAAGAGACATAGGCAAACATGGCCTTTGATTGTCAGAACTCTTACGATCAATCTTGGATTCCGAGACGACTCACACACTCTATGATGGATGATGGATGATGGCGGTGGATGATGGTGTTGTGGTGGTGGTGGAGTGTGGGTGAAGTGTGAGAGAGGTGGTATGCCAAGGGATGGTTTGCAAATGAGCCAAGAACCCCTATTTATAGCCTGAACAGCAGCCCGGGCATGGCCCCGTGTTCATTGGGCACGGCCCCGTGTCCACCTTCCTTCTCTTTCTTCATTAATTGCAGTTTGTCTGCATTAGTTGACCACGCCCCGTGTCCGCTGGGCACGACCACGTGTGTAGAAGCGTATCTGTACAATCAAGATTTCCCTAGATTCTGTGAATCTTAGAGTTGACCACGGCCCCGTGTCCGCTGGGCACGCCCCCGTGGTGGGTGATAGAAACTTCTACAACTTTGTATTTTCTGCAGACACTTGGGCACGCCCCCGTGCTCATTGGGCACGGGGCGTATTCAGTCTTCTGTTCTCTTGTTTTTGCTTGGGAAGATGCTGTCGGGGGGTCGGGCATGCCACGTTTATTCCTTTTCTTGTATTTATGTTAGATTTAGCTGCCTTTTTGATTCTTTTGTTCATTTGAGCTCATTTAATCCTGAAAATACAAAAGGAAGACAAAAACACACTTTTTACAACATTAGTACTAAAAAGAGTTAGTTTTATGCCACATTTGATGTAATTTATATGTTGCATTTTGCACACATCAATACCCCAGATATCAAACAGTATAAAGACCTAGTATCTCAGAATCAGGCAATCTCTCAAACAAGATTTTGGGGGTTACCCATATATCCGAGAGATGTTCCCCACGAGATAAGTAAGTATTTGATATTTAGGTTTATATCTCGAAAACAATCTACTAAACGTGTAAAAATCTACTGGCATATCATCAGTGAGACCGTTTATCACATTTTAACATTCCATTTCTTTAGTGTACTGAGGTTGTCTACTGATGTACTATCATTTCCTCTTTTTACACAAAACTCATTTTTGAATTTTATCATGTTTTTGGCTTTTTCAAATTTTCTAATGTTTTTGGATTTTCTGAAATTTTCTTACTCCCCCTAAAATTCAAAACATTTAAAGAAAATTTGATAACCTATGTAGATAGCTTTGTCTCGCTATCCATTTTCTGCATCTCATGCTCTGTTTTGCAAAAAATATAACATGTAAAGCAGTAATTACCCCCATGATTTACAACACATTGATATTTTTACAGTTTGAAAACCGTTTTTAAGTCTTGTGAAATTAATCATGTTTGTTCCGCCGTGAGGGTTTCGGCATATTCACTCAGCTAATTTTTGTAATTTTTGATTTTTGACAAAATATAAAAAAACAAACAAATCAAACATAAGCAGACAAGCAATGAATGTTCAAGCATATGTATTCATGTGTGTGCACTGGATCGGATGGTCATCCGATCTGATTTCCATCCAATCCGATGAACCATCTTGAGCAATGAATAATCAAACCAACTACATATGGATCGGATGGTCATCCGATGGGATTGTCATCCGATCGGATTGCCACTCGATCCGTGTGACAAATAGATAAGCCTTTGACCAGTCAACCTTTGAGAGTGAATGCCATGGATCGGATGACCACCCGATTGGATTGCCACCCGATCGAGTTGTCACTCGATTCTTGACAAATTTGAAATAGTTGGAATTTTGTCATTTTGTGATGAGGATCGGATGGCTGTCCGATCGGATTGCCACTCGATCATTGACAAGGTTGCACAGTGAACATTTCAAAAACATAGTAATGAGGATCGGATGGATGTCCGATCGAATTGCCACCCGATCGGATTGCCACTCGATCAGCTTGACAAAATCAAATTGAAAAACATATATTTATATTATTATTTTTTTAAAATTTTCAATTTTTAGAGTTTTTGAAATATGGTTTATTTATGTACAAAACAAATTAACTCCCTGTTTCTCAGTGGCAGGGACCAGCTGCCTCCTCCTCTCGTGCCAGGCTGCTCCGATACTCCTTTAGTTGACATTCAGTTTTCTTCGGGAGCACCTGCACATATACACAACTCAATTACTTGAATAATTCAGCCCAGGTCTATTTGACCTTAGGCAATTCAACACAAAATTCATTCAATGATGGAAAATCTTTGTCATTTTGTACAAAAAAAATTTCATCTTTGACTTCAACTTTTTCGTCATTCACAGAAGTCACTTGTTCCTTAACCACCCAGTTTTGTCCTTTTGAAGCACTTCTTTTGTAAAATCGTGACTCGTTTTGATTATTTTGATTTTGAACAACCACTTTTGATTTCCAAAACTGGTTTGGTTTTGTCATATCAACCGAAGTTTGCCAACTTTGTGTTGTTCTGAATCTGGGTGTGTGAGAATTCCAAGTTTGTCTTGAATCAAACCTAGTCTGGTTTGATTTCCAAGTTTGATTCGAAGCAAACTTGTTTGTGTTGTACCTCCAAGTTTGTTTTGAGTCAAATCTGGCAGACCTTTGTTTCACATCCTCAGATTTCTGTTTCTCAACATCAACAGCCTTTGGATTTGGACACTTTCGTGCAAGATGTCCAGTTTGATCACATTTAAAACAAGTTTTCCTGGAAACATCTTTAGCCTGTTGTTGTTTCTTTTTCTGAGCATAGAACTCTTCATTAGACTGTCGTCTAAATTGGAGTTCTTTCTCTTCTTCCGAACTTTTCCCGTGAACGAAATTCATTTTCTTTTGAAAATTTTGCTTTTCAAACCTTTTATCTTGATTTTGTTTCTTTTTATAACCCAACCCAGCCTTCACGTTCTTCTTTTTATAGCTTGGTTTGTTATAAAAAAAATTCTTGTTCTTCCCAGCAAATTTTGAAATTTCTGACTTTTCGATCTCTACCAGTTTAAACACTTTGTCAATTTTATCCGCAATCACATTCTGAATCGGGAACTCGTTATCCCAGAATAATTTGTCCAATCAAATCATGGTATAAACCAATCCTTTTGAATCATCATTCACAACTTTCTCAGATTTTGACTGTTTAAGATAGCCATCATGAAAATTTCCCTCATTTTCATCCTGTGATTCAGACTTACCTTTGGTAGACTCATCTTTCAAAACGCTTTCAACAACCTTACTTATCACCTCTGAATCATTAGCTTCATCAGATTTAGTGTAAGTCACATAGATATTTTCAAGTAATTGGTCAACTATATTAAGACATTTTGCCACCTTTTCCTCATCATAAAAAGTATAATTATCTCTCAATGGTGGTGGTACCTGATGATATTCTGAACCAATACCTTTTTTATTCTTGTCAGAATCTTTGTCATGTGGTGTGATGTTGAAAATGCGTTCGAGAATGTACGAAGAACTATGATAACTTTGAAGTTTTGTAACAATCTTTTCTTTTTTCAACTAGAACTTGTTTGAGATTAGCAACTTCATCAACATACTTGTTTAATTCAAGTTGCTTTTCTTCAAACTTTTTCTCATAAAGTTCTTTTGTTGTTAAAGTTCAGACAATCTTTTGTCAAAACATTTGACTTGTTTCTTCAAAGTATCATAAGCTTCTTGTACCCTCTGACTTAACCATTTCAAATTATCATACTCCTTTTGAAAATCTTGGAACTTATTATCTTTTTCAACACAACCTTCACATTTTGCTGTACACATTTGTCTTAAAATTTCATATTCCTTCTCAAAATCTTGACATTTTAGTGTCAGCTTTTCAATCTTTTGTTTCAAACTTTCTTCATTTTCCATCATATCTTTACATTTTATTTTAAAAGCAATTTCAATTTTATTTATTTCGATTTCTTTTATTTTTATCTTTTCATCTTTTTCGGTACAGACTTTGCACATTTCTATGCAATTCCTGCACTTGTTTTCATTTTTATTAGCATTTTCAACATTCAATAATTCAGAAGATTCATTTACCTCAGTTTCATTCGGCACCTGTGATTCTTCTGTTTTCTCCTTCTGATCTTCTTCTTTCTTCTGTTCTTCCTCATCAGAATCCTCGGCCATTCTCTTCATCTCCTCTATCAACTTTTCCAGCTCTTCTTCTTTCCTCTTTTTCATTTCCACCACCTTTGGTAGACTTGCTTCAAAAATTTCTTTCAATTTGTTCATCAGATCAGCTTCATAACCTTTTTCAGATAACCTTCTTGTATGATAAGTGTCCTGGTCTGGAAAAAGATTTGTTACTGCATCAAAATCCACCTTAGAAGGATCAACCACTGGATTACCCTGTGGATCCATATAACATTCCAACTCAGGATTCCATCTTTTGGCTTTCTGAGCTTCTTTGAATGGAGCATTCAATTTTCTAATCTCATATCTCGCACTATCTTTTTGCCATCGATTATCTTGAACCACTTCAGCTAGAAATGCAGATCCGACATAATCTTCTTTAGGAAGGATTTGACTCCAGTCATAACCTTCGTCTTCTTGAATAACCACCATTTCCCTTGATCTTTCCTTTGATGACCCTTCACCAATCTATTTTTAATTCGCATTTGATGATCCACTGTTGTGATGATAAATTGCTGTTGATGCACAAGAATGTCTGTTGACTGCATCTTCATCAAGTCTTAAATCAAGAAAGTCAAGATTGGAACTTAAAAGTCAAATTAGGGTTTAGTTTTGATTTTAGGAAGTGTATAGAAGGGTTCCGTTTGAAATAGGAGGGTTTCGTTTGAATAGGTCGTTTGAGATATAGGGTTCCGTTTGAACCATTATGTTAAGATTCAAACGGAAGGGTCTCATTGTCTATATATAGGAGTGTGTTTGTCATATTTCAAACGGAACAGGTGGAACGGTTGTGTGAGTGAGCGAAGGTGCTGCTAAAATTTCATTAGAACTCATTGTAAAAGCTCACGGTTGATAATAGAAAGAAAGATTAAAGGATACAAGTTGTTTTGGACGTTGTTTACTTTGATTCCGCCTTAGTAATCGATGTTGAACTACCTTAACTGACTTTCAGGGTCACGTACACGATCCAACAAGTGGTATCAGAGCTCAGGACGAGGAGTTCATACCAAATACAGCTTGAAATCATCGGATTATCTCACTTCTACCTTTCTTTTCTGATTTTAACTAGTTGTCGCGGTTAAAATGGCTTGAAACGTTCACATAACAAACGAAATATACTATTAACTAATCCTTGAAATTTTGAAACCAAAATTCGACCTAAAACTGATCTTAATCATTCAGACCGTTTGAAAATATTCGTGAATTGATGACGTCATATCGTTTGAAATGAACAATAGTTTGAAATTGATCGTATCGTTTGAAAACTAACTGATCGTTTGACACAATCGTTTGAAAATGTTTGTCGTTTGAACTATGTCGTTTGAAATGTTTGTCGTTTGAATATTTGTCGTTTGAAATATTTGTCGTTTGAAGTTGGTCGTTTGAATTTCCATCGTTTGAAACTAGTGTTATTTCAAACGAAACAGTCCATATCGTTTGAAAACAACCATATCGTTTGAAGTGTGACCGTCGTTTGAAACTCTTGTTATTTCAAACGGAACAGTCCATTCCGTTTGAAAACAACAAGTTCGTTTGAACAATTGTTTGAACCATTCCGTTTGAACAAGTTCCGTTTGAATCTGATATTTTCCAAAACCAAAATTTTTCTAAGTGTTGTCTGATTTTACAGGTACATTCACGATGGATGATATTTTCTTAAACCCGTTTAGCGACATGTACGCGTTCGCTGGAGATTCCGGAAACAATAATACTTCATCAAGCAATGTGAATGAGAATCCACCAAAAGAGAAGAAAAAGGAAGCTTGGGAATCGGAAAGTGCCTTCGGAACGTTCAATAAACCTCCAAAGCTAATGGCTATTGAGGAGTACAGTCGTTGGTCCAGAAAGTTTGAAGATTGGATGATGGCATTCGCGTTTCCAAGTTGGAAAAGTCTGAAGAATGGTTATGATCAAGGAAACAAGAATGGGGAAGTTTTAACAGCATCTGATGAGATTGAATCATTCGTAGCCGAACAAAAGTGTGTGGCGTTGTTATTTCAGTCTGTTCGGGAGGATATCATCTCATTGATAGACTATACAAATGCTAAAGATCTTTGGGCAAAGTTAGAAAAGAAATGTTTAGGAAGTACTGAAATCGTGAAAAACAAAAAGAAACTTCTTAGGAAAGAGTTTGATATGTTTGGTTGTCTTAAGAATGAGTCAGTGTGCAAAATGATAGAAAGGTTCGGTCATCTGAAGCTCGAATTAGCAAGACATGATATCAAGTATTCTGATGATGAGCAAGTAGACAAGTTGTTCGATTCGTTGCCAGACGAGATGGAGTGGAGATATTATGCTCTCATGCTTAAGAACACTATTCCTTCTGAATTGTTGAAACCAGATTTGGTGATTGAGAGACTTGAGAGTCATGAGCTGGAGTTGAAGAAGACGTACAAAGTTAATCATTCATCTTACCAGCAGAATTTGGATTTGTATTATCCAAAAAGCATGATGCCGAAAGCTACTTCTCCAAAGACTGCATTTTCTGCTGTAAATGTGTCTACAGCTGGGAAAGAAAGTCAAAGTGGTCAAAGCAGTGGAAGTCATAGTGGTTATCACAGTGGATCTTCATCATCTGCAAGTCATTCTGATGCAAAGAATCATTTTTAATGCAACATCGCGATAGATTTGAAGAATTCTCATAACTTTGATGAAGAATCGGCCAAGCAGCAGATGATTTTCCTAGCATCGGTGTTGGAATCGTATGAAGGATTGGTAGCTGGGAAGATTGGCAATACAAATCTGACGAAAGAAGATTACGATCAGATTGATCCGGAGGAAATGGAACTGATTGATATTCGTTGGGCTATGGCAAGTGCTGTTCGTCGTGCACAAAGATTCATGGAAATTACTGGCAGAAAAACAATTGGTGGTGCTTCTACTAAGCTGGGATTCGATAAATCCAAAGTGACATGTTTCAAATGTAAGCAGAAGGGTCACTTTAAGAGAGAATGCCGAAATGCTTATGTTGATGAGTCGGAGAATCCTTTCAGAGATGATTACTACAAGAAGGCGATTTATCACCAGAATAAATCCGAGCCGCCTAGATTGAAGCAGGTTGAAGACAACAGAGAGAAATCTAGAGCTCTTGCAGTGATTTATGATGATGAGGGATATGATTGGAGTCAAGAGGTTCTACCAGAAGAAGATGCGGTTGGTTACGCATTCATGGCGAAAAATGAACCTATTCCATGGAAAGATGAGAGAACTGAAGAGCAGAAGTATAGATACAGAAAAATGATTTCGGAAAACAAAATTACTAGACTTTCTAGTATCTATTTGGAAGCAAAAAGAGCCAAAAGATGGGATCCAGACAGAGAGTGTTATCTTGATGAGTATGGAAATATTGCAATCGATCACAAAACTCTTGATCTGGAAGTCTTAATCAAAGAAATGAAAGAAAATGATGAGTATTGGCAACACAAATGGTGGGGAACTCCAACTTCGAAAATGATTGAAGAGGAGAAAGAAAGAAAGGAGAAAGAGGTGAAAGAAGAAAAAGAGATAGAAGGAAAAGAATCCAAGAAGATTGATACTGGAGTTATCGATACTACGCAGGAGTTGAATGCAGAGAATCTGGGAAAAATGGCTGACAAAGTGCTGGCTGCTAAGGCACTTGAGGTAGACTCTAACTCCGTGTCTGAGTCAAAAAGCCAGGTCAGTTCAGATGTGTCAACAAATGTGTCAGGTAAAAAGATTGAAGGAAATGCTGATTGCAAAAATTGCAACAAAGAGTGCAAATTTTGTAATACTGTCACGTATCTCAACGGTGAGAAAATTAAAGATCTGACAGCAAAGGTCAGAAACGTTGAGAATCAGATTCTTGGTCGTGACAAAACAGTTAAAGCTTCAACTGAACGGATAAGAGAATTAACTGCTCAAATTGAAACTGATAAAATTGATCATGACAAAATTAAACAAGAAAATGAAAAGTTGATTCTTGAAAACCGTCAGATTTCTGAAAAAATTGAAAAACTCAAAAGCACAATGAAAGATTGTGATGATCGAAATGGTAAAACTTTTAAAGAAAATGAACATTTAAAAGCAGTGCTTAGAGTTAAAGAAGAATCAATCAATAAACAACTGGATGAAATCGCTAAATTGAAACTTAAAGTTCAAGAGGCTGTAATCGAAAACGAGCGAATCCAGTTGAAGCTTAACAGTTACAGCTCCGCAAGCTTTGTTTTGCAACATATCATTCCCAAACCTATCGGGAAAGACAAAGCGGGCGAAGATGTGTATTCTGATGGAACTAGGGTGGGTTTTCATCAAGTACCACCACCTGTTCTTCATAATTACACTAAAAAGCAGTCTGGGTTGGTTGAAATTGAGGAAGAAAAAGAAGTTATACTTCCGGAGAACATTGATGTTACTTTTTCTACATCATCTGATGATAGTGTTCAGACAGAGATTGTTAAGAGCACAGCTGAAAGTGTTTTGAATAGTGATTTAGTTGAAGATGATGGGTGTTTCTTGGACAAATACATTCAGAAATCAAAGTCCAAAAACAACTTAAGTGATGAACCGGGTCTTGTGATGTACAAGATGGCTGGATCTGATAAGTTGTATTCGGATTCTGAGTTTCCAATTGAGAATGTTAATGTGAAAAAGTTGACAAATGTTTTCAAATTGGTTGAAGTTGAGTTGTCAGAAGTGAACAGTTTGTGTCAAACAAAAAGGCAAATGAATTTTGAGAAAGATAAAGCTTATTACAAAAAGCCTGTTGTTCCACCACGTTTTTATAATAACAATCGAAACAATTGGTTGGGTGGTTATTGGGGTGGTAATAGTTATCAGAAAAAGAGTTTTCAAAACAAAAGGTTTGCTGAAAAGAAGGTGTTTGTGAACAGTTCAAGTTCACGTTCTGATGAGGAAAATGAAATTTTTTCAAAATCAAATAAAGAGTTCTTTGAGAAAAGAGCTTCACATTATCAGTCTGAAGGCACAAGTCGAGTTGTTGATACTCGTACATGTTTCAGATGTAATCAAGTTGGTCACATTGCACGAAAGTGTACCAATGCGAAGCCTAAGACTGAAAATGTGAAGATTCAAAAGGGCAAAGTTGATGTAAAGGGTAAAGCACCAATCGTTGTTGAGAAAAAGAGTGTGAAAAATGACAACATCAAAGTGAAAAATGAACCCGTAAAGAAAGTGGTAACTAAAAATGACAAATTTTACAAACGGGTTGCATTATCTCAACAAGTTTGGAAACCAAAACTGAAATGAAAAGTTCAACTTCTGAAGTGAAAAAGGCTGAAGAATCAATTTCGGTTGATTATGATGCAAACTTTCCACCTTTGAAGGCTGAAAATTTCAAAATTTAAATTGCGAGAGTCAAGGTTACACCTAAGGCTAATGAGGCCTGGGTGGACACCATGTTCGAATAAGCAGTTTGAATTTCCGGAGCTTCCTGGATCGCGAAGCATGAATCGGCATCTTTGTTGAAATGTTTTGAAATCAAATTGTGGTATGTGCAGGATCTTCCAAGAGCTATTTCAAGATGGATCATGGATAGTGGCGCATCTCGACATATGACAGGAAAAACTGCATTACTATATGATGTGAAGAATATCAATGGTGGTTATGTGGGATTTGCTGGTCATGAAGGTGGTAGAATTGTTGGTGAAGGAACGTTATCCAATGGGATTGTAACGTTTGAGAGAGTTAACTACATCACTGAGCTGGAGAACAATCTGCTTAGTATCTCGCAGATTTGTGACAATCAGTATACTACTCACTTCACTGATAAAGAATGTTTGATTTTGAAACCTGGTTTTGTTGTTCCTGAAGATTGGATTATCATGAAGGCACCTAGAGTGAATGATTTATATGTGTTAGATATGTCTATAGCAACTACAACAACTGGTCAAGCACATTGTTTTGTGTCTAGAGCAACTGAGAAAGAATCGAGATTGTGGCACCGAAAGATGGGGCATATTCACCTAAGGAAGATGAATCACTTGGTGCACAATGATTTGGTATTGGGAGTTAATATCAAAGGTTTTCATCTGGAAGGGGAGTGCATTAGCTGCATCAAAGGCAAGCAGAAGAAAAAAACACACCCTACAAAGCAAGTTAATTCAGTTTCAAGACCTCTGGAAAGACTTCACATGGATTTGTTTGGTCCTGTGAATGTCAAAAGTATTACAGGAGATTACTATTGTTTGGTCGTTACTGATGATTATTCCAGATTTTCGTGGGTTTCTTTCTTCAAGATGAAAGATGAAACATTTGACAGTTTGATGAGTCTGTTCAGAAAGATTGAGAATTTGTACCAAAGGCGTATCAAGAGAATTCGTAGTGATAATGGTACTGAATTCAAGAACAGCAATATGGAAGAATTTTGTGATGAAAGAGGTATTTTGCATGAGTTTAGTGCTCCGTACACTCCGCAGCAGAATGGAGTCGCAGAACGCAAAAACCGGACGCTAATCGAGACGGCTAGAACTATGCTCGCAGATTCAAAGTTACCAATTAATTTTTGGGCTGAAGCTGTTTCCGCCGCATGCTATACACTCAACAGGGTTCTCACTGTCAAAAAGTTCAACAAAACATGCTTTGAGCTAATCAATAATCGCAAACCGAATTTGAAGTATCTAGAACCGTTCGGGTCACCCTGTACGGTTATAGAGCCTTTTGGAAAGTTTGGTCCGAAGAGCATTGAGGGAATATTTGTTGGTTATGCAAATCCAATGCGACGTGTCTTCGTTCCAAGTGAGAAGCGGATTATTGAAGCTGCGAATGTTGAATGTCAAGGTTATACTATGCCGCCGCAGAATCCTGGTGATTCATGGCGTTATCATTATGACAAACTTTGGGATTCGTTTGACATGAGAGAAGAATCAGAGGATGATGAAGATTTCTTTGATGAGTTGGATATTTTGCGTGAATATGAGTCACAGTTAAGGTTCCCAGCTGAGTATTCAAGGAGACCACGGGAAACTTCAAATGATAATGAAGCAGGTCCGAGTAATGCTGGTGAACATGATGATGTCCAACAGAATGAAATTGCTCAGGATAATCAGTCAGTTCAGAATGATAATTTAGAAGCTGAAAATATGCCAGTTTTTTATCATGGTGATTCAGATTCTGAGGGGGAGCAAATTCAGATTTCAAGTCAAACAAACCAAGTTGGTGAACAAGATGCAGAGTAGAATGTTACTAATCTGGAGGGAAATGTAGATGTTCCAAGTGAAGAGATGCCGCGAACTTTTTCATATCATCCAGAGGAGTTGATCATAGGAGAATTGCAGACAGGCGTTCGCACTCGAAATCAGATTGATAAAGGGCTTACATGTTTTTATACAAAAGTTGCTCCTTTGCAAACTGAATTCTCATTGAGTTGTTTTATCTCGCAGGTTGAGCCAAGAACTTACAAAGAGGCGCTTACTGAAGACTCTTGGGTCAATGCTATACAGGAGGAACTTAGTCAATTCGAGAAATTGGGAGTGTGGAAGTTAGTTGATTTGCCAGATGGTCAAAGGAAAATTAACACCAAGTGGGTGTTCAAGTGTAAGAGAGACGATAGAGGAGTTGTTGTAAGGAACAAAGCTCGACTCGTTGTTTAGGGATTTAGTCAACAGGAGGGAATTGATTTTACCGAAGTTTATGCTCCTGTGGCTCGACTAGAGGCAATCAGAATTTTCCTAGCATTTGCGTCTTGGAAGAACTTCAAAGTTTATCAGTTGGATGTTAAATCGGCGTTTCTTTACGGGAAGGTTAAAGAGGAGGTTTATGTCGGTCAGCCACCGGGCTTTACCGATCCAATCCACAAAAACAAGGTCTACTTATTGGACAAAGCGCTGTATGGTTTACACCAGGCCCCGAGAGCCTGGTACGAGACTTTGTCTCAACACCTACTAGCCAACAAGTTCATTCGTGGAAAAGTGGATGCCACTCTATTCACTAAAGAGGTCGATGGTCATCTTCTGATAGTTCAGATTTATGTTGATGATATAATTTTTGGGTCGACAAATGAAAATCTATGCAAAGATTTTGAATCAGTGATGAAGCAGAAGTTTGAAATGTCATCAATGGGGGAGATGAAATTCTTTCTGGGATTACAAGTTGAACAACTTCCTGAGGGAAATTTCATTCATCAGTCAAAGTACGTTCATGATATCTTGGAGAAATTCGGGATGTCAGGTTCTACTCCAGCTGCTACCCCACTTGCAACAAATCATGGGATTCACCCAGATCTCACCGGAGACAGGGCTGATGAAACGTTTTACCGTTCCATGATAGGTTCTTTAATGTACCTAACTGCTTCACGTCCTGATATAATGTACCCAACGTGCCTCGCAGCAAGATTTCAGTCTAACCCGAGAGCATCGCATATGATCATTGTGAAGAGGATATTGCGCTACCTGAAAGGAAATCCTTCATTGGGGTTGTGGTATCCTAGAAAAGGCGATTTTACGCTCGAAGGGTATTCCGATTCGGATTTCGGATGCTGCAAAGTCAATTCAAAATCAACAACTGCAGGATGCCAGTTCTTTGGTCCTAGATTGGTTACCTGGCAGTGTAAGAAACAAACGTCTGTGGCGTTATCTACATGTGAAGCGGAGTATGTTTCTGCTAGCAGTTGCTGCTCTCAGATCTTGTGGATACAGCAACAGATGCGCGACTACGGTTTGCAGTTTCTTAACACACCTCTTTTTGTTGATAATGAGGCCGCTATAAATATAACTAAGAATCCAGTACATCACGCTAAAACTAAACACATAGAAATTCGTCATCACTTTATTCGTGATTGCTTTGAGAAAAAGTTGATACGAATTGAGAAAATCCACACTGACGAACAGAAAGCTGATTTACATACCAAAGCTTTTGATAAAAATCGGTTTAAATATTTGTTAGAACTGAATGGTATGAAGCTTCTGTCGGTGTCGGATGGCATAATTGGCGTTGATGAGAGTACTGTTGCGGATGAAGACGAGAAACAATCTGCAATGGTTTGTCGAATTTTTACTTGTTTTGGTATTTAGGGGGAGTAGATATTTGTACATAGTTTATTTTTCAGAAAATACAAAAACAGTAAAAAATGATAAAATACAAAAACATGATAAAATCTGTAAAAGAGATTGTGTATATAGGGAAAATGATAGTACATCAGCTAGACGATTACAATATGCTAAAGATTTGAAAAGTATAAAAGAGTTAAACAATCTCACTGATGATGTGTCGATAGGTTTTCACACATTTAGTAGATTTATTCGGGATATAAACCTAAATTCAAACTTGTGAATTCGTGGGGAACACTACTTGGATATATAGGTAACCCCTGAAATCTCGTTTGAAAGGTCTCTTAATCTGATATACTAGGTCTTTATACTCAATGATGTCTGGGGTATTATTCCGGGACTTCTGCTGAACGGTAGTTCTGACCTAGTCCTTGGCTAATACTTGCTGCAATGCTTGAAACACAGCATTAAACCCTCAGCATGCTGAAACAATAAAATTGATAAATGCTGCTGTTGTAAGCAAAAAGATCCTCTAAAGGGGACACACCGAAAAGTCGAAGCTGATATCTCTCTGCGTATACGGAAGTATCGATCTGAGATCCCTTGGCCCTCCCATACCTAATTTATATACAGATATCATTGTAGTATTCTCACCTGTAAGACTGATTATTGAGATTCTGGATACGGGAGTATATTCAAGAGGTGGGACACATGAATGATCTAAGTTCTTAATTCATCTAAATCGTATCCTGAATAAATTGAAATTTGTGTGGGAATTTAAGATGGATCCGTATATCAACAATCGAGGTGAATTGTTTAAATCTGAGTATGAAATGAAGCTTAACGGTACTTGTGATTTGTCTGAAAAGCTGATATGATTCCCTGACACGCTCACCAAAAATATGTTTGTAAATAGTTTACTTTGTTTACTTTCTGAAATTTAAGTTTTCTGTATTTCATTTCTTAGTTTAGAACACTTTGATAAAATCCAAAAAGATTTTATTTCTGCTTTATTTTCCGACAAACCAAAGTGGAGAGTTAATTGTTGGATTCTCAGATGATTGAAGCAGATGCAGGAGATTCTGGACTGAAGAATGAGGAGAGCTTACTTTGAAGAAGTTTGAATTGTTTGAAATGATAAAAACAAGTTCATTAATTTGATACTTGTTATTTTCAGAAAATGTTTGAAATTGTTGTTTTAAAATCAGTATTGTTTTGTCAAAAGATCAACCAAGGTCATTAATTTGGACTTGGTAGATTAATCAAGAGATCAGGGTCATTAACTTGGACCTGAATACTTGAGTGGATTTCTAAAACTGATTGAGTTTGAGAATTAATATTAAAAAAAAATATAGAATTGTAATGTTTGTTGGTTGAGTAACAGATTTGGACTTCATTATTCCCAATGGAAGCAAATTGTCAAAGCTTGAACCAGATATCTCAGATTCTAGCATATCAAGAGGGGGAGTCTGTGAAAGGGGGAGTCTGGATCAACAGTATATGGGAGTGTGAAGATAGAGTGCTTATGATAAAAAGACAGAGTTAGAGAAAAGACTAAGATTGAAGACTCAGGATCTGAAGACTACGTCAACATCCAAGGGGGGGTCTGTTGATGCATAAGAATGTCTGTTGACTGCATCTTCATCAAGTCTTAAATCAAGAAAGTCAAGATTGGAACTTAAAAGTCAAATTAGGGTTTAGTTTTGATTTTAGGAAGTGTATAGAAGGGTTCCGTTTGAAATAGGAGGGTTCCGTTTGAATAGGTCGTTTGAGATATAGGGTTCCGTTTGAACCATTATGTTAAGATTCAAATGGAAGGGTCTCATTGTCTATATATAGGAGTGTGTTTGTCATATTTCAAACGGAACAGGTGGAACGGTTGTGTGAGTGAGCGAAGGTGCTGCTAAAATTTCATTAGAACTCATTGTAAAAGCTCACGGTTGATAATAGAAAGAAAGATTAAAGGATACAAGTTGTTTTGGACGTTGTTTACTTTGATTCCGCCTTAGTAATCGATGTTGAACTACCTTAACTGACTTTCAGGGTCACGTACACGATCCAACAATTGCTTTATGATAATAATCATCTTTGAATGGATTCACAACTTCATCAGTTTGCCTGTTTGTACATTCTCTCTTAAAGTGCCCTTTCTGTTTGCACCTGAAACAGGTAACTTTTGCCTTATCAAATCCCAATTTCGAATCAGCAGATCCCAAACACGATCTTCCAGTGATCTCCATGAAGCATTGTGCTCTCCTCATTACGCTAGCCATGCACCATTTTATGTCTATCAGCTCCATCTCCTCTGGATCGATCTGGTCATAATCTTCCTTTGTCATATTTGGGTTTCCAACTTTTCCCGCGATCTGACTTTCGTACGATTCCAGGACAGATGCTAAAAACACCATTTGTTGCTTTGCAGCTTCTACATTCAGACTTTGAGAGTTTTTCAGATCTATGGCGATATTGCACTGGACTATGTTCGGATTTGATGAATTTGAAACAATTGAATGATAACCCGAATCTCTTGAAAAACTTTGCTGAGGTGAATCCCTTGAGCTTCAAGCACTAAATGCCGTTTTCGACTTTTGATCAATCATGTTTCCTCTGTAGTATACATTGACATTTTGTTTATACAACTGGCTTCCTATTTTGTTTTGTTTCTTGATTTCTAAATCATGCCCCTCAAGCTTTTCAATCAGCCAGTCCAGGGTCACCTTGCTCATATCATTGCTGTTTTTGAGAATCATGACATAATGTAACCATTCGTCTTCATTTGGAACAGCTTCTATCAACCTATCAATGATCTCTTCATTATCTTTTGACACACCAATTCTCTCCATTTCAAGTTTAAGGTGACAGAATCTTTCAATCATCTGTGGTACATTTTCACCTTTCATACATGCAAATAAATCAAATTCTTTTTTCAATAACGAACGTTTGTTTTTTATAATCTCCTCACCACCAATACATTTTCTTTCTAACGCCTCCCACAAACCTTTTGACATTTTCTCATGTTCAAGTAGTGAAATAATATCTTCTCTAACTGATTGATATAACAATGTAATCATTCTTTGTTCAGCAACAATATGTTTTATTTCTTTTTCTGTGAGCTCTTCATCAGTTAATAAAACTCCTCCTTCTTTCGTTGGTTCATTATATCCGTATTTTAATTTTGACCAACTTTCATGTGCAAAAGCTTTTACCCAACCCTCAAACCGATTCTTCCACCAGTTATAATTTTCAACACTCATTAATTTCGGTGGTTTCTGTTGGTTTCCGTACATATTGTCGTACTTCAAACTGTCTGAAATCTCTTTTGAAAAATTTCTTGTTTCTGTTCTTCTTTCGAAGGATTCTAAAGTGAATGCATTATAAAATGTGTTGTAAAATTCTTCACCACCTCCTAACATTTTCAATCTACTTCTTGATATTCACACCTTGTAAATCTTGAATCACCTACAAATATAGAAACAAACAATCAGTCTAAAACAAACAATCAGTTCGATCGAATGAGTAACCTATCGAATGAGGTCAACAAAAGTCAAACAGATGAGGTAATCTGATCGAGTGAGTGACCCGATCGAGTGAGGTGTGACCCGATCGAGTGAGTGACCCAATCGAGTGAGGTGTGACCCAATCGAGTGAGTGACCCGACACTTTACTTTTAACAAACCAAACAAAGTGCTCGTGGATCGGATAGTGATCCGATCGAGTGAGGGTTCGAAACTTGACAAATTTTTTAAAATATTCAAACTTAAAATGCCGTCACTATGAATCAAGTTTTTTTTTTAATTCTATTGGAACTTCAATCAAGATATCACATGCAAAACAGAATTAATGGCCGACAAAATATACTAAACACAATTCAATTGGACCGATGAAGTGTATTGGGCTTCAACAACACATGGAGATCTCGTATTTATTAAACACACATGGGCCGTCAATATGAAATCAAATCAATTTTTGTGATATATAAAGTGGCCGGCAATTCTGATTGCAATTAAGTGTTCACGTGATATCAAAGTTGCTGTAAATTTATAATTGGACCGTTATTACTGTTGTTCACGTGGTGTTAAACAAAAGGGTTCCTTGAAATGAAAGATTCGTCTAAACTTTGAAGAGTTCGTCTAATGTGAAAGGTTCGTCACAATATATGAAGTGTTCGTCAACCAAGACTTGAAAGTTCGTCGATCGGATCACCGCTCGATCGAGTGGCAATTCGACGATTGTCACAAGCTGGTAAGTATCGGATGGTGACCCGGTCGAGTCACCACTCGATAGTTGACACTTGACAATAAAGGTAAGGTATCGGATGGTCACCCGATCGGATTGCCATCCGATCGGTGAACATCAATAGCAACAGTGAATGTCAACATTTCTATACAAGTGTTCGTCGAGAATGATTGTTCGTCGAGTATAATTGTCTCAAAGCAATTAAAGGGTTCGTCAACGCTGATAAGAGTTCGTTGACCAAATAAGTTTCGTCAACTGCAAAAATATAAAAAAACAAATAAGATGCTTTGGATAGGATGGTAATCCGATCGGATTGCCACCTGATCGGTGACCATCATGAATAACAACAGTTAACATCTTGAACACTTTCGTGTGACAATTGTGCTCTGTAATCTATGTACAAAATAAAAAAATACCAAATATCAATAAAACAATGTTTTTTGGTGTTATTATATGTGTATTTGGGTTTGATGATTTTACGATTTGATTCGAGTTAGGTTTCAAACTTTAAATCGCTTTCTAGAAAGTTATACGCAAACTGGTGCATAAACGCAGTCAGTTTAACACGAAAAACACTCCGGAATAACGAAATAGGCTTAACATACCTTAAATAACTTTTACATAACTTAGAAATAAGTTTTGGATGGTTTGGTGTGTTGAAAACAAGTCTATTCGATCGTAGGGACTATTTGTGTCAAACTGCGAAAGTATGCCGATTCGTTCTGTAACGAACATTCCAGAACTTGATCATAAGTTAAACATGCCCTAAATATCCTTTACATAGCTTATAAATAGGCTTTGAGGTGTTTGGTGCGCAAAAATAAACTTTTGATCAAATAGGGACTAAAAGTGTCAAAAAGTGCATAAGTTTGCATTTTCGCGCATATCTTACGTTCTGAATATATCCGGACATCCAAAAATTTTTGTAATCATTAAAATATTTTATTTTAGTTATTGGAATGCAAAAATCCAATTCGTCGCTTAATTTGGATCGTTTTCGCGTCCGTTCGAGTTTTCGTCATAATTAACCGAATAACGCAACCGTACAACCAAACGAACCAACATCTGAGATGTTTTTGAGCATATTTCATGCTCCCTATACTTTAACTTCATTTTAGAGCCTTGAAATGGGGTTAACGGGGTTTAAACGCGTCGAAAATGGCTTAAATGAGTTGCAGGGACCAAAACTGTCAGTTTTCAAAAGTTTCTAGATATGGCTACCTGTGGCGTCGCGCCACCACTAAGTGTTGTTGCTGTGGCGGCACACCACAGCCTCTTCTAGGTAGAAACTTCATTTTGACAATGGGGTTGAACTTGGGTGTCTTTTGTGTAACTTTTTCCATACCGTTTGATGGTTTTGAGGCACCCCTAGTATTCCAAAACAATGTGCCACACTTGTAAGGTCCAGATCGAAGCTCAATTATCGAGGAAAGATCCTAATGGTTGTGGGAATTCTATAAATACCCACTTGAATTTCCTTCATTCTTCACAATTGATCTCAATCTTCTTCTCTAAGTTGAAGCTCTCCTTGTGAAGTTTCATACCTAAGAAATTTTGAGTTTAAATCTTCATTGCTTGGACCCTTTGTAAGTTTCTTTCATGCTTTTTATTGTTTTTCAAGCGTAAAAGTTAAACAGTGTTTGACTTTCTGCTTTGACCACGATGGTTATAGTCCCTTGTGACAATACCTACTGATTACCACGTTGATTAGGCGTAGTGACGAGTCATAGTTTCGGTCAAAATGCGTATTTATGCGTATTTTGCAATCAAACTATTCTTGGGTATCAAAACCCTTTGTTTTGATATCAAACCTGTTTTCTAACTTAGTTAAAGATGTTTCAACATGTTTAACTCGTAACTTTTAGTTTAGTGCTTGTATGGGGTCGTAAGTCAAGCGGTCTAAACCACCGCTTAGACTTTCGAACTCGACCCGTTTGGTCGATCATTAGGATCTGACCAAGCATGTTTAGTGATCATAGTTGTATAGGGAATAACCTTCTGAGGTTATACCTTATGGTCACTTAGTTTAATTAGTTGTTTAATATGTAGTTTATATTAGGGATGGGCTTTTTTTCCCAAATACCCGTACTCGTACCCGTACCGTACCCGTACCAGTACCTGTACCTGTACCGATTTTAGGTACAGTACCCGCTTGGTACCATTTTATTTTTATTTACTTTTTGAGCATTTGTACAAGTACTAAATAGGTAAAATTGACATGAGTACCAATATAGTACGAATACCAAATAGGTAAAATTGGTACGAGTACCAATACGATACGGGTACCATATAGGTAAAATCAATACGAGTACACTATAAATACCATAATATGAAATTAAACATAATACAAAAAAACTTTTAAAGGTATACATAGAATTCGGTACCAGTACCCGTTTTTACCTGTACCCGTACCCGTACCCGTACCAATACCGAAAGTACCGAATACCAAAATCAATAAAACTGGGTACCGATACATGTACCATTAGGTGTCGATTTATTAACTAGAGATCTGATTACTAGGTACTACTTGATTTCTTTGGTTTGCTTGAGCCTTGTTGAGTTCTTTAGATCAAGGATGCTTGCGATTCGATGTGAGTACATAGTTCCCCTATTTTACTGTTTTCAATTTTTTTGGGGTGATTCATGTGTGTTAAACGATTTTCAATATTTTTAACGATGGTTTCAAAAATGATTAATATGGTTTATATTAAATAAATAAGGATTTCGATAATGTGAACAAACTTGTTGGACGTAGTTACATAACGAATAACATTCATTAGTTTTGGCCGAACCGACCAGTATTAGGTTATGGTACCATAGGATCTGACAAATCCCGTTATCAGACTGCACCCACGCTTATGTGTGGGGGTTATGTGGGTAACGACTGAATCTGTGATTATTAACTTACCCTTTGGTGGTTTGTTAATACGAGTTTAATGATGGACGAGTTGTGAAGGTTTGGATGTTAATAGCGAGACGACTAAAAGTGGTTTTCACAATTAAAACGAGAACAATTTTGAAACGATTAAACGATTTAAATGATTGAAACGATTTAAACGAGTTAAACGAATTGAACAAACGATTGGTTTTGGGTTGTGATTAGATAATCGGACGGGTGTGTTATGATAAAAGCATGGTAGATACGCCGCTGGTACTTCTTATATATAAGTGTTTTTGTCATAATACATTTTGTGGCGTTATTTAGTTCACTTGGGCAAACGATTTTAAAACGATGTCACACAACGATGTTTTCTAAATAATATAAACCATACGAGTTTTATTAACAAGATGATTTACAATTTGGTTTACATAAACAAATGTTTTGGGTTAAGAATCATGGCTACGAGATTTTTTTTATAAACTATAACCAACTTGATTTGAGTTGGTTAATTATGTTACAATACTATTTACTTTTCAAAACAAGGTTTTTAACTTTTGACTCTTGTAGTCTAATGAAGTATTGCTACATGTAAACGAGCCATGAATCCGACACTCTCATAAAACCTATGTGCTCGCCAGCATTTCTTTGCTGACTTTGTTTTTACATATGTTTCAGGTGTTGTTGAATGATGTTGATTGCTAGGATGCACGCTCACTTAGGACTGGACGAGGCCTTAGTGACCTAATAACAAAAATAAACTATGTTTAACTTGTTTGTTTTGGTTTAAGACAATGTAAATTATCGAATGAATCAATAAAATGAAACTTTTTGAATCCATGGTTGTGAAACAATAATTCTGCCACGACACTCCCCGATGTTTCCGCTGCGGTTTCGTTGTTTTAACGCAGTCGGGGTGTGACAGAAGAGTTGGTATCAGAGCCAATGGTTATAGGGAATTAGGTTATTAGTAATGCTTTGACCTAGACTATAACTTTTCTAAGACCCTAACACAAGTTTACTCGTGTTTAGATTTTAAAAACAATACCGTCACCTATCTTTAGGTGATAACAACAACGAGAACACAATAACAAATCCGCTTTGAAAATCAATCATCTCTTCGTAGATGATTTCTTATAAGGTTTTGAACCCTCTAAGTTTTCAAATCTCGTCAAAGTTTGGGTCTTATAGTGTGAACACGTGCAATCTGGAAGAGTGGATGCCTGTATCCTGAGTTTTCTGTCTAAGGCTAGAGGGTTCGTACAAATCCACATAATCGGACCAGTCACTTTTACCTGGGAACTCTTGGGGTGAGTGTCCACTTATAGGCTAAAGCAGGTCTTCGCGATACATTATATTGACCCATTTACTTTGATTAGTCACTACGTGTCGTTTGTTTGTTCGAGGTAACGAACAAATGATCGCCTTCCTGATGTTTTGTCGATGTTTTCAATACCTCTTTTGTTTATCCAACTATTGATCTCACTCGTTTCTCATGTTTCCTTATTCTTTCTAGAAAATGCCTCCTCGACGAGATGCACAACCTCTAAATAACGAAGAAATCGCAGCCCTTGTCTCTCAGTAAATGGATGCTGTGCTTCCGAACATAGTAACCCAGATCCATCAATTATACAACAACAACAATAACAATAACAATGCCCAGTGTAGTTTCAAGAATTTCAATTCGGCTAAACAACTAAAGTTTTCTGGGTCTCAAGGAGCAATTGCGCTCCTGCAATGGTTCGAGAGTATCGAAAGTACATTTAGACATGTTTAATGTCCGAATGAGCGTAAGGTTGAATTTGCATCCAATGTGTTCGAGAAGCGTGCTCTTACATGGTGGAACGGTGTGATGCGTGATAGGGGTGCCGAAGTGGCCTTGGCACAAACTTGGGAAGAGCTTCGAGCTCTCATGATGAAAGAGTTCTGTCCCCGTCACGAGATTCGGGCTTTGGTACGAGAATTTGATGATCTGAAACAAGATGGGGGAGAACTTCGTGCTTACACGAATCGTTATGAGGAACTGAGTTTGTTGTGTCCTACCATGGTTACCCCGTTGGAGAAAGCGATTGAGAGGTATATCGATGGTTTACCCGATTCTGTGCAAGACATTGTGACTGGCCGTAATCCTACTATTGTTTGTCAAGCGATCGAATTGGCTGCTACTCTGACCGAGTCTCAGGTCAGAAAAGGTAAACTGACCCGCAAGGGTGACAAGAAGCAATCGGCCGATTCCGTTCAAGATAAAGGTAAAGGTAAGGGAAGGAAGAAGGGTGAGTCTTCTAAGAAGTCGAGGAAGTGCAAGGCTTCCCAGAAATTTACAGTTACGAATCAGAACGCTCAGAACCCACCGGCTCAACCTCCCGCCAAGAAGCAATATGCTGGTACCGCACCTCATTGTACTCGATGCAATGGTCATCATGTTGCCCAACAGGCTTGTAAGTAGTGTACTATGTGTGGTAAACTTAGGCATCTGGCCAACATCTGTCGTTTGGGTCAGAATCAAGCCGCTCAGAATCCAGCACAGGTTCAGGGAAATGTTGTTAGATTCCCACCGGGTTCATGCTACAACTGCGGTGAAATAGGTCATTTCTGCAACAACTGCCCGAGGTTGGTGAACGCGAATGCGAATTCAAATGTGAATCCCGCTCGTGGATGAGCGTACAACTTGAATGCAAACGAAGCCCGTGCTGACAACGAAGTTGTCAATGGTACGCTCCTTGTTAACCATCGACCTGCATCTGTTCTTTTCGATTCTGGTGCCGATAGAAGTTTTGTTTCATTATCATTTGAGCCTTTGCTTGCGATACCTAGAACTAAACTAAGGAAACCCTTATATGTTGAAGTTGCTACTGGTAAACCTCTTGTACTCAATTCTGTTATTCGCGATTGTCAATTAAACCTCGATAACCATCTTTTTTCCTATTGACCTCGTGCCGATGCAACTTGGAAGTTTCGATATTATCGTAGGGATGGATTGGTTAACTAAACATCATGCTGAGGTGGTTTGCTTCGATAAGATTGTTCATATTCCTCTTTCGTCTGGTGAAGTTCAAGAAGTTCGGGGCGAGAAACCATCTAGAGGTTTGAAACTCATGTCGTGTACGAAAGCCCAAAGTTATTTACGAAAGGGATATGTAGCATTCGTGGCACATGTCACCGAGGAGAAAGGCAAAAGCAAGCGTATTCAAGATATTCCGATTTTCCGAGATTATCCAGAGGTGTTTCCTGATGAACTGCTTGGTTTGCCTCCAGTTCGTCAAGTCGAGTTTCATATTGATCTTGTACCAAATGCCAACCCGATTGCAAAGGCACCTTATCGTCTTGCACCATCTGAGATGCAAGAGTTATCGAAACAGCTTTAAGAGTTATCTGATAAAGGATTCATCCGACCGAGTTATTCACCGTGGGGCGCTCCTGTCCTGTTTGTGAAAAAGAAAGATGCGTCTTTTCGAATGTGTATTGATTATTGTGAGCTTAACAAGCTTACCATCAAGAATTGATATCCCCTACCATGAATTGATGATCTCTTTGATCAGCTGCAAGGTGCATCATATTTTTCTAAGATCGATCTGCGTTCTAGGTATCATCAGCTTCGTATATTCGAAGAAGACATTTCCAAAACTGCTTTCTGTATGAGATATGAGCATTACGAGTTCACTGTCATGCCTTTTGGTTTGACCAATGCCCCAGTTATCGTCATGGACTTAATGAATAGGGTTTGTAAACTTATTTAGACAAGTTCATCATCGTGTTCATTAACGATATTCTCATTTATTCGAAGTCTCGAGCCGAGCATGAACAACACCTTCGTTTGACTCTGAAACTCCTGAAGAAGGAACAACTTTTTGCTAAATTCTCCAAGTGTGAATTTTGGCTTAAGGAAGTTCAATTTTTGGGTCATATAGTTAACGAGCAGGGTATTCATGTGGATCCTTCCAAAATTGCTGCAATTAAGGATTGGAATACACCTACGAGACCCACCAAATTTGTTCTTTTCTTGGTATTGCTGGTTATTATCATCAATTTATTTCGAATTTCTCAAAGATAGCGGTTCCACTCACTGCTTTGACTCAGAAGAATAAGCCTTTCGAGTGGGGATCCAAACAAGAAGAAACGTTCCAAACACTGAAACAAAAACTCTGTGATGCTCCTGTTTTGTCTTTACCCGAAGGAAACGATGATTTCGTTGTCTTTTGTGACGCGTCGAATCTAGGCTTGGGTTATGTTCTTATGCAACGAGGTAAAGTTATAGCTTATGCGTCAAGACAGCTAAAAGTTCACTAGAAGAACTATACGACTCATGACCTTGAGTTAGGTGTTGTGGTATTTGCTCTCAAAATCTGGAGACACTATCTTTATGGCACAAAATGTGTGGTTTTCACAGACCACAAAAGTCTCCAACACATTCTTAATCAGAAGGAGCTGAACATGAGGCAACGACGTTGGCTTGAACTCTTAAACGACTATGATTGCGAAATTAGCTACCATCCTGGTAAGGCGAATGTCGTAGCCGATGCGCTTAGCCGAAAGGAGCGAGTCAAGCTCAATTCTGTTCGAACTCTATCTGATATCCAATCTCGCGTCCTTCAAGCTCAACGAACATGTGTAACCAAAGGCTTATTAAAATATGAGCTACTGCTTCAACTCGAGCTTAAACTCGAAACGAAAGACGATGGGTTACTCTATTTCAAGGATCGTTTGTGGATTCCGAAACAAGACGATATTCGAACTTTAGTGATGGACGAATCTCATAAGTCCCGATATTCTATCCATCCTGGTGCTGACAAAATGTACAAGGATCTTCGTACTCAGTACTGGTGGCCTGGTATGAATAACGATATTGCTTTGTATGTATCGAAATGCCTAACTTGTCTCAAAGTCAAGGCTGAACATCAACGACCATCTAGTTTGCTTGTACAACCAGAGATACCGGTATGGAAATGGGAGAACATTGCAATGGATCTTATCACTAAGTTACCGCGTACATCTAAAGGTCACGATGCTATTTGGGTTGTCATCGATCGATTAATGAAGTCAGCTCATTTTATTCTGATTCGCGAGGATCTATCTGCTGATAAGCTTGCAGAGATTTATGTTGATGAGATTGTATCTCGACATGGTGTTCCTTTGGATATCATATCTGATCGCGATGCTCAATTTTCATCTCATTTTTGGAAGACCATGCAATCTGCTTAGGGAAACCAACTAAATCTAAGCACTGCTTATCATCCCTAAACAGATGGACAATCCGAGAGGACGATTCAAACATTGGAGGATATGCTTAGAGCATGCGTGATAGACTTTGGTGGTAATTGGGATTCTGATCTTCCGTTGATCGAGTTCTCTTACAACAATAGTTATCATGCTAGTATCAATATGGCACCATTCGAAGTTTTATATGGTCGAAAATGTCGTTCACCTGTCTGTTGGAATGAGATCGGTGAAGCTCAGCTTACTGGACCTGAGCTCATTCTGGAAACAACAGACAAAATCAAGAAAATTCACGATAATCTTGTGACAGCTCAAAGCCGTCAAAAGAGTTATGCGGATATGCGACGCAAGCCCTTGGAATTTAAAGTCAGAGACCTTATCCTACTCAAGGTATCTCCTTGGAAGGGAGTGGTGAGATTTGGAAAGAAAGGAAAACTTGCACCTCGATATGTTGGACCATTTAAGATTGTCGAAGGAGTCGGAAAGGTTGCCTATCGATTAGAGCTACCTCTAGAGCTTGGGAATATTCACCCAACATTCCACGTGTCCAATTTGCAAAGGTGTTTGGTCGATGCTGATCTTCACATTCCACACGACGAAATTCAAATTGATGAAACGATGCACTTTGTCAAGAAACCTGTGGAGATAATGGACTGTGCGGTCAAACAGTTGAAGAACAAGCGAATTTGATTGGTCAAGGTTCGCTGGGAGTCCAAACATGGCCCAGAGTTTACTTGGGAACGTGAGGACCAAATGAAAGCGAAATATCCGCATTTGTTTTCACAAATTTCCTCTAGTTAAAATTTCGGGATGAAATTTCCTAAAGTAGGGGAGACTGTGACAACTGTGCTCTGTAATCTATGTATAAAATAAAACAATATCAATTATCAATAAAAAAATGTGTTTTGGTGTTATTATATGTGTATTTGTGTTTGATGATTTTACAATTTGATTCGAGTTCGGTTTCAAGCTTTAAATCGCTTTCTGGAAAGTTATACACAAACTGGTGCTTAAACGCAGTCAGTTTAACGCGAAAAACACTCTAGAATAATGACATAGGCTTAACATACCTTAAATAACCTTTACATAACTTAGAAAAAACTTTTGGATGGTTTGGTGTGTTGAAAACAAGTCTATTTGATCGCAGGGACTATTTGTGACAAACTGCGAAAGTATGCCGATTCGTTCTGTAACGAACATTACGGAACTTAATCATAAGTTAAACATGCCCAAAATATCCTTTACATAGCTTAGAAATAGGCTTTGAGGTATTTGGTGCGCAAAAATAAACTTTTGATCAAACAGGGACTAAAAGCGTCAAAAAGTGCATAAGTTTGCATTTTCGCGCATATCTTACGTTCTGAATATATCCGGACATCCAAAAATTTTTGTAATCATTAAAATATTTTATTTTAGTGATTGGAATGCAAAAAGCCCATTCGTCGCTTAATTTGGATCGTTTTCGCGTCCGTTCGAATTTTCGTCGTAATTAACCGAATAACACAACCGTACGACCAAACGAACCGACATACAAGATGTTTTTGAGCATATTTCATGTTCCCTATACTTTAACTTCATTTTAGAGCCTTGAAATGGGGTTAACGGGGTTTAAACGCGTCGAAAATGGCTTAAATGAGTTGCAGGGACCAAAACTGTCAATTTTCAAAAGTTTCTGGATATGGCTACCTGTGGCGTCGCGCCACCACTAAGTGGTGTTGCTATGGTGGCATGCCACAGCCTCATCTGGGCAGAAACTTCATTTTGACAATGGGGTTGAACTTGGGGGTCTGTTGTGTAACTTTTTCAATACCGTTTGATGGTTTTGGGGCACCCCTAGTATTCCAAAAAAATGTGCCACACTTGTAAGATTCAGATCGAAGCTCAATTATCGAGGAACGATCCTAACGGTTGTGGGAATTCTATAAATACCCACTTGAATTTCCTTCATTCTTCACAATTGATCTCAATCTTCTTCTTTAAGTTGAAGTTCTCCTTGTGAAGCTTTATACCTGAGAAATTTTGAGTTCAAATCTTCATTGCTTGGACCCTTTGTAAGTTTCTTTTATGCTTTTTATTGTTTTTCAAGCATAAAAGTCAAACAGTGTTTGGCTTTCTGCTTTGACCACGAATTAGTCAACACAAAGTTCGTTCGAACTTTGCAACGTGAGCGTAATCACGATGGTTATAGTCCCTTGTGACTATACCTACTGATTACCACGTTGGTTAGGCATAGTGACGAGTCATAGTTTCGGTCAAAATGTGTATTTATGCGAATTTTGCAACCAAACTATTCTTGGGTATCAAAACCCTTTGTTTTGATATCAAACCTGTTTTCTAACTTAGTTAAACATGTTTCAACATGTTTAACTCGTCACTTTTAGTCTAGTGCTTGTATAGGGTCGTAAGTCAAGCGGTCTAAACCATCGCTTAGACTTTCGAACTCGACCCGTTTGGTCGATCATTAGGATCCAACCAAGCATGTTTAGTGACCATAGTTGTATAGGGAATAACCTTCCGAGGTTATACCTTATGGTCACTTAGTTTAATTAGTTGCATGATAGGTAGTTTATATGCCTTAGGAAAATGACCAAAACGCCCTTTTTATGCATAATTGAATTTTAAGCATAAGTAACTTAACTTTTGTCACTTAAACTGATTATGCAACATATTTAAACATGTTAGGGCATATAATATTTGTCATGGGACTAGTTAGGCGTCTCGAACGCGCTTTTGCGCGAACGACGCGTTAAAGTGGTGTAAGCTACCTTAATGGGTCGTAACGGGTCGAAAGCACTTAGGATAGGTTCCGATTTTAATGTAGGCTTCATTAAACCATATCATATGAGTTCCAATACTCATTGGGTTTACGAGACCTCGTTCTATCCGATCTTCCGACTTAGGTGTCGATTTATTAACTAGTGATCCGATTACTAGGTACTACTTGATTTCTTTGGTTTGCTTGAGCCTTGTTGAGTTCTTTAGATCAAGGATACTTGCGATTCGATGTGAGTACATAGTTCCCCTATTTTACTGTTTTCAATTGTTTTGGGGTGATTCATATGTGTTAAACGATTTTCGATATTTTTAACGATGGTTTTAAAAAAGATTAATATGGTTTATATTAAACAAATAACGATTTCGATAATGTGAACAAACTTGTTGGACGTAGTTACATAACGAATAACATTCATTAGTTTTGGCCGAACCGACCAGTATCAGGTTATGGTACCATAGGATCTGACAAATCCCGTTATCAGACTGCACCCATGGTTATGTGTGGGGGTTATGTGGGTAACGACTGAATCTGTGATTATTAACTTAACCTTTGGTGGTTTGTTAATACGAATTTAACGATGGACGAGTTGCGAAGGTTTGGATGTTATTAGCGAGACGACCAAAAGTAGTTTTCACAATTAAAACGAGAACGATTTTGAAACGATTAAACGATTTTAAACGATTGAAACGAGTTAAACGAATTGAATAAACGATTGGTTTTGGGTTGTGATTAGATAATGGGACGGGTGTGTTATGATAAAAGCATGGTAGATACACCGCTGGTACTTCTTATATATAAGTGTTTTTGTCATAATACATTCTCTGGCGTTATTTAGTTCACTTGGGCAAACGATTTTAAAACGATGTCACACAATGATGTTTTCTAAATAATATAAACCATACGAGTTTTATTAACAAGATGATTTACAATTTGGTTTACATAAACAAATGTTTTGGGTTAAGAATCATGGCTATGAGAATTTTTTTTTATAAACTATAACCAACTTGATTTGAGTTGGTTAATTATGTTGCAATACTATATACTTTTCAAAACAAGGTTTTTAACTTTTGACTCTTGTAGTCAAATGAGGTATTGCTACATGTAAACGAGCCATGAATCCAACACTCTCATAAAACCTATGTGCTAGCCAACATTTCTTTGCTGACTTTGTTTTTACATTTGTTTCAGGTGTTGTTGAATGATGTTGATTGCTAGGATGCATGCTCACTTAGGACTGGACGAGGCCTTAGTGACCTAATAACGATGATAGACTATGTTTAACTTGTTTGTTTTGGTTTAAGACAATGTAAATTATCGAATGGATCAATAAAATGAAACTTTTTGAATCCATGGTTGTGAAACAATAATTCTGCCACGACACTCCCCGACGTTTCCGCCACAGTTTCATTGTTTTAACGCGGTTGGGGTGTGACATTTCGAACCACAAAAATCAAGATTTCTCAAAAACCGTTTGGAATTACGATCTGAAAATTTGTAGGCTTTTAGATCTACTATTTTCGCACAACATATCAAACAATCAACAATTTTTAACCGTAAAAACTCCTTTAATTTTGCGATTTTCAGTTAGAAACATGAAAGAGATGAAAAGATGAAGAAATTAAACAAATCTGATGTGATTTTTGATCTGAATATGATGAATTCTTGTGCGATTTAGTGTGTATGATCCATGCAATCGAGCTCCTGCTCTGATACCACTTGTAGGAGCGGTTTTCAACTCCGAACGATGGCGAAACGATACGTGTGACGTGCAAAATCCGTACACGAACGTCGACCGAACACAAGAACATAATACCAACGTGATTCTATTCAAAATACGACAAGTACAAGCACCACAAATCACCTTGAGCAATAGTTTCTCTCTCTACTTTCTCTCTCTAAGCACCAAGCTCTAAATCTTCCAAATGGCCAAAAGTCCTAAAATGAAACACTAATGCTCCTATTTATAGGCCAAGGCATAAAAGATTTCCCCTTATTTACAAGTTTGCCACCTTCACTTTTTCCCTACTTATAACACAATAAAATCATGTTTTCTTCTATTCTTTGCTACGAACTGGATTGACGGAGGCGATAGACATTACTGCACTAACAATATTATATTATATTAAAATTTTGATGATAAAATTGCTCGGTAGGTTTATTTGCTGATTTTGAAGTGGGTATGTTCTGTCTTGAAAAAGCTTAAATAAAATAATATTAATATTAAATAGTGGTCTAGTGAGACATGGCCCACCATATCGGATGGGACCCATCAGGTTTGACCAAGTCAAAGCCTGAACAGGCCCCTCATCACGGATCAACCATCCGAGATGGGTCTGGCCCATTGGCCTATTCGGGACAATTAAATGCTATACTGACAAAGGTTCGAGACATTCATCTCGAACCAAGTTGAACAACTGTTGAAGATTCTCTCTCAAATTGACTCCATCTTGAATGATCTTGAATTGATCTCGGACTCAAGGTACATCATCCCGGACTGAAAAACCTCATCCCGAATGATCTCGAACATGGAGATCGTCATCTCGGATGATCTCGGACACCCAAATCCCATCTCGGACTTGATGATGACATCATCCCGGATGAAGGGGTCCATCCGAGATGAACCTTCACCATCCCGGATCTTGACCCGTATTGACTTGAACCCTTTTTGACCTGAACCATTGACCTGCTAATCTGGAATGCCTTTTGAACCTTTGCTTGACCTGTTGACTGTTATTTGAGCTGTTTGACGTGTTGACTTCGTTGACTCATCGACAATTCAAATATAAGTTAACGTTTTTCTAAAGGATCTAACACTTGACATTTAGTGCAGAAAATGGCAGGAGCAATGATGCAAGAGCAGAATCAGAGGTAGCTGGAAGTGGAACTCTTCCACAACCAAGCGGGTTATCTCTCGGATCCTCCTGTAGAGCATATGGAGATGTTTGGATCTCTGATCCTGGGTCTAAACCACTGCCCAATCACGCACGCACTTCGAGCAGAGCCAGACATATACAATAGCTGTATCAAGACATTCTGGAACACGGCCAAAATTAATAGACAAGGAGCAGGCGGAGCTGGAACTATAGAAGCCACTATTTAGAAGAAGAAAATCATTATTTCTGAAGCTACTATTCGAGAAGTGTTGAGGCTTGGAAATCAACCACAACATCCTACTTCTTACGATCAGAGCAGAGTCCTTGCCACACTCAGAAGAATGAGTTACGAAGGGGGTTATCCGACGGTTCTAAAGAAGTTGTTCCCACCCTACTGGAGACTGCTGGTGCATTACTTCCTACAATGTATCGCAGAAAACAAGGGTGGGTATGATCAACTAAACAAGACGCAGACGTGTGAGCTCGTAGCTTTAGTGAACAAATGGGATTTCAACTTCTCAGCTTTTATCTTTGACAACATGAAGAAGATGCTTGAAGATCCGAAGAAGAAAATCTTCATGTTATATCCAAGATTCCTCCAGATGATCTTTGATGAGAAACACTCCGAGTTGGTCAAGGGCCCTGACTACATTAACTTGAAGCCAATAGGGCCAAGATGCTTTGATAATGCATATCGTTTCAAAAGGGCCAAGCAACATAATTTTGTCAGAAAGTTTAATCTCGAAAAGCACGGTAGATTTGCTGATATTGTGCCTGCAGCTCCTGTTGCCCCAGCTCCTCCACAGATAAACGCACAGATAGCTGAAGAACATGATGTCCAGCTTATGCAACAAGTAGCTGGGAATGAAGATGAGGTTGAGATGGAAGTACTTGATTCAGAGTCAGAAACAAGCTCCAGTGAAGAAGAAACTGATTCCGAAAGCGATGTGGAGGTGGTTATGTCTGAAAAGGAAGAGGAAGCTGTTAGAAAGCCTGTGCTGGTGACATCTGAGAATCTAGCTGCCCTATTGTTATCTTTGCAAGGTGGTGACGGAAGCCCTCCAGCCGTTCCTACCTCTGCTGTTCAAACTAAAGCTGTTGTGACATCAAAAGTTCGAGCAGAAAATGAAGCAATCACTGATGATGTTGAACAATCAGCAAGCAAGAAACAAAGAACCGATACTGCACCTGATCATGACCTTTCTGGCCTAGCAACTGATCCTGAGCCCACTCCATCTGTTGACCCACAACCTGATCTACAATCTGAGGATGCATCAAAGAAAACAAGCACAGAAGAACCTGATCTATATGACTTCAACTTTGATTTTGAATCTACACCCTCAAAACCAGGCAGCTTGAGCTGTGTTAGATTTGAAGCAGGAAGTTCCAGTGGAGCAGTAAATACTGAGCAAGATGAAGCAGCATTTCATTATGCAACCGAGAAAAGACACGTCTTTGAACAGAGTGACAGCGACAATGATGAAGATGCAAATGTCGCAAGATTAAAAAGGCGAGTGGTTGTATTGGAACAAGTTGCAGAGTCGAAGAATGCTATAATTTCATCACTTCAGCAAGATGCTGCTCTAAAAGGAGCACAGATCTCCTCACAACAGTCACAAAATCACTAGCAGAGATCTTACAATAGATCAACTGCAAGGTGATGTGGGAATGCTGATGTCCACTGTATATGATCTGAAAGCGAAGTTGGAGAAAAAGTTTGGGAATGAGTTTGTTGACAAAGAAGATGAACAATTCTATGTTGGCAGAATAGAACAAACTCCTGAACAGAGAGCAGCAGCTCATGCAGCAGCAGATGCAGAACGTAAAGTAGCACTGGAAGCCTATCTAGCTGCCAAGCCAAAGAAAAGAAGACGTAAGCTAAAGAAAAAGAAAGAGAAACAAAGTAACAAACAGTTGTTGGTGTATGAAGAATCAGGATCTGAATCCTCTTGATGAAAACTTTCAGTTGAAGGATCTGACAAAAAGGCCTGACAGACTTGTAATGGAATTGGGATCTTCTCATTATGATGAAGTGGGAAACAAATCTGAAGTCACTTGTTGGAGGTTTGAGCATGACAAAGATATGTGGTTGATCACACGCAAGAGTGGTCATCGAGAATACTATGCTAAGGAAAGTCAATTTGAGTCATTGAGGAAGATTGATTTGAAACGCCTTTTGCATACTCCTTATTACGATCTAGAACCTAATCAGAGAGATAGAGGTTGCGCATTCCTGTCACACCCCAACCGATGGCGGAAACATCGGGGCATGGCACTGAGCAAAACAGATTGTCCATGAGTATCCATAACAACTATTAATTACCAGATATTTAAATGTCATGTCCCATGCCACAACATATCCAAATAAAACAGTTATTACAAATAATTGTCTAAAAAACAAACACTGTTCCGACAACTCAGATTAAGCGTGACATAACTAGACCCCTAGCTTGATTCACCAAAGCACAACATTCCTAGCATTTTAAGCACCTGCCACATACGTTAAAATAGCGGTCAATACACAATGTGTAAAGGTGAGCATACAAGTTTGATAGTATAATAGATTTCGAAATCGTTTACGCATAACCAGCATGTAACATGTAGCAAAGTGAAGGCTAGTAGGTTATCGACAATGAAATATGCACACACGTGACTGCGAGTTGTAGAACGCGCAACACATATCCCCACTGGGTCATGTGAAGTAAAGCCCTTAACAACCCCTGTCCACGACAGGTGCTGAGTCCAAACTATAGTACTATCGTTGCTAAGGTGTCAGGTAACAATCACTGTGTAAACATAACAAACAAGCATTAATCGAATAACACGTACCATGCAATAACGGTCAGCGTATAAATAGTGTTTGTGTTATATGTCGATTGTGATTTGCATAAGTAACGTATGTAACACCCAAAAGTGCGTAAAGCAAAAAGGTTTCGAGTATACTCACAGATAGCGTTTAAGTAAATAAACACTCTCTTGGATTGAAGGGAGCACTGAGAGATTAGCCTGAACAGTAACAATAGCATAAGCGAAGGACGGTGCGTTAAACGGTGCAAAAAGAACCAAGTGACAAATGGTAATCCGATCGGTTGGGAATCCATTCGGATGGTCATTTGATCGGATGTCAATCCGTTTGGATGGTCATCTGATCGGATGGCCATTCGGTCGGATTGACATTCGTTTGGGATGGATGTGTTTGTGTATGATGGCTTTGAAGTTTTTGTTGTAGCATTTTAAAATCAGAGAAGTATCTCTACCTTTCAGGTCGTCGATCGAACGGTCGTTCGATCGAGAGGCGATCCGATCGGCGAGACATTTCTAGTGAGAACAAGTTCACAGCAGGATGGTTATTCGATCGGATGGTCTTCCGATCGGATGGCAATCCGTTAGAACTGGTGATCTTTGAAAATTATAAAAATGTTTAAGTATTGAGGATCCAAACGTCAACCGATCGGATTAGCGTTCGATCGGATGTCAATCCGATCGGACGGCAATCCGTTCGACATTCAGACCTTTTAAAAGTTTGAAAATATTTAAGTGTGGAAGTTCAAGTGCAATCCGATCGGATTGTCGTTCGATCGGATGGCAATCCGATCCGATGGCTATCCGATCGGACAAACAATCCGTCCCACAATCTGATCGTCTTGAAACTTGAATATTTTGAAAGTTTTGCGGCTTGATCGAGACGGTATGACGATGTTTTAAACAATGGAACCTCATCAAGTCCATGTTGTCCGACCGGAGTGGGAATCACCCCAACCCGTTCAGCTAACTATTCGTAACGGTTGTTCACGTTTAACCCGAAATCGGTTGTCTCTTTGATAGGAATCAGATCTCGAACCGACACTTCACTAGAAACGAGTAGAAGGCCTGAATGAGCTCCGATTCTATCGGTTTTGAGTGCATTGAGTGTAAAACAGTTGAAAGAAAGTTGGAAAAGCATCTCTCAATCCTTTTAAGGTTGTAAATGTTTAGATTTGTGCGAAAACAATGTTAAATCATGTGGAAATCCTTCAGATCTGATTTATTCTTGGTGGATTGAACCCAATTCTTGAAGTTTATAACAACTCCATGATGACATCATCCTAGAACACCTCAAATTCGCTGATTTCACAGTTAAAAGTTAAGATTCAAAGGTGAAAATGATGAAGAAGTGTGTGCAGATGATAGATGTACAAGATTTGAGTTGAAAACTTACAAGAATCGCGAGAAATCGAGAGAAAGAAGGTCTGGAACGCTGGTTGAACGAGAGAGAGAGCTGTCACATCACTGTTGGTGATGTGACAGGGGTATTTATAAGTTTCCAGAAAAGGAAAGTGTGCACAGGGGTCGGATCGGCTGGCACTCCGATCGGATTGCCATCCGATCGGATGGTCATCCGATCGGATGACCATTCGATCGTATGGTCATTCGATCGAAGTGGTCCAGCAAGTTGGATTTCAACGTTTCGTTTCCGTTTTGAGCGTTGCGATGCATTTAAGCGAGGATCGATTAAGCGATGCAATAGGTTAATAATAGTCACACACAAATACTATATCTAACATACAATCAACATAAATAACCCGCGTTTGCGATTCGATTGCGTTGTGATAGAGTTGCGATTGCGTTTAGATTAATTACCATAAACGTAAAGTAAACATGCACAAGTAACACATAAGTAACTCACACACGTAAAACAATATACAGAACCTATCAATCAAGTTGCGAATGCGGTTGCGAATGCGATTGCGATAGCGATAGCGATAGCGATAAAGCGATAAATAGATTAGCTATAAACGTCGATTAAACCTCGATTATTATAGGTACTACACATAATACAACTAAAGCAACTAAAATACAAGATTCGATTACAAGTCAAGGAAGTCAAATCAATAGTTAAGGAAAGAGTGACATATCGCAATTAGCAATCTTTTCTTCCTTTGACTTTGACTTTGACTTTGACTTGTACGTTGACTTCCAAAACACGGGGTGTTACAATTCCACTCAGGACTTGAGAGGGAAGTGAAATCCAACTTTGCCACAATGAAGACAGCTGAGCCCACAGTTGTAAGAAATCCTGGAGTTTGTGACCCTCATACTAAGCGCACTATCAGATCTGTGATTTGGCCTGCAACTGACAAAGAGAAGATTATTCCAATTGCAAAGATGTTTGAAAAGGGAATACTGAAGAACTTCAAGTTTTAGGCCTATGATCAAAGAATGGTGGCCAAATCTGTTATTGTTACCGAAGAACAATCAATCAGGATTCCTAACTCGTGTGACCTAATGAGTTTTCATGAAGAAGATGTTCTGATTCTCACCAATCATCAGATCCGCAGAAATGAAAACTATGAAGAATGCGTGGAGACTTGGAAAAGGGATGTTGCTAACATACTGATCCATCATCTGTTTGCTCTTGATCCAGAGAATGAACAAGGCGGTCCTCAAGTTTGATGCAGCTACTGATCCAGTAAACCTAGGGGAAGATTGTTAGACCCTTGAAGGTTTATGGATAAGTAGCAAAATGGATTAGTAGGCATTGTGGGTTTATGGTTGTAATTTAGGCTTTTTGGGTAAGTTGGGCCAAGGGTTTAGGAAGCATCCTCCTAACTTCTTACTATAAATAGAAAGGTTATGTCATTACGTAAGGTTGGTTAGTGACATTAGCAATCTTGTATTAGACATCATCTTATGTATGCAAGATCTTAGTAATCATCAATCAAGAATCTTTCTTTTCATCTCCTTTGTTCTTTGATTGCTTGTTTGTGTGATTCCGCCACCATTCAAGCTAGCGCGATATCATTGTGATCTCGTTACGGGACTTACAGCGAAGATTGCAGCTTCTGATGCTGCTTCGTGCAAAGGTATAACTCGCCCTCACCAACGCAGCTTAGACGATTTTGTCATTGTAGCTGATTCCATGGAGGAATTGTATTCTCTAGGCGGGATGCCAAAAGCTACAGTGGCAGCCGGCGCGCGAAGTACATAGAGCATGAGCTCCAAAGGTCAGCCTTCCGGCAAGACTCGACTCCCACATCGATCCCTGTTGAAGAGAATGTAAAATACTCTTTTTTATGATGTAATTTTTTTTTTTTGATTTAGGGTTGCACCTCTAGTTTCTAATCCGATTTAGGGTTGCACCTCTAGTACTAGATATAAAATACTCTTTTTTATGATGTAATTTTTTTAAAATTTATTAGCGTTTGAAAAAAAATTATAGCTGTTTAAAATCCTGAGATATAAGTTGGTTTAAAAGTCAACAGTACGTTTTAAAACTTGTAATTATTTAAACTCTTAAAATTATATAAAATTTCTCTTTTATTCTCTTTACATATCTAATCTAATTCTAATACTAATAAAAAAGTCTCCTTAATGCCACATGACATTCTCTCATAATAAATGATTTTATCAAAATGACATGTGACAATTTATTATACTACATCAACCATAATAAATAATAACTAAATTAATTTAAAGACCATTCTCCACCTTAATAAATAATTTTTATGCATCATCTCACTCAAAAAAATTGATATACCATAATGCTTGAGTTATTAAATTACATAAGTGATTTATTTTACCATAGATGACGCAACAGTTGGTCATTGGTAAAAATCGATTCTTTTAGAAACAAACCAACTTTACATGGCAAAAAATAGGGCGAGAGGAAACTGTTTTCTTTTCAATTTAGACAGAATCCTTATATTTGGCAGTATTAAACGAAATCTAGGGATAAACGATCGAGTGTCAGTATCACTTCCGGATAATATGATGCCTCAGTAACCTGATCAAACAGTGATAGGACCTGAAGACGAGTTCCATTACATAAACCATTATTTCCATCAGTATTTGTTGATAACGTCACCGAAACACTGACCTTTAGTAATTATCAATGGTTTGACAAGCCTAAAAATATAACTCAATTTAGGATATCTGGTGAGTATAGACTTGCATTAAATTATTATTGATTATAAGCTTGTGTATCACACAGATTTAAAGATAGAAATCATGTAACTTTACAATATCTGCACAAATTTACACAAGTGAATTATTTTTATATGTGCATCAATTTACATAACTTAGTTATTCTTTTTCTCTGTCGGGAAGCAATGAAAGTATGTGATCATTTACTTTTTGTACAACTTCGTTCATAGCAAGTATGACTCTGTTATGAAAATATTCAGATTTTGTTTTTTGTTTTTTTTTTTAAATATTGAAGAATAGTAATGGTAGTATGGTATTTTATGGTATCTTAATAGAAAAGGTAAACCTCTATGCTTTGGTAAAGTTAAAACTATTATTAACGGTGATGTTTATATATTGTCATTTAGATGAACATGGATAGCTTGAGATTAACTATTTTTTTATTTTGAAATTCATGGTCTGACAAGCCTAAAAATATAGCTCCATTTAGGACATCTGGTGAGTATAAAATTGCTTTAAATTATTATTGATTATAAGCCTGTGTATTATACAGATCTAAAGATAGAAATCATGTTATAAGCCTATGTATCACACAGATCTAAAGATAGAAATCATGTAACTTTACAATATCTGCACAAATTTACACAAGTGAATTATTTTTATACGTGTACCAACTTACATAACTTAGTTTTTCTTTTTCTTTGTCGGGAAAAGTAGGTGATCATTTACTTTCTATACAACTTCGTTTATAGCAAGTATGACTCTGTTATGAAAATATTCAGATTTTGTTTTTTTTTGAAATATTGAAGAATAGTAGTGGTCCTATGGTATTTTATGGTATGTTAATAGAAAAGGTAAACATCTATGCTTTGGTAAAGTTAAAACTATTATTAGGGGTGATGTTTATAGATTGCCATTTAGATGAACATGGATAGTTTGAGATTAACTATTTTTTTTAATTTTGAAATCCTGATATGCATTTTGATAATAGATCTGGAAATTAGAGTCATAAATGCAAAGATGGAGATGTTCTCTGATTGGATTGATCGAACCTGTTGAGAACTTAATTATTTTTACATCATTTAAATATTGAAGTTGTTTACAATACAATACAATACAATACAATACAATATATTAATGATAATAATATTAGATATTAATATAATAAATAATATATTAATAATACTATTAGTAAATTAATATAATTCATAACAAATCTTAAAAATGAACTATAGTTATTAATATAGTATTAGAAAACCATTAGAATTATTGTAGAATTAATTATTATATAATTATCAATGGTTTGGCAAGCCTATAAATGTAACTCCATTTAGGACATTCGGTGAGTATAGACTTGCATCAAAATTATTATGAAGATATTCTATCCTTAAACTCGTTTATTACATGGGTCTAATAACATTAAAAGTGTTTTCAAAGCATGGAAGTAAAGCGGTTTTCAAATATCAGATTAACCTATTCTTTACCTTTTTTATTATTATAATATAAAATCATAAGTTATTTAATAGATTTTTAAACATACAGTAAAAAAATCTTTTTTAAAGAATAAGAAGGTATTGTCACATTGACATTATTTGAAATTGTTTATTATAAGTAAAATTGTTACTCATAACTAACTATATAATTTAGATAAGTTAAAAGCAAATAATCAATATTTAAGTAAACAATAAAATATTTATTAGTATTAAGTTGTTTAGGAATTTTTTATTCTTTTGTATTAATTTTTTATTAATTAATTAATAATAGTGAATTGATGGAGATAATGTCATGTGGCATTAAGTAGGCTCTTGTTTTAGTATGAGAATGACATGTGGCATTATGTATACTTTTTTATTAGTATTAGATTAGATGATATACTAGTCTAAGTTCCCGTGTGTTATACGGGTGGACCAACAACAAAAAATACCATTTACGAGTGTTTACATAAAACTTTTAATAAAACAAACGTTCAAGTAGTAACGTAAATATTAAATTAGAAAGGTAAACATTCAATCCATTTATCTCGTTCCTATTTAAGCTTCTTATTTGGTTGATCTTTTGTCAAAATTTGCTACTAAATGTCCTTATGCTCATATGTAGTGAGACATATGTTGGTCACATCTCGGAACCGTGCCAGAGCCTGCAAATACCAAATTAGAAACATTGAGACCACAAAAACTTTCCATTATCCAATAGTAATCTAAATATTTAAATTATGCACTAACAAAAAATTTTAAGCAACTTTCAACCTGTTCGTCCCATTTGAACCAGTGTTCTTTAAGGTTCTTTTTATGTTTGACTTGTTTGACCAAACCCATTTATAAGTAAACGGGTCAATAATTACCGATAAATAAAGTTGTATTTCGGGGGTACCAAAAGACTACATGATAGTTAGGTCTAATATTGTATCCATCAACCACACCCTTTCTTCATAAAAATAAACATCAATAAGATGAAAGAAATATTTGTTAATTGGTCACGTCCTTTTTGGCTTCAAATAACTTACTATGTAGTTTGCATAATGTACCTCACAATAAGGAACTCTTGCTTTATAATGTATAATTGCACATTTTGAACCAGAACCTGCAAGTTCCAACGCTTGTTTCAAATTGTCTATGGTTCAAATTAAAGATCGAAAAATCAGCAGTAAAGATAATAGAAAAGGTAAGCAAGAAAACGAACACACACTCGAAACTAAACAACCCACCGATTCCAAACAAACGCTTATATGAACTATTAAATAATTAAACGTTTTCTTAGTTCAATTGTTTTTGTTTATACCTCTTCGAATCCTCCATTTCTATTGTTGAACGAATCTGACATGTCTCGTCTCCGTTTACCATAGTTGACCGAGTTGATTAAGTGTTGAGTCGTCTCTACAGAAACCGTATAAGACTCCTATCTTCCGGTCACCACCCGTTTATCATCCAAATCACCACCATCACTGTGACCACCATGTAACCACCACTTGTCATCCGGCTTCCAGCGGTTATGTCGACGGAAACAACACCCGTCAAACATCACCACTCCAACCATCGTGTAAACCTCTTTTGGTCTCCATCATCCAAGCTAGTCAACCCATCAACAACAATCACCACATTATTTCATTAACAATGTTTTCGAGATAGATCAAAATTGTTTACATGATCTGTAGTTTGTGCCTTCTCTAGATGCTCCAGCCTACAAGCATCATATATAAGTAATCAACCAAAGTCTATAAATATTAACAACTTAATAACAATACTAACGCACTCACGTGCATATGTGTGCATGTATGTAGAAAGCATGGTCCATCAATGTTTTCTAGCTCGACCCGCGCCTCATGCACACCTTTTAAAACAAATGTTGTTAATGTTTATAAACAAATTTATAGAAAACTAATATCGTTTTGTCATTTGCAATTGAAACTTTTAGACAGAATCCATAACTTGGGTATAAACACATGAACGAAACTTATAATCAACTCGAGTATAAATTAGATAAAAGATATCTCTTGGGTGTCCCAGGTATATGCAACAAGACAGTTATCATTCTTGTAACTTGATGAAGATAAGCTTGCTTCATTAATGTCATCTCAAAACATGACCTTCATCTCTCTCTTTATCTCTCAAGGTAAGTAAATTAATTTGATTTTCAACAAAAAAAAATATTTTTTTGAATTTTTTTACTGGGTATATCAAGAAAGATTGACTAACTGATGACATATAGATCAAACTTTGCTTGCTTTGAAAATCCATGCCTTAATATAAAAGTATGATGTTAGTAAAACCAATTCTGTGAAATCCATACCAACTGGTGAATAAATAGTTGTGATATAAATTTGTGTATTGAACTATTTATATATACAAATATAACTTTTGTTTCATTTTTGTTCTAAAAAGAGAACATAATCAAGATACATCAGGAGGATTATGGTAAAGTAGTTTATAAGTTTTAGTTGGTGTGTGGACCTCACCCACCACTCTGTTGAGATGAAGACGTTTATTCCTATATTACAACGCTTTTGTCAAATTAATGAGTGAATTTACAATTCACAATTATATAATTACATTTTGAAGTAATTTGTTTATTAATTAGCTCAATTATGCAGTAAACGTTTAGTCACAACGTGAAGTAAGACATCTATTTAATAAAGAATATATTAATTATGCCGACATTCTTGAATGATGAATAATTTATACCAAATGGTGGGAAAATTTAAATAACATGTGAAATTGGGTCTCTAATTGAAAAAAAAATCACTACGTCTATAATCAAAATATACTTGTGAAATAAGAGACAACAAACCTTAGTGTTCTTGCGAAAAAATCACGACGATCTCGCCCTCCATGTTGGGGCTTGCTTGTTGGAGGGTCAGGATTTGGCAGTTCCATCAAGTGAATCATCTTAGAATCAACCCAGGGTCATGCATCTCCTATATGGGAGCTTATCATGAGGTCTTGCCTCTTTTATCTTCATACACCTTGTTATATACAACCTATAATGGTTAGTTTTTATAAACCAGAAAGACGACAATACATTAAATTATGGTCTAGAAAAGGAAAACGCCACATACCCAATAGGAGTAGGTTCTAGTAAAAATCAAATATTTGCTCAAGGTTTTCGCATAATATTCCCACATGGTAAGGCTGCATGGATTGCTACTGCAGTCAAAAGAACAATTTCATTTGGGCCATTTGTCAGTTCCCTTGTTTTTTTCATTTTGCTAATTCTACCTATATTTCTGTTTATAGATTCTTTAATTTAATGGCAAACGCTCTAAAATCCACGTGTTGCCCACTTTGGAGGACGTGATCCCACACCACTTTTGTGTAGATAAACACATAGGTCCACACCTAGTACTATTGAACCAAAATGTCGCTGGCTTCTACCTTTAGATCCAGGACATTTTATTTCTTATCTTTTTATGTAGATTAGACCACTAACATAAAACGTCAACTTAATTAAATAAATGAGCCCTAACCATTCCTACACATTAGCTCTTATCTTAACATATAATTCTAAGATCATGCAGCTAGAATCTAACATTGTTTTGAACATAAGTGTTTAAAAAAAACACTAACCGTTTTCATCCTTAATATAGCCAGTTAATCTTCAAATGCTTTAGTTGTTGATCATACTGAGTCAAAGCTCCAGGACCACAACTGTTGCAAAACACCAAAAACACACAAATAATAAACTCAATTCATAATTAGTGGTTGACCTTTTTTTAACTCAAATTGGTCATTGCTGGATATTTAAATATTAAAAGTATTTTTTAATAATAAATTGTACAATTACAAAAACTTACAATCTGGATCGGTTGTGATCCAGCTTCCTGATCTCAAGGTTACGATGCTCAAATTGCCATCAGGATTCGAATAAATTTCAAAGTTAACATGTTGGTCGTTCTTATTTGTCAAAGAAACCAATAATGCCGACAAAAATGTCGAGCAGCTTTCTACTTCCCATCTAAAACTAGGGGTGAGCAAGTTTAGGTCCGGACCGAAAATAACCGAGAACCGAACCGAAAATATACCTAACCCGACCCGAACCCAAGTACCTAGGTATTTAGATCGGTTCCAATTTTTCATATAAAATAGGGTCGGGTCGGTTCTCGGTTCTTTTCATGGTGAAACCCGACTTGGACCTATGGACCGGAACTGACCCTATATTTAGGGTAGTGAATCGGTTCTGTATTTTATGTTTGATCGGTTCTCGGATCGGGTCGGGTCGGGTTTTTCCTTTTGCTCACCCCTATCTAAAACTAATCTTTACAGAGTAGTTGGAAGAGGAAGCATAACCATTACAAGCTTCTCAAATAATAATGAAGAATACTACAATATATAGCTATAAGCTACATACCTGTGCAAATTAGTATAAGAATGATGGAATATTGCTAGTGAAAAAAGTATCCTTTTGATCATAACAAAATGCTTGTAGTACAAAAGTCTTTCAAAAAACCACCAAAATCAAGTTTGCAAAAGTAGAAGAGGCATGCTACTCCATAGACTAAAACAACTGCAATTTCTCGGTTAAGGCTTTTGTTGGTAGTTTATAGTGAAAAGGAGACATAGCATAGCGATGCAACCTAGAAAATAAATACACTTGCAACTCTTAACCAATCATCTTTTTATGGAAAAATAAAGTAATCCACTCTAATAAACACCTACAAAACCAAAAAAGCAAAAGCAAAATTCAATTAGACATTTAAAGAAACACCTGGCAGGCAAAACCCAAATTCAATTAGACATTTAATCGAACACTTGGTGGACAACATAATTACCTGTTTCGCAACAAATTCATGACATTGTTAGTTTCAATAGATATCATGTTTCAAATCTTCATACTGAGAAAATAAAACATCATTAGTGGCATTTTAGGATAAAGATGTTAGAATTTTAATACATATCACAACAGCCCATTGATCAAACATTTCAGTTAGAATAAATAACGATATTGATCTAAATATTGATCCAATACGAAGAAAAATATTAAAATAGATATCACATACTAAGATTAAACCAAACGAAACCGGATCCACACACCTAAGGAATTTCAAAACCCGGTTTCAAACAGAATCAAGTGAAATTGATGAAGAAAGTAATGTTAAATCAATATTATACACATAATAAACACGAATCACGAAAGAAAGCATACACTGAAATATTGAATCCATTAGAGATAAAAGAAAAGTGAACTTGATGCTTGCTTGCGATGGGAGACGAAGAGCTCTAGGGTTTGTTTGACGTATTTACGGAAAACGAATAGAAAAATTATTGAGAAAGATACAGGTTCTAGTGAATCAATTTGTATGCTGAAGCAATTTGTATAATAACAATAAAGATCGAGATTTAAACATACTGATGTGTGTAAAATGCAACATATAAATTACATCAAATGAGGCATTAAACTAACCCTTTTTAGTACTAATGTTGGAAAAAGTGTGTTTTTGTCTTCCTTTTGTATTTTCAGGACCAAATGAGCTTAAACGAACAAAAGGAACAAATATGCAGCAAAAACTAACATAACTACAAAGAAAAGGAATAAATGTGGCATGCTCGACCCCTCGACAGCATCTCCCCAAGCAAAAACAAGAAACAGAAGGCTGACCACGGCCCGTGCCCACTTGACACGAGGGCGTGGTCAGGTGTTTGCAGAAAGGGACAAAGCTGTAGAAGATTCTATTCCCACAACAGGGGCGTGCCCAGCTCAGAACGGAGCATGGTCAATGCTAAGATTCGCAAAATCTTGCAAATCTTGGTAGTACAGATACGCTTCTGCACACGGGGTCGTGCCCAGCGAACACGGGGCCGTGTGGAGCCTAATACAGACAATTGCAATTAATGAAGGAAGAGAAAATGGTTGGCCACGGGGGAGTGTCCAGCGGACACGGGGCCGTGGCCGGTCTACTGTTCAGGCTATAAATAGGGGTGCTTGGCTCACTTCAAAGGAATCCCTTGGCAAACCACCTCTCTCCCACTTTGCCACCACTACAACACCCACATGCACCACCATCATCCATCATCCACCTTAGAGTGTGTGTAGTAGTCTCGGGATCCAAGATTGATCGTAAGAGTTCTTGTCAATCAAAGGTCATGTTTGGCTAAGTCTCTTACATCACTTTGTGAAGACAAACATTTAATGTATTACTTTTGATTTTTAATCTTTTCGACCTTTTTATTTGGTTTTGTATTAATGACTTTAATAACTAGTTTCTTATGTTGAAGGTGAAACTTCATTATCATTTGTCTGTGGTGTCTTGGCATTACTTTACTGTCTATATAAAGTAAAAGATTTTCACCATTCATATTTCTATGGTTTATATAGAGATATGTTGGTCACCTGGTCGGGGGTTAAGGGAATGGTTTGGTAAGGTTCTTGCCTTGTTCAGTGTATAGATCCTGCAAGGACCTGGGTCAAGCTTACTAGGACCTCCTTCAATACCCATTGGTATTGGATGTCGGGGGTGCGAATGGCTTGATCCCCTCATATGTAAACTACTATTAATTCATTAAACCGACTACTTGGGATTGAATCCCTGCTGACTCAAACCACTTAGCCGAGGGTAACGTCACCTTCAAAAGAGAGGCCTATCACTTTACGCATTAATAACTTAATTAATTATCTTCCAATATTCCAACCCTTTGGGATTGTATCATTGCTGACTCAAACCACTGGGATGAGGGTAACGTCACCTTCAAAAGAGGGGCCTACTATTATAACTAAGATAATCTCTTAAAAAGTGAAAAAGTACGGAAATCATCAAAGGATACATTAAAGGCGAGTCGGATCCAAGTGATTCATCTTGTCTATTTGTTTTTTTTTTTTTTTTTTCAGCATTTTTAGTTTTTATGTTTAAAAATCTTTTCTCAAAAATTTTTGATTGATTAGACATTGAGGATAAACCGGTACTAAAAGCTCTTGTGTCCTTGGACGACCTCGGTATCTTACCAACGTTATACTACGCTCACGATGGGTGCACTTGCCCATGTGTGTGTTTAGTGTTAGTAGAATATCGTGTTTTATAAATTTAAAACTTGACTAATGTGTAAAATGGGCTTAAAATATCAATAAAAATATATCACACCTTACACACGTGTACCAAGTTTTTGGCACCGTTGCCGGGGACACAAAGATTTTAAGAAAGTTAGGAATCAACGGCCTAATCTTTTTTCTTATTTTTCTATTTTTTTAGGATTTTTCTAGATTTTTTAGCGTCTCCAGACTTCAGCACGGGGCCGTGCCCGTTGAACACGCCCCCGTGCCCAAGCTTTGGTACTAGCAATCTTGTTTTAAGTCAGACAGTAGCTGAACATGGGGCCGTGCCCACTGAACACGCCCCCGTGCCCAAGCTTCAGTTACTGAAAACAGAACCGTAAGATCCCAACGGTTGGTAATTTCTGACACAAGCATGAGTGATACTGATTATTTTTACTTTTGCTCCTCTTATGGTGTGTGGTGTCAAATATGTGGTGGATCTCATGAAGATTTAAAATGTTATTTTTTAAATTACACTCCCCACTATATACACCCATCATTGTCCTAGAACCTTAAGATGGGCGAAAGTAAAAACGATCCCTATCTCTCCCTGGAATACTCTCAATCATGTCTTCTAGATGATATGATTCTTGAAGAATTATTTCAAATGGAAGAAGTAATTCTCCAATTGATAAAAGTACTTGAGATGGAAATAAGTCATCCATCCCAAGACGACGATCAAGGAGAATTATTGAGATCGCATTCGGAATATAACAACATCGTCGATCCCAAAAGTACCTCTAACTCTTGTGAGGACATGAGCGATAGTCGTCCCTGTGTCGATTGTGCCGTGAAGGACTCTCCAAACGGTCTCCGCCGATGCGTTCATAAACCTGAGCGATTCGACATATACCTTCTTTAACGATAGCCCGGATAAGGGGAATAAAGGTTGGTTTCGCCCACCAGTATTTAGTTTAGGTTTTACCCTTTCTGATAATCTCTTGCATTCTTGTCTAAAGCCAGGGCGACTTAGGTACCTCAGGCACTTCGGTGTTGTTCTGTCTAGTAAGGAACCGCCCGATCTGAACAAATTCCTTAAAAATAAAGAGCAGACTCTCTAACCACGGGGACGTGTCCAGGTCAACACGCCCCGTGCTCACCTAAAAATTGAACACGGGGTCGTGTTCTGGCCAACACGCCCCGTGTTTAGAATGCGGACAAAATGTGTCAGAGTTTGTCTGACCACGGGGCCGTGTCCAGCCGACACGGGGCCGTGGTCAGCGTGCTGTCGTTTTCTATAAATGCAGCAAGATTCCTGCACATTTGGACCCATTCCAAAGACAAAGATCTGGTGGGATCTTCACATATACCCTATAAGATATATTCCAAAAAAGGTTCTCAACAACCATCTTGTCTTTACTACTTTTGTCTCTTGCCTTCTTCTTCAAAAACTCCTCAAAACCTCCATTAAAGATTGAAATCTCCATGTTTTTAAGCTTTATGGTGATATTTGTTAGGTTTTAACCAAGGAATCTTATCAAAAATAAGTTTTACAACACTGTTTTAAGTTATTTCTGCTCAGAAATGTTTCAAAAGTCAGAAAAATAATTTAAAGCACTAAGATTCCTTGTTTCAAAAATCTGCAGATTGGTGGCCACAAGGCCGTGCTCAGTGAGCACAGGGCCGTGGCCGGAGTTACTGTTTCATCAATTTGAACTTTTCGACCTGTTTTCTTAGAATGTCAAGCAGGAATAGCGGAACATCCTCAGCTCACTCAAGGAATGATCGACGAGGAAGAAGATCATCAGTGGAAGACTCCTTGGTCAACTACGTGTACGCCTTGAGAGAAGCCATCGATGAAATGACAGGAGTAGAGGAAGCCCTAATTGATCGTATTAACCATTTGTCGGTGGGGTTAGATGGGTGTCTTCAAGAAGTCAACCTTTTGCACCAAAGGGTGAATATTCTTGCTTCTCCTCCCATGGTGCCAATCATCGCACAAAGGGGTTGGAATGTTGTGTCGGAAGTCATTATTCTGGCCGAGTGGCATGTCATGCCTCCGGAACCCCCTCTAGACATATTACACGGGATCCCAGTAGCCGTCGCACCTCCTCCATAAGACATCGTGGAAAATGAGCCCGCCTTCTTCCTCCCTAAGGAGATAGAGGAATGGCTCAATGACATTTGAAAGACATCCCTCGGTTCTGAGTTCTACAAAATCCTTAAGTACCGGAAAGCTATTTTCGGGTTTGACATTCCTACAATAAGGGTAGAACTCCTTAAAATGATTTCCTGCATTACTTGACCTATCTATCTTAGGATCTTTTTAGTTTTTCATTTTTAACTTTATTTTCAATTTTTAGGATCTTTGTAATTGTCGTTTTTAATTAATAAAGGTTTTTAAGTATTAAATGGTGTTTAGATGATGTTGTAATGGTTGAACACACTTGGAAATGGTGGAGGTTACCAAGGGAACTTTGAACCCACACCCCATGCACAAAAACAGAGCCTCCCAACAATTTTCCATCATTACAGCAAGATCAGCACGGGGCCGTGCCCAGCCAAACACGCCCCCGTGCCCGAGGTTCTGCAGAAAATGCCCAGTTCAGGTAACTAGACACGGGTCCATGCTCACTGAACACACCCCCATGCCTAGCCTTCTGTTTAATATGATACTGGCAATCTGACCACGAGGTCGTGCCCGGACCAACACGGACCTCTGGCCAGACGCCCAGTAACATAAAATTTTGTTTTTAAACACCTTTCTACACATTCAATTAACCTAAAAACTTATTTTTGGGAAACATTGAGGACAATGTGTAATTTAAGTGGGGGGGGGGTGCTAAAACCTTGAATTTTGCAAGTCCTAATAACAAGCCTTACACAAAACTCTATTGGAACCGCTAATCACCCCAAATTTTTTCAAAAACTTTTCATTTTTTTTACTTGTCTTGGTTTAATTTGGGAATAACAAGTTCTAAAAGGTTATATTTTTTTCAAATTTACAACCAATAGTGTCGTGATAAACAGAACCAACATAAGAAAATTATGAAACGGCATGACAAATCTAGTTAAAATTTGATTATATATACTTGATCACATTATAAACCCATTCACACAATAAGTGAGTTTTGAGCCTTTATTGAGCATACAAGCATACATCTTTAAACTAAATGCTCATTTTTTGTTTCTTGTGTGAATAGCCGCTTGGTACTTACGACTCTAGAACTTGCCACGACGATACATTCCCGGTCCTTACCAACTTAAACCCAAGTAAGTAAATGATAGAGGCATTAGGACTAACCCATTTTCCTTTCAACACCATTAATTTCCATTTTTTTATCAACTACCCAAAATCCCCCTAGTTAACCCTTTTGAGCCTAAACCTTTTCATTTCTAAACCTACAAAACAAACACCCTTTACCCACCAAAACCTTTTTCTTTTCAACCCTTTATTTTAGTAAAAAGCTCGGTTTTCTTGTGACGTTTCTTTATCAAAAGAAAAAAAATGGAAATTTTGTTTGAAGATGCTTAGTTTGAATAAAAGTCACAAAAACAAAAAAAATTACGACGACTGACGCTTTTTACGCTTTTAGCCCTTTTCACTAACCAGTAACCCAAAACCACCTACCTTTAGCCCAAGCCTAACCCTTCCCCAAGTCCTCTTGATATTCACAAAGGTTTATAGTTAAAAAGGTAGAGGATTGATTGCTTGGCAAGCATATGGAAGAAGTAAGTTCCATGCCGGTCTCGAGTGTTTCACAAAAATAAATATTCGGCCGAGTGTTGAGTGATCTCCCGTGAGGTATGTGAACTTGTATATACATGGAATTTTTAAGAGGCATGTTATTCCCAAATAAGTAATTTCTCTTATGAAACGTTCTAAATAAATCATAACGAATATGATTGTAAATAGTATAAAAATAAAACCCAATAAAGATCTTGGATTCCCGACACTCAAGACAAGCCCAAAACTTCTCTTTTACCCATTCCATTTGGGTGTGTAAGCCACATAATAAAGAGTTTTGCTTGAGGAGAAGCAAAGATTCAAGGGTGGGGGTATTTGATGTGTGTAAAATGCAACATATAAATTACATAAAATGAGGCATAAAACTAACCCCTTTTTAGTACTAATGTTGGAAAAAGTGTGTTTTTGTCTTCCTTTTGTATTTTTAGGACCAAATGAGCTTAAACGAACAAAATGAACAAATATGCAGCAAAAACTAACATAAATACACAGAAAAGGAATAAACGTGGCATGCCCGACCCCTCGACAGCATCTCCCCAACCAAACACAAGAAACAGAAGGCGGACCACGGCCCGTGCCCACTGGACACGGGGGCGTGGTTAGGTGTCTGCAGAAAGGGACAAAGCTGTAGAAGCTTCTTTCCCACCACGGGGGCGTGCCCCGCTCACCACGGGGCGTGGTCAATGCTAAGATTCGCAGAATCTTGCAAATCTTGGTAGTACAGATACGATTCTGCACACGGGGCCGTGCCCAGCGAACACGGGGCCTTGTGGAGCCTAGTACAGACAATTGCAATTAATGAAGGAAGAGAAAATGGTTGGCCACGGGGGCGTGTCCAGCGGACACGGAGCCGTGGCCGTGCTACTGTTCAGGCTATAAATAAGGGTGCTTGGCTCACTTCAAAGGCATCCCTTGGCAAACCACCTCTCTCCCACTTTGCCACCACTCCACCACCACTACAACACCCACATCCACCACCATCATCCATCATCCACCTTAGAGTGTGTGTAGTAGTCTCGGGATCCAAGATTGATCGTAAGAGTTCTTTTCAATCAAAGGCCATGTTTGGCTAAGTCTCTTACATCACTTGGTGAAGACAAGCATTTAATGTATTACTTTTGATTTTTAATCTTTTCGCACTTTTTATTTGGTTTTGTATTAATGACTTTAATAATTAGTTTCTTATGTTGAAGGTGAAACTTCTTTATCATTTGGCATTACTTTACTGTCTATATAAAGTAAAAGATTTTCACCATTCATATCTCTACGGTCTATATAGAGATATGTTGGCTACCTGGTCGGGGGTTAAGAGAATGGTTTGGTAAGGTTCTTTCCTTGTTCAATGTATAGATCCTGCAAGGACCTGGGTCAAGCTTACTAGGACCTCATTCCATACCCACTGGTATTGGATGGCGGGGGTGCGAATGGTTTGATCCCCTCATATGTAAACAACTATTAATACATTAAACCGGCTACTTGGGATTGTATCCCTGCTGACTCAAACCACTTAGCCGAGGGTAACGTCACATTCAAAATAAGGGCCTACCACTTTATGCATTAATAACTTAATTAATTATCTTACAATATTCCAACCCTTTGGGATTGTATCCTTGCTGACTCAAACCACTAGGTTGAGGATAACGTCACCTTCAAAAGAGGGGCCTACTACTATAACTAACATAATCTCTTAAAAAGTGCAAAAGTGCCGAAATCATCAAAGGATAAATTAAAGGCGAATCAGATCCAATTGATTCATCTTGTCGATCTGTTTTTTTTTTCAGCATTTTTAGTTTTTATGTTTAAAAATCTTTTCTCGGAAATTTTAGATTGATTAGACATTGAGGATAAACGGGTACTAAAAGCTCTTGTGTCATTGGACGGCCTCGGTATCTTACCAACGCTATACTACGCTTACGATGGGTGCACTTGCCCATGTGTGTGTTTAGTGTTAGTAGAATATCGGGTTTTATAAATTTAAAACTTGACTAATGTGTAAAATGAGCTTAAAATATCAATAAAAATATATCACACCTTACACACACCAATACCTATTGTTGCTTTCTTCATTCAGATTGAAGAAGGTTCACGCAGAAGTGGTAAATGCGGCTGCGGCTGCACCGTATCAACCTCCTACATCACATCCACCACCGTATGCGTCGCCCCACCACTATGTAGCTGAGCCTTCAACGAAACATTTGTACTCAACATCAGCGATTGGTTGAAAAAAGGGAGATTGATGGACATTCTGAATAAACAAACCCTAATTAAGATTGACGGAAACATTAAGCGATAGAAATTATACCTGAAGAATTGGATAAACTTCTCCACCATTTGCATCTTCTTTCAATATCTGCTATGTTATCGATATTAAAATAATCCAAGAAATAAACCTAATTATTAAAATATACAGAACTCACAAAAGCGGAAGAAAAAGGAGAGGATGATTGAGAAGCGTGTAGAGGAAGATAGAGGAATTTCAACTGACTGATTGAGAATTGATTGGGTTTCCATATAAACATTCTTCATTAGGCGGTTTCACAAATGAGGAGAAAGGAAGAAAAGCATTTTTCCACTCAAACACCAATTCTTTGCCTAAATAGCTATGCTACATCAAGGTCAAATAGTCAAAGTTATTTTGCTATAATAAAAGAGATAGATAAATAAAAATATAAGAATTACTTTATCTCTTGTATATACTGATTTTACATATTAAAGATCAAGATTATCTTCACCTCTATGACATAGGATAAATGGTCATTATATTTTTTTTAATATGTCTCTATTTAATATGAATATCCTTTAAAATCAAAAGCATTTTAATCGTAGGTTTATTATTATTTATAACAAAACTATTATTATTGTTTTATTACTATTAATATCCTCGATTTAATTATTTATGCATTATTATATATAGTTTATATGATAATATAACACCTCATTAAAATTAACTACATATATAGATTAACCATATATATTTCTAAAACCAAATGATTTAAAATATTAATTATTAATAGAGATGATAAAGTAACAAATCTACTAATAAAAAAGTCCCCTTAATACCACATGTCACTCTAATTTATCTTTTAATAAACATTAAATCTTATTTAACTTGTAATATAAGATTCCAATTATTGTCACAAGTCACTCTCTCTTTCAATTTTACAATTCAGACTTATATTTTATTTAAAAATATTTTTTTAATCCTTATCCATACCAATATAATAAATTTAATTAAAATATGTTAATAATGATATTAGGAATTTAGGATGCACTATTAAATTAATTTTATAGATAAATACAATGTAATTTATTAAATATTATCGTAAAATAAAAAAAACACAATAATTATATCTTTTTTACTAAACCATCCTTATATTAATACTAATCGGAAACACGCAATAATTAATTAGATTATACTATTATTACATTTTTTAACTATGTGATCGGGATTATATAGAAGTATGATTTACAAAAAAAAAAAAAAAAAAAGAGTAAACTGCAATTTTACCCTCTGGGGTTAGGGGTCATTGGCAGGTCTACCCCCCCCCCCCCCCCAAGAAAATAATTGCATTTTTACCCCCCCCCCACTGTTTGGGGTTATGTCGCATGTTTACCCCTGACCATTTTAACGTTAGAGTGACCGTTAGTTTGTATGGAAATGTCGAAAGTACCCTTCATCTTCTCCAATAAAAGCTTGAACCCTGCCCTAAACGTAATTCATCTTCAATCGACCCCCAATTCAAGCTTCCATCCCTCAATTCACTGCCCTCAATTCACTGCCCCTCAAATCACTGCCCTAAACATGTCTTCATCTTCGTCCTCTGTGCTTCGATTCAAGGGCAAAACTCAAGATTCAGACATCATATGTCCTTGTGGTGCGAAAACAGTGGTGAAACAATCAGAATCGACAGCTAATCCTGGTCGATGGTATCTTCGATGTGTAAGTTTGTTATGTTTTATGCTTTTTGAAACTCAACTGTGTTTGAAACTCTTGCTTTTGATGTCCGATAATAGGTTGGAGGATGTGGATTCCTCAGATGGGCTGACAAAGGTCAAGAACAGGGATGTCCGATTTGTCGAGAGGTAATGCCTGGTTTAATTCAAAGCATTAAAGATAAGGATGAGTTGGCTAAGTGCAAAGAACAGTTGGCTCGGTACAAGAATGGAGATGTGTTTAAACTGAAGATGTACTTTGTGATTACTTGGGTCTTGATTATTCTTGTTTTTTTGGTTAAGTAGTCTAATGTGAAGAAATTAGATTTGGTTGTGTATTTTGACTTCTTGTAATTATACTTTTTTATGCAATGGTCCTTGTTCAAGTTCTTATATGTATGTTTTGGTAGCCTGGTTGTAATTCTGTAGGTATGGCGAATGACAAAGTTGAGAATGAGAAAGATGTTGGTAAGGATGAAGACGTCGTTGCAGCCGAAGAACCAGACAGTTATGTCTACTTTGAGGATCAAGAGTCTGAGATACTCAGACCTTACATGGAGCAAGAAAGTGATTATGAAAAGATATTCGGAGATCCGACAAAGGATTATGACCCTGAAGTGCTGGAACATGCATGGGATTACACATATTGGGATGAAGAGGATGATTGGTACTTTGACCCATATGAGGGGGAGCATGGTTCTGATTTGGATTGGTCTTGTTTGGATGATTGTCACTGGAAATAGGCTAGATTTGTTTGGTTGTAAGTTTGTATTTTGGACCTCTTATTTGTACTAAATGTTACAATGTAATCGAATCACTTTCCGCCAAAATTCTGTTTGAACACATTACTAAAGCAGCCATATTGTCTTGAACAAACATAAAGCAGCCATATTGTCTTGAACAAACATAAAGCAGCCATGACTACAAACCAAATGTAAGACCCGTCTCTATTAATCAATATTATAATATTAAACATGCATTTTATATGAAAATGTAAGCTTACAAAAAAAAAAACTTTTCCAACTTAAACTTCTTAAATAATTTAAAAACATTCCAAAATATAATTTTCAAGTGTTTACAATATCCACTTTTTAAACTAGAACAAAATAAGATCGTTGCGGAAGCTTCGAGACATGTGTTCGGTTCTCCTTTCTTGCTTGATTCTCATCCGGAGTTCCATAAGACATTCCTAAAATCAAAACCAACATAAAAGTTAGTTTTGACAGTTTCACAACAAGTTATAAATATATTTCCATCCAATTCATTTATCCATTATTCAAAATTCTTGTTTCCTTCGAATTCGTAATTTAATCCTCCATCATATGGAGTTAAAGTTAACATCTGAATTCATAAAATAATGGGCTTCGAGCCCTTGACTTTAAAATTCATTTTCAAAGACTTTTGACCCGTTCAAGTTTTTAAACCTCAAAACTTGTTTCTAATTGACCATTAAGCATACATCAACATGTTTATCTCAAAATCTTTAATTCGGGTCTGTAATCTTTTATGAATTACGCGGCTAGTACTCATTCTATGCGCATAATTCTTTTGACCCGTTTCGAAGATTTAAACCTTTTAAGTTTAAATCTTTCTCCTTCGTTATGCACAGCCCACTTGATATTTACCTATAACTTACATGATTGTAAAACACGTTCTTAAACGGCTTATAAGGATCGTTTACCCGGTTCAGTGTTCATGGGTATTTTGGTCAACTTCAGTCCCTCATTATACGACGAAGGGTTTTCACTAATATTTGAACATCTTATTACTTCTAGCTATAATTCAAAATATGCGTACCTGGCTCGGGTCAACATATTGACCCGTTTAAATATCTTTTGCTTTTAAATTTTCTAGATAAAAGCATTACAAACCGTATGCCCTTTCCTGAAATCACAACACTTAACAAGCGGTCATCAATTAGTATTATTGTCAAATGGTATTAACTTACCATTTGACCCGTTTAGCCGAAAGTGACCATTTATCAACATAAGATGATATTTTTAAATACCATCCCGCCCCTTAAACCTATTCCGGTTTACACCGTGAGTTCTTATTACTTAAATGGCATTACTTGAATTATTTGACCCGTTAAGATTTACACCAAAGGGTTATCTTTTCAAACTTTTTATCTATCCGTCAACTCATGTACGGATTTTTATTCAATCACTTTTACCCATTACGCTTCACCCTATAAAGTGATGTTCAAAATTCCATATTGGTTAGTCTTCACCCGACTAGTCTACCGTTTTTACCCCTTTTTACCATAGTTTATGGTTTCTTACCATATTTCCTTATTTCGGCTTATATTGTATCATGCCGGAATATAGTATTTTCAAATACTTGTCATAATTCAAAATTCAAAAATCAATACTCACAAGTAAATGTATCATAATACCAAGGGGGTGTAAGCTTAACTTACCTTGAATTCCGATTATGCTTTTCCACGCGTATTAGTTCCGTTTGACCCGCTTCTACCCAAGCTTCCACCTAGCTTTTCGAGCGTCAATCTACCTTTTATCATTCGCAAGGTGATTAGATTAGTCATTATTATCAAGACTATCTCACCTTACGGACTTTATATCAAAATCACCAAATTGATTTCATTATTGGTCAGTTTGACTTTTAAAAGTCAAACGGCCTATAACACGATCAATTACACAATCAAGTTCAACAATTCATTTAAGCAATTTGTCAAATATCCGATAGGCATTATTCTTACACTACCGTTTTAACTAGTTTTCTCATCAAATTCATTATACTTCTAATTTCTTTAACTAGTTCAAACGATTATCGTGACTAGTTTCTTTATTCATTTTTTCAAGAACCAAGGGTTCCCTTTTATAACGAGACCCGTTTCATCAAACTATTTAGCATTCATCTGAATACCTATTATAATCACGTTTCATAACTAGTTGTTTAGCCAAGCTTTAAAATTAATTAGGCAAGTTCATATCACTGAAAATGAGCTGTTTTTGGTGACTTGTTTAACCTGTTTACAAGTCTTCAAAAATTATGATTTTTTTATGCGGCATACCACTCGAAGGGTTAGGCCTTGTGTTAAAATTTCAAGATCTAACTCTTTACCAAAAATTCGTAAAAATTCATTTACTAAGCTGCAATCAGATTCGTCACTTCTAACTGCAGCTTACGGAAAAATTCATTAAAAATTCCTCGTTTATCCGATTGACGAAATTCCAATTGGCGATTCTTTTAATCGCTTAAAACTATCTACAGTAAAAATTTAAGATTATAAATAAATTCCTAAATTGAGTTATGACATTCGTAATGGGCTGCAAATTCTGCCAGAAAACGCAGCTTGAACCTTTGATACGGAAAAATTCATAAAACGCTCAATTTTCGTCGAAAAAATACGATTCTAGTGGGATTTTAAAGATATTTCCTGGAGTTAAATTTTAGACTCAAGAAACACACGTTTTTATCAAGTTTTGTTCAGGTTACAGCCAATACAAGTTGGCTGTAAATTCTGATCAGGAGCTGTTTGCATTCAGTTTTCAATTTAAGCATGTTCTTGACATCATAACACTAATTTTTAGCAATCAAAACCCTAAAAACAACTCATACATGAATTTAGCATCAACAAGATCTGAATTTACTTGAGCTAGGCATGATTTCAATATATTCTTGTCTAGGTTTTACTCCTAAACACTATTTCACTTCAATATCATCCATACCACAATCATGCAACATCAATTTCGAATTTCTTATGCACATCAAGAATTCTCAACTTCATAAATATAAAAAATTCGACATACCTTACGATCCCCTTAGCTTGGTGATCACGATTTTAGTTAAAGCCCTAATTTCTTTGCTCGATTTCTCTTTGATTTTGCTGGATTTCATGAGCTTTAGGGTTTTGAAAGAACCCCCTGGTGCTCCTGATCGTTTCGTTTCCTGCGCACACACACACTTACCAAGTGTGTGTTGTGTTTTATTTTTAGTTTTAATAAATAAGTTTCCTCCACTTGACACTGTTAGCCCCTCATGTTTTGTTTTTATAAAAGTTTTAACTATTTCTAGTTTCCTTTATTGTTCTAACAACACATAACTAACTAGGTTAATATTCCTAGTCACTTATTGGGTTCGGGAAGTCATAACCCATTTTATTTTAAGTCCCGTTAACTCAAGCCTTCTATATACTTTGTTTTCTTAAAGTATTTATCCTCATTTTTAATTAACATCAAGTTTATTTATTTAAATCCTAATATTTACCGGGTTAATTTTTACCACTAACGGTATTTTACCCGTCTTTACTATTAACGTGGTTTGATTACCAAACCCGTTTTTTGGGTGTTACAAGTCTACCCCCCTTAAAGAGGTTTCGTCCCCGAAACCTTATTTACGTAGTTCTTTTAATTTTTGACTAAACGAACTTAGTTTCGTTTTTTTTATGATATTCATTCCTTCGGTGTCTTTTATGTGTAAGTCATCACTGCCCGAGGCTTTCACCTCTTATTCCTTATCCTTTGCACCTCTTTAACCGAGTCGTCACTCGATCACTTAGTCTCATCAGTTTATTAACATGTTTATCCCGCGCTTGTCTTGTATTAACAAGCGCTTTGTATTTGTCAGGACATTTTCTTAACTTTGATTAGTTTTACCGGCTAAACTAATTAGTCGCCGTCACTTCATACCCCATCATCCGGGTATACTATTTTGCCATCTCCGGCCTTATGTGTGTTTAAGATTTTCTAAATTCCCTCATATTACTTATGTTTGTTAGAACGATGTTTTTGACTAAAAACTAAATTTTTAGTTTACGTTTTCTCTGTCTTACTTCTTTTTTTTTCTCTCAAGTCTAGGAATTTCCGTCTAAGTTTTATTCCTGACCGTTATTGTTTTACATGGAGAACTGTGACCAGTTTTCCACGCTTTACCCAAGCAACCCATAGGTTCCTTTACTTAGCCTCGTAGGTTTTTTCTTTAGATTTTCACCTTTTTAAGGTAAAACCTCATCAGTTCATTTCTTTCTATTCGTGACCCGAGGGTCTTTTGGTCCCGTAGATTTAACATTAATTATAATCTCGTAGGTCATGATGATCCCGTAGATCATCTTTTATTCGAGTCTTTATTCAACTGTATGTATACAAATAGCATCAAGGCACCTCTTTTTATGTTTGGAATTATTTACTTTTAATTTTTTTTTTTTTTGCATTTCATTTAACCTTGACCGTAGTCTAAGGCTACATTTGTTTTCTTTCGAATTATCTTTCCGACCTTATGACTTTTATCGTCATTTACATGTCGGTTTGTCCTACGCTTACCGTTACCAGGTTCTTACCTATACTTCTTTACAACCCGTTACCCGGTTTCTTTATCTTAGTGTTTTTAACTTTCTTGTTTCGCTAGTTTGCGTTTTTCCTATCTACATTCCTTTACAACCCGTCACATAGGTTCATTAATATTTCGCGCTTCCATTATTAGGTTTGCGCTTACTTGCACTACCAAGCTTTTACACTTTATTTATCTCGTTTGACTTATTCGTGTGAGATTTCATTACTCATGAACGTCAAACTTCATCCTTCATTCGACCCGTTCAACTTTAAAATAGTTGAACGTAGTTATCAAAATTTTTGTTTGCAATTTCTCATCGTCTTTTAGTCATGACTCTTAATCCGAGTCCTTTGACTTTCTATTTCGCGTTCCCGTCTCTTGGTTTATGCATACTTTCAAAATCCTACCCATCTATCGGGTATCTTTACCGAAGTTATCATCAAGTAACCATTCTTATATGGTTTTAGACGTCACTTTAATTTATTTGGTCGTCTTAGCGGAATTCATCGTTTTTATTCAGTCGAGTCCTTTATTCTTTAGTCTACCCCCTTTGACTTGTCTGTGTGAATTTCATCACTTATGACAGTCAAACTTTATCCCCAATGTCTTAGCATTCACATTAGTTGGTTCGTATTTTCATTTACTTTAATCTTTGTCCCTTCTCTCGGGCTCGTTATTCTAACGTAATACGCTTCCGTCGTCCGACTTGCGTTTACGTTTACTATCAACATTTTACTTATTTGACTCATTTAGGTACCTTTTTAATTTGTCCCTTTAACCCCGTCCTTACTACATCGGATGTAAATGTGTCCACTATAAAAAGTTCATGGTATCATATGCCACTACTTACTTGGCCAGAGTAAGCGATTAACACATGACACGCATGACCTTTTTATAGTTTTCACATCACGCCCTATGTAAGTAACGCCTCTATTTAGTTTTCTTGGAAATAATATCCTGGGTAGGTATTCTATTCAGGTTTTCCAAGTTTCTAATTTACATATGCAACAATCATTCTCTACATGTTTGCTGCATATTGCTATTTGTGCGATTAAATTTAAAACATGCACCTGATAACGCTTGCCCCGACGGGATTTCCTGGCCATTCACCTTGTTCGTGATCGTTACGCGATTTAGGTCCTTGGTGAGTATACTCAGCTTGTCAGACCTCGGACCGTTCCACCGTCATATCCACAATTCGTTCAACTCTCGTTATCTTCATATGCGAGCGTCCTTCAACTAAACATTTACAAAAGTTAGTAATTTCTACGTTAATAAACACCCGTATTGTAATACAAGGCTTTTTACTCTACATGTCAATGGACGTAATATCGTTAACTGTATCAATCATTTTAATTGGGGTAGCGTGTATTACGCGATAACCCTATGTTTTGTTTACAACACTTTAACATGCTAAACCATTAATATACATGTACTTACCGGATTTGCGATCAAGCCTCGAACCGAACACACTTTACTCTTTAACCATGAGCTCTGATTACCAACTTGTAAGACCCGTCTCTATTAATCAATATTATAATATTAAACACGCATTTTATATGAAAATGTAAGCTTACAAAAAAAAACTTTTCCAAGTTAAACTTCTTAAATAATTTAAAAACATTCCAAAATATAATTTTCAAGTGTTTACAATATCCACTTTTTAAACTAGAACGAAATAAGATCGTTGCGGAAGCTTCGAGACATGTGTTCGGTTCTCCTTTCTTGCTTGATTCTCATCCGGAGTTCCATAAGACATTCCTAAAATCAAAACCAACATAAAAGTTAGTTTTGACAGTTTCACAACAAGTTATAAATATATTTCCATCCAATTCATTTATCCATTATTCAAAATTCTTGTTTCCTTCGAATTCGTAATTTAATCCTCCATCATATGGAGTTAAAGTTAACATCTGAATTCATAAAATAATGGGCTTCGAGCCCTTGACTTTAAAATTCATTTTCAAAGACTTTTGACCCGTTCAAGTTTTTAAACCTCAAAACTTGTTTCTAATTGACCATTAAGCATACATCAACATGTTTATCTCAAAATCTTTAGTTCGGGTCTGTAATCTTTTATGAATTACGCGGCTAGTACTCATTCTATGCGCATAATTCTTTTGACCCGTTTCGAAGATTTAAACCTTTTAAGTTTAAATCTTTCTCCTTCGTTATGCACAGCCCACTTGATATTTACCTATAACTTACATGATTGTAAAACACGTTCTTAAACGGCTTATAAGGATCGTTTACCCGGTTCAGTGTTCATGGGTATTTTGGTCAACTTCAGTCCCTCATTATACGACGAAGGGTTTTCACTAATATTTGACCATCTTATTACTTCTAGCTATAATTCAAAATATGCGTACCTGGCTCGGGTCAACATATTGACCCGTTTAAATATCTTTTGCTTTTAAATTTTCTAGATAAAAGCATTACAAACCGTATGTCCTTTCCTGAAATCACAACACTTAACAAGCGGTCATCAATTAGTATTATTGTCAAATGGTATTAACTTACCATTTGACCCGTTTAGCCGAAAGTGACCATTTATCAACATAAGATGATATTTTTAAATACCATCCCGCCCCTTAAACCTATTCCGGTTTACACCGTGAGTTCTTATTACTTAAATGGCATTACTTGAATTATTTGACCCGTTAAGATTTACACCAAAGGGTTATCTTTTCAAACTTTTTATCTATCCGTCAACTCATGTACGGATTTTTATTCAATCACTTTTACCCATTACGCTTCACCCTATAAAGTGATGTTCAAAATTCCATATTGGTTAGTCTTCACCCGACTAGTCTACCGTTTTTACCCCTTTTTACCATAGTTTATGGTTTCTTACCATATTTCCTTATTTCGGCTTATATTGTATCATGCCGGAATATAGTATTTTCAAATACTTGTCATAATTCAAAATTCAAAAATCAATACTCACAAGTAAATGTATCATAATACCAAGGGGGTGTAAGCTTAACTTACCTTGAATTCCGATTATGCTTTTCCACGCGTATTAGTTCCGTTTGACCCGCTTCTACCCAAGCTTCCACCTAGCTTTTCGAGCGTCAATCTACCTTTTATCATTCGCAAGGTGATTAGATTAGTCATTATTATCAAGTCTATCTCACCTTACGGACTTTATATCAAAATCACCAAATTGATTTCATTATTGGTCAGTTTGACTTTTAAAAGTCAAACGGCCTATAACACGATCAATTACACAATCAAGTTCAACAATTCATTTAAGCAATTTGTCAAATATCCGATAGGCATTATTCTTACACTACCGTTTTAACTAGTTTTCTCATCAAATTCATTATACTTCTAATTTCTTTAACTAGTTCAAACGATTATCGTGACTAGTTTCTTTATTCATTTTTGCAAGAACCAAGGGTTCCCTTTTATAACGAGACCTGTTTCATCATACTATTTAGCATTCATCTGAATACCTATTATAATCACGTTTCATAACTAGTTGTTTAGCCAAGCTTTAACATTAATTAGGCAAGTTCATATCACTGAAAATGAGCTGTTTTTGGTGACTTGTTTAACCTGTTTACAAGTCTTTAAAAATTATGATTTTTTTATGTGGCGTACCTCTCGGAGGGTTAGGCCTTGTGTTAAAATTTCAAGATCTAACTCTTTACCAAAAATTCGTAAAAATTCATTTACTAAGCTGCAATCAGATTCGTCACTTCTAACTGCAGCTTACGGAAAAATTCATAAAAAATTCCTTGTTTATCCGATTGACGAAATTCCAATTGGCGATTCTTTTAATCGCTTAAAACTATCTACAGTAAAAATTTAAGATCATAACTAAATTCCTAAATTGAGTTATGACATTCGTAATGGGCTGCAAATTCTGCCAGAAAACGCAGCTTGAACCTTTGATACGGAAAATTCATAAAACGCTCAATTTTCGTCGAAAAAATGCGATTCCAGTGGGGTTTTAAAGATATTTCCTGGAATTACATTTTAGACTTAAGAAACACACGTTTTCGTCAAGTTTTGTTCAGGTTACAGCCAATACAAGTTGGCTGTAAATTCTGATCAGGAGCTGTTTGCATTCAGCTTTCAATTTAAGCATGTTCTTGACATCATAACACTAATTTTTAGCAATCAAAACCCTAAAAACATCTCATACATGAATTTAGCATCAACAAGATCTGAATTTACTTGAGCTAGGCATGATTTCAATATATTCTTGTCTAGGTTTTACTCCTAAACACTATTTCACTTCAATATCATCCATACCACAATCATGCAACATCAATTTCGAATTTCTTATGCACATCAAGAATTCTCAACTTCATAAATATCAAAAATTCGACATACCTTACGATCCCCTTAGCTTGGTGATCACGATTTTAGTTAAAGCCCTAATTTCTTTGCTCGATTTCTCCTTGATTTTGCTGGATTTCATGAGCTTTAGGGTTTTGAAAGAACCCCCTGGTGCTCCTGATCGTTTCCTGCGCACACACACACTTACCAAGTGTGTGTTGTGTTTTATTTTTAGTTTTAATAAATAAGTTTCCTCCACTTGACACTATTAGCCCCTCATGTTTTGTTTTTATAAAAGTTTTAACTATTTCTAGTTTCCTTTATTGTTCTAACAACACATAACTAACTAGGTTAATATTCCTAGTCACTTAGTGGGTTCGGGAAGTCATAACCCATTTTATTTTAAGTCCCGTTAACTCGAGCCTTCTATATACTTTGTTTTCTCAAAGTATTTATCCTCATTTTTAATTAACATTAAGTTTATTTATTTAAATTCTAATATTTACTGGGTTAATTTTTACCACTAACGGTATTTTACCCGTCTTTACTATTAACGTGGTTTGATTACCAAACCTGTTTTTGGGGTGTTACACCAAACCAAACAATGTCTTGTACTAAAGCAGCCATATTGTTTTGAACAAACATTGACAAACCAAACATAAAGGTACAAACCAAACATATGTCTTGAACAAAGTTGACAAACCTACTGGATTTTAATTGTACTACCTGGATTGGCTTTTAGAAGTTCATCACAGTATGACCTTAGCAGACCATACTGTTCTTGGTAATCACCATAGATCTTCGTAGTTGCTATCCTCTTGGCTCTGAAGACCTTATGTAGTGATACTTCTAGTTGATGCTTCCGAAGCAGTTGACTTTGGATTGCTTGAATTGGCATGTCTGGATTGCTTTCAATCATAGGTTGGATCTCTTTGGCAATCGAACTCATTGTGTACAAAGAAACGGCCCTTGTTGTCAAACAATTGTGTTGATTATAAATGGTCTTCACACACCACTTATCCTTGTCTGTGTTCCTTGAGATGTGAACTACCCAAGGACAGGTGGGCTTGGTATGGATTTTAAGGTGCTTGTATTTTTGCCCTACTTTGGTGCATTTACTATTTTGCCCCTCTTCTCCCTTTTTTTTTACAAGACCAAGTAGTGGTGGATTGCTTCCAAAACATACTACCCTATACCTTAACAATTCATTTTTTAGAATAAACACATCCCTCCTTGCCTTAAGAGCATAATTTTTCACCATCTGATTCATCTTTTTCTTGTCATCAATAAGCTGACCAACAAAGAATGCCAGATCAGTTGGACCTTTTGAAGCACTCTTGTTTCTCCTCCTTATCTTCCTAGCAACCTTATCTCTAAGGATTGAATTGTCATCAGACCCACTTTCAAAAACCTCCAGCTCAACAGGCTGATGACCTTCTTCGCTTCTGTCATCATCATGATCCCCATCACTTGAACCATCCAGTTCTTCCCTAGTAAAATCAACATTAGCCCTGAACCTCTGCATATCCACCTCTATTTCATAAACCAAATTATCTTCCTCAACATACTCATAATCAGGATCACTTCCGTCACTCTCTTCCTCATCTTCATTCATACTATGATTCTGATTATTTATTGTAAACGATGCTGGAACAATTGCTTTACATGCCCCCACAGGACCTTCACTTGTATTTTCCAATATTGTTGACCTCCGGTGTTCAACATACATGTCTATCATGTGGACTCCTTGACGCACATGATCAAAGATCGGCTCTAAGTCAACATCACATTTTAATGTCCTAAGACCAAAATCCAACGAACAGTACGGTTCCTTGTAATGAACGCAAAAAAACAAATCATCATTGTATCCTAATTTCTTAACCATTTCCTGTAAAACATCAGTATTCAACACTCTAAAATTTACATGATAAATGTAGTTCATCTTCCCACCAAAGTATTTCCTATTTGGGTTTTCTACAAAACTACCTCCATGGTGAAATTTTATGGTAAATTGAGATTCGGTTTCTCCTGTAAACAAACATCAACAAGAAATTAACACAGAAAAAAGTGAAAATTTTACCTAATTCAGACCCTGTGAGCTTGCATGTCACTTACGGTACATTTCAGCCGGTTCGAAATACTGATCTTCAGCTAGTACCTTCCACAATCGAAGATCCATGCTCGTAACAGTGTTCTAATCAGCTGTAATTGTTGAAGAATGCCTGATCGCCGGTGCGGAGCTCTTTAATTTCGAGGTAGGTTAAGTTCAGGGTTTCAAAGTGATGAAAGGGGGATTAAATGAGGTTGCAGGTCAACAAGAACGCGAAATTACCTATTTGCCCTTTGACCATTAACTGAAATCGCTAAACTCTAACGTTGAAATGGTCAGGGGGTAAACATGCGACATAACCCCAAACAGTGGGGGGTAAAAATGCAATTATTTCCTTAGGGGGGGTAGACATGCCAATGACCCCTAACCCCAGGGAGTAAAATTGCAGTTTACTCAAAAAAAAAATTAAGTATGTAATACATGGGTTTGTAACACTTATAAATTAAAATATTATTCAATCTAAGTTTTTTTTTATATTTAATTCGTGTAATATACAGGTTTATAAATTAGTGTTATAATATAGGTATAGAAATTAATATGAATGCTTAATCAGCCTAGTGACTAATTACTCTTTTTTAATCCCAACTTGTAACATATATAAACGGATAAACGTGACAAAAATTATTTGGTAAGGTCGATTATTATTGACTACGAGTCTGCGTCCAAAAAATGAAACTTCCAAGGGTCATTTCCGGGAAGGGATTGGATCGTACCTTTAGAGAAAGTCATAGCAACCCACATTATATATCAAGGTATATAAATATCAACCTAAAGGGATTAGTGTTAATACCATCTACACTAAACTAAACCTTAAATCTTTTTAAACACAAACATATGCTTGGCATTTCTTCTTCCAAATCTAAAGAGGAAGTAGAGAAAGAAGCAAAGAAAACCGGGGATAAAGACTCGGAAAACAATACACAGACGTGTATGTGCATGGATAACATGTTTCAGAAACTTGCCAACTTTGTGTTGGGAGAGAATTATGGTAGGAAGAAGACGACAGTTAAAGGGAAAGTGGTGTTGATGAAGAAGAATGTGCTTGATTTCAATGACTTGGGGGCGTCGGTTCTAGATCGAGCTCATGAGTTGATCGGACAACATATATCTATTTGGTTCGTTAGCGCGACTCATGCTGATAGCACATCCACAGGTTTAATTTTCGACTTTGGTTCTTTTATATACATATATATATCTATATATGAATATGATATATCAACTATACTTCCTAATAGCATTTACTTAATTATTTGCTGTTTTTAGTTGTGATTTTACTAATGTGAACTATATGATACTCTTTGATCTGCAAGATCGATAAACTGACACCAATAAATCTTGCTTCCTTGAAAATTGAGATATTTTTCGAAAGTTGGCAAGTTGAGAAAAATATATAAATGGCTATGATAGCTATGTGGTCTAACAAAATCATAAGCATTTCTAGTAGGTTTTGAACTAGCCAAATCGCAAACATGAGTACGCTAGTCAAATGAGCAGCCTCATTTTTTAGGAGTTTTGCCATGTGAGCATGTTCGACGAGTTTGCTTGCCATGTCTGATATTTTAGAGTTCGCTATCCTGGATAATAAACTCCCAAGCAACCAAAACATATCAAAAACCTCATAGAAACCTTTAAAATTTTGCAAGACCGCCTAGAAATAATAACAAAATACGGTAATCTTACGTAGTAAAAAACATAATCAAAACCGTTTTGAACAAGATTTGTGGGGTACTCATCAATAGCCATTTGCAACTGTTTTGCCATCGAAATTGCGGTCCTAAATGTCTAGCTTTGTCATGGTGTTAGATCTATAACCGTTTTAAGAACCATAATATCATTGTTTGACTCACTAAATTTTGTAGCCGAAATATCCACCATTACATGTAAGATTAAATATATTATGTAACAATATTTAATCTATAGCCATTATAATCATTTACATAATATAGATCAAAATATATAATAACCTATTATTTAAATTAGTTGGTAATTGTTGATGGACCATATTACCCTTATTAACTAATTAGGTTTCCTCCTGAGTGCCTATATAAAGGAGTCTTATGTTGAGGTTGAGGGGTTACTCAGTTGCACATCCCATAAGTCATAACATCATAATCAACCTCGTCTCCTACACCGATTCCCTTATCGGTTTTCTTAGCCCCATCATCAGTTAGCACTCTAAGGAGGAACCGGATCACTCTGACAATCATGTCGAACTCGATGTCATCTTCTCTGACTGGATTCTCCACTGCTTTGAATGCAATAACAGGTATGATTTCATGTTTTCTTTCATGTTAGAACAGAACCGAACCCAACATGTGGTATCAGAGCATATGTTGATTAGTCGGTTCTGTTTTATATCGAAAAATCTGGAAAAGAATCGAAAAAATTCATATCAGATTACGTTTTTGCCATCCGAAATCCTCATTACGGACGATTTCGGATGATTACGGACAAAAATTTCCTCATTACGGACGATTTCGGATGATTACGGATCAAAGTTTCATCATTACGGATCAAAGTTTCATCATTACGGACGATTCCGGATCTAAATTCCATCATTACGGATCATCATTGGTCATTACGGATGATTTCGGATCTCGAGCTTCATCATTACGGATCATCTTTGATCATTACGGATGATTTCGGATCACTTCTGATGCATTTCGGATGGATATTGATCATTACGGATTATCTTTCATCATAAGTTATTGATTTCGGACTAATCATCACCATTACGGATCATTTCGGATCAGCATCACCATTTCGGATCAATTTCGGACTAAGCATCATTCGAAATAATCCGAAGTGGATCCGAAATGATTCGACTTACGTGTTTTGGACACATCCGAAAGGATTCGAAATCAGCCATTACGGACTGTCCGAAATGGATTCGAAATCAGTCATTTTCATCCGAAATCATAAGTGTTTAGTTCGATCCGCGCTAACGGGTGGTTTGCTATTAAATAAATGGTTTTGTAATTTACTTAGTTAGTTAATCAGAATCAGATAATGTTTTGCAAAACCAGAATAGCTTAACTTGAATGAGTTTTTGATATATCATTTCTGGCCAAAGCTGACTTGATACATCTACTTATCGTTCAAGTATTACGAAAGCTATGTTGTGTGTGCATCATAAGCATGAATGTCTTAATTTCTGGCCAAAGCTGATTTAATTCATTCATAGATAGCATACTCAACAAGTGCATAACTAAAGTGATTGTTTCAATTTCTGGCCAAAGCTGATTTGTTACAAACACTTTGCACATATGCTTAAATGATTACACTTCTGGCCAAAGCTGTTTTGTTTTCGTTTAAGTAGAATTTTTAGCTAAGTCTATTATTTTGATGTTAGTAATAGACAATATCACAGCTTCATAATGTAAAATGGTCATTATTTATGCCTGCCTTAGTTTAACGTGCCCTTAGATCACATTAGGACTACTTCATTAGTATCATAACTTGCTCATCTTATTTCCACTATCAGCACCCAATCAGGGAATTCCACCTTTGACTGGTGATAACTTTGCTGCATGGAAGGATGCTCTCATGCTTACACTTGGAATACTGGACTTTGATTATGCTCTAAGAGAGGATAAGCCAGCGGACCTTACTCCACAGAGTACTGCTCCTCAGCAGTTACTTCATGATAAGTGGACTAGGAGTAACCGTATGTCTCTCATGTTTATGAAGCAGTCCATTAGTAATGCAATCAGGGGAGCTATTCCTGATTCTGAAGATGCTAAAACCTACTTAGCTTCTGTGGAGGCGCAGTTCAAGGGGACGTCTAAAGCACACGCTAGTACTCTAATTCTCAAGTTGGTGACAACTAAGTATGATGGGAGGAGTGGCATTCGCGAGCACATCATGATGATGAACGACATGGCCAATAAGTTGAAGGGGCTGGAAATGGAGATCAGTGATGGTTTCCTTGTTCATTTCATCATTACTTCGCTTCCTTCGTCCTTTGAAGCATTTAAGATCAATTACAACACTCAGAAGGATAAATGGACGATGAGTGAGCTGGTCGCCATGTGCGTACAGGAGGAAGAGCGTATGAGGATGGATCGCCATACTGATGTTGCCAACTTTACTACTTCCAACTCTAAGAAAAGGAAGAACAATTATCAGAGGAAGGATGCTTCAAAAGTCCAAAGGCCTAATTCCAATCCTAGTACAAGTGCAGCTTCCAGCTCTAAGAACTCCTTAGGCAGTATCCGCTGCAAGTTCTGTAAAAAGACAGGACACATGCAGAAGGAATGCCCTGACTTCAAGGAGTGGCTGGCTAAGAAAGGTAACGATTATTTTATGATACTTGAGTCCTATAATTTAAGTGTTCCTGCTAATTCTTGGTGGTTTGATTCTGGTTCTATGGTTCATGTTACCAATTCTACTCAGGGATTCCTTTCAATCCGGAAGCTGGAAAGAAACCAAAGAACGCTTAAGGTTGGGGATGATCGAGAATTAGAAGTGAAGGCCATTGGAACATTACAATTAGTTATGAAAACTGGTTTATGTATTAAACTTTATGATACCTTATATGTTCCTGAGGTAACTCGGAACCTTGTATCAGGACCAAAGTTAGACATGGACGGTTTTATTGTTTCCCATGGTCATCGCAAACTCTCTATCCTCTATGATTCTGTTCTTTATGGTACTGGCATTCTGGATGGTGGTCTCTATAGATTAGAACTAGAAGATGACTTTTCCAAATCTTTGTTGTCATATAACATTAATGAATCACTCACAAAGATGAAAGAGAAACGAGACTTAGAAACTTCATCCATGTTGTGGCATCAGCGTTTAGGCCACATTTCAAAAGAACGATTAAATCGTCTTGTGAAGGATGAAGTCTTACCTCCTCTCGATTTCTCTGATTTTGGAACATGTGTCAAATGTCTTAAAGGTAAAATGACATTAGCGAATAAGAAAGGTGCCACTAGGAGCTCTAATTTATTAGAACTCATTCATACTGACATTAGTGGTCCCTACCAAATCGCTGGCATAACAGGACATACTTCATTTATCACTTTTATTGATGATTATTCTCGTTACATGTACTTGTATCTTATTAAGGAGAAATCTGAATCTCTAACAACTTTTAAAGATTATAAGGCTGAAGTTGAAAAGCAATTAGATCGTCAGATTAAAGTTGTGAGATCAGACAGAGGCGGTGAATATTATGGAAGACATACTGATGTGGGTCAAGCTCCTGGTCCATTTTATGAGTTTTGTAAGGGCCAGGGGATTGTGAACCAATACACCATGCCTGGTACACCTCAGCAGAATGGTGTCGCTGAAAGAAGAAACCGTACCCTTATGAACATGGTGCGCAGTATGTTAGCCAACACTAATTTACCATTATTCCTCTGGACTGAAGCGTTAAAAGCAGCTGTTCATATACTCAATAGAGTTCCTTCTAAGTCTGTCCCTAAAACTCCTTATGAACTTTGGACAGGAAGGAAACCGAGTCTTAAATATATGAAAGTATGGGGCTGCATTGCTGAAGCAAAACTTTACAATCCTTTCCTAAGGAAACTTGACCCTAAAACAGTTACCTGTTTCTTTATCGGGTATCCTGAGAACTCTAAGGGTTATCGTTTCTATTGTCCTTCCCATGTCACCCGTATTGTTGAAACCAAGCGTGCCGCGTTCCTGGAGGATTTCAAGGTCAGTGGGAGCAGTACCAACCCTTACGAAGAATTGCAAGAAGTACAAGACGCGGGGGGGAGAGACTCATCGCTTACCATTACTCCGATTACTCCTCTTGTACCCAATGCAACTACTGTACCTGAAGCTACTGCACCAACTCCAAATTCACCTCTACAATCAGAACCAATTATACCTCATGACGAAGGCACATCAAACGCTCAAAACCAAGACAACGCTGAACCCGATAATCCACTCAGGAGGTCATCTAGGCAAAGAAGGCCTACTAATTGGGATGATTATGTTACCTACCTGACTGAAATGGATGCTGGAAAGCTCAATGATCCTATCTCTTACAATGAAGCCGTTAGCAGTGATCAGTCTTCTGAATGGAATAAAGCAATGATTGATGAGCTTGAATCCATGAAGAAAAATGACGTTTGGGATTTGGTAGAATTACCCAACGGAGCCAAACCCGTAGGATGTAAATGGGTATTCAAAACTAAACTGGATCCGAATGGTAACGTTGAACGCTACAAAGCGAGATTGGTTGCAAAGGGCTACACTCAGAAAGAGGGAATTGATTATCAAGAGACGTTTTCCCCTGTCTCTCGTAAAGATTCATTAAGGATCGTCATGGCCCTAGTAGCTCATTTTGATTTAGAGTTACATCAGATGGACGTTAAAACCGCTTTCCTTAACGGAGATTTGGACGAAGATGTTTACATGAAACAACCTGAAGGCTTCAAACCTGAAGGTGAGGAGCATCTAGTCTGTAAGTTGAAGAAATCCATTTACGGGTTAAAACAAGCATCACGTCAATGGTACCTTAAGTTTGATGAAGTCATGAAGAAGCAAGGTTTTATGAAGAATCAAGTGGATCAATGCACCTACCTCAAGATGAGTGGGAGCGATTTTGCTATTCTTGTCCTTTACGTTGATGATATTCTATTGGCAAGCAATAGTTTAGATATGTTGCATGAGTCGAAGCGGTTACTTTCGCATAACTTCGACATGAAGGATCTCGGAGAGGCTTCTTACGTCATTGGCATCGAAATTCACCGAGATAGACACAAAGGGATCTTAGGATTGTCCCAGAGGGCCTACATAGATCGTGTCCTTACGCGTTACAACATGCAACAGTGCAAACCCTCCGTCGCTCCAGTAGTTAAGGGAGATGTTTTCGGTTCATTTCAGTGTCCGACAACAGAGGTTGAGAAGGAGCAAATGAGCCAGATACCTTATGCGTCAGTAGTCGGGAGCTTGATGTATGCTCAAGTCTGTACTCGCCCAGATATCGCTTATATTGCTGGAATGTTAGGCCGTTATCAGACTAATCCTGGCCTAGATCACTGGAAAGCAGCTAAGAAGGTACTTCGATATCTGCAAGGGACGAAAGACTATAAACTGACTTATAGAAGAAGTGATCATTTAGAAGTGGTGGGCTACTCTGATTCTGACTTTGCAAAGTGCAAAGATGACAAGAAATCCACTTCGGGCTATATCTTTATGTTAGCAGGCGGCCCTATCTCATGGAAGATTCATAAACAACAGTTGACCACAACTTCCACAATGATGGCAGAGTACATTGCTGTTTATAACGCAACCTGTCATGGAATGTTACTTAGAAATCTGGTCGCTGGACTCAAAATCGTAAATTCCATTTCTAGACCATTGAAGCTTTACTGTGATAATTCAGCTGCCGTTAGTTTCTCGAACAGTAACAGTTCGACTGGAGCTGGTTTATATCTCGATACAAAATATCTGTTCGTACGAGAACGAGTTGAGGAAAATAATCTTTGTATCGAGTATATTAGTACTAAGGATATGCTTGCGGATCCGATGACTAAAGGTCTCCCTCCTAAGGTTTATGAAGAACATGTTCGTAATATGGGATTTAGTAAAGACCTTATTTGAGCATATTGTACTAGCTTATGTTTTATGTTAATGAAATTTCCTCAGTTTGATTTTGTATGTCTCTTAGAATATGTTCAACCGGTATAATGACATATAGACAAATAAAGTTACAAATCAAACAAAGGGCTTACGCGTATTTTGATCATGACGATTAGGTTTTAAATTAAGGCTATAGTATGATTAATGGGGGTCCTGAGTCGCATAATGATTCAACGGCTGTATTTCTCTGCTATAGTACTTGTTTAAAGCTAAAATGAGTGTTAACTCCTGATCAGGCTTATCTAATACTCATAGTAAATGATTACTCGGCTAAGTGGGAGAATGTAAGATTAAATATATTATGTAACAATATTTAATCTATAGCCATCATAATCATTTACATAATATAGATCAAAATATATAATAACCTATTATTTAAATTAGTTGGTAATTGTTGATGGACCATATTACCCTTATTAACTAATTAGGTTTCCTCCTGAGTGCCTATATAAAGGAGTCTTATGTTGAGGTTGAGGGGTTACTCAGTTGCACATCCCATAAGTCATAACATCATAATCAACCTCGTCTCCTACACCGATTCCCTTATCGGTTTTCTTAGCCCCATCATCAGTTAGCACTCTAAGGAGGAACCGGATCACTCTGACAATCATGTCGAACTCGATGTCATCTTCTCTGACTGGATTCTTCACTGCTTTGAATGCAATAACAGGTATGATTTCATGTTTTCTTTCATGTTAGAACAGAACCGAACCCAACATTACATACACACAAATATCACAAAATTATTCTATCCGGGTGAATAACATGGCTATATTTGCTTTTTATTTCGTTTTCCTTTGGATAGAGTCGGGATGTCTTTAGGAGTTATATTTAGTGGTACACAAATCGGGTATTAAGTCATATTCGGTTCTGGATGAAACCGAATATGGATATGATCATTAAGGTTAAAAACCAGGTATGACAATAACCTTGTCCGCTTTATTTACGTGGTCCAAGTGTAGAATTATCAATAATTAGCCACCCGTCGTGGTCCATTATGTGTAGAATTATCAATAATTAGCCACCCGTAAATACAATTAAAGAATGGGTGCTTTCATATGCTATCACCTAATCCATTGATGGCTTTTGTTAAAGAACTTTAAATATTGGATTAGTGGCTGCTGTGCTCATCATTTACATAAAATATGTGACAGTTAAACCTACTGCTTAGTTTTTCGAAGATTACAATGATCAGCCTTTTTAATATATGGACTATTTTAACAAAAACAAAAGTAATAATAATAATTAGTGGGTTAAAACGTAATATTTTTCTTATTAGTACAATTGGGGTGATGAGGGATTGAGGGGCCAAAGGTACAATTGTTGAAAACTATGTGGTGTTCATGAGAGTATCTCTTTTTGTATAGTAAACTATAGAAAATGTTATTGTCGATGAACCGAAACCAATATCGTCCAACAATATTAGTACAACACCAATTCCGACCAACATGGGTACCGGTTTCGGTACTAACAATACCATTGCGTATATTAGTTTTTATAGTTTCCAATTTTATCGGTATCGTATGCTATAGCTAAGGCCGGTACTGTATCGGTACCGCGATGAATCAAACCAATACCGTCCCAACAATATCGGTACAACACGATTTTGACCGACAACATCGGTACCGGTTTGGGTACTAACGGACAGTGGCGGATCCAGCCAGTTTTTTCACTGGGTTCCTTTTTCCAAATCATATAAGGTTTACACTACAAAAAAACGTTTTTTTCCAAATAATACAAGGTTTACACTACAAAAAAACTTTTTTTCCAAATCGACTGGGTTCCTGGGAACCCGTAAATCATGTCTAAATCCGCCCCTGCTAACGGAACCATTACTAATATATGTCTTTATAGTTTCTCATCAGTTTGAAATAATTGTAGATGTCCTTTTGAGCGTATCACGACTTTATATTTTTCAATTTTCTTTTTCGATTGCTAAATGAGTGTCAACGTCGTTCTGATATCGGAATGAGCCAAATTGAATTCCGCTGCAATGCGATAAGGAATTCCACTAGTTTAGTCTCATTTATCGTCTATATTAATTTAAACATTAACTAAAGCATAAGCCCATGGCATTTTAGTCTAATGATATCTTTGGGTGAGATAAGGTTTAGAGAGCATGAGATCCTATGTTCGAACCTTAAAAGTGGGGTTTTCCCAGATTTATTAAGCTCCCTTCTGAATCGGTGTATAGAAGTTATTGCTTAGTGGAGATAAATATGATCAGGTGATTATGCTGATAGCACGAAAATACTACAAGAATCCGTTAGTAATCCAAATTTGTCGTTAAAAAAATTAAGCATAAATGTTTTGCACACTTGTTTACATATTATTAGTAAGAAGTCAAGTTTGATTAGACATGTATAATTAAATATACAAATTAGAACAATAAGAATTCGATAGTACAAGGCCCAAACACATACTCCAATAGAGGCCTTGATAAACTACAACAAATCTATCATGTGAACATTCTTTATATAAGCTTGAAAAGTATCAAAAAATATTAACTAAATATTAACTATTTTTTTCTATTTTAGAAAAATGCTAGTCCGACGTTGATCGATTAGTCTTTTTTAATAATATACAAATAACGACTCATGGTTTCATGTTTGATTTCATATGGGAACACAAATATATTGCATTCTCCACTAATATATATATATATATATATATAGGGGGCCGCTAGAATGAGAACCACCACGAGTTATGAGAACTACGAGAACCAAGTGTCACGGAGGGGCGTTGACCCCGAAATTTTTTTACACCTAGATCCGTATATTTTAGGACCGGGTGTAAATTTTCGGTTCAAACGGCGCGCCCGAGGGGGTAGTTTTTTACGCCCAAAGTTTGGGTTTTTTTAATTTTTCTTTTTTTTTTTAACCAAACTTTGGGCGTAAAAAACTACCCCCTCGGACGCGCCGTTTGAACCGAAAATTTACACCCGGTCCTAAAATATACGGATCTAGGTGTAAAAAAAATTTCGTGATCAACGCCCCTCCGTGGCACTTGGTTCTTGTGGTTCTCATAACTCGTGGTGGTTCTCATTCTAGCGGCTATATATATATATATATATATATATATATATATTTTAAATGTATACAAGTTGTTTGGTTTTGGACTTTTGGTAGAGGCATGTGCATGTATGAACATAGTTATTAGCCACCAGCACTGACAAATAGACATCATCAATCATTTCTGCTTTACAACTATACGTCATTTTTTTAAATGTTTCGAATTTTTTTTTAATAGATAAGAGAACCATAAAAATAAAATAGGTTTGGTACTTTGGTATAACTAATATATATTGTTTCTGCCAATGAGCTTGTGGTGGAGTGGTAAAGGAGAGACTTAGGTTTTCAAGAGACCCAAGTTCAATTCCTGCTTTCCCCCATTAGTTTTCAATGGCACCTGGTGATGATGGGAGACTAGGCGAGTAGGCGGCGATCGCTAGTTCGATCCTTGAACTGAATGGGTTTTACCTTACCGCACTGTCGTGCCTTTGGGCGAGTGTTCACTGGCTTCTGCCATAGGTGAGGGTTTTCCCCAGTTCGGACACGAGTGTATCCCGATGTGGTGAATTTCGCCAGTAGCCCATTTGGAGGATTCGTTGGCCGTTCAAAAAAATATATATATATTGTTTCTTAGGGGACTGGGTGGTTGTATATTTTGTGCGCGATGAAAAGTTCCACGCGTGGAACTTGGTGAAATTCCCACCGCCGCCAACTATTCAACGAGTGATGGAACGTATTCCGTGATAAAATCAACGAGTGATGGGCTGTGAGTGATAAATGGATGTGAGGGGGTGTGAGTGTTTATTTTTGGGTGTTGTGAGTGATGACCATTGCCACTAAAAAAAGGTTGTGAGTGATGGAATAATGGTTGATGACATGGCGGAACCTGATTGGATGTTGTAAGTGATGAAATTTTTGTAAGTGATGACCACCCCCTCCCCCTTAGGTGTTTTTCTTAAATTTTAATATATAAATATTTTGTCAATATGATAATAAGAAAATAACATTGATATACTTTAAATAAAATACACTACAAGAATGGACCACCTTTAGTTTAGCGGAAAGTATGCTTTTGAGCTAGTTTGTAAACCATTAGACCTAGCTCTTTTTTAATAAGATTTTTTTTTAATTTACAAATTTGGCATTGTTACACTAAAATATAACTAGTAGTATATATATTAAATTAAATAAGGTTAAAATTACCCCACCTTTGTAACTTTGAAAACATTTACTTCAGGTTTAATTAATGGATTTTGTGTGATGTAGAAAAAAAGTTTAGAGGGAAGATTGGAAAACCAGCAATCTTGGAGGACTGGATTAGCACCATTACCCCTCTCACAGTAGGGGAATCAACATATGAAGTCACATTTGATTGGGATGTAGAGATTGGACTACCAGGAGCCTTTCTGATCCAAAATCTTCACCACAGTGAATTTTATCTTATGACACTTACTCTTGAAAATGTTCCTGGCCATGGCCAAGTCCATTTTGTTTGTAACTCATGGGTTTACCCTTCCAAATACTATATCAATGATCGCATATTCTTCGCTAATAAGGTTGAAACATATGTTAAAAAAAAGTTCATTTTCTATAACTCTTAAAAGGATTGGTATTCAAGTTTGAATATTTGAAAACAAGTCATGTTATAACATGATGTAGGCATATCTTCCTAGTGAGACTCCTGCGTTACTACGCCCATACAGAGAGGAAGAGATGGTAATCTTGAGAGTAGATGGGACTGGAATGCTTGAAAAATGGGACAGGGTTTATGATTATGCTTTGTATAACGACTTGGGAGATCCAGACGACGAGGAGAAAGTACGCCCGGTTATTGGAGGGTCATCTGAGTACCCCTACCCGCGTAGGGGTAGAACAAGCAGACCACCAACCGAATCAGGTTCGCTATATATTTTCAAGTATAGTCATAGCAGTTACACATGTTAAGTTAAAGATATGTTTTTTTGACAGATCCTAACACTGAAACCAGACTTTCGCTTGTTGAGAGTATGAAGATTTATGTCCCAAGAGATGAGAGGTTTGGACACTTGAAGAAGTCTGATTTTCTTGCTTATGGAGTTGAATCAATCCTTAAATTTCTTCTCCCTGAGGTTGAGGCTATAGCTGATGACACCCTAAATGAGTTTGACTCATTTGAAGATGTCATGAAGCTTTACAATGGTGGAATCAAGCTTCCCCAAGGACCATTACTTGATGGACTACTAGAAAACATTTCTTTACAAATGTTTAAAGAAATTATACGGTCTGATGGTGAGGGGCTTGCTAAGTACTCAATACCACAAGTCATTGAAGGTACCGATTCTAGTGTCCCAAATTAGCTACAAACAAACGTAATCCATATGTCACACAAGGCCGTTCCAAGCTTTTTGGAGGCCCAAGGCAAAATGAAACTTTGAGGCCCTTTTTTTCTTCTTTGGTTACTATAAACGAGATTCATTTATCCGTATTTGAAACCAAACAAAAATCTAATACAATTATAACACATAGTGGTTTGCTTGTATAAGGAATCAAACAAATCTTAAATAATAAGTTTGCACTAATAATAGTTAGCATATTATTTTCTTTTAAGTGGAGACTGTAGGCCCAAGCCTAGGTTAATTATACTATAGGTCTGGCCTTGATGTCACAAATAAAATATGCTTCATATTTGTGTTGTAAAAACACTTGGATATTTTGGTTTCATATTTCATCTTATGAAATTTTAACCAGCTGATCTATCTGCCTGGAGCACTGATGAAGAATTTGCAAGAGAAATGTTGGCTGGAGTCAACCCGGTTTCTATTCAGCTTTTGAAAGTAAGCTATACGGGTGGAGTTACACTTCTGCAAAACAGGAGATTAAAACATTTAATCAATAGGTAAAGATTAACTGATTATTGTATCAACTGACAATTTTTTATCCATAAATTTTGCAGGTTTTTCCGCCAATTAGCAACCTGGATGCCAATGTCTATGGTAACCAAAATAGTTCAATAAGAGCACCTCACATAGAGGAACATCTGGATGGTCTAGAAGTGGATGAGGTATCATTCTTAAAAATTATTTCGTTAATCTAATGAGCATGAAATAAGTATTTATAGTTGTAAACTTGAGATATTTTTAAAATTTGCATTACAGGCACTAAAAGCAAATCGACTTTTTATATTGGATCACCATGACACACTGATGCCATACGTGAAGCGGATCAATGCAACTTCCAACAAGATTTACGCCACACGAACTTTACTATTTTTACAAAAAGATGGAACTTTAAAACCAGTAGCCATTGAACTAAGCCTGCCCCATGAAGATGAAAAGTTGGGTGCCATTAGCAAAGTATGCACCCCTGCTAAAGATGGAGTGGAAGCCACAATTTGGCAGTTGGCTAAAACGTATGTGGCCGTGAATGATTCTGGTGTTCATCAACTCATCAGTCATTGGTAAAGTTTAAAACTTCATTAATTACCATTTGATTATTGCATTTTCTACTTTATCTTTTACAAAATCATTAATAATACTTTTTACTATGAAGGTTGAATACACATGCTGTTATTGAGCCGTTTGTGATCGCAACAAATAGGCATTTAAGCGTTATCCATCCCATCAATAAGCTTCTCCACCCCCATTTCCGTGATACGATGAACATTAATGCCTCTGCTAGGAATGTCTTGATCAATAGTAAAGGGATTCTTGAGAGAACCTTCTTTACGGGGAAATATTCAATTGAGATATCTTCAAATATATATAAGAATTGGGTGTTCCCTAACCAAGCTCTCCCTGTGGAGCTTGTATTGAGGTATGTGATTCAACTATTGGTACTCCTGGTTTAAGCACACAAAGATGTAAAATAAATGAAAAACCATTTCATAACTAATGCATTTTTACTAGTATGATGACTTGCTAACAAATATTTATAATGCATATATAGGGGGATGGCAGTTGAGGACTCAAATGCTCCTCATGGCCTACGCTTAACAATTGAAGATTACCCATATGCTGTAGATGGGCTTGAGATATGGTCAGCGATTAAAACATGGGTTCTGGATTACTGCACCTTTTATTACAAAAATGATGACATGGTGCAAAGTGACACTGAACTCCAGTCATGGTGGAAGGAACTTCGCGAGGAGGGACATGGTGACTTGAAACACGAGCCTTGGTGGCCTAAAATGAGTTCAGTTAAAGATGTAATTGATAATTGCACAATAATTATATGGATATCTTCTGCTCTTCATGCAGCAGTGAACTTTGGACAATACCCTTATGCAGGTTATCCCCCTAATCGTCCAACTCTAAGTCGTAGGCTTTTGCCCGAACCAAACACTCCGGAATATGATGAACTAAAAGAGGATCCTAAGAAAGTTTTATTGAAAACCGTTAGTCCGCAAGTACAATCACTTCTCAGTATTACTTTGATAGAGATATTGTCAAGGCATACATCAGATGAGATCTACCTTGGGCAAAGAGAGTGTCCAGAGTGGACAATGGACCCAGAACCTCTGAAGGCATTCGAAAAATTTGGCAATAAGCTTAGAGAAATTGAGGAAAAAATCGTGAAGATGAACCAAGATGAGAGGTTGCAGAATAGGTATGGACCAGTTAAGGTACCATACACCCTACTCTACCCTAGTAGTGAAGAGGGACTTACTGGAAGAGGCATACCTAATAGTGTGTCAATATGATTGGTTTTTTGTTCATTAAGTACATTTGTGTGTTTTCGTTTGGACTAGTATGAAATCAGTGTGTAAAAAAAAGTTGAACATCATTTGATTCTTTGATTGTGTTAGACTATGTATTTCACATTTAATAAATTAGAGGGTACTTAAGTGTAATAATCAGGTCTTTATATCCTGCTCCTTCTATATTCCTAAATCAATATACGATCATTGGTTTCTCTTGGTATTAGAGCCAAGGAAATCCAATCGCTCCCTCTACCCTAAAACGTCTGCCTATTGCAGACCAGAAACAAATCAAAATCTGGCCAGAATTGAGTATATTCCGGCCAAACATCACGGCTGCTATTGCCGCCTTCACTCCTGCAGAGAAGACCGCCCACAATACCAACAAATTCGCTTTCACCCGCAATCTAACAAATTACGGGTATTGGAAGGCGATGATCGAACCATTATTGATCACTAATAACATATTTGATTAATGTAGTGGCACCATACCCTGTCCAGAACCAAAAATTGCAATTGAACCATCAAAGGAAGGGGAATCTTCAACTACTGATAACCCTAGTTATCCTTGTTGGATATCCAATGATGCTCACGTTCGGATGATTATTCTATCTACCATATCTGAAGCTTCCTTCCAACATGTTCAAGGTACAACTTCTAGAGATCTCTGGCTTTCTTTCAAACGTGCATATGCACCAAACACAGTATCTCGTGAATAGACGTTAAAAACACAATTACTCCGAATATTGATGAAGGGTGATGAAACGCCAGTAGCTTATTTAAGCAAAGCCATGGAATATGTTGCAGCCTAGCCAATATTGGTGAACCAATGAAAGCCAAAGACCTTGTTATGCTTACTATTTCTGGCCAAAGAGACGAATATAGTGGGTTAAAATCTAATCTTTTGTCTCGCCACCTACCTGTTGCCTTCAATGAATTGCATGGAATCTTGTCTGATCATGACTATATGATTAACAAAACCAACCTCACAAACATCAATCCAACACCATGGGTGTTTACTGCCACAACTGAAAACCCTAATACTATTCAAACCCAAGTCAATAATTTACATCAGTTAGCATCCCAACTGGGATATCAACTAAATCCTATTGCATAACCACAAGCCTTTTACGCAGCTCGCCAATCCAACAATCGAGGCACTCGACGGGGAAATTACCGAGGCAACTCACGTGGCCGTAACAACCGGGGTCAAGATAATAATCAGACAGCCTCTACTCGACAGTTTGCTTGGGCATCAACCCAAAATACCGTTTATGGTCACTGTAACCACTGTGGTAACTGCCATGCTACCCCAGACTTATCAAACCTTAACATTCCCACCATCTCCACCCTATGTGTCTGTTTATCCTACGCCAATTCCAAATCCCTCTCCTGAACCAATCCAAACCGATCTCCCCATTTTCCCCTCTCCTACTCCTCGTATATCACCGACAATCCCATTATCTACTATATCACCTACACCTACACCTACACCGCACCAATATGTAAATCAAGGTAATTCCTTGAGGATTTCCATTCAATACTAATCCACTATAAATAGATACAATACAGGAGATTTATATGGAAACAAGTAAATACACATTAATACAATTGAATACATAATGCTTGAGATCCACAATCATAAGAGGGCGATAATTGTGATCCACAATTATCGGTTAACACGCCCCCATAGTCTAAGCCGGAGGAGACCGAAGGCATAGACTGGAACGGAATTTTTGGAATAAGTGCTTCGGTAAACCTTTCATGAAGATGTCTGCATATTGATAGTCGGCAGGGACGTGAAGTACTTTAACAGTGCCAAGACGAACCTTTTCTCGGATAAAGTGAATATCCAGTTCGATGTGTTTGGTGCGTTGGTGTTGACATGTTGTCACAATAAACGATGGACGCTTGGCGAACAGGAACATGTAATTCAAGCAAGAGATTGCGAACCCAGCTAAGTTCAGCAAACGTATTCGCCATGCCTCTGTATTCAGCTTCTGCACTTGACCTGGAGATTGTTGATTGTCGTTTTGAAGACCAAGAGATCAAGTTGGATCCCATATAGACGCAGTAGCCAGACGTGGAGCGTCTAGAGTCGGGGCATCCACCCCAATCAGCAACAGAGTAGGCAGTTAAGGCAGTCGGGGCATCCACCCCAATAAGCCATGATCTAAGGTGCCCTTAACATAACGAAGGATCCTCTTCAGAAACTGAAAATGAGGTTCTCTAGAGCATGCATGAAGAGACAGACCTGTTGAACGGCATAGGCAATATCGGGTCTGGTGATGGTGAGATACTGTAGGGCCCTGACTAAGCTCCTTGATGTGTGTAAAATGCAACAAATAAAATACATCAAATGAGGCATAAAACTAACCCTTTTTTTAGTACTAATGTTGGAAAAAAGTGTGCTTTTGTCTTCCTTTTGTATTTTCAGGATTAAATGAGCGTAAATGAACAAAAGAAGCAAAATGCAGCTAAATCTAACATAAATACAAGAAAAGGAATAAACATGGCATGCCCGACCCCTCAACAGCATCTCCCCAAGCAAAAACAAGAGATCAGAAGGTTGAACACGCCCCGTGCCCAGCGGACACGGGGGCGTGCTCAAGTGTCTGCAGAAAAGACAAAGTTGTAGAAGCTTCTATTTCCCAACACGGGGGCGTGCCCGGCTCAACACGGCCGTGGTCAACGCTAAGATTCACAGAATCCAAGCAAATCTTGATAGTACAAATACGCATCTACACACGGGGTCGTGCCCAGCGGACACGGGGGCGTGGTCAACTAATGCAGACAAACTGCAATTAATGAAGAAAGAGAAAGTGGATGGACACGGGGCCGTGTCCGGGCTTCTGTGCAGGCTATAAATAGAGGTGCTTGGTTCACTTCAAAAGTATCCCTTGGCAAACCACATCTCTCCTACTTCACCCACACTCCACCACCATCACAACACCCTCATCCACCACCATCATCTATCATCCATCATAGAGTGTGTGTAGTAGTCTCGGGATCCAAGATTGATAGTAAGAGTTCTTGACAATCAAAGACCATGTTTGCCTAAGTCTCTTATAACACTTGGTGAAGACAAGCATTTAGTGTAATACTTTTATTTTTTAATCTTTTCGCACTTTTTATTTGGTTTTGTATTAATGACTTTAATAACTAGTTTCTTATGTTGAAGGTGAAACTTCCTTATCATTTGTCCGTGGTGTCTTGGCGTTATTTTACTGTCTATATAAAATAAAAGATTTACACCATTCATATATCTACGGTCTATATAGAGATATGTTGGCTACCTGGTCGGGGGTTAAGGGAATGGTTTGGTAAGGTTCTTGCCTTGTTCAGTGTATAGATCCTGCAAGGACCTGGGTCAAGCTTACTAGGACCTCCTTCAATACCCACTGGTATTGGATGGCGAGGGTGCGAATGGCTTGATCCCCTCATATGTAAACTACTATTAATACATTAACCCGGTTACTTGGGATTGTATCCCTGCTGACTCAAACCACTTAGCCGAGGGTAACGTCACCTTCAAAAGAGGGGCCTACCACATTACGCATTAATAACTTAATTAATTATCTTTCAATAATCCAACCCTTTAGGATTGTATCCTTGCTGACTTAAACTACTGGGTTGAGGGTAACGTCACCTTCAAAAGAGGGGCCTACTACTATAACTAAGATAATCTCTTAAAAAGTGCAAAAGTGCGAAAAACATCAAAGGTTACACTAAAGGCGAGTCGGATCCAAGTGATTCATCTTGTCTATCTGTTTCTTTTATTTTATTTTTATTTTCAGCATTTTTAGTTTTTATTTTCATGTTTAAAACCTTTTTCTAAATTTTTGATTTGATTAGACGTTGAGTATAAACCGGTATTAAAAGCTCTTGTGTCCTTGGACGACCTCGGTATCTTACAAACGCTATACTACGCTCACGATGGGTGCACTTGCCCATATGTGTGTTTAGTGTTAGCAAAATATCGTGTTTTATAAATTTAAAACATGACTAAAGTGTTAAAAAGGGCTTAAAATATACATAAAAATATATAACGCTACACACGCATCACTCCTATATAAAGAACCATCTGAAAAGGTAGAACCACTGTCGGCGCTTAATTTAGATCCAATTTAGGCAGGGGTGTTGGCAGGTTTGCAATTGGACATGTTTGCACGAGACAGAATGTCGGCTGCATAAGTAGTTTGGGATAAAAACAACTTGTTAACCTGTTTTGTTAGAGCAATTCCCAAAAAATGGTGCAATGTGCCCAAGTCAGTCATCTTAAATTTAGCAGTGAGGGATTTAATGATATTCTGTAGTAAGCCGTCACTGGAAGCGGTTAAAATGATATAGTCCACGTAAAGCAAGAGGTAGGCCATCTGGTCTCCATGTTGGTAAATGAATAAAGATGTATCACAAACACTGCTCCTGAATCCGCATCCGTGTAAATAACCTGCAAAGCATTGATACCAAGCTCGTGGAGCTTGTTTTAGACCATATAAAGATTTGTTTAGCTTGCAAACATATTTGGGATGGGTGGAGGAGGTGAAGCCAGGAGGTTGAAACATGTATACAGTTTCTTTTAGATGGCGGTGTAAAAACGCATTCTTGACATCAAGCTGGTGTATAGGCCATCCTCGTGAAATAGCGAAGATTAGAACTTTGCGAATGGTGGTGGGTTTGACCACCGGGCTAAAAGTCTCATCACAATCGACCCCCACTGTTTGGCTTTTCCCATTTATAACCAAACGTGCCTTATAGCGTTCTAGCGAGCCATCAGCGTGGAACTTGTGCTTAAAAGGCCACACACATCGGATGACCGAGACATCAGGTGGTCAGGGGACAAGTTCCCACGTGTTGTTGGCCAATAGCGCTTCATATTCGTCGGTCATGGCAATGTTCCAGATTGGGTCGGATAGGGCGGTGAGGTGGGACTTAGGGAGAGGAGACATGGTGGTAGTCGTACGGGTGTTGAGGTTGAAGGTTTGTTTTGGTTTGAAGATGCCTGAGCGGGACCAAGTTTGCATGGGATGGAATGGCTGAGGGGAAGCGTGTGGTTGGTCAGGTTGGACGTGAGTGGTGTGATGGGGCGAAGGAGGTGGGGGTAGGGCCGATTGGTTTTGGGTCAGCGAGGGAGGTGGAGTTGGGCTGTGGGTGTGGGCCGGAAGGTTTGGGGTGGTTGGTGTAGGCGGATATTGGGTCGAGGAGTGTGAATGGGATGAGTTAAGGGATGGGTTGTGGGTCGGCTGTTGTTGTTGGGTTAGGTGTTCGGGTGTAAGAGTGAAGAAAGAATTTTGGTCAAATAGAGAAGTATTAGGATCGAGGAACTCGTGTGAGGGTGGGGTGGTCTGTGGGTTGGCCATGGGGAAAACTTCTTCGTCAAATGTGACGTGTCCGGAAAAAATGGTTTTGCCAGAGGCAAGGTCAAGACAACGGTATCCGCAGTAGTTGGATAGGTAGCCAAGGAAGAGGCATGCGGCGGACCGGTGCGTGAGTTTATTTGGGCGGGTAGCGGAAGAGTTAGGGTAACAAAGGCATCCGAATATGCGAAGGTGGTCATACGAAGGTTCTCTAAGGTATAGGAGAGATAAGGGGGGTACGGTTTTGATGTAATTTGGTGGGTAGGATGTTGTGGAGGTAGGATTCGGTGTGAAGAGCCTCAACCCAAAAATTAGAGGGCAGAGTGGCATGAGTGAGGAGGGTAAACATGGTTTCATTCAAACGACGAATCATGCGCTCGGCTTTGCCATTTTGTTGGGATGTGTGTGGGCAAGAGAAACGAAGTTGGATACCGTTTTGAGAAGTGAAGTTATGGAAGTTTGTGTTGTTAAACTTGCTGCCCATGTCACATTGGATGGCTTGAATGGGTAGGCGAAATTGAGTGGTTACAAATTGGTGAAAGTGTGTTATTTTGGTAAAAGTTTCAGATTTAAAACGAAGGGGATAGACCCACGTATATTGTGTGAATTCATCGATTATTACCAAATAGTATTTATATCCAGCATGACTTAATAAAGGTGATGTCCATAAATAAAGGGCGTAAAGTGTGAGTAGTAGAATCCGAAAACGGTAAACGTTTGTGTTTCGACAATTGACAAGTATGGCAAAGAGACGAGCTCTTGGATATATTACAAGAAATAAATTTATTCAAACGAAGAAAATCCATAGTAGGTTGACCCGGGTGGCCGAGTCGATTATGCCAAAAAGAAGATTCTTGGGTATATGCAAAACAAGAAGTGGCAGAAACATTTGGGGTGAGCGGGTACAGGTCACTAGAACTGTTGTGACGACTCAGGATCATGCCATCCTTGAAATCCTTCACAGAAAAACCATATGGGTCAAATTCAATAGAAGTGTTATTGTCAATATTGAATTGATGGACATAAATTAGGTTTTTGACAATATTGGGGTTAAAAATGATGTTTTTAAGGTATAATGGTTTGGACGCAAAATTAAGGGTTGAGTGTCCCGAGCCCAAAACAGGAACTTTATTGCCATTACCAACAATTATTGACGCTATGGGTGCAAACGTAGAAAAAATGTCAATATTATTTTTATCAAGAGAAATATGAGAGGAAGCATCTGTGTCGAAGTTCCACTGAGCATTAGTGTCACCCGAATCCACTAAGAGGGCATGAACTGCTTCAGTCAGTCGTGTAGGCTCAAGTGGGTCGATTTCTGCCAGATTTGCTTGTGCCGACCGACGATTTCGACCACGGTTATTGTTATGGTAATGAGAAGACTCCTGCGGTTGCCAAGGTTGAGCCCAAGAGTTGGTAGGATAGGGATAAGGGGGTGGAGTCAAGTAGGGAGGGCCCAAAATGGCGGGTAATAGGGCTGTTGGGTAGGGTGGTTTGGATAAGAGGGAGGCTGGGAGTAGGACCTGTTGTAATAGTTTTGGGGTGGACCATGATGGTTACCGTTGTTTGAGTAGGTTGGGCCACAGTTGTTGGGATAATGGTTGGTGCGAGAATTAGGTCGATTGTTGTTGCGGTTGTTTGGGCTACAGTAGTTGGTATGGGTCGAGTGAGGGTTTGGTGGGTTATTGTTTTGATAATCGGGTTCGGATGGGTTTGGCGAGGGGGAAGACGGAGGTATGGCAGCCGCAATAGCAGGGGATTTGGTGACAGCATCTCGTGTTTTGAGTCGACCGGACTCGGAGATGAGTTGGTAGATGGCATTTTCCCAAGTTGGTAGAGAGTTATTCAAGATGGATGCGATGGTATCGTTATAACAACCCTCCAAAATATTTTTCTACACCCTAATATATTTAAAATGACCCTATATGTCTTAAAATACACCCCATATGCGAAAACCAAGCCCAAAATACCTTACATAATTAAAAATAAAATAAAAACAAAGATTTGGGGTCGCTCACGGGACGCGAAGACCCCCTTGTGTTCCTACGCGGGCCGCGACAGCCAGTCACCAGGGCGACACCCTGAGCTGCCACGTGGCAGCGACGTGTTGGAGCTAGGGGGTGAATCGGACAAGCTAGGGCCTACCCTAGTTGCCCTCGCGGGCCGCGTAGCCCTTGGCTACAACCTTCGCGGGGCGCGAGGAATTTCATAAGTGTAGAAGCTATATTCGGGTATTATACCCTCTAAATAACGAATTTCTGCCTCGTTGTAAGTATCATAACCCCCGGTTACGTATTAGATACGCTGCCCGATTGATCCAGGGTTCCGTAACGGCTGTCGAGGTTCTGCCCGACGTAGTCATTGGAATGTAGTCTCGGGGAGGGTATTACTAATGTAAATATTGGGTTATTATACTAACACATGTGCATTTGTGTAATTAATAGATAATCACCAGGAAATCCTAAAGGAAAACCCTAAGACAGCAATGTGAGTAATCTCCTTTTTGTAAATTATTTTTACAAAACCTCATATGATTAACATTATATTAAACCGTGATTGAGTATTTCTATTCTACAATTATCGTCGGTATGTTGTGGTTTTGTATACAAAATTTGTTACTATATTGTGAGTAGTAACATGACCACAAGTCGGGTTGACAGTACCGTGGGTGGTAATTAAAGTAGATGGAAACAAATGTAATTGCGCGACCGCCCTCAATGCTGTAGACTGATAAAACCTGTTTTGATTAAACTGGGATTCACTCACCAGTATTTCCCACTGACAAAATGTTTTTAAACGCGTTTCAGTTAACAAAATGTGAAAGCCAAATAGAAGCCAGCTGGACAGCACTGAAGGCTTGGAAAGGTGGCAATAAAAGTTACCTAAATAAAGAGATGTTTTATTTAAATAAAATAGGGTTTATCCCTATAAAAATATGTGTATTGAAACTTGGGAATTTCCCATGTGTTTAATATTATAAAAGCGTGGTATTTTACTCTGATAAACTATTTCCTAACTACGTTCCTGATGAAATTTCTGTTGCCAAAATGATAAACACCGATACCACCGAAACTGGCCACGGCTGCTCGTCCCCGGGTTATTAGGGGACGGGGGTTGCGACAGAAGGTGGTATCAGAGCTAAGCCACTGATTCAGCCACGGAAGTGTTCTGCTGACACCAAGATATTACTTAAAATGTTAGGAAATTATCTAGTGAAATACGTACATATCTGTATTTTATTGTTGTGTGTTATTTGACTATTTGTTAGTTTACAGTATGAGCGATCAAGGACCCTCCGACGCCTATCGTCAGTTGTCTAACTCACCTCAAAACGAAGGTACCTCTTCACAGCCTACCCTCTCAGGGTATTCAGCTGACAATGAAGACGGGATATTCATCTTCAAGGCTCAATCTGAAGAGCCATTCCCTCCTAAAAAGAGATGATGGTTCAGCAGAGGTGCGCATGAACGTAGGAAGAGGATGAAAAAGTTACAACAACAGCGAGTTTTAGCAGCCGCTAAAACTAAAACAGATGCTTACACCCAAGATATGCTCAATAGGAGTTTAGCAAATTTCCATATCTTAGCAACCACAGCTGCCGACCCAAACCTGGAGCAACTCATAGCACCCCAGCCTTTACCACTGTTTCCCACCCAGCCGATGGAAATTTAAAATAACCCAGAAAATCAAATCCCAATGCCTGATTTTGACCCCACTGAGATACCTAGAGTACCAGCACCCAATCCCTTAGACCCAGACTACGACCCGTAGTTTGACGACCATAGGGATTATCAGCAACGTTACCCAATAACAGAAGAACCCATGCCAAACCTAGCAGCCTACCCAGGTCTGGACCCTCTAGATTCCTATTATGATAATGATGAATACATTAGGGAAATTCTAGAGAATCCATATCCTCAGGAAGAACCCATGCCACAGTACCCAGATCCAGTACCACCACCTGCACCCCCAATGAGCACAGAAAATGTGCAAGAACTCCGAACCTTTGGTGAGGAGATTTTAGAAGAGAGCTAAAGGATGAGACAAATAGGAGAACGACTCGTCTGGAAGTATGACGAGCGTAATATGGAGTTCTGGATGAACCCATATCAGTGATGGTGATAGTAGTAATAATAATAAAATAATAATAATATATAATATGTGTGTATGTTTGAAAAAAAAAATGATAATATATATGTTATAGTATAGACCACCTCGTGGTTAGTGATGCATATTAGTATTGTATTTTTATTTCAGTTGTATTGTAATAATTATAGATGTATACTATAAAATAGAGTAAGTCGCAATGCTCGACGATTTTGATCAACATGCTTGCCGTGTGAATTTTATTGGATATTGTCCCATGATATTTATATTTGGTAATTGTTTAAAATCCAGATGGCCGACGCTGCAAATCCGGAAAACCAGAATAATGAAAATCAAATGAATAATAGTGAAATTCGACACCTTGTAACCCAAGGAATTAGAGATGACATGCCAGCTATTATCCAAAATGTTAGGGATGCAGAAAATAATGATAAAAGTGGTAATGGAAGTAAACGAACCCATACAGAACCTAATCATAGCATAAACAATGGACCCATACTTAAAGTGCCCATTCCCAAAAGAAGAAGAACCATGTCTTATGGTTGTTCTTACAAAGAATTCTGGTCTTGTAAACCAATAGAATTCTCGGGCAACGAAGGGGCCATTGCAGCTCTACCCTGGATAGAAAAGACTGAGGCAGTCTTAAAAATAAGCAAGTGTGCAGAAGAAGATAAGATAATGTTTGCCTCCAATCTGTTTAAAAACTCAACCTTAGAATGGTGGAACACTATCCTCCAGTCTAGGGGAAGTGACAGGATTTACAATAAGGAATGGGAGGAATTTAAAAATATGGTAGAAATGAAATTTTGCCCTCCCAATGAAAAGGAACAGATAGCAAATAAGTTCCTAAACCTTAGGATGACTAGAGTGGATAGTAAGGGGTACACTACTTTATTCTTTGAATATGCTAGAATAGTGCCAACCCTTGCATCACCTGAACCAGTATTAATCTCCCGTTACATCTGGGGATTAATCAGTGAAATTAGGCATGTAGTCAAGGCGGCTAGACCTCAAACTATAGAAGAAGCTGTAGAACTAGCAAACACCTTGACTGATGAATTAGTGCGTACACGAGAAGAGGACCAAAGGAGAAACCTAGCTCAAAAGCTTACCCAAGAATTCCGTTCTGGAAATTCCAACCGTGGGAAAAATATAGGTTCTACTTCTGCACCCTATTGCAAGTATTGCAAAAGGAAGCATTCTAGAAGTTGCTTCATATACTGTAACTTCTGCAAAATACCAGGACACAAGGAAGAAGATTGCAGGAAGAAACCTAATAATGGAATGTGCTTCAACTGTGGATAAAAATGTCACATCAAGCCGAATTGTCCAAAACTAGCTCCAGCCCCGAACAACAAGACTACTAAAAATGATAGAGCATTTGTTCTGACTGCAGAAGAAGCAAAGATGATCCCGGATGTGATCGCCGGTACATTTTTAGTTAATGATGTTTTTGCTAAAGTATTATTTGACTCTGGTGCAAACCAAAGTTTTATTAATACTTCATTTTGCAAACTTCTCAATCGACCATTAACTAAACTCCCAAAAGAATGTCTCGTAGAAACCGCCAATGGAGAAACCATTATGATTTCTGAAATCTTACAGGGAGCAAGAATAGAATTTTTAAATCAAAAATTTATTGCAAACCTTTATCCAATGAATCTGGCAGGATTCGGTATTGTATTAGGAATGGATTAGTTGATAGCCAATAAAGCCAGTATTCTATGTGATCAAAAGTCAATCCAGGTAAATTCACCAAAGGGTGAAAAGATCATAATTAAAGGAGATAAACCATCTAGATCTACAAAATTCATCTCTTTAATGAAAACAACCAGTTATGTAAGAAAAGGATCATTAGTGTATTTGATTTCTATAATCATTAACACTAAAGGAAAAGAACTGAAAGATATTCCAGTAGTATCCTGATTTTCAGATATATTTCCAGAAGAATTACCAGGGCAACCGCCAGACCGAGAAGTTGAATTCAGAATCCACCTACTACCAGGAACAGCACCAATTGCCAAAGCACCTTACCGTTTGGCACCCGCAGAAATGTAGGAACTGAAGAAACAGTTAGACGAATTGTTGGAGAAAGGATTCATACAACCAAGCTCATCACCATGGGGAGCACCGATCTTATTCGTCAAGAAGAAGGACGGATCAATGCGTATATGCATTGACTACCGTGAATTGAACAAAGTCACGATTAAAAATCAGTATCCATTACCGAGAATCGATGATCTGTTCGACCTGTTGCAAGGACCTCGATTTTTCCCTAAAATCGACTTACGTTCAGGATATCATCAATTAAAGGTATAGGAAGAGGACATTCCTAAGACCGCTTGTAGAACCAGGTATGGCCATTATGAATTTACTGTCATGCCATTTGGTTTAACCAATGCCCCAGCTGCATTTATGGATATGATGAACCGAATATGTAAGCCATATTTGGATAAATTCATAATTGTCTTTATAGATGATATTCTCATTTACTCGAAGAGTAAAGAGGAACATGCAAAGCATTTGCACGCACTTCTAAGTTTATTAAGAAAAGAAAAGCTTTATGGAAAGTTTTTGAAGTGTGAATTTTGGTTAGAACAGGTACAGTTTCTTGGACATTTAGTTAATCATGAAGGAATTCATGTGGATCCCACAAAGATCGAGGCGATTACCAAATGGAAAACCCCTGTATCACCAACCGATGTTAGAAGTTTCTTAGGATTGGCCGGTTATTATAGAAGATTTATTCGAGATTTGTCTAGAATAGTCATTCCCTTAACTAAGCTAACCTGTAAATCTGTTAAGTTTGAATGGGGACCAAAACAAGAAGAAGCTTTTAGAATCCTTAAGCAAAGATTAACCAACGCACCCATACTAGCGTTACCCGAAGGAACTGAAAATTTTGTAGTCTATTGTGACGCTTCTAAGTTAGGTTATGGATGTGTATTGATGCAACGTCAAAAGGTTATAGCCTACGCCTCTAAACAACTTAAGAATCATGAAGAAAATTATTCAACCCATGATTTAGAATTAGGAGCTATAATTTTTGCCCTTAAGGTTTGGAGACATTACCTTTACGGTAGTAAGTTTACCATTTTCACTGATCATAAGAGTTTAAGGTATGTTTTCGGGCAAAAGGAGCTGAATATGAGACAAAGACACTGGATGGAAATACTAAGCGATTATGATTGCAATATCCAATACCATGCAGGAAAGGCGAACGTAGTAGCTGATGCTTTAAGTCGAAAATATCATGAAAAACTGAAAAGGGTACGTTCTCTTAAATTAAATCTGCAAGTAGATTTAAATGAACAAATTAGAGAAGCACAAGAATCAGTAATCAAGGATGATACTGAAAAGTTGAAAGGAATGATTAAGGAACTAGAACAAGGAACAGATGGAATTTGGAGATTCCATAAGAAAAGAATGTGGATACCTAAATTAGGAAACCTAAGCCACCATATATTAGAAGAAGCCCATAAGTCTAAGTATACGATGCATCCTGGAAGTGATAAGATGTATCAAGACTTAAGAAAGAATTTCTGGTGGATAGGAATGAAAAAGGATATAGCAGCATATGTTGCAAAGTGTCTAACATGTTCACAAGTTAAAGTTGAACATCAGAAACCCTCAGGTTTGTTGCAACAGTTAGAGATGCCCGTATGGAAATGGGAATTAATAATAATGGATTTTGTTACTAAGTTACCCAAAACAAGAAAAGGTAATGATATAATCTGGGTGATTGTAGACAGGCTAACTAAGTCAGCTCATTTCTTACCTATGAAGGAAACTTTCAGTATGGAACAATTAGCTAAGTTGTATGTAAATGAAATAGTTTCATTGCATGGAATTCCTTTATCAATTGTTTCTGACAGAGATAGCCGTTTTACCTCTCATTTTTGGACAAGTTTCTAAAAAGCAATGGGAACCAAGCTAAATCTAAGCACATCTTACCATCCTCAAACAGACGGACAAAGTGAAAGGACAATTCAGACAATGGAGGACATGCTTAGAGCTTGTGTAATTGATTTCAGAGGTAATTGGGACAATCACCTACCATTAATAGATTTTTCTTATAATAACAGCTATCACAGAAGTATCAATGCTGCACCATTCGAAGCACTTTATGGACGAAAGTGCCGAACGCCAGTCTGTTGGGCAGAAATTGGAGAAAAGAAACTATCCGGACCCGAGATAGTACAAGAAACAACAGACAAGATCATTCAAGTCAAGGAACGATTGAAAGCAGCACGTGATCGACAGAAGAGTTGTGTAGATAACAGACGAAAGGCATTGGAATTTCAGGTAGGAGACAAAGTATTATTGAAAGTCTCTCCTTGGAAAGGAGTGGTAAGATTCATCAAAAGGGGAAAGTTAAGCCCCAGGTATGTTGGACCTTTGGAAATTATTAGAAAAATAGGACCTGTAGCCTATCAGCTGCAACTGCCAGAGGAAAAGGCAGGAATACATGATGTATTTCATGTATCTAATCTCAAGAAATGTTTAGCTGATGAATCACTCGTAGTGCCTCTTAAGGATATAGAGGTAAATGAACAGTTAAAATTTGTGGAACGACCTATACAAATTGAAGACAGGAAAGTCAAGAATCTTAAACATAAGAGATTAGTTTTGGTCAAAGTGAAATGGGATTCTAGGAGAGGACCAGAATACACATGGGAACTTGAATCAAAAATGCAAAAGAAATATCCACACGTATTCCAGTAGACCTCGAGGACGAGTTCTAAAACAAGGTGGGGAGGATATAACAACCCTCCAAAATATTTTTCTACACCCTAATATATTTAAAATGACCCTATATGTCTTAAAATACACCCCATATGCGAAAACCAAGCCCAAAATACCTTACATAATTAGAAATAAAATAAAAACAAAGATTTGGGGTGGCTCGCGGGGCGCGAAAACCCCCTTGTGTTCCTACGCGGGCCGCGACAGCCAGTCACCAGGGCGACACCCTGAGCTGCCACATGGCAGCGACGTGTTGGAGCTAGGGGTGAATCGGACAAGCTAGGGCCTACCCTAATTGCCCTCGCGGCGCGTAGCCCTTGGCAACAACCTTCGCGGGGCGCGACGAAGACAAATCAGGCCCTATAAATAGAGGCCATAGGCTTCAGTCCCAAATCGTTCACAATTTCTTTCTCTCCCAAATTTCATAAGTGTAGAAGCTATATTTGGGTATTATACCCCCTAAATAACGAAGTTCTGCCTCGTTGTAAGTATCATAACCCCCGGTTACGTATTAGATACGCTGCCCGATTAATCCAAGGTTCCGTAACGGCTGTCGAGGTTCTGCCCGATGTAGTCGTTGGAATGCCGTCTCGGGGAGGGTATTACTAATGTAAATATTGGGTTATTATACTAACGCATGTGCATTTGTGTAATTAATAGATAATCACCAGGAAATCCTAAAGGAAAACCCTAAGACAGCAATGTGAGTAATCTCCTTTTTGTAAACTGTTTTTACAAAACCTCATATGATTAACATTATATTAAACAGTGATTGAGTATTTGTATTCTACAATTATCGTCGGTATGTTGGGGTTTTGTATACAAAATTTGTTACTACATTGTGAGTAGTAATATGACCACAAGTCGGGTTGACAGTACCGTGGGTGGTAATTAAAGTAGATGGAAACAAATGTAATTGCGTGATTAAACTGATAAAACCTGTTTTGATTAAACTGGGATTCACTCACCAGTATTTCCCACTGATAAAATGTTATTAAACGCGTTTCAGGTAACAAAATGTGAAAGCCAAATAGAAGCCAGCTGGACAGCACTGAAGGCTTGGAAAATTGGCAATAAAAGTTACCTAAATAAAGAGATGTTTTATTTAAATAAAATAGGGTTTATCCCTATAAAAATGTGTGTATTGAAACTTGGGAATTTCCTATGTGTTTAATATTATAAAAGCGTGGTATTTTACTTTGATAAAATATTTCCTAACTACGGTCCTGATGAAATTTTCGCTGCCA